>JAWNPU010000090.1:8750000-9375000 GCA_035047325.1 Drosophila vallismaia | reverse complement strand
ATGGAAGTGCAAGATGCTAACCCTTGTGGCTTTTCCATGATTGAGAAGCCCCCGTTGCCAGACGGCTGATTAAGGTTTGAAAATGTTGATTCGCCGTATCGGGAGAGTATTAGCCACTCCAACTAGATAAGATAGTGTGTGCTAAATAGGAACTATTTTTAAACACAGAAACCGGGGTAAAACAACATGAAGAAAAGTAGAAATTTGTGTATTAAGCGATTTTGGACGTTCCTTAATAAGTTTTTGTTTCCTGTTTAGGATTCTTTTTCACCACTTTTACCCTCATCAGATTCGTATCTTTATATGATTTCTCATTGGATTCCTCTTTTTTTTTTAATTCGGTGCCTGACCGAAAATAATACGTTCTCAAATCGAATCTAGAGGTCTGCCACATAATAAAATGATTAACAAACTAATCCGTTTTGAATGTTTGCGGCGCTTACTCGCCTCTTTCGGAGCCAATGGAGCCAAACAAAAAAAAAAAACAGAGACATGAGCATCGAGGTCCTGGGTGAGGCGGCTGAAGCCGCAAGCTCTCACAGCGAGTCGAAAAAAATAGCAAATCATCATTATAAACCAGGGAAGAGATGGTCCGGGGATGTGGCCACAAACCCACAGCCCAGTCCGAGTGGATCGTCTTTGATCCGCCGCCTTGGAGTCGCTGCAACTTTGGATTTTTTCCCCCTTCAGAATGGAGGTCTCTGTCCAAGTGGCTGGTGAAAGATCAAGATTGCATTCTCCATTATTTGTACAATTGCTGATTCGCAGCCGCTCCGAAAAATTGATGTTATTCAGTTAAATATGTCATTTGGCTAATGGCCAATGGCCATAATAAACTTACGCAAACCGTTTTGGGAGTTTTGGTAATAATTTAAATATGGAACTTACCTGAAAAGAGAAAGATATTAAAAAGTTAGTTTGGTTTGTACACTATATAGGATTGTATCATATATATTTAGAAGTATTTTTATTTAAGATTGGTATGGAACAATTCAAATTTTAAGGTCTTTACACATTACCATCGGCTAACAAAGTACAAGTTTGTGACTCCAATCTAATCTCCTAAAATATTAGACAGTTGTCTATATCTTAGGTATATTTAGTTGTAAATTTAAATCTCAAGCCGATTTTATTGTTGTGTCAAAATACCTTTTTTTACAAATAAACAATTCCCCTCGATCAGTGACCATTCAAGTGGGTTTCGTTCCCCTTTAAGTTTCACGGATTTGTGTGTCTCGTGTTTTATTGATTTCTTTTAAGACCGGAAGCCACAAGGGGCACGTTCAAAAGACAGACAACAAGAGACAATGAAGATGCAACGATGACGGTGATAATAATACTATAATATTTGTGCGGGGCATTCAAATCAACATCTCAGTTTGGGGCAACGAAAAAGTTGGACTTGTTTGCATTTCCCCATCTTTGTTACCAAAGTCTCAGAGTTTTCGGGTATCTGGTTTGATGACCATTGTTGTTTGTTGTTTGTTTTGATTCTGGGCTTGAGTCGAATGGAGTTCACTTTGCCAGTCGCTGATTTCCTTGGGGAGACGGGAAGTTATATTTAGTGGTTGGCTTGAAAGGAGGGCCGGCCAACTGACAGTACTCGTCCTTTTGCTCAACAGCTTCATCATGTTCACGTCTTTGTGTCTCTACCTTGGTTACTTTTCCAGCTTGTCTTGCGGTCGGAAACAAGTTTTGTGTTTTGTTTTTTGTTCGCTGGTCTTTTGGGAACCCTGCCAAAGAACTGCAAAACTGGTTTCGATCCTCAGCCACCTGTGACAGGTCGGGAACCCAAGGAAAAAACACGAAACTATGGAACACAACACACGTGCCTAGCTGGATATAATTCTGGTGGCTTGGTGGCTTGGTGCTTGCATAGTGAAATAAATATTTATAATTTAATTACAAATTGAGCAAAGTGAAGGCAGCGTAAAAAACGCCCATTTGGGAAAACATACGAGTAGAGTAAAGACAGAGAAACTAACTGGCCGCCAATTGAGAAAGATTCAGATTTGTATTCAGTCAGTTAGTTGGTTAGTCAACCAGTTTCTTTGTTAGCTCTGTGCCGCACTTGCAATTATTATCTACGAGATATAAAGATATTGCATGTGTGCATTCAGCCTCTCACCACAATCGCCTGTTGCCATCTCGTTTATCACAGAGCAACTGTTTTAATAAGCGATCCCCGATAGATAAAAGCCAACAAGTTATTTAAGGCCGGGCTTCAGTTGGCAATTTGTTGGCGTTTTGTCAGCCGAAAGATTTATTAATTATGCTCGCCACAGCGAGGCGATTCTTGAAAGTGGCACAAACGGCTGACGAACTGTCCTTGCCAAATAATGAAGGCCTAAACCGGTTGCAGAACTTGGCTTAGAATGAATTTGGAGTATTGGAGTTTCCTCATAACAAAATCATAGCCTGTCAGGTGAGCTTACACAATTAATACTCAATTGAACCACAATAGCAGACAAACCCTTTCCCAATCAAATAATCAAAATCCCATCAATCATGTTACAGTCTAGTTCCTTCAAAAGCCATTTATGATAACAATGAACTCACTTCGCTGGCAATTGCCAAATATGTAAATTGATGGAAAATAATAACAAAACGCCGAAATAAATTAAATCAATTAAAAGCAATCAACTCACTGAACCTTTCGGACCTTTTCGAGTCAAGCAATAGCAATTCTCATATCACCTTTGACCAAAACGGGCCAAACTGTCAGCGGCGCCTGTTCACACGCCATCTGACAATTTCACTTTTCATACCTGGCTTCTTGGCCAGCTCGGGTTACCACTGGCCCGATGGCCTGGCAGCTGTTAGAGCTGCTCATAAATAAACATGAAATGTACACGAAAAACGCCTTAAAAAACGTCCGTGGCGTCGCTAAGGCTAAGCTTTAAAAACCGCTTTAAAAACGCGCCAAATCGAATGGGCAAAAACTAAATATCGCACAAAAAAAAAAAAACAAACCGAACAAAAACAAACGTACTCAGCATGCAGCTTTAATGGCAACTTTATTTGTTTTGAAAGTTGACATTGATTGGTCCCGCAATCGGCAACGAAGTCTTTAGAGTTTTCGCTTTAAAGTTGACTTAACTTAGTAAAGTCTAGGGTATGGGATCGTGGTATATAGTTTCAGTGGCTATTCTAAATAATTGTTGTTGGGCCCAGAAACGAGTAAAAATATTAACATTTATAACGTCAGCAAACGTCCCAAGATATAATACACAATTTTAGAATTTTATTAGAATTTCTTAAAGGTTTTACCTGCCCTCTCAAGAACTTGATCTTTTACAAATAAAATGAAATAGTAAATAAATAAAGAGCAATGACATTAAGAGCATGGAAAGCAATATATTTTATGAGTTTGAGGCATTATTAAATCGGCTCGAATTCCCTTGTTCATACAGGGCATTCGGATGGCGTATCAGAGCCTGGCTATGGCTGATTTCTTCGTGGACATATCAATTGCATGTTCTGCGAAATCAGGTCATCAGTTTTGGTCATCAGCAGCAGAAACAGCAACAACAGCAGATGCTTGTTGTCGGCCAGACCTGATGTACAACACCAGAATCCATGGGACGTGTACTTAATGGGAAAGACTTTGTCTGTGCCTGGTTTATTTAATATGCCGGAGGCCTTTGCTTTGCAGCCGGACTCCCCATGCAAGTTTGATTAAATCAATCAGTGCGCAAAGCATCTAACGGCGACTGACAGTTGTATCTCTGAATGCCTCTGAATGGAACTTGGAAACGGCCTCGGGCCTCAAGCTCCGGCTCTGGCTCTGGCTCGGGCTCTGGCTCTGGCTTTGCTGGTTTCTGTGGCAACTTTAGTTGCAATTTGCTGGCGCATCGCCGGTCAAGTGTGGCATAGCTCGCCCATGTTCGACGGCCTGCATTCGTAATGCCAAAGCCGGACGAGGAATGCCAGGTGAAGACATCACAGGGAATCACAGGGTAGCCAGGCACATCACGAGATTTATAACAGAAGACCACAACCGCATCAAATTTATGTTGCATTTTTAAATTACAGGAGGTTTGGCAGGAGGTTGGGGGAAACCACAGCCTCTCTGGATATTTCACAGCTTTATTTACTAATTTAAGTAACTATTTTAATGGAATACATCACCTCTTCATGGTCCTCCTCGGGCGACGTGGCCAATGTCAAGGATGGCCCGACACCCATTCCATTGCCACTTATGGGCGGACAGGATTGCCGCTTAAAATCGCGCCGAATGGCCAACTCGTACCAGGGAATCAGTGGCTTACTCCGAAGCGTCGTCTGGCACCCGATCTTAAAATCCAGCGGATCCATGTACTCCGGAGCCATCCTATTTAGATCACTGACGGCTGCCTCGGCGGAGGCGTAGATGTTCCCCGCCGACTTATTGCCCCCCCGGTGCCAATTAACCGCCACTCCTCCTCTGGCCATGTCCAGCATGGAACCCATGGGCACATCCAGGCTGCGATGCAAGCCTGCGCCCATGCTCTTGACCCTCATGTTGCCCAGGGTGTGGTAGCGCCGGTCTACGGTGTTTGGCAGCATCGGCATGGCACTGGGCATGACCAGGAGTTCTTCCTGGTCGATGGTGGCCAGGCTGTGGCTGGTGTAGGACCTCTCCAGTAGCTCGGCACTGCTGCTCCTTTGGGTGATGACCGGCAGCTCGTAGAGATTGAGCCGAGTGCTGGTGGGTGGCCGTGTGGGCGTGGCGTAAATCTTTGGCTTGGCGTAGAGGCTTTCGCGGCGGACGGGCGCCGGCGGCGGCAGACCGGTGGGGGATCGGGGAGTCTCGCTCAGCGAGAGGGTCATGGGCCTCCTAGTTACCGTGGGCTGACCACCCACGGAGTTGTGTCGCAAGGTGGGAGGTCTTAGACGCGGGCAATCCCTCTCCTGCATATCGAAGCTCATCCTGGGAAGCGGCGAGTAGCAACCGCGATCCGAACTGTCGTACGAGCTGCGGATACCACTGTCCAGTCTCCGCTTGGGACTCTCCGGTGCAGTGTATAAGAAAATGGGCTCCTCCTCTCCGGCTGTGTTGTAGTCCGGTGTCTTTGGGGTGGCACTGCTCTGCAGGGAGTCCAGAGAGAAGCGCGAATTCTTCTTCACGCTCTGGTAGTCGCAGGGCATGCTGCCGCCTCCGGAGGAACTGGAGGCATCCGACAGAGGCCGGAAGCCCGAGGGGTTCGTGTAGATGGGCTCCAGATCCCCGATGGTCGGTGTTCGTACCGGCTTGGCTCTGGCGTAGATCTCCTCTGCTTGGCTTCCGCCGGGCAGACTGTAGTTGCTCCTCAGAGAAACGGTACGCTGACGACGGGGCTTCTGGAGGATCGGAGCCGGAGGAGGGACCCCCGCTGCGGCCGCTTCCGCCTCGGCGGCCACCCTGATGGATCGGGAACGGGTCAGACCACGAGCCCGGATCGTGGCATAGCCATCGTAAATGGGAACGGTGATCGGCGAGGGGGACGGTCGATTGCTGGTACTGGCCGCGGACATTATTTTTACTTTTTTAATCTTTTTATTTTCTGATTTTTCCACAACTCTTTCTCAATCCCTCATAGGGTTTCCATGTTGGCTCTCGTTCACTTTAAGCATTGATTAATTGCTGCGGCATTCAAATTGAGGTTTATCATTTATAATCAACGAAATTGTTCATTGCTGGGCTGTTCTCCACCCCCTTGGCCCTCTTTTTGAAACTTTAAAGATAAACCAGCATCAATCATTTTTAATTGAAGCCGGGATTCATAAATTGAAGCTGTTCGTCCAACGAGCTCAACTTGCCACTCCCTCACAACCCCCCAACTCGCATTTTCCGGTCACAGTTGGATTCGGAATCGCGTCTGTTCCCCAAAATTTGGTCTATTTTTAAGGCCAAGTTGTCTTATTAACGCCTAATTAGCATCTATTCCACATGACTTGCTTTGCGTTGGCAGTTTTGATTGACACGTTGAACAAAAGTTAAAGAGAGTATTGCACCTTAGTTCATTTGAATGGATTTTGATTGTGAAGGGCTGTCTAATGGTTTCGATTCCGAACTCGTGATGGGAATCAGCGTGGGTGGGAAGTTAGGAAGCTTGCCGGGATGTAAATATGAATTTTCGTATATAATTTGTATGTTAATTGAATGTTGAAGATGCCAGTGTAAAGTGTCATCTCAATACTTTAATGAAACCCAAAGAAAACACTGCTTGAAGAGACACATTCTGCATGTATTCTAGACCCCCTATTTCAGTTTAATTTTATGGGTTTTATCATTTGCCCGACACAAACGGGCACTTAAACATATCTATAAGCATGTGCCACACTGAGATCCGTTGGTGTTGCCATTCGAGTCTCCAGTCCCCATCCCCAGTCCCATTCCTATACCCAGTACCCCCTTCTTCTTGGCAACTCCGATTCCTAATGCTGTTTCTGCGGCTGCCTGTCAATTGGTTTGTCGGTTCGTTGACACTCGAAGGCGACGAAGGAGTTCTGGTTCCTTGTGGGGAGACATTGTACAACTAACTGACTGCCGGACTCTGGTCCATGGACGTAGTCATGGTGACCAAAAGGAGGGTCTTTTGTGAAACGTCGACATGGGGAAAAAGCGGTTGAACTTGTTTAGTAAAGGGGTTGCAGATAAATGTTTTATGCTTAATGTTTCGAATATTTTTTATAAAAGTATCTCAACTGAAAGTATCTCAACTCTAGTTAAAGCCCCTTTTCACGACAATGTTCCAGCCAAGAGTCTGGTTAGCAAAGTGACGCTTCCACTTCTGACACACAACAGCAACAATAACAAGGAAATGCAATAAACAACAATTTTCTAATGTCATCAACATAGGAACGACGTTTCGATGTTTTTACTTTATTGTTGTTTATTTTTTCATACATTTTTTTCCATATTCTGCAGCTGTGACTCGACTGGGAAGTGACTGCGAAGTCAGAACTGTGACTCTGGTCTGGTTGCTGCTTTTAGCACTGCGTGAATTGGCTGTAATTGTTTTGATTGCAGTTCATGGTGTTTTATAATTTGCCATCTCACTCTCCCCATAGTCCCATCTCGCTTCCACGCGCTAATTCCGTAACTTTAATTGCGGGATTGGAGTGGCGATGCGACGGAATGTATATCATTTTGAAAATGTTCAATGTGGATGAAGTAATTAAACGAAAATTAACGTTCTTCGGCAAATACTGCTGGTGTTAGAAAGGGGAAATAACAGAGACCAAAGACTGGAACAAATATCAGAAGCTGAAGAGCTTAAAATACTGTATAAATTGTCCCAAACAAAGGCGACTATTTTCCACATATCAGCAAACTGACTTCAAACATCTTCAATGCGCCTAGAAAGTATCAATGCAATCAATCGGGCCTTTCAATTCAGATCTCAGATCTCAGAGGGTGAATCACCAGCTACAGGCACACTGGCCATGTTGCAGTGGCAGTGGCAGCCACCTCGGCATTGCGGCAATCTATAAAATTTATGGCTTATGCAAAAATCCAAATAAGAGTTCAAAAAATCGCGAAATTGCGGAAAAAATGAATTTCTGAGTCAGCCTAGGGCCGAGGTTTGAAGAGCAGTGCCAACAGTTGCGGATGCACTGTCCAAGTCAATGGCTTCAATCAAAGCCAGGCACGATTCGTGAAAATTAATTCGAATAAAGCGAATATAAATCAAATTTTTGTCAAAATTCAATAACTCCAAGCCCCCACAGGGCATCAAGAAATTGTTGCGAATTTTTCACCCTGCTGTCACAGTATTTCGCGAATCGCTATTTGACTTTTGTGGGTCATGTGGGCGTCTAATTGTTTGCATTTTTGTGCGAGTATTAACTCTCTGGGTAGCTTTAGCATTGTCTATTGAAATTTATGCAATTGCAGTTTGCATTGGCATTTAATAGTTCGTTTGCTATCTATTGTTATGCCAAAAATAAATACACCAACTGAACTTTGCGACTCAGAAAATGGCAAGGGTTCAGACTGGAGACACAGACTGGTTTCCTGTGCGGAGGCGTTTTTCATTTTTGGTTTATCTGAAACGCACCTTTGACAGTATTGACAACTTTCGCCGAAATGCAAAACGCGGCTTGGAAAGTATTCCGACTTATCGCTGCAAAAAGTCTTCCAGTCTCCCAGCCTGTCTAGATTTCCCGCTTTTCCTGTGGGCAGGCTTCCTTTTCTTCTATTTTTTTCCTGAAAGGGCAACATTTTTTGTCTAGACAGCGAGGCTGCCACAAATGTCTTATCAGTCGACTGAGATCTCAAGAGGAAATTGCTTGAAGTCTCTATGTTATTAAAATATAGTATAGAAATAGCGCTTAAAGTACGCACTGAATGACAACTACGAGACCGAGGGGTTAATTTGATTAATGTGTTTGGGAAATGAAACAAGCTATTTGCAAAGTAAAATGCTGACGATTAAAGCGTGAATTCTCGGGGCTCCATCAGAGCTCAAGTCAACATATGTTGTGGGGGTCGCTTGAGAAACTATTTATACTGATGATGATCACGAATCACTTCATTGATCGAGGATTTCCAGCTACGCAATTTGCGGGCCAAAACTCGTTGGCTAATTGTGTCAGGCACGTAGTATCCGAAATATTCTGAGCTCAATGTCGCTGCTTGAAAACTGGTTGAGACAAAGTCAAAACAAAGTAAAAATGCGCAAAAA
Organism: Drosophila vallismaia; assembly: GCA_035047325.1. Classification (NCBI taxonomy): domain Eukaryota; kingdom Metazoa; phylum Arthropoda; class Insecta; order Diptera; family Drosophilidae; genus Drosophila; species Drosophila vallismaia. Next base: position 9,366,349 of record JAWNPU010000090.1, on the reverse strand, counting down.
TCCAAATCTGACGGAGGCTGTCAACTGCATAGATAAGTAGCTACGGGCAAAATGCTACAAAAATAAATGTTTGGGCGGCAATTTTGACAGGTTGAGCTCTGCAGTGGGTGACTATGGAGAGTTCAATTCAATTATTTTGGGCAACTCTAGATTGAAGGCTTTTATTGGTCTTCATTTGGCTGATCGAGAAGCTCGCCATTAGATCATTCAAGGTGTGTTTGTTGCCCCAAACAAAACGTGACAACAAACAACACAGAATAAAACAATAAAGACCCAAAATTATTTTCATGCTCGCCATTAAATGGCTTTATGAATCGTATTTCAAATTTATAGAAATTTCCGTTGACAGCGGCGCCGTTGACAGAAAACAAAGTTGCCAAAGTTTTTTCCACCGAAATTCGGATCGCCTAGGGCTTATCAACTGAATGTTATCGCCTCGGGCGAGCTCTGATCGTAAAACTTATAAATTTATGTATATATGCAAAAAAAACAAAAAAATAATACAAAAAGTATCTTGAAAAGGGAGCGCCACTGATCTAAGAAAATAAAAGTTAAAGTTTTTTTTCTCGGCCTGCATTAATTAGGCACGAAACCTGCTGTGTGAGAGGGTCAGAAAATAAAGTAAGGGGCTAAGCAACCGTTAAAAACTACGGTCGATACACTACAAAAAAATGTATGGTTTTGGTATGGAATACACCTTGTGGACACTTCACTTTCTGCTTAATAATTTTCCTCTATGTATACTGCGCCATCTGTCTTTTTTGTTGGGGTTTTTTTAGCGGGTGAATTTGCAGCGGACTGGTTTGGAGGCTTAAGTTTCTTAATAAGTCGGAGGACTGAAGGCAAGACGATCATCTGGCTGGATGGTGGTTCTCCACTTCCTCGCTCAAAGCACTTGACAACCGTATAAGCACTTTTGTGGAAATTATAAACAATTGAGGCTAATTTAAGTTTTCTTTTTCTTCGTCAACATCGTAGACTATATATAACAACATTAGCCATGTAACACGAGAGGATTGTTCAACGGGGGAAATGAGATTTTGCGTCAGAGACATACACTTAATGGATTTCATTAAAAGTTACTTGAGGCGCGAGATGCTGCAATTGCATTTGAATCGCCCATGGAAATGTGGGTGCAAATCGCCACCCATTACAGAACGAAGGTCACTTTGATGAATGGGCCTGGGCCTCAATTTCATTAATCGAAATAGAACTCACAGTAATCCGTTGATTGCCATTTCAAAATGTTTGACTATCTTGAAGAGGCAACGGAAAATTTAATGCTAAAAGCCGAGCACAGATAAGTCTGCGTAACGAGATGATAAGTCTGTAAATTTTAAAAATGTTTGCCAAGTCACTTTAAATCGGATTTGTGAGATTTAAAGTGATGTCAAGACGGTAGTCGTCTCGGATACAATTTATCTTAGTTGCCTACAAAAATATAGCTAACAATTATTTTGGAAAATGTTGGACATACTTTTTAAACATATTCCCCATTTCAAAGATTTCGTTTCCACTCTCATTGGTATCTTTCATCTTTATTTCGGGGTCTCTGCCAAATAAAACAATGGGTCCACGGGCACTTCTATAATATCCTGCCCCTGCAGCAGTGTCAGCCTTTGTATTTCTGTCCATTGGGCTGCATGTTAGCCGGGCATAAACAAAGTCGACCCCCTTAACCCTAAAACCCGATACTTGAAAAATGCAAAGCCCAAAAAATACGAGAGGGAAAAAGTTTTTCATTATTATTATTAGTAGCGATGAAGATGGGGGCTTCAGATACAAGAGACCCCAAAAACTCATCAGCATAATCAACAAGGGAAAAGGGCGGCAAATGTTGCATGCAACATGCACACGACTCGCAGCATGATTACAAACTGACAGACTGATGTGCAGTTGTCGTCATTGTTTCTGTTTTGTGTAAGCCCTGTATAAAATAATTTGAGTTACTCTTATTGTGACGGACCGTCAAGTGGATGGCTGGACACAGATGTGAATGGAGGGCTCCAAAGATCCCTCCAGCTTGTGCCCCTGCCCCTCGGTGGAGTCGATTGTAATTCCGGGCAACTCAAGTGGAATCCCGGCTCCGGAGGACAGAAAGTTCGGTTCAAGTAGAGCCTTATCAGAATGCAAACCAATAAATTTCCCATTGCATTTCATTAGCTTTGGGCATTCAGATCCGAGCACTGACCAAGGCCTTTGATAAATTGTTGGCTGACGTGATTTGTATACTTGAAAGACGATTCCAATTTTCAACTGGCTATCGTTTTGATTAGATTTTTTGACGCTTTCTGGTGTTTTTTTTTTGTGCTTTTTGTTTTTGAGTCTTATGCAAATTTTCCAGTTTCGTTTGAAAGCGAAGTGGAAGTCGAGTGTCTGGGAGATGCTTTCTATGCGATTAGCAAGGCCGGACATATTGATGAATGTCTTTGGGTAATCTGCCATCTACCATCTGTTTATCCTATTTCCCACCCAAATGAGCGTTGAATCAGAAAATCAGTAAATCAAGCTAGGAAAGTCAATTAAGCTGCTCGGCCGTACCTTGTTAGCTCTCAGGAGTGAGGAGGAGTCCCTTTAAAAATAAATCATGCTCCACCCCAGCGAACGCTTCAAACAATTTACTAAATTGATCCAAGAAGAAACAGACAAGGAGAAAAAGTATAATTCTGGCATAATGATAACTGCGGAAACTCAAGCACTAAATGGAAGCCCAAGATAAGAGCCGGCCCTTCCAAGAATCATCTTCAAGTGGAGCAAGTTGGATGCCCACTGAATGGTTTCTGTGTTTGTCAACTGCAATTAGAAAAGTGGAAATGTGTCTGGGCAAGGGGAGCACAAGAGTTAGGGGCAACTGAACTGCATCTGGCAGCTGCCACAATATTAGTTGCAGCTGATTAATGATTGAAGCGCATTCCTTGTTCTCGATCTCGGCCTCAAAAGGTGCCACTCCTCTCGCGCATTCGAACAAAAAATAGACAAAGGCGGTCCTAATAGTTGTTTATTGAGTGCCAGCCTGCCACAAGGACGGCTGCTCGTGTGCCAGCTGCCACGGCAACATGTTGCCAAAGGTGCAGCACCAATTAGGCAGCAAACACACGCTCCTGAAAAGGTGCAACGATAGGGTAAGCATTCGTAGGGACTGCCTTGACTGACCGGTAATTTTCGGAATGAAAGGGGTTGAGAAACCATTTATGTAATTATTATATTAGCCAGGATCTTGTTGGAAATTGAACTTGGCAAATGTGAAGAAGAAATTGCAGGGACTCGAGTCTAAGGAAACTCTTTAGCTTTGTTTAAAGATGTCTAGTTTTTCGGTTGGGTTTAAGTTGAATGACTTGGTTTCCCAAAAAGACTTTAGAAATCCGCTATTTTCTTTGTTTTAATGTCTATGGAATAATTGGTACACCATTTCTTTTTATTTGACTGTCATTCAAACAATTTTCACCTCCATTTTATCTTATTTTCCCATGACAATTTTACATTTCTTTAACCATTTCCTTTTTAAAATCGTTTCTTGTTTCGTTTTTGTAATTATCATTTCTCCGACTTGGCAGTGAGCCTCGGACATTGTACTGTCATTATGCAAGAAAATCAAGACCCAGAAGGGCCCTAGACAGACCTTTAACCCTTTAAAGTGGGTAGAACAGGTAGCGCCTGTACAAGGGACTCAATTTAAGTATGCCAGACATGCGCCTTGGGATTCGGTATCTGGGATTTCGAGGGTCGTTAGCCCGACAACCTATGGACTGGCACAGTAGCAGGCAAATCGATGCGGGTCTCATAAAATTTGCCCATTAATTAAGTACCCCGGACGAGGCCCAAGCCGGGCTCTCAGTTTTTCCCTTTTTCCAAAGTAGTGCTAGACTTGGTTTCTGTTTGTTCTGAGCAAAGCGCATATATATGTTTGTCGGGTGTTAGGGCTGATCAAATATTTACATGACATTTACATCAAACACACCGGAATGCAAAACACTGTCGATGGAGGTCGGTGGGAGACTGCTTGGCGGCGTTTAAAGCAGTTGACACCGTTTTCCTCTTCCTCAACTCTCGACAAACAAAATTGGAGTAGACAACTAACTACAAGAAAGGCAAGCGATTCGATGAAAAGTGAGGCAAAATTGCAGCCTTTAAATCGAGGAGGAAGTCGCTCCAGAGACAGAAACAGAGCCAGGGAAAGGCTGCACATCTTGGGATACTGTTTGTGATACCATTTGAGATATCTGAAACATGTGTATCTCCGATTGCCCATCGAACGTTGGCCGGAAATTGTTATGGACTTTTGCGCGATCCGGCGATCCATGGCGGCTAATTGAACTGGAAAACTGAACAGTTTTCCTACGCCACTTTTCACACTTTCTCGAACTGGCTGTTCGAGCAGTTCAAAGAGAAACGGCTATTAGAAATCAAAAACAACTTCAAAGTTGACGCCTGTGTTGGCAGCCTTGCCTGTGCGAAAAATTACAAATTAAAAACTAATTTTCGCTTGCCTCCCCACCTCTGAAAACTCCGCCCAAAATCATCAGGCCCCTGCGATTTTCAGGCATGGCCAATTTTGATTAGCGGCGCATGAAAATATGTTAATGCATCGCAGGAACTTTGGATAGTAAGAGGGAGCTGCGGGGCGCAATCATCCGGGGAGAAATCAATCTTCATTAAGGACGATGGCAAAAGTTCGTTGCTAAAAAAGTGCATAATTAATTGCAATATTCTTTCAATTAAAATACTTGAAGAGGGCACAACCCACGGCGCGTTTGTTGTTTTCAGAAAGGTGATGTGATGCCTCTCGTAAATTGTTCTCAAAACTGTCAGTTCTGATAAGAATTTATGTGGAAAATAATGCAGGATATGGAAAGGGAGGTTTGGAATGATGGGAACCGTCGCGTTTTCCGCTCCCTAATTTTTCTCGATTTCAATTGATCGCTTTCCATACCCAAGCCCGCAAGCGGGAAAAATAGCGAGGGTGACACCGCTCCATGTGCCTCGGTTTTAGGGCAGCTGGCTGGCAAACACAGGACCCATATGTGAGAGGGAGTTTCGGGATTTTCATCTGGATTAGACTGAGTTATGTGAAACGTGTGCCATTAGTACAGTCATCGCTGAAATTCCCTTTGTTTGGGATATGATGAACCAAAGTCATTAGCGAAAATCAATAAAAACAAAAGCGATTTTTATTTGTGTGAATTTTGAGAGGCTTCCAATTCCAATTCATTGGGAAAACAAAAAGTCAGTTCCTGCAACGTGTGTAACTGCAACTCCACAATGGAGCAGACAATGTCTTTTATTATGCCCCTAGTTTTCGGTTTCCCCTTTTGACATGTTTGTGCAATTTTTGTGTAGGCTACTGTTGCGACATGGACGTGGATAATGGGGTTGATTTACGATCAGGTTACGGGATCATAAAGTGATATTGCTTGTACTAAAACTGTTTTCGGGGGTGGATAGCTGAAGGATGTTTATGGCAGGAAAACATGCAAATGATGGGAAATATCCAATGAACTAATCGTAAATTGTAGTGCTTGCACCTCTGTTTAAAATGGAATGGTCGAGGTCTTACAACCTTTTCATCACTTCAGTTCTATACATATATACAAGTACATATACTATATAGAACCGAACTGAATAATTTGCCCAACTCATTTCGACATGCTCCATTAAACGATTTTGCCATTGTTGCACATCTCCGTGCACCTTTGGAAGTGTATCTGCCTGATGCCAGTTTAATTTGTAGCTATTTTGGTGGCAAACGAAAACAAACAGACCGAGGGGGCCAAGCGGCGAGTGGCAGTTGATATGGCAGATTTCCCTGTCTGCCCATCTGCTGATTTTGCAATTATTTTCGCGACTCGAGTGACGAGTAACTTTAGTGGCGTTACAGTGTCTCCATGGGAATGGAGAATGGCTGTATGGTGTATCGTGTCTGGGTTATGGGGAATGGGATACCCTAGCAATGAACAATATGGTTGGTTGGTCGCCCCCTTTTTTTTGGAGGCGTGGCCCCTTTACGTTCGCACAGCTTCCGCAATGTTAATTGTTGCGGCAACTTGTTTGTTTATTTGTTTATCAATTTTTATCTCGTTGCTGGCTGTTAATTTAAGCAGTTGTAGGTGAACTTTATTGTTATCTTTGTGTGTCAGCAGTTTTGTGGGTTGAAAAACTTTTAACAGATTTTTATTGGGGGCTCTGTGCTCTGGGCTCTGGGCACTGGGTCCGGATGCCCTCCGGAGAGAACCCAGAAAACTTTGCTGACCGGTTTGGGACACATGATTTATAAATTCGTTTTTAGCACGTCACAAACACGTTTCTCATTTGTTTAAGCCCCTTGGCCCCAAGGCCTATGGCTTTTATTTTAATTTATTTATAGCTTTTTTTCTGCTCAAATCTGCTCAATGAACCTGACGGATTTCTTACAAATCTTCACTTCACTTCACGCAACACTTCAGTAATCAGTAATCAGTTGGGTAAACACCAACAAACACACTTTGGCGATCGCGCACTACCAGATACAGATACAGTGCCGCCGCGCGGCCTCAGATACGCGATCCGGCACAGTTCGATTCAAACTCAACACGCTCCAGCAGCAGATACTTCGTTCCACCAATGATCGCCAGCTGCATGTTGCTAACTAACAGTTGGATTCAAAATTAAACTCAACACGGCTTAGCAGCAGATCGCCAGCAACATGTACCTGGCTTACATTCTGTAAACTAACAGAAGATGTATGTTGCTGAGCAACTAATTCCTTTCGGAACTTCAATAGGATGTGCGTGGCTTGACTTCAGATGCGGAACTGAATATGACACACTCGACTCCGAAATCCTTTGGCAACCACGGACCGCTGCCACAGCGACGTCAACGGCGCAGCAGCAGCAGCTGCGATGACGCGACTTGACGGCGGCAACAACGGCGACAAAACAAATAACTGAATCAAGGCGGAAAACAAACCGTCGAGGGCAAGGGGGTGGATGCTCTGAAGGTTGTGCAGCACCGGGTCATTCGGTTTTTCGAGTTTTCGGGGGGGGGCGCCACAGGATGTAGGCTATCACGCGATCCGGAAGACCGTGTCCTTTGGGAGAGACTATGAACACAGGGGTCTACCGTGTGAAAATGTTGTGTAACTATAATTATATCGGTTTTAAATTATAATAAGTAGGGTATATGTATAATTAAATTTGAATTTCCTTTATAAAAAATGTATTTAAGAGTGATTTAGAAAGATGTAAGGATGTGTTGCTATGTTATTAACGGAAATCCTTTAATTAAATGCTAAAATGGCAAAGACTTAATAACCCTTCTTAAAAGGTTTTTATTTGAATAAGCTGTCCTTGATAGTTTGTCAATTATTTTTAGTTAGAAGATTCGTAAGATTGTGACTAACAAATTAAAGCAACATCGCAAAAACCAAAGTCGCAGAGAAATAAATCTGCAGGGGATTACCAGGGTCGGTCTGGCTGGGTTCCAAATATCCTGCAGGACTGTCACAGACTAAAAACAGGCGCCAGTGTGGCGTCTCTGCCGCCGTCCGTATGTATTCGCAGCCGCAGCAGCAGCCGTCTGCCCCATCGATGACTCCTTATTTAGATGTGCGCAAAACTATGCAGAATGAAAAAAATTACAGACGCAGCTTCCTGTGCGGCCAGGACGACGACAACAGAGTGGAAAAAATTGCAAATTTGTGTTTTGTAGTCGGTCGTAAGGCCAAAGTGAAGGACAGCACGGTGGGGACACTCTGCTATCCCTGCAGCCTCCATCTGCCCGAAGTCGTTTATTTTTGGCGCGAGACTGGGTGGCGCCACAAAAAACGAAAAGACTGTCTACTTTGGGGGCCAAGTTCTAAGGACAGGGGCATAATAAAGTTGTGGAAAACTTTTTGGGTGGCTTGTTTAACGAGTCTAGTTGGGGGACAGCTAAAAAATGATTGATTATCCCGAACCGGGATAAAGTTGGGTTATTGGCTTCGCAGTTTTGGCTTAGACCAGCATAAAATCTTGGCTTGGCAATAGTTTAACTGTTTTGGCATAAGGACGAAATGGGTTATTAGTAAATAGGGGCTAAGAATTGATTTCACGCTTGATTGCAAACAGTAGCCATAATCTTGAGTGACTGATGATATGGAAAATAATGGTTATTGCTAGGGGAAATGCAAATAATTCAACCCAAATATAAATCTAGTATTTGTACATACCAATCTTTAAATTAAGAGCGATTATAATATGGGATAGTTCACTTACCTAGAAGAGAAAAGAGCAAAAATATATTTTATTAGACTTAACTCAATGAGTGGCTTTTATTAAGCTTAAGGCAATCGTATCATTTTTGATGGCTTAAGCCAAGCAATTTAGTTGATTGCTTACTTTGCAATTTAGGGTCACTTAAAGGTTTAAGAGGCCGTTCATTAAAAGACATAACAATACAATTTTGGCTTCGTAATAGATATGTAATTGGGAATGGGTGAGTCTCAAATGCATCTACCACTGGCTCATCTTCGACTTGATTCAAGTGATTGCTTACAATAAAAAATTTAAAGAAAACTAAAGTGTTCCCCCTCTGTTTCTGTATTTATGGACAAGGCCTGTTGTATACCTTGGCTGCTCCACAAAATATAGTTCTGTATCTCGGAACCACTCAGGCAGATATAGTCATCTGGAATTGCTCTGCGATTTGGCGCGTGTTTTTTGGCGCTTGGGGCGATCACTCTAATGTTTTATAGTTATGCTCCTTTGTCTTATCGGAGGAAACTAGTTCGAGGGGTTGACGGGGACTCACGCTTCTAATGTTATTACATTTTCATGCATGAAGTCGATTCTTTGTATATTTGTGTGCGACTGTCTCGCCTTCGGTCACTTGGGTCAATTTCGAGTGCGTGATAAATGGGCGCGTTGCGTGGCTTATAACTCTACGTCTCTGTCGCTGTGTCTATCTCTATCGCGGTCCCTATTGCTGTCTCTCTCCACCCGCACTAGCCCTCACTCTGTCGTAGTAGTTGGAAATGTTTTTTTGTTGTGGTTTAATATTTATGGTCAATGATAAGATTGCCCAATTGGGGGTTTCCTCGGGGGGCACGAACTGAATGGAGCTCGACTCAGCCAAAAGCTGTTTAAAGTTGATGTAGGTTGGAAGTTTCCTAAGCTGCTTGGGGTTTATGTGCGCGTTTGAACGAAGAATATTATAAACTACCATAAAGCTTAGTGATAAACAGAAAAAGGGAGGGACACGAATGAAAACGGATAGAAAGTGTCGAGGGTGGGCAGCTTGGGGCTTAAAGTTGGACCAAAATAGTGCGAATACCAGAGATAAGAAATACAATTGAGGGGTTTTATTAGCAGGAAAAAGATTTAAGCTACATACGAGTATTAAGCCAGAATATTGAATACTAGGGACTTGGATGATTCCCCAAATTTTAATTCAATTAAAATACAGTCACAACTACATTTATCCCCAGCATCCTCAACTTAAATAGCAAAACAAAATTGCATATGTATTTAAAATCCTCTCGAGACCACCTACACTCGAACCCATTCATATCTGGAGAGAATTTCAAAAAGTTTACAAACTGCATTGTCAGACTTCCAGCTCCAACTTCCTCCAGCTCGCTGCGGCAGTGCCACATTTTCCAGCGAACGAATGCGAACGGAAAACTAAACCGACTCCCAGTGTGTGGATGCATCAATTTTCCCAACTACCGCAAAGTGAAATTTCATGACGTTGATGCCTCCACAACTGGCGTCTGTCAATAAAAAAATACTCGTAATAAAAAGAGCCAATAGCAAATAATATGCGGCAAAACTGCTGACAGACTGGCACGAGACGCACAGACAGACGCGGCCAAAAGATCGATGGACTGGCGGATGGACGGACAAATGGACACTGGCGTTGGAAGGGAATGATATATTGACATTTATGCCATTATAACCCGTAGAAGAAATTTAATTAACGCAGAAAAACTTTGGCCACAAAAGAAAGACAGGGAAGGGCCGGGAGAGCCAAGAAAGCGACATCAAAGTCAATGGGCAATTAAAAAGTTTTAATCCACAGAAGTAGCTAGGAAGGACAATGAGATGTTGCCGAACTGTAGTTAAAAATCCAAGAAGTTTAATTTGTAAAGCACTTTAGAACTTTTTTGCCAACCTCACACATATTGAAGTATTTGTTAACTTAATTGAATCTGGGAAAAAAGGAAAAAATCAAGACCCAGACACAAGACACAAATAATAATGCTTTTTCCTCTCCGGAGCAAATAAAAAGGAGCAATTTTCTTTGGAGTATCTAAGGAGTAATCATAATGAAGGAAAATGTGGACACGAAACTCCGATTCGAGTTCTGTCTTGTGGGAAATGTGTTCTGCTTGCTCAACCCACTCACAGATAAATCAAGCTCAAGGCGACCCATTTCTCCGGCTACCCACATTCCAACTCGGAATCCAGCCACCTAATCCACTTTACCAGCTAGACCACACTGCTCCATATCATCTGGAGATAGGTACTAGTGGCAGGCATAACTTCATCGCAATTATTCTGCCACTCGGCATTGTTTGCACTTTTATGGCAGCTGGACGGATGGATGGCTCAACGGCTGAACGGCTGAACGGCTGAACGGTTGGATGAAAACTTGTTCATTCATTCGATTTGAGGCAAGTGATGAAATGACAGGGGAATTGGTAAAAGTTACAGCCTTAAGTCTCTGTCCATCAAATTGCCATCAACTCCATCGAGCCGATTTCTGGCAATTTACACGTATGCCTTGACCTTGGCACCTCACTTTCCCACACCGCCCCCAAAGTAGGTGGAGAAAAAAAACAAACCAAAAAATAAAAATAAAAGATTTATGTTGTCTGCTTGTCTGGCCTCGATAAATTTGACGGCGAAAGGTGTGGGCGGCGATTGGAGGCGGCTCCGAAGGAATGGCCATAAAATACTTTATTGCATTCGACAATGTAGACACCCATAAAATTTTGTAAAGCACAACGGCTCCTTGAAGTCCTCCCCCAATGGAATGCAATTTAAAGTTTGTTTTATTTTGTGATCAAAATTGTTTGCAAGTAAATTTTTAAATGAAATCAACTTTGGCCTGGCCCCACATCAAGTTGGGGGTCAGAATGGGAAGGTATATATATCATATATAATATAAAAAATGTCGCCCAAAAGTAGGCAAAAGTTGTTCTCCTTGGCTTGGAGTACATTTGTCTGCCGAGGAAGTTTATCAGACTTTTGCGTGACTTTTGTTGACAACACGCACACAAGCAGCTGTAAACACAGATAGAGTATGAAGGAGTACAGTGAGAAAAATTCTCGGTTGTAAGGTTGGTTACGACCCATAATGAGCGTTTGAAAATAATCTTTAAAGGTAATCTAGGACTTTTAAATGACTTAAACTGAGCTTTAGTCAATTTAAAGGTATTAAAAAGTGCGTTTACTTTCTCTGAGTGCATCCATCATCTTGAATGGAATATGAAAGAGCCAAAAAAGTTAAAAAGCCCAACACTAGCTGACTGTCTGATAAACGAAGCGGATGAATCCTTCAAAGCAACCAAGCTTGTGGCACCCCATTTGGCGAGGCGAGAAGTGAAGTTGCTGGCCATTCGCTGCACTTGCCACATTTTTAAGCCTCGCTCTGAAAGTGGGATACGAAAATGCGCAAAATGCTGCAGCAGCTGCGGGTAGCAAATAAATTGTACCCCAAAGTACGCGGCATAACCACTTGAATTAATGGCCAAGTACAATGCGGACGAGATGGTCCTGAACTACTGGAATAAAAGATGCTGCCGGATCGGATCCCAATCCGGAATTATTCAGGTGAAATTTAATTGTCTGGCATTCATTTGCTATTCCCAGGATGGCGTTTTGTTGCCTTTGAAAACCGCAGTGCATTCTGAACATTTTCGTAGCCAGCTTTTCGGGTTGCCATGGAAATGGGAAAAAGGCAAAGGCAATGGATTTGCCGGAGCGCTCGAGCGTGCTTACAACATAATTGAGTTAATTGGGAGTTTTTTTTAAGTATTCAGCATTGGCTACATTATTGTAATACTTTCCAGTTGACTTATGATTAAATTTAGGGCTCAATAACTAAATCTTTGCATATAAATTTATGCAAATCGGTTGCGGATTCACATTAAACATTCTTTTAAATGCCTGTCAGTAGTGCTTTTTCCCAAGCCACCTACGATAGAAGCTTGATAAATTTATCGGATTCTAATTCATATTCGTTCCCTTTTGCTTCCAAAGGATACCCGCCCAAGCAAAATGATACGACTGCACTCATAACTCATCCGAATAACCAGACTTTCGTGGGAAGTACTCACATTGGTTGACAGCTGGCTGCTTAGACTGAGCACCTGGTCCCGGGCATCCTGCAGTTCGCGCTTCAGTCTCCGGATCTCGTGTGCCTGCCGCTCCTCCGCGGAGCCGTACAAGGAGCTGCCTCCGGACAGCAAGGAGGCGGCACTGCCGTGAACTGAAATGACATCGGAAAAGGAAACAGAGCGGTGAGAGTTAAATAAATCTGAATGTGGTGCAAGCATTGGAAAAATAGTTTCGAAACATGAATACTCGAATTCGTTTTTTTTTTCTTCAATAAAAAGTATTACTTTTATTTTCTTATGTGTTTCGACTTTACCTTCGTCATTTTTCTTGGGATATGTGAGCCTATGTCCAACGATAGTCCCTCCAGGACCTGCCCCTCCCATCAGTCCCGCCGCTGCAGTGGCTCCGTGGGTGGGGGAGAGGACTCCAGCAGCAGCGACGGCGGCGGCCGCCGACCCAAAAGGACCCCGGGCGAGTGGAGTGGGCGAGGTGGGCTGACTCCAGGTCACACCACCCACCGTGCCGCCGGAATGGCCCTGGGCCGCGGCCTGGGACTGGGCCGCCACGGCAGCTGCCATTTGGGCGCTGAGGACGCCGTTGGTGCCCACCGGCAGGCAATAGTAGGGCTCGATTTCCACGTCACCGCCGCGACTCAGCATCGAGGGATACATTTTCTCTGATTTCGTGGATCTGGAATGGAAACTCATTAGTCTCGGGTGGCTTTCCCAAAAGCGACACAGCCTGACAGCGTATGCAGATATTTATTTGGTAAAATAAGCTCTAATACTACAAATCAATGAACTGAAAGCAGACAGGCATCAAGCGTATTATGGCAACATGATAGTCATTCGTTTGTTTTAATTAGAGTTTGCAAATAATAATTGGGAAAATGAAGCCATTTACTGAGAATCAATTGAACAAAAAATTGAAATACAAAACAGTGCGAAATAGTTATTTAAATATCAAACAAATATTAGAACGATGCAAATTGTTACCCTCTATAGAGGGATAATCGAAAACCCAGACACTTGCAAATATCCGTTGCGGTTGTCTAGTTTATTAGGCCAGTCTCCCTCTCAAAATTGACTACATTTCGGTATGCCTGATGCTCACACATTTCCGTTTAGTCCTGCTACAAATTGGATATGCATGTGTGGCCATTGTGTACCAGGATGATAAGGAGAAGGATGGGTGAAAGACCCTGGACAAATTGTCATAAACTGCAGAGATTTACAGAAGCTCACACACAATGACCACATCTGCTAGGATAAAGGATGTGAGTGGGCAGTTGCTGCTCCAGGACGACTCTGTCCAGTTGCTTCGCTCTGATAACTGTGACATTAATGGCGTTTTGCATGCAAATCTGATATTACGTATACGTCATGTGTGCGCCGGCGACAGTCCGATGCTTTGTTTGCATCTCGTGGTGGGAGTCGTCGGTTTTCCCTAGAGCCGTTTGCCTCCAAGTTTTGGGTGAGTGCTCGTTGCTGTTAAATTTGATAACAAGCCACCGAACTGGTTTTGTGGGGCTTCCACTTGCCAACTTTCTGCCACCCAGCCTTCGACACTTCCTTCTGCATAATTGATGGGGAAAACATTTGGCGCAGGATGGCAGAAAATACGGATTAGTTTCGGCAGGAGCAGAACCATGTTTGTCCAATTTGAAAGTGAAATTTGTCAACTTGAAGCTTCTAAATATTTTGACAGGCCAGCAAGTATAAATATTTGTTACCAAATTTTATTTCTTAATAAATCTCCACAGGCAGTTCAATTAGTTAATAACTTTGGTTAAAGCTACCAAGTTTTTCATGATTTTCCCAGTGCAACACTTTTTAATGAACCACTTGGAGGTCGACACCTGACTGCAGTCGGAAAAGTCGCTGACGTGGCAACCAGACCAAAAAAAAAACAAGGCTCCACTTCATCTGCGCTCTTGCCAAGTCAAAGGTTCACAAACCTATTGACATGTCAAATAATAATCTGGCCATTCACAACACCTCCGTTCGCCTCGACTCCACCCTTTGTTTTTTATATTTTCCATTTGCCGTTTGGCCTTTTTTTTTGGCTTTGGCATTTTCGTTCATGTTTTCCCTCCACTTGTTTTTCCCCCAGAACTTTGGCATTGTCTGCAGGCGAAAACCGTTGAAGCCCCAGCCCCAGGACGAGTGGAAAACTTTGCTCTTTAACTGTCAGGGCGTGTCGCCTTGCCAGCGTTTTTCGGTTTTAAGTGAATCTTTAAAATATGCACGACGACACATGGACGGGCCAACATATGGCTCTGCGACTGGCAAAAGCCGACCCGAAGGTGACTTCTTCCTTGGCTTTTAACAGGATAAAAAAAGGTAGAAGCTGAAAACTGTTTGCATACTTAAAGAAGAACAAACGTGAAAAATGCAGCTGACAGGAAGGAAATGTGTGTGTTGATTGAGTGGGGTAACTAGAAAAGGGGAAATGGAATTTAAGAAAACGAAATAATATTTGAAAATATATAAAATAAGAAAGGAAAGAACATGATATCAAGAGTTTTGTATTATTTTCTTGATGCCGATTGTCTTTTTTTAAAGAGCCACCTAGGACTCTGATAAGATATCTCCTCTGGAACCTGAAATTATCCTGAATTTTCCTTTCCATTTCTAAAATGCGAATATACATAATGAATGCACTTTGTCTAATACCCGAGACGTCTGCGAAAAGTGTCATGTGTGTACATTCAACGACTAAACTGAAACACATATGCAAATCGTGGCTGAAAAAGCTTCCAACATGTAAAATGCAAATTTCTGGC
This sequence comes from Drosophila vallismaia, assembly GCA_035047325.1. Classification (NCBI taxonomy): domain Eukaryota; kingdom Metazoa; phylum Arthropoda; class Insecta; order Diptera; family Drosophilidae; genus Drosophila; species Drosophila vallismaia. The sequence continues at coordinate 9,351,268 of JAWNPU010000090.1, read as the reverse complement.
GGAGATGTGGCAAAAACTGAGGCTGATTGTTTGGGGCGTGGCACAAAAGAAAGCCAAAGAAAAAGTATGAAAAGTTGTGCTGGAACTTTTTGGTCACCTTGGATATGTCCGTTCTTTCAAGTAGCTTTTCAAGGATAACCGAGGTTTTTCAAAGAGGGAAAGTAGAGAGAAAAAATCGAGATAGTTGGAGACATTCATGCGGGAAAAGAAAAACATTCAATTGTTTAAAGCAACACTTACCTTATGCTGTTGCTGCGATTCATGCGGGGACTTTGCACGTAGGGAGACTCGTTGCCGGAAAGCGGAATTTGCCCTGCGCCGGGTCCGGATCGGTTGTGGATCATCTTGTGACCGTGCCGGGTCATAGCGGGCGACCCGATCTGCAGTTGCTCGATGGAGTCCCCGTCCGAGAGGCGACTTCCGGCCGTGTTGCTGTGCTTCAGCCACATGGCGTACGAGCTGTACTCCGGCTTGACCTCAGAGTAGGTTTGGGTGTCCGAGAGGGATCCATCGTGGCGGGTGCCAGGCCGATTAGAAATTCTTTGAGGAGAAGACTTCATAAGTTTCAAAATTCAGAAACAGAGACTACTGTCCTCACCTGTGCTGAAAAACATGCAGATCACTGCCTGGCTTGGGCAGGCTGTGGGATCCTGTGGCCAGGCGCTCCCTTATGGACTGGCTGAGTTGTGTGGCCGTTGGTCCCGTCAAGGAGAAGCTACGATGCTGAGTATTTGGCGGTAGCTCTGCAAGAAAAATCCAAATCAATTGAAAGTCCCCTGGAGGTATAAAATCTCGCTACTTACTGTTCATATCGTTGGGCAGAGTTTGAGTTCCGCCAGCGATTTTGCGACCACCTCCGGTTCTGGGAACCGCCGAGACGTGGGCGGTGCGTCCACAGGGTAGACCATTGGGCGCTACAACACCACCGCCACCTCCTGCTCCTGCCATCAGCATGGCGATGTTCTGTTGTTCGGCCGTGGAGGCAATGCTTCCATTGGCCCGCTTCACGTACCCAAAACTGGGCGGGACGCCCTTTGTGCGCGAGGAGGAGGAGGGTGAGCCCTGCTTGGAGGAGCTGCCACTCCCACCGCCCATGCTGCGTCGGGAGGGCGAGGACTTCTCGGACTTATGCCCATTGAGCGGTTCTGGCATTTTGGTCCAGTTATCGCGTCCATTTCGTGATCCTGGCCTATGATGGGGACTCCCATCCATTTTTCCGCCTCCTCCGTTGTTGTTATTATTATTATTATTGTTGTTGTTGCTGCTGTGAGAGTGGGCGTGGCTGTGGGTGGTGGTGGAGCCGCCGCTGGAGCTGGCCTGGCTGGCTGCAGAGCTGCCGTTCGCGGCGGTTCCAATGCTATCCAAAGAGCCCCGACTATTGCGAATTCTGTGAAATGGGAGAATAAAAAAGGGTAAGTAAATAAATTAAAATTTTTTTTAAATAAATGACCTACATAGCCTTGAAATCCCATTAGCATAAATTAAGGAAAATAAAAGGCGAGCAATTAAAGCCATTATTTTCAGGGGATAGTTACTTAGCAGTATGCTCTGTGTTCCCTCTCATGAGGGGATTTACCATGATTTGCATGGAAACCTGCTATATTATACACCCAATGTCCATTCAAGTGTAGGATGAAAATCAAAGTGATGGGTCGGAGTAGACTTGTCTGACAATCACCAAATCAGCGAGCAAACAATTGCGATTCAAACGAAGAAAGTGAGGAATTTCGAGGCGGACAAAGGCGAACAATAGACCCCAACTGAATGGCTGACAGACAATCCTCAAACACAATTGGCAAGTGGCTAGTCAAAAGGGCTAAGACGGGCAAGGGACTAGATTCCCTTTTCGCCCGAGAAGTGGCTACAATTTTCAATTAAAATCACAAAAGATATTCTGTTATTCTGGTTGGGGAAAGGGTTCCTCGCAGTCAAGAGTCAGCTGGAAAATTGCATGTCTAAGCTGCTTTGTCAAGGCGCCTTTCCGCGACTATACAAGTAGTCCGTATATTTGAACACATATATCACAACTAATTGGGCGTGTCCGAGTGCTACGATAAATAATGATATTTATTTATGAGCACAGCTGAGTGTTGGTAGTTTGTAAAGGCAAAGCGCAAGACCAAATTGATAATGGAAAGTAGAAAATGTCCTGCAAGGACTCACGCTGAAGTCATTGAATAAAGAAGACTGTCTCGAACGCATCAATGTTAGCCTCGGTGTGGAATTTTATGTTTCTCGATGTTTAAACTTAAAACGAATGCTCCCTTAAATAAACTAGTTTTCAGTGAATAAATTCAATTTATCGCATATATACGAATTTATTATTCAAAATCAATTTTGTTACTTCGTTTGATTAAACATAAAAATCGGGTATAAAAGCAACGTCTCGCAATCAGAAAGCATCGATAATTCCTATGATGAGGTTCTTTGCTCTGATCGCATTTTTATTTCTCGGTCTGGTAGCCGTTAATACGACTCCCCAATCCGCGGACTGTCTCAACGGATATAGCAATTGTGAGACAAACCAAGCTCTTCCAGAAACCGCGGTGGACACCTACGATATTCCCGAAGTTCGTCTCGACTCCATCTCTTTCCAACCATTAACTGGATAATTTATTAACGGATTACATCAAATACTTATTGTGATAATTGAATAAAAATGTTGCTGGATTGATAAGCTAGTTTTCTTTTCGATAGGACATTGGATAGGCACCCCTCTTCGGGGTTACAAAATATATGAAACCAAACACAGACCAGGGTAAGTTTTATAAATTCAACTTTCAAAAAAATTATAACAATATTGTGTAGTCTAAGACCATAAATAACTGGTCTGAGTGATTAGCAATCTCCTGGTAATTATTAGTCAGTGAGTGAATCCGTCACCAAAAGTGACATTTCTGCATCTGTGTTCTAATTCAAAAACTAGTTGCAAGTCAAATGTTCATATAAATAAGGCTTCAAGTCAGTCATAAATCATCAGCCAGCTAGACGATGAGGTTCTTAGCCCAGTTATTACTCCTGCTTCTTGGATTAGTGGCCATATCGGGAACGCCCCTGAGTCCCGATTGCGTAAAGAAGGTTTCATTGGGACTTCCCTGTGGCCAAAATGCAGAGACTCCGGAAACAGCAGCGGAAACGTACGAGACTCCTCAAGTTCCCCTTGACCCGATTTCTTTCAAGCGATTAGTGGGATAAATCCACATTTGCCTGTAAATCGGTTATTATCACAACATAATTTAAGTTGAATTGTATTTCAATAGAAAACTAAATACATTTTGGAAGGTTTTAATGAAACAAGTTGGGAAGGCGATCGAAAAAGCATGTCATGATCTTGTGGTTGGTAATTAACAGGTTTCTGTTGTGTCTCTAGAGATAACTAAAACAATAGGAATACCAGTTTTCAGCAAACAAAAGTTGTGACAAATTTAATATAAAAATCGTCGGAGCTTCATGCGTCACTAACATATATGAAAGGTAAATATAGCAGGTAAAAAAGATGGGCTACTGAAAATTAAAGCCATTTGGTATCTATATCATTCATTTATCAAAGTTAAATTATAGCCAGTGTCATTATTTAATTATATATTTTGCATATAAATTATCAGAGATAGAATAACAAACACTTTGCTCAATTAAACGCCGCTACCAGCTCTCGGATGAGACTTAAACCCGATTTTATTTTTCAGCAAAGGGGAAAAGTTGGCCGGGTGGAGGGCCAATAAATAAACTAATTGGTGTTGTGTTTCAGTGCAACCAAAGTGCTGAAATACCAAAATTTCTTCTGCGATTTAATACCGGGGAACTAAGTTAAAGAAACCCAAGCTGAAACAAAACGAATGAACAAAAAAACAGCTGTCTGGGCCATAAAATCCAACTACACCCCGGCAAGCAATTACCATTTAGATATGCCCTGGCCGATACGAGAATAAAAGAGTCCGAACGGGGATGGCGTGGCAGAAACAACATTTTCTTCTGTAACCGAGACGTCCATTTGGGGTCCACGAGGGCTCCGAGGGCGCTGAGGGTCGTCGCAGAACGCGTGACTGTCTCCGGGTGGAAGTGCCAGGGAAGTGCCAGGGAAGTGCCAGGGAAATGCCAGTGAAAGTGCCATCAGAAGTGACACATAAAGCTCATAAATTGTCGCGCACTCAATATGCATATGTGGGGGAATAACTAGAAAAAAAGGGCAACTGTTAGCCAAACCAAAGGGGGCTAAAATCAATAACGATTGCCATATCGCTACCTGAGCCCCGGTATGTGGGTGAAATCGATATTTTACCTGACTACTGGCCACTGAGAACAAGTGCTGACAACCGCAAATTGAATTGTTTTCAATTTTGCACTCTGCTGTCAATAACTTTACTGTTCTTTCTGCATTCTCCCCCAGCCAATACAAATCGCATTAAACAATAAAATATTTTCCTTTCAAATAAATAATATATAATATTTTGCTGCCAAAAACAAGGTAGCAAATAATTTATTGGATAAAGGATTCGAATGAGAAGGACATGAATGTACGAGTATATATCCTGAATTTTTAAATACGAACTCAATTGAACGTATGGCTTGTATAAAAATGCGAATTCGCATCAGACTTTGTATGGAAAAAGTTTTTTGTCCTGTTTTTAAGCTATTGTGAAAAAATGTCTCATACATTTTTGTGGCAAGTGAAAAAAAGCTACAAAAAAAAGGAGAAATGACGCAAAACGTTTCCGGAACAGACGTCATAAGCAGAAAAACCAAAAAGGAGCAAGTTGAAAGCGGATTTATAGCCATTATGCGAAACGGAGGATGTACGAAAAAAAATCTATTGAAAAACGTTGGAAGAATTACCCGAAAAGAATTTATTTTCTCAGCAAGAGACATGATTAGCTGAAAGTGCGTTTGAGAAGAGAAACCTAACTTCATCAAATTCCTGTCACTAAAATATATAATCCATCGTTCAGTGCACTTGGCCAGGCAAATACCAATCTCCTGGCCTCCCAAATCCCTCCTCCAAATGGAATATTGCAAATTGCAAGAATATATCGTCCTGGCATTTGTTTGCTTTTGTATCGATGTCAGTGCGCGAAGCCCAAAGGGGCGTTCTTTAGTTTTTGAGCTCCTCACATGAAAACCCCGAAAATGTATATATTGCCAAAAAAAAAACAAAAAAAAAAAAAATAACAACAAAACGTAAATGGTTTCCCCAGGCGGGAGTGCAAAAATGAAATTCCATGCATGTCTGCACAGAACTTGTTGTAGATGCCATGGCTTCTACCATTTTTCGGCCATTTTATTTCGTTGGAGTTTCCTTTTCCAGGGCCACTAATTTCGGGCAGAAAATGTAATTTGCATGGGAGCTGAGCTGAGCATGGAAAACAAAGTGAAAAGCCATAAACAAGCGGACGGATCTGCGCTTTAGTGCCAGGCTATTTAAATGCGGCACTTGTGTTCGTGTAATTTTTAATTTAGTCTCCCTAATTTATTCCCTGGCCAAAAGCACGTGTTCAATTTAAATGAGAGGCCGCTTTCGGTGGCCAGAAGAGGTGGTTTGAGGTGGTTTGAGGCGGCAACACATTCGCGTAATTGACAGCGAGCCAGGCCAGAAGCCGGGATAATTAGCCTTGCTATTTGGGTCTTTGACAAGAATTAGTGACCCTAATTCACGGAGCCATTACCCCCGGTACGTGTGTTTATGAAAAAGTGAATAATGATGATGAAAAGGTGATGAAAAGCATAGCTGGTTAAGTGAAATTTCTACAAATTCTTTATTCTAAATAAACGTAAAATATGTCCTAACAAGGAATAGTTAGGCAACTAACACAGCACATTGTCCTGGCCTTGCAAATCAACATTCTCTTTGTCTGTCCTGTCGATTCTTCATTTATTAAAACTGTCAGCAGGCTAGCAACAAGCGAAAGGGAGAAAGTATTCCGACTTATCAGCCTAGGAAACGGCGAACAATGATATAGTCCTCCACCCTGAATAGGTTTCCTTCCCCGGACCCGATAACATTCTATGAATGGAATTCTGACAGCTTTATGGGCGTTACAAGCGCATTAATAAAAGTGTCGAACAGGCGGACCGGAATGGGGTTGGCTGGAAGGGAAGGGTGGGGCAGGTGGGTGAGTGGTTGGGTGGGTGGTTGGGTGAGTGGGTGGTTGTACCATATCCGAGATGAGTTCACACGCAACCTTCAGCCAAGTTCCTACGAGTTTCTGTTTCTGTTTCGCGACGGCCTTGCAAATGGCAACAAACAACGGGCAAAAAAAGTGCCTAAAAGCAGGCAGCACTTCAACATAGCAAAATTATGGACCGGGCCAAGGATATAATAGTGGCTATAAGACATATTTCTTCCCATTAAATAAGGACCTCTTTTTAACAAATATTTAGCTATGACGGTCTCTGATTTCCTGAAGTTTTTTATATTAACATAAGTTTTTAATCCACTTTATAATCCTTCTAAATCCTTTTCTGCATTCATAGAGGGTAGCAGAAAAAGAAAAACATATTGCATACTCGTTTGGGGTAGGCTCGCATCAATTATGCAACCGACTGGGAGCTCTCCTTTCCCCAAAGCAATTGTTCGCCTTTTACGATACTCAACCTTCGTTGGGTCATAAATTCTGGCAGCGAAGAAGCAAATAGGACGAAGTGGCCTTCAAGTGGACCCAGCATCCAGTTAAAGCCTCAGAGTTGAGCTGCTCAAGCACAATTCTTCCCCGAATTTTGGCAAAGTGAAAAATTCCTAGACAGGAACTTTGAAGCTTGAGAAATTCTTTGCAAAGAAGCGACAAACAAATGCAAATTAAATTAAGCACAAAACTTTGTTAATATGCTAACAAAACTTTATACCTTGGCCCAATCAGTTCGCCTCGGATTGGGGACTCCAATGGAGCGAGGGGTTGGGCTTCTGGTTGCACATTTTAATTAAAAAAGCAGCAAATTACAGAGGACCAACAAGACGGGTGGAAACATGAACATGATAAAAACAGGAAATTAGAGAGACAGTAACTCTACTTCTAGCTGCCTTTTTGGATAAACATTGAAAGAAAGTTAAACAAAAGAATGAAAAAGAGCAGAGAAGGATCTTTAAAAAAGAAGGATAATTTATAGCTTCTAGAAAAATGTTCATACAAGCAACATGTTTTCTGTTTAATGGTGAGCAGAACTTCCTCATTAAGGATTCAGCCAACTCCCCCTAGAACCAACCTTCCTTTGACGAAGCACTCTAGGAACTGTTTAGTTTTCTCATTAATAAACTAATTTGTTAAGTTGGCCTGACGGCACGCAAAGTGCACGCCCCCTTCGATCGACCTACGTCTGGGCTTGAATTTGGCGTTGCTAATAACATTTTTACATCGATTTTCCATACTAAACTAGACACACCTCCTTAGCCACATAATTGACAGGCCGAATATGTGTTAGCTGACTCTCAAGCTCTTGGCCAGGATAATGAGGATGAGCAGACGATAAGGAGAGGTCCTGGGGTGCCCCACCGCGATACCTCTCGTTCCGTGAAGTATATTGCAATTTTCCCTATGGCCTTAAATCATGCAAAGTATGTTTACGTTGCGGTATTGTTGCTGGCTTGCCACTTGACAGTTTCCACTGCGGCAAAGTTGTGGCGTTTTTAGGCCAACCAGTTTAACCCATTTTATGGGACCATTCAGCTATCCTGGCATTGCCTGTTCCCAGTCTTCCTTCCTTGCCTTTCCTTTATTTACCCAAAGTGTGAATCTTGGACAGGCTGGCAAAGTTCTATGTATGCCAGCTAGGTATTTGAGGCGTTTTTATTAGCCTTGGACTGTCTTACATAAATTTAACATTAAATTAAGTGCCATTTCACCTAGCACGAGGGTTGAAACGACCCAACGGACGAACCCCAATGAAAGCAAACTTGGAGTCTACATATCCCCGTTTCTAAGTTCATTGCACTTTAATGAAGCCCAAAAACAAAAAGAAGGGAGCGAACTAGAACTGATTGCATCACATTAATGAAGAAGTAGCTTCATTTCGCTTCCTTTTTTTTCATTGAGTTTAGTTAAAGCTAATCTTAAAGTGAATTTTCCAACTCCCAACTAGACCCTCGAGCACCACATGGTGCCTGGGAGGACTCAGTTGGCTTAACCCTCTGTGGATGTGAAGTGCCCTCTGGACCCTAACCCAGATTCCTGATCCCTATTCCTGATCCGACCCCCAACCTCTTGGCCTTCAGCTAGACGTGTGCAAAAGCCGCTTAGCTCATTGTAAATTCCAGCTAAAACCAAACGGAGAAACAATTTGGCTAAGCCATACTCCGGAAGATGGCGGAGATGGAGAGGTGATGGCTAGAGATGCTCCCTTTTGAAGATATGCACACTATTTGCCTGTTGCTGTTGTTCTTTTCAGACTTTGTGCCTGGCCCGGCTTTGGTCCTTTCAAGATTTATGGCCTCTGGACGGGATGAAATGAAATGTCAGACATTTGAAGTAATTGTTGAAATTGATAGACAGGACCGCACCCACAAGCGAATTGATTGGGAGGACATGTGGGAAAATGCGAGGCAGCCTTAGCTCCGGGACGTGTTTGTTTACCTTTGGCTTGGACCCCTGTTTTTTATATCCCTCTTTAAATACAACTTTCACAAACAGAAGGTTGGGCAGGACCAGCACAAACACAAAGGGTAAACAAAGCAGCAGGAAGAGGAGCCAATGTCAGTCCGAGGGTTTAATGCTCCGGGACAGTCATTGACACTGCTCTTCCATTTGCTGCCAAAGGTTGAATCTGGATATGTGGATTATTAATTAGGCAAGTTTACCTTCATATCACTGGGAAAATATTAAAAAAGTTTATACTCGCATCCACGCAAGCCGCGAAGTAGGCAACCAAACATTTGTTTGTTTTATTTCGAATATTATTTAAGCCCGCACTTGACTTCACTTGAACTTTTACACTCCCACTTCATGTAATTTCAAATAACTTCTCGTACTTTGTGATTTCTGCACAATATTGGTTACTATTTCCTAATCTATTTATTTCGAAACGCGGGCTTTGGATTTTTTTGTTTTTCCGACAGCATTTTCATGGGACAACCGCATCGCTCGAAGGTTGAAATACGTTTCGGGGTTGCTCGTCGTTTTTGCCACGAAAAGCTGAAAACTCAAACAGTCCGCCGAGCAAAGAGAGCTTCGGCCAAGTTAAGAGAACTGTCGGCTGTTTTGGGTTGAAAGTAAAAGGTTTTCTGACATGCATCGCCAGTCGCAAGCGAAGTTTTGAGACACCTGCCCACCTGATTGCCACCTTTGCGTCTGTTCCTTAGAGTGGACTCTTCCAAGTTCTGTTGTCTTTTATAGGATTAAAATATATGCGGTATGCCTTACCCCATAGAAAGCATAGAAATAATTATATTCTGATTAATATTTCAGCTGGCTAACGTGTCGTATGAGTAATATATTTAACATTACTCGCTTCCAGAGTTCATACGTGCCAGATTGAAAAGGTTCACCTTAATTTATCTACACACTCTGAGTTTTGGGCGTTTTTATTACCTTTTCTTTCTTTTTTTTTTGGCCAGCCACGCACTTGTTTAATAGTTAAGCAGCCCAAAGGAATAATAATTTACAGAGACGTCCAAAAAAAAAGACAAGGAACGTGAAAGACGTGGAAGTGGTAAAAAAAAGTTGGGAAAGGAAAACTTTAGGCAAAGTTTTGCAAACTGTTTATGGAAGTTGTCATCAAGAAATTGAAATTTATTGAGCTGCTATCGATATATTCAAAATAGAGGCGAACGAAACACTAAGACTTTAAAAGTTTCCTAAATAAAATTCTGAATTCTTACAGGCTAGGGTATATTTGTGAAAGGAATCGTTTATCAAAAGGATATAAGCTATTTACTCATAATACACATTCTCTTTCTCTTTGTGCAACAGTTATCCAAGTTTATGTTTAGCTTCTTTAGTACTTGTATATGAAAAAGGACCCTTCTTACAACATCTTCTCCTTCTTCGTTTCGAGTCCTGCCACATGGTATGAATCATGCTCAGCTCAGCATGGGAATTTCTGCTGTCAGGACTCCTGCTCCTGTGATGTTTTTCATGGGTCTGTTAAATGTCTGCTAAAGAATATTTTTCTCTTACTTTTTTCTGTGCTCTGCTCTTGATGGAGAGCTCTCTTAAAGCATCAAAGTCTCTTATTTTGGGGAAAATTTCGAATATTTATTCGTCCTTATTCGATTGACAGGAATTTAAACAAACATTTTGAAAATATTTTGTTTCGGCCGTGTGACATTTAAGCCATTAAAAAGTTATATCACTCTTTTTCGGTTACCAACCTCACCAAACTCTAAAAATAATCAAGCCAAGGGCGGGCTGGTTCTGCTGCCAATGCAATTTCTAGCCAAAAAAAACCTGTAGTTTTTGCTGAATGAAAAGCGAAACTTGATTTAAAGCAGCAATTGATTGGCTAAAACTTGTTGGTCCAAGATAGAAATCAAGCACCATGTGCACACTTGGAACTTTTCATTGCTTTTCATTATTCAGATCTTCGACAATTAATCTTATGAAATCGTTGTCGGAAATTATTAAACGGAAAAAGATCCATCAATCAGTAAATCGTTGATTTGCACTTGAGGAAATAATGAAAAGGAGATCACAGCTGTTGACTGTGAACTGGAGAAGTAAGATAAGAAATATATAAACTTTATTTCTTGAACTCCATCTACATAAATCAATCAATCGCTCAGAAAACGATAAAAAATTCCATTTGCCAGCGTAATAATTGCCAAGAAACAGCTTTGGCAAAGTTATTGGGAAACGATTAAGCCAAAATCCAAGAGTCAGACGCTGCTGGCCATGTCCGAGTCCACCAAAACACACACACTTTGTACAGTTTGTGGCATGTGGAAAGGTCAGTCATGGCTTAAAGGCTTACTAACGCTTTGCACACGCTTTGAGTTTCTTTTAATTGTTTGGCTCACATGACGTGGGTGGGTGCGACTGGAAAAACAGATGCCCATAAAGCCAGGGGGAGGCAGGAACAGGGTGGGGATACTGCAGTTTTATCTCTTTGATTTTAGCATACGGAAAACTGCAACTGGTTTTTATTTGCTAAGCCGGACAACTGTTGCAATTTATTTAACGAACAGTGCAATGCTTTGAAATTTTAAATTTTTAGCTTATACAGCATTTCAAAATATGAACAAAAAATTTTAATTTTATAACACCTATTATTATTTTGTTAAATTACATTAAATTTTGATTTTTATTTAAATTTAGCTTCCTTATATAGTTCGTATGGCTCTAAAACTGTATCAGGTTCGTGTCCTGGATTCTTTATTCTGGACAAGTTCCTATAATTTTTCAGTGCGGCCATTGTTGCAGGTTTGCGACTTGGATTTTATAGCAAATCACTTTGCGTAATTTATGGCGCTTTCGCGGGACTTTTAAATTTAAAAAAATATATAAGTTTTGATAATAATTGGAAACATCTTTCTAAAATTGTATTTTTCCTAAAATGTACATTTATTTTTTAGTGATTTTAAAAGGTTATACTTTTTCTGGACCCATTTAATAAATAAAATATGCTTTTAATGCGACACACAAGCCATAATATAAAAGGACGTTCTAACCAATTGATTATCCCAAAAATGTTCGTTTAATTTAATCCACCTCGACCGACAACACGACCTCGAAAAGGGGCATAACAATATATTGAAAAAAATTGGGCACAAATAAACCATATCAAACGAGGATGCCAGGGGTTTCAGCCTTCCATTTGAACACTCGAATGGACACGTAAAAAAAGGACACGTCAGAAACTGGGGGTGGGAAACAGGTTGTCGGTCAGTCCTGATCGAAAAAACATTTTTGGCCCACGGGCTTTGGTTCAGTGAATTTCGGATTTCATTAATAAAAACAATTTGCAGACATTATTCTGTGGCTAAGCGTATGGCGGGAATTTTAGTTCGAAATTTATTTTCAATTTTCGAGTGGCAATGTGGTTTTGTGGAAGTCGCTAAAATGGAAAGAGATGGATAAATATGCAAACCTATTACTATCTTTAAAGCTGTTAAAGGTTGGCTTTAAAAATATAATTTCCAAAGATATCCTTTCGAATGGAAATGCTTGGATCTCACGCGCATGCCATAAATCAAATAAAATGGATGCTTTATTAAATGAAATGGAGGTAGCCGGGATTTCAACGGTCAGCCAAGCCAAAGGAGCCTGGCCAGGATGGCGGGGAAACCGCCATATGTGGACGCACATTACCCCCCACCAAATATCCTGTCTGGGTATGCACCTAACGGTCTGCTTCCTGTTTTGCGCAGAGTTCCTGCCTGTGCCCCCTTGAAATATTTTTGCACCCTGCTGCATTTTGATTTACTTTCATGGCCAGACAACCGCCTGGCGCATGTCGAGGCGTCGTAAGTCCGGCAAGGATCCGGCTCACTTGTTGGGCTTCAGAAATTATGTCCTGCAGGTGTCTGGGCCGCAACTGATTAGCTCCTGCCCCTGGGACCCGAACTGCCCCGGCACGAACTCTGACACTAAAGCGACAGGTTGCCGGCAGCCAGGACCGTGCATTAAAATTCAATTACAAAATATTTTCAAGCTGCACTACGTGACCAAGGCTCAAAAGTCGACCCTGGGTCTACCCCACCCTTCTTTCGAGGGGTCGATGCCTTTGAACTAAGCGCTGGGCGTCGACAGCTGTTCCTATTTATAAAGAGCTCAGTCCGTTCTGCCCATGGTATTGCATTAATTTCCCAGATCAAACGCGCTGACAGAACCGCAAGCTAATGAAAATGTGGAAGCCCTCGACAGATCCATTTCCACGCTTTTCCCACCCACGGTCTATAAGCGTTTTTTAATGAAAAGCGCTGAGCTTCCATCCGTCAAGTACAAATATGGCCATTAAATGACTAAAGAAAAGGAGAGTCTATTTTAAAGTGAAATTTTATGCTTAATTAAAGTTAATGTATTCTAATATATGATCTAGCAACTGATTAATTCGAATTACTTCCGACCTCCAAGAGTATCAAAGAAATCGAAAAGCAGGAGTGCACACTTTTAAAAATGTTTTTACTTTTATTCTTGATAAGAATGCAAAGTGTATTATCACATTGGTATGTACATATTTTAATGTACAATTTTACCATCAGAGATTCCTGGAATACCGATTAATTTATTTTGTTCTTGGCTTATTTGATATCAGCCTCTGCCAGAGAGGAGGCTTCTCATCTATGAAATACCGGGGATTGAGTAATTTTTGAAATCATTCGAAACAGCACCTCCAGAGTAACAGTTCAGAGATGAATCAAATAATTTGTTTAAGGTAAGCTAATTTTCATAGCCCCAAAGACAATTAAAAAATAATTATTTTTATTAGTACTCTCGCAATTATTGCAAGTCTTGTGGGGTCAGGACACTCCCAAGATGATTCTGGGCTCAGGGAGCTTTACAATCGACTTCAGGCTGTCTACGAAGATTCGTCAGTGCCCTTAGAAACCAAGTACGAGCATCTCCCCGAATGGATTTTGTTCTACGAGAACTATCACCATCGCATTCCTTTCCCAGACGATTTTCGGCAAAGGGCCAACGAGGCCTACTGGATGTACAAACAAGAAATCGCTAACGAGGCCAATACTATTGGTTCCCGGAGGAGGGGAGTTAAAAAATTTGTAAAATCCGCGGTAAAGGACTATTTAGTGAACGTGGCTGTCGAAGGTACCATGAAGGCATTGGATGCAGTTGCCTCGTTAATTTCGTCGTTTTTTTCCAAATCAAACTAGTATCATAATCCAAATTTAAGTTATACAAAATTTACAAAAACAAACAAAAAGGTATTTTGAATTACTATCTTCCTTCATAGACAGAAACCTGAAATAAGAACACAAAAACCTCTTGTTAGGAAAGCGAATTCCTGTATTTTTGTCATGGGACAGACTGGATGCGGTTGCCATAGAATCCATGAGATATCTATGCCTGTTTGTGAGTCAATTCTGTGCCGAACATTTCCTGTTGACAGGTGAGCATTGTCGATTGTCAAGTCGTCTGCTATTGACAATTTGTAAATGACATCTGACATGCCGCAACACGAGTTTGCTCCTGTGACCTGGGAACCGGCATCGAGTGGATTTTATGCAAATTGGCAATTCGAGCTGGGGAGCCGGGTTCGGTTTTCTGAAGTGGATACACTTGGGTATCCTGCAGGAAGTTGTTAAGGTAGTCAAGTGGCTGCCATCGCAATTAACTGCTTCACAGACTGATGAGTGCCACTCGACGAACTGGTGCCCCTGACATCGAAAGTGTGGCATCAAAAATGGATGAGAATTCGGCAAGAACAATACAAAACAAAGCAGTCAGAGACACCCAAAAGGCATAAGAAGTTCACTGAGGCCTAAAGTCAAAGTCGCAATCGACCAGGCACTTATTTTATTCAAATTCCGCTTTATTACGGACGAACACGCTACATTTCAGGGGACAATCTTCTTGGAAGAGGCCAAGGCGACACTTGAAGAACGGCATTTCTGGTTGACTCATTGGTGTCAGTGAAGGCAACATTAGTGGCACATCGACAAAATCAGTGAGGGACTGGACTGGAGTGGAGTGGAGTGGAATATGCGGATTTCAGATGACTCATGGAACCTGCCGAGAAAGCAAGCGATAACCCAAAGTACTGACACCAACTTTTTGGCTTGTTTGGGGGTAAGGAAGTTCCAACCGTTAAACGAAATTCATTTGGGGCAACATGTAACAAAATATGGAAAATTATACTTCTTGTTTCCACTCACCGTTCTTCGATGGTCGTGGGCAGTTGAGTGCGTGCCCGCATCATGCTGAGGAAGTGCTTGCCATGTGAGATGCCTCCGCCAGACGAAATGGGACCGCCCAGCCCGCTGCTGCCCTCAGAGAGATATCCGTTGTCGATATCCTGGAAGCGGCCGGCCGCGGAGGAGCTGCCCACGCGCAGGGCGTCCCCGTCGCTGCAGTAGCCCTGGCCAATGTCCGATTCGCAAAAGTCCAAGTAGGACTGGTGGGGGTGGTGGCCACCGCGTGCTCCCCTGGTGGGCAGCGTCACATGCGAGTTGTAGCCCCGGAGCAGGGGTCTCATAGGCAGCACCGAGGACTGTTGCTCCTGATGGGACAGCTGGGGCAGCTGCTCCTCCTTGGTTTCGTATATGGTGCCCACAATTTTGGAGGGTATGGTGTGGAATTTGTTTGGCGAGGCGGTGGGGGTATTCGGGGCAGAGTTGACCAGAGGTCTCTGTATTCCCGGCGGTCGAGCCAGTATGTGGGGACCGGCATTGTACTCCAGTTTCCGAGGAACACCCAGAGCAGACTTGGGCGGTGGGAGGCGACTGCTGCCGTAGATTCCGGAGCTGTGCTGCGGAGTACTGGGCTCGCTGAGATAGCCACCCTGGCTGTTGGCATAAAAGGGCTGCGGTGGGGGCGGTTGGGCCGCCGCCTTGAGGATATGTGTGGTGGGGAGTTCCCCCATTGCCGGTTGGGATATGTTCTCTGATATGTTGCTGTTCTCGCGCTTCAGCATTTGCGGCTGCATTGGAGGCGGTGGCTCTGTGACGGGGGCTGGCAGTGCTGGATTAGAGCCCAATTGTGGCAGCTTGCTGGTGCCCTTGATGGCCGCAATGGGCTTGGGCAGCCCCGTTCCATTGGGACTCTGCAGGAGCTGAGGAGCCTTTAAGGAGCTCTTCGAGTCGGACTTAGAGTGCAGCGACGACTTGGAGGCCGTCTTGGGGGTGTTCTTCTCCACTCCTCCGATTCCTCTGGCCAGGGCTGAGCTTTTGCTTGTCCTTCCCATAGTCGAGCTGCGCGACTCGTTGCCCGACTCGTCCTTGTCCTTGTTCAAGGACCTCGCCGGGCTCTTCTCCTTCTTCTCCAGCCTGGCCTTGTTGTTGGCCTGGTCCTTCTTTTGCTGGGCAGTCAGCAGCTTGGACTGCTTGGTCTTGGGCGGAGCCTTCTGGGCACCCACACTGATGCTGGGCGGCTTTAGCTGGGAGTTCCCGTGACTGCCATCGTTCAGGCTCAGACTGGAGTCGGAGCGCTCCGATCGGGCCGAACTGAATCCGGAGGAGGAGGAGGTCCGCTTCGATTGGATCTGTGACTTGCTAACCACCGAGGCGGCATTGGCGGCATTCTGCTGCTTCTCCTTGTTGAACAGCTTCAGCTTGTCCAGCATAGAGTGCTTCTGGACAGGAGCTGTTTGCGGACTGCTCGGTGAGGGGATCCCACTCTGGTGGCTGCTCTTCACGCTCGGCGGACGCAGGCTACAAATGTGAAAAAAATTTAATATTTACTTCTTAAATAAAATAATTACCAAGTCTTACCTATTGTTGTTGCCGCTTTTGAGGCTCTGGATTGTGTGATTGGTGGTGGGCGGACTGTTTGGACGGCTCGAATGGAAATCACTTCCGCTCTTTCCCAGGCCCGGAATCGCTAAAAGGAGAAACAACACAAAGTCAGGGTTATAAGAGCCAAGAACCTGAAGAGTCTCAGCCTATAAATCAATGCAAAAGGGCAATGCGGACATTAAAGCTAATTAATTGCTTTGCGTGAGGCTGATAACAGATTGGGCGTCCCAATACCCAATACCCAATTCCCTGTTTTCAGTTCCCAGATTTATGTCTGCGCAGACACCATCCAAATATTTGGAAAATAAATCATTCTGGTGAATGAAAATGATCTATAAATAACAGAAACTGAATGAATCAACCAACGAAATGATTTAAAGTGAATGCAACTCAATTTTGTATCCGAGATTTTGTTTCAATGAAAATGGAAATTTTATGAAGTCTATTGTGCGTTTTCATTGATTCATAAAGCTATATGTATTTTAATCTCCGTTCGTTTTCATTAAGGATTTCAATACCTGAACCTTTTCAAGTATTCCCCAGCTCCCTAATTAAATGAAGAATTCAGTTACCTTCTCCACAAATCAAGGGCGTGTGGAGAATGGAATCCTAACCCCAAATGTATCCCAGGGGAGCTTTGAATACGGGGAAAAGGAGAGGTTATACAAAAAACGGAGTCCTTGCTCCCATCCAGTGACAAAATCTCGGTCATCCTCCCACCCGGAGAGCGCATTCGAAAGGGCTAAGCTCCGTTTCCCGGCGGAGAGGTGGGCGACTAAGTGCAGCAGTCCGGGTTTTCCGGATCGCTGGGGGTGGTTTGCCGTATCCCGGGACCAAAATTTGTTTACGGCCCGTAAACAACGACTCCCCTCCGGCACACACAAAACCGGGTGGTTGAGGGCTTAAAATATTTTTTAATAAATTTCCCACACCCCCGGGGAGGTACTCACATGGCGTATGATTTGGCGTGGGCGGGAGAGGACGCACTTTGTCCGGCGGACAGCGACGTTGCACCATCACGGTGGCGGGCAGGGGGATGGCGGTACCGCCATTGACCTTTGTGTAGGCGGGTGCAATTTGCCTGCAATTGAAGGAAGAGCGAAAAGTTATTAAAAAGTGCATAAAACAACAATGCAACGAAATGGATAAATTCACATATATTTTATATAAATAATTATTTATGGTTTTTACGAGTATGTTCCCCTGGCTCCGCTTTCCGGAGGCGTGATTGGCAAGATACTTTTGAAAATGATTTTACGCTTATAAATTAATGAACATGTCGCTTTTTGTGGCCGCCAAGCCTCTTGGTGCAATAAAAACAAATAAAAAATAAACGCAAGAAGACAAAAAAAGAACAACTTGAAAACTTGGTGATTGCAGTAAATTTTTTACGATTCGTGCCCATAAATTTGCATATGATTGCGATTGTAATACGACAAAGATACTTTTGTTTGCCGAGTACCGGGCCGAGTCGGGGCCGTAAAAAGTGTAGTTGAGTAGCCCATAAGGCAATTCTTGATTGTAGTCTACGAATGTCCTAGAATCAAATAAAGATTTTACTTAATGAACGCCAAACCAAGTAAAGACTTCTCAGACATTCAGAGGAAAGTCAATTTTCAGGCTAAAAGCAAATAAATTAAAGTCACTAAAGTGTAGTCTGAAAATAAACAATTTTCCGCAGCTTTCCATGTAGTTTTGGGCAATTAGTCATAAGGCTGATTAAGAAGGCAAATTAAGAGAGAAGTATTAAAAAGTATATATAAAAAACAGAAGGACTGGCACTAACTTTTAATAAGTCCTACCATAAACTTCTGAACGGGGGGCCCGCAGACAAAGCTCCGAGATACATATGTATCTTTCGGATGCCGACGCACAGTTGCTGCTGTTGGCCATTAATAAGGCAGCCAAGGCAGCCAAGGCAGCCAAGAAAAGGCGGAGAACGAGTAACAATTGTATTAAATGAATAAAAAAAGGACAATAAAAACAAATGAAGTTGCCGGGCTTCCTGCTGCAAATTAAATACGCATGCCAGACTTCAGAAGGATGTTCCAGGATGGCAGTCCCTTCTTTCTTTCGTCAAGACATTTTACCCTGCCATTCCCGGCCGGAAAAACAACATGCAAAGGTTGTAGGAGAAAAATTCCAAATTGCTTTCGTATTATGATATTTACATTTGATTGTTCAAAATGTCTGCAAAGTTTGTCTTTGTCGAGATGAGTTTTGACAATCGTTTTTATATTTATTTCGGGGCACACCTAGGTGACTGTGATTTAAGGAAAAAGTAAATTTAATTCAATATAACTAAGGTATCTCCTCGGCTAATGGCAACCTTCCTTTCAGCTGTATCTTTTCAACTACTGCTGCACTTGTTGTGGGTCGGAAATGACATTCGTATCTTTGGCTGGCATCTCATCTGTCTCAGGTGTCGCATGTCAAAAGCGGCGCCTCCGACGTCTCCTTACTTAGTTCATTCCCCCTCGTTGGACCCCATTGCACAAATTGAATTTACATCTTTAGTACGCATTTTTGATTTGTTGCCGGGAGATGCAGGGATTTGCACAGATGCAGAACCAGAACCAGAACCATAACCAGAATCGGCAGCAACAGCTGCCAAATGTCTTTGACCTTTGGTGGCAGACTGAATGGGCTGTGTGTGCGCTGCTCATAATAGCTGCCACTGTGGATGGCTGATTTCTCCATTGCCTTGGTGGCATTCACCTGTGTGTCCCTGCCCGCTCCTGCCACAGCAGCCCACGCAGTTTTGGACCAGTCTCAAAACATTTCCGTATGACGGCAGGGGGATACGTTGATGGCATCTGTACAAATATATATAATACAGTGGGCTAGTGCTGCATCTCCATCTGCATCTGACCCCGGCTCCCGGACTCCCTCCCTCTGGCTGTCCATTAGTTTGCATTTTTCCGCTGCTACTGTGGCTGCCGTGTCTACTCGTACTCGTCACTTGAGTTGCATTTGTCATGGCAACAGCTTTTTAACATTGAAAGCCAGCCTCTGAAGGGGAGTCTAGAAAAGCACTAAAAAGCGAGTACCCATTAAACACCAGGAGAGATTTAAAGGAAACGTATCTGAACCCTCTTGAAACCCAAGAAACCTCTCACAACTTTGTAGAACTTTTTCTCAGTGCAATTAGGATGGGAACAAGCCTGTGTATATGGACATGGAGAAGGCTCTACCGGCTGTGACCATTTTGGGCATTTGCCAGTTGCCTTTTATGCAACATCTTTCGCTTTTATTATTACCAGCCTGGAGTTTCTCCGTTTATGGTTAGAAGTTGCAATCAGGCTTGGCCCTTTGGCATTTGAGTTATTTACCAACAAAAGAACCGAGATGCTGGATACCCACCTCTCCGTTAGCCACACTCTGTTCACCACTAAAGACTCATCAAAGTTACAGGAGGTCAGGCAATTTTCGCATTCATCTCGACCCACAAACCTTTTGAACCAACCACGTCCAACCCCATCCAACCCCGTCCAACCCCGTCCAAACAAGCTGTTAAGTGCAGACAGTTTTCAAAAATTTGCCACAGCGATTTGGCAGGCTTCTGGATTCTTCGAAGAAACACGCTAACCCAAACAAAGCCGCATCCAGCCGCATCCAGCAGATACATAATGTATCTCTCAGATTGCCAGTCAGTCAACCCAAATCCGAGGCTTGTGCTAAATTTATGAGACTTGACTTGGCCGAGATGCTGCCACATCTCCAGGCACACGAGAATACCCAAGTTAATGCAGGCGAGTACCAGGTATCTTGTAGTCTTATTCGCCAAAGCTCTCTACATCTTATTTTCCACTGGCTTGATGTTTTTGAGTGGGTGTTGAATGCTTGGTAATAAGCATAATTATATGCCATTGAGCTGGCCAAGGAGTGGAGAACTGACACAGGGCCACAGAGGAATTAAAAACATACGAGTATTCACCGACACATCGTGTTGGCGGAGTCGATGTCGATGTCGAATGTTTATGCCTTCTAGGTTTCTCTGTCAGGGCTAAATGGGAATCGATTCCATGTGTTTATATTGCTTTTCCACTAACGAAACGACAAACAATCTCCGCCAGTGCACTTTCCAGAAAATGCACTCTAATCGCTACTTCTTCAGTAAGGGAAATATTATTTGATAATGGCTTTGTTTATGAATCAGAAACGGTTTATTGAAGGTAAACAATCGCTGTAAGACAGTTTTGAGGAAAACAAAGTTTAGTTGGAAACATTCAAGAAACAGAAACTGTTCGGAGCGGTTGGTGAAAAGTCTTTTGGGAAGTCTCACCCTTCCATTTGGAGCATAATCATCACCGGCTTTGTTCATAACTAAAAGCCATGTCAAAATGTCGCCGCCATTAGAAATGTTTGTAACGCGATACGCCGGAGAACGTGTTCATTCTGAAAAGTCGTGTACCCAGCACCCAGCCAGCCCTTCGGGAATCCGCTGGATAACTAGAGAGCTTTGGATACCAGTATTGTGTTCAGCGTTCTGTAGCTTCTTTTTCAAGTGCAGACATAAAGTCACGATTTTCTGTTATTAGACGGAGCGAAACTTCTGTTGTTTGTGTGGCTTAGGAGACGCATTTTCTCAGCTGCAGCTGCTGCTGCTGCTGGTGCTGCTTCTGGTGCTGCCACAAGAAACAATTAATAGCGTCTGGTGTGGGGTCGCCCTTCCACCACTCGGATACAGATACACGCAGAGAAGGAGTCTGGGGGATGGACGGCAAACTCAAAGATGTTTCTCTCAGCAACTCACTTGCTAATGGCAGTCGCCACCTTCGTCATTGGACCGCCACCTTTTGTTGGCTGGCTGACATCTTTAAATATGCAGCAGGTTGGCTTATGCCACATTGGGGCAGCCACAAAGCTGTAAACAAGCCGCAGCAGTGGCAGGAACCGCACCGGGTAAACAGTGGCGACAAACACAAGCAGCCACCTCAAGTGGCCTAAAAGGGGCAAAAGGGAGTTGCAAGCTCGCACACTTGGCCAACTCAAGTACCAACTTCCACATTTTCTTTTTGTGCTTAACTCCCATGCGTGGTTGCAAATATTTGTAATGGATAGGCGTAGTGCGTAGGGAAATGTATATTTTCAGTTTAAGAAAAATAGTCATTAAAAGTAACGACTGAGGCAGCTATGCTAGTTTTCTTCGACATTCCAGATAGTTTGGATGGGTAGTTCTGCCAACCAAAACACTGCATTATATTTTAACACCCACAGCAAATGCAGCTGACAACATTTTGTGTGTTTTTTATTTGAGTTTGAGTTTGAAGACTGCCACACATGCCACATAAGGGATGGCAGAACAAATAGGATTTACCAGGGGTTGCATCGAGCCTTCTGTTCTTCGAGATTCCCAAAACTCGAAACATTTGCTCAGTCTTCGGTCTTCGCTCCTTTTCAATTATGCAACTTTGGCAAATGTTTTATTTATTGACTTTGAAACAGAATGGGCGAGAGAGTGTCACACCATTTCCATCATAACTGAAAGGTTTTCAGATATGGTGGTTGGTTTCCGAAATGCGCCACTTTTGAAGACTTTTCCAGGGGTGGCCCGGATGGACGGGACGGGACGGGACGGGACACCCAGCAGAGTGCGTGTATGAAAAATGCACTTTGATATATTTGAATAATATTTCTATTTTCGTAGAGCGAGCAGCGGCAGCTGAACCCAGACGATCGCTTGATTATGTAACTCGAATATCGTCCAGGGGAGAGGGCAACAAACTAAAGACTCCAGATGAATTTAGAAGCCGCCTGGCCGGCAGCCAACAAATTGAAAAGTCCATTGAGGTTCAGATCCAAGTGCATGCGGCTCTCCGATCATCGCGTGTCATCTTCTGTGTCGCTTTCGGCACCTCCAGACATGTGTATGTCTTAAAGAAGCCAAGAGGGATATATTGTATGTAGACCAAGTCGGAACAGACTCTTCAGACATTAATTATGAATCTGGAGAGAGCTGGGAAATTTTGCACTTGCTCGCATACATCTTGGGAACCACAAAATGTCATTTCCATTAGCCGCTAGAAAATCTGTACCCTCTGGGCCCTCTTCCAGCTTCTATAAATATATTCTTTTGGCTTGAGAAATTATCGTAAATTTTGTGGAACTTTGTTTTCATTTCGGGGAGTCGAGAACGTGATGGACTTGATTTATTGTGCTGACACTTGGCTCAATTCAGATGTTTTCGTGCTCCTGATGGCGCTCATTAGTGGCCAGAAATGCGGACTGACATTTTTCTAGGAAGATCTATAAATTATAAATGCCCTCCGGCTAGTCGGTTACCTTCTGACATCCGGTGAGTTGGGTAGGCTGCGGCATTTCCGTGAACTTTTTCCGCCGTTGCCCGACGAGGATGCTGATGATGTATTACCCATTTTTAAAGGTTAAATGCTGCTTATCCACGAACTAATTATAATTTGGCATTTAGCTGAAACTTTGGCACTTTACACTCTTCACTTGGACACTTTATTCACTCAGTGATTCGATTTCATAATTGCTTACATTTTGTTATGCGTAAAAAGTTCATAAAAAATATTTTCAGCTTTTTTTTTTTTGTCAACTTCAAAGACAGATGAAGAAATTAATTTAATGCGTTTTAAGTTGTGAGACCATCATAAATTTTGAAGAGATTTTTTACTGCACATTTTTAGTTTTCACGGCGCATACTTTATGGCTTTATAAGTTTATGGGAGCTCTTAGCAGAGTGTCAGTTTCTCCACTCTAAAAGGTATAGATTTTTTCCCCCGATTTAATTACATAAACATTCCATTTTCACAGTAATTATAGTCTCCGATGTCGTGTTTACTTTGTGTAATTAGTTTGCAATAAAGCCAGATTCGGGGATGCCGGGATACAAGGACAAATGGACTCGAATCAAACGGAGTTCTGGACGCAACGCCCTCAAGTCAAATACTCGTACATGGGGAAAAAGGGAAAAAATAATCCATTTTGGGATGACCAAAAACAAAATGTTTGCCCAGCACTTTGATCTTAACCCAAAGTACCAACCGGGGTGGCTGGGGCCCCCGAATTTAATGCAATTAAGTGAACATATTTGCAACTTCCGTGCAAGACAAGGGAATCCGGGCCCGGGCAGGCCAACATTTGTTTTTGATGTATGACTGCCGATGCGGCTAATCGAGACGAGACCGAAGACTTGGGGGAAGATGATTTAACTCGCATTTGTGGGCTGCAGGACTGTGTTCCTTTTGCCGGTGCCTGGCATAAAAATCAATAACTTCAATTATATGAATGGGAAGCCGGCAGGCAGCATGGTAGGACAAAAAAATATTGCGTGTAAATAATACGCACGTGTGCGTGACACGTGGGCGGGTGGCTGCTGGCTGCTGCATTTCCCACCCACGAGGAGAAAGCCGTGCTTTCCTTTTTTTTGGAATTTTTCAAGTGCCTGCTAAATGCTCGCAAAGTGGTCATATTTTATGGAACCCCAGGAGCTAAGGGTGCAAAGTTCGGGCTTAATCAATTTGTCGTAAAAAGTAATGGGCAGAAAGGGCTGGATGCGATTCGATAAATGTAACGAGGGATTCGACACGTGTGTACATCGTCCGGGGATTGTCAAGTTGGTTTCTTCCATCTTTGACTTATGGGTAGAGTATATTTTTTGTTGTCCGATTTATTGAAAGTTTGCAGCGGTTGCGTAATCTCACTGTCACAGCAACAACAATTGCTTCAATCAAGGCCCGGGACTAGGCCAGACTGAAAGGCACTCGACTCCATCACGGCTGGCTGCATAATTTCCATAAATTGTTGCAAATTGTTCGTCACCAGGCTCTAAAGTGCTCGCCTTGCGACGTTGGAGCAGGAAGCTCTACTGACATCCATAGAAATCTATACGGTATTGTACTGGACTGACTGGAATAAATTTCTTGAACATGGGATGAGGTGCTCACAAGAATTTTGACCCAAGATGACTGGGTTTTTGCGTGGTTTCTGATGATGAGGAAATATGAAGGATTCTAAGGTGGTGACAACATCTTCTGTGTTGCTTTATGGCCTAATCCTATTTTAAAGGCCTCTCATTCTATAGCTTCCCCCATCGCTTAGCCACAAGCCCACTCCATTTCTTTAATCATCGATAACTAATCGGTCGATTCGAAAAATATCACGTACAAAACTTGAACCGCAACTTTTTGACACACTCAAGATGCCGACGGGCGACAGTTGAGGGAACTTTCGAGTGGCAGGACGAAGAGAGGTTCTTATCAGAGCGTTGCACTTTTCGCACATTGCATAAAAAGTGGCAAAGTCGTTTAGGCAACTCTTATCTTTGCCGCCGCACAAAAGGCCCCGAGGGTCGCTCAAAGGAATTAATAAAATTGGTTTTTGAAAATGCATTTTACATGGGCCGGGATGTAACTGGAAATTGACGTTTAGTCACGTACAATACGGCCCCCAAGTTGGTCAGGAAAATTATTTAATATGCGGCAAAGAAGTGGCAAAAACTTGTTGAAAGGCACGCACACACCAGTGGTTAGTTTTAGGGCACTGGAAAGAATATAACATCCAATCGAAAGGCATTTTTATATGAGATATCCTCGAGGATTAGACATTTTCTTCGAGTGCAGTTTCTATCATGGGCATAGGAAGTGTTATCGTCACGAACACAAGTTGCAAGTTTACCCAAAAGTTGGGGTGGTAATTGGCGGTTCAGTTTTCGACAGAATGCAGTTTTTGAAAGGAAATTCATACAGAAAATTAATGGGGCCCCCGAAAACCTTTGTTGTTACTGATAGCCTGGCTTTGTCTCGGACCAGGCTCAAACCATAAATCTAGCAATGCCAACGTTCAACGTTCAATCACTCTGGACTCCGGACACCGGAGTGGAACTCCCTCCAACTTCTTGGGCTTTTTTGTTAGAAACTCTAGCCTGGCGCTCTTGGCACATGCAATGCATATCAAGCCGTGCCTCGACTTTGGCTTTAACAAATAAATTCTCAACGAGATTTATGGGCAAAAAGCCCTCCCCCAAGCCGCCACAATCCCCTCTTAACTGACATAAAAAAATACTTCCATCTAAATATAAACAAAAGGCATATAAAATGAAGGGGCTCTGCCGGGAGCGGGAAACAAATTTAAAAACGTGCAAATGCACGTGCTGCTCCAAATTTTGAAAACGCCACATACGAGGGGGGCCAGTGGGTGGTTCCACGTTCCAGGAGGGGAGTGGCAAAAGTAAGACTTCCCAGAGTGCAGGGTAGGATGGTGGGATGGTGGGGTTCTTGCCTTTTTCGCTCCAGCGAGCAGCGGGGACCAAAATAAAAATAGACAAGTTTATGGAGCAGAAATCAACTTGAAAGAGTCTTTTAGCTTCCGCTTAAATATACAAAGTGGAAAAACGAATGAAAAACAAAGCGAATGGGACAGCGTCGAAGGAGATTAGAGAGTGTCACAACTTGGAGATACCCTCACCTCACTTTTATGATCTGTGCACTTTCGTGGCATGAAAATAAATCTTATTTATTGCCTCCGAACTAAGGTAACAAAAACGTAAACGTAAATGCAAAGCTTTACCTTACATTGCAATTTGCTTAGAAAGAAAAAACTACTAAAAAAAATATTAAAATTATGAATATATGGTATTAGCATTTCCTGGTTCTTTTCAGGTTTTATGGAGTGAAATAAAAAGCTGTGTCTTTCTGCTGGGTATCTTCTGAAAGGCAGCCTGAAAGGCAGCCAGAAAGACAAAAGTATTTCCATTTTATATGTCAAAGCAAATCAACAATTTGTCACGGCATTTTGCATTGAATGGATGCAAGGGAAAGGAAGTGACGGGAAACAGGGCAAAGGTAGGTGGGGTGAAACAGATTTGTATTTCTTTTTTTGGGCAACTTAAAGGCCATTTGTTTTCCAGAAACTCAGCCCTTTCCGACTTGCCAGTCGGCCAATCAATTATTTCAAAGGGCCGCTCCGAAGGTGTGGCCCACATCTTGCATATAAATCAGTAAAACATATTTCATAATTGTTTGATTGTCTCCCCGATTGCCGATTGTCGTTGCAATTGACGTTTCCGTAAGATGTCGGGAATTTTGATTCTTCGCTTCGCCAACCAATTGACAAGGCGACAGGGAACGCGTAAAAACAATCAATATAAATGGGGATGTAAATCGGATTGGGTGGTCTCTGTTTAATAAACACAGCACAAACATTTTAAGGGGCTAAGAAAAAACCAGAAGCAGAAAACCAGAACCTTTCTTAATGCAAGTGATTAATCCAGAAACAACTCTATCATCATTTATGGAGGCAAGCTCTCATAATTGTCAGCGTAACCATCAGGAATTCAGCCACTTTCTTGCCCCGGGTCATTATCATTATCATAATTAAATCATTAGCGTACGGCGGCCATCAACTAATGGTAAACATTTCTCCCTCAACCGGCCACCAGAGACTTGGCCCCTATCATTAGTCCAAGTCTTCAGGGGAGTAGCTCGGAGGAGTTCCCAACACAATTGATTTCGGCTGATATACGACTCGGCTTGTTTGATAATTTGACAGCTCGCTTTCTGATATCTCGGATTTCCAGAGGGGCTTTTGGAATTCGAATTCGATTTTGATTTAGCTTCTGTTGTTCTGCGAGGGTTGCTGAAGGCACTACCTCGGGTTCAATGCTCCCTCACCGAAGGATTTTGACAGCGCCTGTTACCCGCCTGTCAGATTGTCAGTTTGTCAGTTGTCAAAGACAGAATCAAACCGAACAGAGTTTGAAAATTGAAAATCCCCAAGCCAGCTGCATCTTTGGCCATGTTGGCTCAACTCTTCCTAACCATAATTAGCTTGATTTCCAAGTACGGGATGCTGCATCCTTTGGAGCCAGAGCCCAGCTGCCACTTGAATAAAATTAAATTAGAGAACCGAGTAGCACTAAGGAGGCAAGCCGATTCGAGGCGGTGATTAATTGAAGACACGCGCCGTCTTGAGACCCGAAACGAAAAACCGAAAACCGGTTAACAGCCAACCAGTCATCAGGCATCTCAGGCCTGCATCTGTGATCCCATCCGATGAAACAGAAGATTAGCACCCCTTTGGGAGCCCAATTTTTGGTCTTGTCTTGCTATCTATTGTCTGCGACTAATTACCCTTCGTCTTAATTTGAAGCCCAGTCAGAAAATGTGTTTAAACCGCCTGAGAACATTCGAGGCAGTCATGTAGAAAGGTGGTAAGTTGGGGTGGAAGAAATTGATAACAATCCAAATGAAGTTTACCGTTTGCGGACCAAATCTGTGGTTTCTAAAACTCTATCAGATGCCCCTCAAGATGGAACGTGACACTGAAATAATAGTTGATTTCTTCTCAAAGTTTTCAAATATTTAAAAATTTCCATCCATCAACCTCTTCAACCCCATAAATAAATAAAGCTGGACTTTTATCTAGGATATGTTCAGAGTTTTTTGTCTGGCGGCCCATGGGGACATGGTCTGGTCGTCTGGTCTGGCAATATATGTATTTTTTGGGTCCTTTTTGTTTGTTTGCCTTAAGCCTTTTAATTTGTGGCCATTGCGATAAGGCGTTAATTACGCTGCTTCCCATGTGGTGTGGGAATAATGCTGACCCAGGGATTTTAAAGCCATAAAGTATGCAACAGCCTGTTGGAAATCCTTCAAAACAAACTTTTCAAAATTTGTATATGTTCCCGAGTGTATTCCCGAATTTGTATCACTTTGGCTTTGTTTGGCACTTTTAAATAATTAATAATTATTTCTCGTTAATCATTTGTTACGCACACACACACACACGGGCCCCGACATTTGCCGCCATTTTCGCGAGTATTTTTATTTCCGCCGGGAGGAAGTTGTTTTACCGTTACCACGTCTGTCTCGCCGCAACGATGGAAGTGGTTTGAAATGGCTGCTTGGGCAAAGAACCGGCATAGCTGCTTCGCAACATGTTCGAGTTGGATGCTACACTCAAAAAGGAATATTCAAATTGATGGAAGTGAATTCTTAATATTATGAGTTTTTACACAATCGGAAGCATAGTGAACAAATTTATAAAAATGTATATATTTTCGTAGGTTTTTGATAGAGAATTTAAATTAAGGTTTTCTCTATAACATTATTATTATTTTTAATGACTTCTATACACACAGAACTAGAAAAAAAATGTTTCTGACGCAGAATAATAAAAACAATTTAGAAGAATATTTAGAGGTAACATAATTTATAATTAAGTTATTTATTTATAATTAAAGGAGCAGAAGACACATTTATGTCAGCACTGCAACATGTTTGAGTTTGACTATACACTTGCGAAAATTGCCTCTAACTAATACCAATAATTTGAATCACATTTTAAAAGACATTTTTTTTAAGCTTTTATACTAAATGGTTAATTTACATCTATAATTTGTTTATCAAGCTTAAGTGGTTTTTAGGTGAAAAGGTGGGGGTGGTTGGTAGGTTTTGGGGCAGTTGTATTGCTTGGCTTGGCTTGTTGCATTTGTCTGGTCTCTGGTCTAAAAATACACTGCACTTGCCACATGCAATTGGGGAGCCTCCGCCCGGAGGGGGTCTCCTCTCGAAAGTTCAATGCTCATGGCCCAGCTGTTGGGGGTCAACTTAATGGCAAACAAGAGCAATTAAGCCGCTCCAAGTTATTGCTGGCCGGCAAACAAATCGTCGCAATTTAACAAAGTAAGCAATTATGGCAAATAGTTTCGAGGCACATAAACTGTCGCAACTTGCAAGGGGCTGTGGGAGCGGAGGGGTCTGCCTATTGGCAGAAAGTAAAATTGTTTAATCATTCAGCTTAATTTCAATCGGAAAACTCGTTTGACACTAAGCCGATCAGGCAAACTCGTTCAGTCCAGTTTAAACCGTCGATTTGAGTGGTCAATTTTATACTCTTTCGAGAGGAGTTTACTTTTTAAAAAATTTACTCAAAACCTACTTCATTTAAGATACCTTAACAGTAAGATTAACAAAGCAAAGTTATTATGAATAAATATACTTTATAAAAGTTCTTGAATCTCTCAAAGGGTAACTAAAAATAGTCCTGCCATCCCCAACAGCCATTGACAACTTATAAATAAAAAACTGTTGGCCTGGCTTGAAGTTTATGGCCAATGCATGCTGGGCAGCGTGTCGAAAATATGATTGCAATTACTGGCATGTGCGATGTAGTGCCAAAACCGCGATGATTGAATGGCCGAACTAGTTTCGATTGAAAGTGGCGCTATAATTGGAGGGGGTGGGGACTTTTCCACTTCGAGTGGGCGGAAAGAAAGTCGATGTCTGGCATTAAGCTCTTAGCCATTTTTTACGAGTCTGGTAATGATTGGATTTTAGCTTCAAGCTAGTTGAAAGAGTTAATTGATTTGTTTTGTATATTTTGGGAGATTGCAATTGGGGAGAGGCGAAGCCGATATCTTGGACAATTCTCATCCGATTCTCAAGTGTGATATCTTGAAAGATTTCTCGATCAATTTTTTAGTAATTCACATCAAAAAATGAAATATCTCAGGAAATTCGATTCACTTCTGATTATTTCCCTTGCCTTAATTTATATTAAATATTATACATTTGTCGCAATAAGGTAGAGCGGGAATACTTTAAAGCACAATAGGCCCAAGGTGATGGCCATATCTTTGCCAATATTGATCCGATTCCCAAGCGGAATATGTTAAACGATTGGTGGATAAGGCGCTGTTAATAGGTTTAAGTATTTATTTTTAAAATATAAAATTAAAATATTAAAATACGAAACAAATTAAAATATTAAAACGAAAAGTGCCGTCCTCCTCGATTCTTATTAGGCACAGCTTATGAGAATCGAGGAGGAGGGCGATATTAATAGGTTTTAGTATTTATTTTTTAAATATACAATTAAAATATTAAAATACCAAATGAATTAGTATACTGAATGAAAAGTGCCCTCCTCCTCGATTCTCATTAGGTACAGCTTATGAGAATCGAGGAGGACGGCGCTATCACTAAAATTTTATTATTTATTTTTAAAATATCAGATCTTTTTTGATAATGAATTTTATAAGAGGCTAGACTGATTTTTTTAAGGATCGGCCAAATATATCCGATATTTGCTATATCTCTAACCAATAGAAACCGCCATTTAACTGCAAGGGTATATAACCCTTACCTCCGCCGTAGTTGTCTTTTCTTTCTTTCTTTATATAAAAAATTCCTCTTCTTAGGAGCCTACCCCCTCTCACTCACCTCGTAGCCCCATTGGGGACAAAGTTTACAGAAAACTCGATTACAGTTAAGCGACAATACGGGTGGCTGACACCTTAAAAAACATTAAGAAATCAAAGAAAAGTTCAATATAGCCCAAATCCGAAGCTATATCTTGGCCAATATCTATCCGATTCTTGATCGGAATACCTTCAAAGATTTGTGGATCGATTCTGTATAGATCTGCATCTAAATCTGATAACAATTTTTTTTTTCGATTTTTTCTCAATTTTTCTGATGTATCCCCTTTCAAAAATATTGAAAAATGCTTCGGAGGGATAATATGGGTCTTTCGATGGCTGTATCTTTGCCAATATTGATCCGATTCTTAAGCAGAATACCTCAAACGATTTGTACATCGATTCTCTATGAATCTGCATCAAAATCTAGAAACAAATAATTTTTTAGATTTTTTGTCAAATTTTCTGGAGGATCCCCTTCAAAATTGTTAAGGAATATGTGGAAGCGGTAATATGGCCCACAGCGAAGGCTATATTTTAGCCAATTCTCACCCGGTTTTCAAGCAGAATATCTTTAAAGATTGCTCAATCAATTCTATATCAAATTGCTTCAAAAATTAATAAAAAAAAAACGGGGAAGTCTCTTTAGAAAAAAAACAACTAGGTAGATTTGGAGGAAACAAAGAATCGAATTGAAATGTTTTCAAGTCTCTTTAACTTGTTACAAACTACAAGAAACAAAAAAGCTTTGTGTAAAAAGAAAAGAATACAAAAACTAGACCCAATAAATCTTTGTTTGGACCAATCCAAAAAGCATGAAAGCCTTTCGCCTGAGTTGCCACACACACATGCCACATACGGCTAACCGGAGCAGATGTAACTCCAGACGGACTGCTCCGGAGACCGCCACCTCTGGACCCCCTCTTGGTAATGCCATTAAGCCCCTGCTCTAAAAACACTAAGCATGCATTTTATTGCCTTTTTTCCAGGCGGCGGTGTGGCGGGATGGCGGAACGGCGGGTTACCAGGAACCGGGGCACTTTATCATTTCAATGGCAAACGGCGGACACTGCCATGTTTACTTTTCATTTTATATAGTCTGTCCCCGGATCCGCCCCCTCGGATAACCCTCTGGCGCTGTTCACTTGCCAGTCCATCCAGTCTATCCAATTGTTCAACGGTACGTCTATGCAAATATTTTTATTTGCCTTTCGGTTATTGTTGTCCAGCTAGGGGCATCCATAAAAAATGGAATAGAAATGCTTTGTTGAAGTTCGAGGAAAACTAAATACTCGTTATGATGGAAATCCGGATCTATTATATATGTTTAATTTAAAGCTCTTGGAAGTCGATCCAAATACTCCTAAATGTTTTCCAAATCCATCCTTGCACTCATATACCCAGCACTCTGATACCCAAAGGGTGTCCAAACTGCTGACAGCTTCTCAAATAGCCACTGATGTAGGGTTTAAAATTTTGCAAATGTTGCCACTTTCACACAGGGTTGGTTAGTTTTCTGCTTTCATGGCCAGGATAACTCCAAGAGGCTTGCCTCAACTTAATCATCCTCATCAAATAGTTAACGCTCCCGGGGGAGTTAATTACTCGAGTATTTAGCATATAATTATGGGGTTCACCTGTATTCATCTGCCCCTGTCCCTGTCCCAGTCCTTGTCCAAAGCCACCTTTTCCCATCCCAGCATCCTTGAAACGGTCCCTTGGGGGCAGCAGAACTTCATGCCCCGCCCACTGCCAATTCAATTTTCCTTTACTACCAAACAACAACAACAACTGTTAGAAGGGAAACTGTTGGAAAAAGTAATCATCGTTGCAATTGTTTCACATTTTTCACATTGTGTGGGGGTTGGCACGGCTGCCAAGAGATGAATGCTGGCTTTGATGATGACGACTGAGGTGAGATGGGAGTCCTTTTGGGCCACCCACTCATCATGGCTGGGGATGCCTGTGGACGACATTTTTCTGGTCCCCAATTTTCTTTTCTTATGACTAATGGCTGGCAACTGAAATCGAATTGTGGGTGTCGATCGAAACCAGAAAGAGTTGCTCCCCTCGCAGACTAGCGCTCAGTCACCCTCTTTTCGAGCAATTTTTAATGATATTCCTCAGAAGCAGTCTCTTCAAACAGGCGGAAAACTCGAAAAAACCGGGAATATATTAAAGCCTGCTTGAACATGAAAAGCCAGACAATTAGGGGGAGGAGATATGGACATCGTCCGCTGAAACAAAAGCGAAAATGTCAACTTTTTGCAGAGGAAAAAGGGAAACGCATGTCGAAATTTGCGGACAATGGCGAGTTCGGGAAACCTGTGGGTAAATCATGTCCTGGGGATGAAAAGGATAAGCCTCATTCCAAGGAACTTTTCAAGGGCCGCTGGTTTTCAAAGAGCTTTGGAAAATGAAGGCGTCGACTCTGAACAAACTTCTAATTTTTAAAAAAGTTAATTTTAAATTAAATAAAAAGATAACACCTTTGCCTCACCTGTCTTGTGATATTTTTGAAATCCTTTAGAATATAGAAATTTAATGAGAGAATTTAAAAAATGAAGTTCGGAAAGACTTTCGAAAGTGTCTTGACCTCTGAATGGCGGCAGCAGTATGTAAGATACCAGGTGAGTTGCAGAGGATTTGAGAAGAGGGTCCCTCAATCCTTTATCCGAAAATAGGAACTAAAAACAATGATTTTAAATGCATTGGAAGAAGCTCCTGATCCTGCCGAGGCGAGCAGTTTTGAGATCAACTTTTACTACAGGGAAGTCGAGAATCTCTTTTTCGGCACCTGCGACGGGGAGCTAACCAGAGTCAACAACTTTTTCGCCCACAAACAAGCGGAGGCGCAACGCAAGCTTGCCACCTTGAAGTACGAACTAATGATTAATCGGGGACCGAGGGGATCCATAATGACCCTGGACGAAGGTCGTGACACCCCGGCCAAGCGTCGCAAAATGCGCCTGGCCTTGAGCGAGTTTTATTTGAGGTAAGTTGCTAAGTTGAAGAATAAATAAAACCTAAAAATTATATATAAAATGTACAGCTTAATCATGCTGCAAAACTACCAGATCCTGAATCATACGGCCTTTCGAAAAATATGCAAAAAGTATGACAAGAACCTAAAGACATCGTCCGGACAAACCTGGTATAAACAAAATGTGCTCCGAGCTTCCTTCACGGAGACCCAGGTGCTTGTGGGGATGATTACGACCGTGGAGGATCTGTACACGGAATTCCTGACCAACGGGGATCGGCCCAAGGCCATGGCCAAGCTACGGGTTCCGCCCCTGGGTCAGCCCACGCCAGCAGGCCACGTTTTCTGTGCCGCCCTCTTCCTGGGACTCTTTCTCGTATCGGCCATTATTTGCGTAATATCATGTGAGTAATTCAAACAGGTACTTTATAAGACAAAGATCTTTAGCTTGTAGTCTTGGCCTTCAGATGTTTCTCTCAACTTAACGGAGGAGTTCAGGTTCATGTTCACCGCCTTGTACCGAGGACCGATTGTCTGTGTGATCTTCGGTTTTGTCCTGACCCTCAACGTCCACATCTGGCAGAGGGTGGGAGTCAATCACGTGCTGATCTTCGAGATCGAGCACCGGCAGTCCTTGGGTGCGGTTAAGGCCTTAGAGATAGCCAGCTTTTTCAGCTACGTTTGCTCCTTGGGCATCCTGCTGTATCTGTTTCATGATGAGTTTAGCGTTAAGGACCCCTACATCATTCCACTGGTCTATGTGGTAATAGTCGTGGTTCTGTTGCTGAACCCCATACCCATTTTTTACCGATCGTCCCGATGGTCGCTGATCCGTATCTTTGGGCGAATCCTAGCGGCTCCGTTTTATCACGTCAAGTTCTTGGACTTTTGGATAGCCGATCAATGGAATTCCCTGATTATCTGCACCGTAGACCACTACTATATGATACGGTTTTATTTCCGATATTTCTTGGATCGCAAGGGCGTCTACGACTTCGAGCCAGACTTTGTAGTAGCCATAATCCGGTGTATGCCTTCCTGGTGTCGATTCGCTCAGTGTCTCCGGAGATTTTCGGATAGCGCCTCCGACAACATGGAGTACCTTTTGAATGCCAACAAGTACGTCCTAACCATGATAACTGTCCTTTTCTCAACTGCTCATATGAATACAAATCGTGAGTATTATTATCCTATCCCTATAACCAACATTTTTAACTCTCTTTTTTTCTAGACAATTTTGATCATATGTATGAGAATCACTGGACTTGGGCATATATTATTGCTGCAATGTTATCCTCATCTTATTCGCTGTCTTGGGATCTGTTGATGGACTTTGGTCTCTTCAGGATTTCGAAGGGAGAGAACATTTTCCTTCGCAGCAACCTAGTTTATCCCAAGGTGAGTTTTGCAAGCCTCCTTTATTCCAGATATTCAAGTTTAAAAAAAAACTGAATTTTTAGTGGTTTTACTATTTTGCCATAGTAGAAAATTCGATCCTGCGATTTGCCTGGGTCTTGGAATTTGTTCTTGTCTATTTGGGGATTATTAGGCCTTTCACTGGCAAAACACTTTTGCTTTGTTGTGAGATCCCTAGACGCTTGATCTGGAATCTGCTGCGCCTCGAAAACGAGCATCTGAATAATTGCGGAAAGTTCAGAGCCACTCGGGACATATTTGTAACCAGTTTGAATCCTAAAGAGGAGATGGAGCTCGAGCGAATGATGGACGAGTCTGATTATGGCGGATCAATAGTTAAAAGAAGTTCATCGGCAAAAAAGGTTAATTAAAGTACTTTCGCACATTTTGTAAATAAATATGCAGCCAAATTTGGAGCTGACCATTAGATTCTCCATTCCTAGTTGCCCTGCCTCTATATTTTTGCTTCGATTGCCAACAATTGACAGTCAATGAAGCGTTAACCCAACTCCGATCCCTGGGCAACCAGGCAGGGTCTTGCTCTCCATACAAATTGAATAAAATTAATCTCACATTTACGAAATTAAAACCACAAATGGAATTATAAATTCAGCACAGAGGAGCAGACCATGTGGAAAAAACCAAGCCCGCAGGACAACAGAAGTTAAGCCAGACTAGGCTGCAGACAGACAGGACAACAGGACAACAGGACAGCAAGGACCACGAGGATACTTGCCCAGAGGACTTGACAACTTGTCGTTGAAGAGTGGCCACAGCCAGGACGAGTGCATTGTTTGGAGCAAGCATAGATACGAAAAGGAGGAGCCGGGGTAACAGGAGTTGTTCTTGTTCATGGTCACGCATAAATGCATGCGAATTAGAGATCCCAGGGAGCGAACGCACGTGGGAGGATTTGTCGTTTCCAAATCGAAGGGGTCTCTCCCTCGCCCGTGTGCATGGGAATTTCCTCCCCATTAAAGCCAACCTCGTTTTGGGGGTTACTTTCAAGCCAATTTTAGAAGGATCTCCCCACTGTAATACTTTTTGGGGGGAACAACATATTGCAAAGTAATTCGGAGCTATAAATGTTGCTACGTTTTTGGATTTGGGGTTGAACCCAAACCCCAGCCCGTCATCAGATGTTTTTGGAAATCTCGAGCATATTAAAGTAAATTCCTGGCATGTCCTTTTGATTTTAATTATGTGCGTCAGAGCAACATGTTGCTGCTGCCAGCAGGTTGTCGCCAGCAAATCAGCGACAGCATTTTCAAAATATAGAGGACTTGCCAAGTGCCATGAATTTGGAATACACCCAAAACTTAACTCCGACCAAGAAAAGAAAACTCCGCAGCTGCTGCTGTTAAAATGCTTTTGAATTTTGCATTGGACAGAGTCACAGCCACGACTGTCGCTAATGGTGCACTGAAAAAAGCGCCAAGACACCTTACTGTATTATAGAAACAACCCCAACAGATTGCCAATTATTTTGTTTTCGTGTATTTTCGGGGGTTGCAATTTTGTCACCACTCCGGAGACCCCATCCGGTTCTGGGTCGGGGAATCCCCCATGCTGTCCGGGTCTAGGTCGCCAGACCGCAGACATTATAAACAATGCTCTGGAGGTTCCCCGGCTAGTGAAAGTTTTATGGCGCAACTTAAAATAAACCTGTTCGTGTCCTCGTCCACCCTACCACAAACTAGGCGCAAGGACGACTATAAAAATCCTTTGTAATTTATATGTCTGCCCGACCGAAAAAGCGAACGCAAAACATTTCCGTAACGCATTTAAATTTCATAGTCAGTGAAAGTCATCAACACATCGGCGAGTAGGCGGGGTAAATCTGGAGCTGGAGGGGGAGACACACAAAAGCTTCCGCTTCCTGTCTGCAACTCCAAGGACCTCCCCCAGGGGTTGCAAACACAGAGCCCCAAACCAGGGGAAGTCAAAACCAAAGACCTCCCTGCAGACATTTGGCAAATAAAGTTTTCTAATTTTGCCATCTTCATGCTTTGAATTTTTCAGAGAGCTCTTTACGGAGTTTCTTCCTCGAAGGCAAGAAGTGCAAAGATTTTCCTCTCTTTAAACTTGTAGTATGCCAATTTTGTTTGCTTTTCTGGAGTTTTCCTCCCGTTTTTCCGATGACATCTGTTGTCCGAGGTGTGAGGCGGAACCATAAAAATCGTATAACGAAGCTTAGCCAGAACCCAACTGCCTGTAATTTCCGGCAAACAAACCAATAAATCATATTAAACTTACTGGGAGTTCTGGAAAAGCGTAAAAGAAATGCCCAGCCGGATATCTTATGACGGTCTAAGCGAAATTCAAAGGAAATCTCTGACATGGGATATGCCTGGAATGAGGAGGGAGGCTGGCCAGGACTTTTGCATTACTGGGGGAGTTTTTTTGGGGGTCTTTGAAAAAAGTAAAATTCTTGGGAGTTGGGAGTTTATCCTGGTTGGAGCTGACAAGCCTCTAAATTTTGAAGAGTACGGGGTGACTAGAAAATAATAGAAACTAAGGAATTGATAAGTAATTATGGTAAGTTTACAAGGATTTGGTATCATTTTTTAAGCCGCAAAAGCAATTTTTTATGAATGAATGTTTTATATATTTTAATTATGAACCTATTGTTATTCCTAGTTTTTAGACATCAAAGATTAAGGGAGCAAAAAACACTCAGAACTGAATGCTTTATTCGAATTGCAACTCCCGAGCTTTGAATCAAGTCTTACCACTAGCCGAGGCATCGGTTTGTGCCTAGGAAAGACCATGGTGAACATAGTCGACCGTGGTGAATAAACTCCTTAGCAAAGACACAAGTTACCAACTCAGTCGGGCCAAGAACCGTTTACAGCCAGATAAAAGCTGCTTGTTATGGGAACTCAACAGTTTTTTGAATCTCAGAAAATGTACTCACCGGTTCACCATTTCATTGCCGTTCTCCAAAGACTGGGCGGCCAACTGTTGGGGTGTTTGCTGCTGCTGCTGCTGCTCTTGCTGGTTCTTATCGGCCAGGTGAAGAGTGGCGCCTGGAGGCCTTAAGCTGCCGCCCAACCCGATTCCCAGAACCGAGCCGCCCGAAAGAGCCGTCGAGGATCCAACTCCGCCGCCGCCGCCACCGCTGCCGCAACCGACTCCAATCGATTTCGTCTGCTTGGCCTGCTGCTTGAACCGGCTAAGGGCGAAGAACAGGGCCAGGACCGCCTTCAGTCGCCCAGCACAGATGTCATTCGTGGTGATGTTTTCCAAGCCGCCAACCGACTGACTTCGCAGGACATTCAAACACGAGTTGACGTTGTCAAACTGCCAAAAAAAAAGAGGGAAAAAGGGGGTAAGTATTCAGTCAAAACATGGTCTTGGCATATGGCCATCCATCTGAGATTTTCGAGTAGTTTTTATTGTTAAATAAAATATATGTGAAGCGCATTTAATGCTGTCTCCTTTGGTTCTTTAAAAAGCTAGGATTCCCTTTTCGTTTAAGATAATTTATATGAGATTGGAATGGATCTGTTTTCCGAATAGAATATTCAGCTGTTTGGCTGCAATGATGACTCATCGTTAGAAGCTCTTCTTAAGCCGCCTAATATAAATGTAAATCCCCGAGCTACTTTATCGCCGAGTTAACCTTCTTTGGCGCCGTCAGAGTCGTGATTTTGACATGACTCCCAAATGAGGCTCCCAAAGCCCTGTTCTATAAATGCGTTTTTTATAGCTAATTTGCCTGAACGTTTTTAACTGCTTCACGCACACGACCAGGCCAGAAAAACCCTTGGAATCAAGCCAAAGCCAAAGCCAAAGCCGAAACGAAACAAAAAATTGACATTAAGATAAAGTGTTCAGACATCAACTGTCCGTCCCCCAGCCCTCAGCACCCGGAATTCTCATTTGTCAACACCGTGAAAACAATGAGTGACAGGTCACGACACGACTGTAAGATGCCCTTTGAAGTCTATCCATTTTTGATAAAGGTTATTTCAGAATTTATACATTTCTAAAATACTAAGTTTTCAGAATGGTAAAGATGCAAATTTTTCCATAAAAATATCAAACTTGTCGATTTGTAAATACAACTTGATTCTTTGAGCTCTCAAGAATTGAAGGAAACTTTGACATTGCAATTTATGCAGCATGTTTTTGGGACATGTATTCATTGTCATGCAACATGATTAAACACTTTATCCCCCCCACACGTTCCACACCGAGTTTTTCCAGAGGAAAGATTTAACAAAATATTGTCAACACGCTTCCGAAAAGCTGCACAAATTTGTCTTTTGTTTCATTTCATATTTTTTGGACTTCCCACATTGTCATGGCGGTTGTAACAATTTAACAAAAAAATATATACAACATATAGCATACGGCATAATAGAACTGGGAGCGAATGTCGAAAATCAAACCTGACAACTGACATGACAGCAGACAAATGACAAACGTCTGCCGGCTGCGTGCACTCAATTTGCTGGCCTGGTCGAGAAGAAGTCGATGCAGAATCTAAAGTTATCTAACGAGTTGACAGCAGACGAAACTTTAAAAGGCTGCCAAACTTATATGGAAAACTTTATAATAACTTTCCGAGCGACGGGCGAACAAACGGACAGAATAGAAGCAACTTTTCGCCCAATGACTTTGGCAAACAATTGAAAAACTCAAATCGCAGATAGGTTCAAGTTCAATGCCATGCCATTATCTGTATACAGATACTTTGTCTACTTCGCTTAACATTAATTTGTTGGGATTTTTCTTTTCTTGGCCAGGGGATTGCTCAATTTGTTGCATTATAAATTGAGGCAATAAATTTACATTAATTTCTGGGCTCTGTGCTTTGTCCAAGAGGAGTGGATGGCGAACGCAGAGACTTGTGGTTCTTCCTATCTGTATCGGTTTATTCTGTTGAAAAGTTATTAGTTTTGTAAATTTGTATAATTATTGCAAATAAATGTGCATGATTGCATAATCAAATTGCTACCGATCGGACCATTTGTTAATGGTGGCAACCCTCCATTAGCTCGACAACATCACTTCTTTCCATCG
The DNA here is from genome assembly GCA_035047325.1 of Drosophila vallismaia. Classification (NCBI taxonomy): domain Eukaryota; kingdom Metazoa; phylum Arthropoda; class Insecta; order Diptera; family Drosophilidae; genus Drosophila; species Drosophila vallismaia. The sequence continues at coordinate 9,311,338 of JAWNPU010000090.1, read as the reverse complement.
ATTGCAAAGTGAAAAAGTGGGGGGACTTCAGGGAGCTATCGGTCGATCAATCACGCGCCGCGTTGACAGCTGCAAGTGTCAAACAGAGCGGTGCACTTATTTATGCCCCACAAACGCCCACAGAAGCCGCACCATCTACGGCTCGCTACAATGCGATGTGTTTGCCCCTGTGTGTGGCACAGTTAAGACCCATTGAATCGATGGTGTACGCAAAGTGCATTGAAGACCCCGGCTTACGTAACATGCAACAAAAGTCAAATAAACCACAATAGACGGGTGCAGAAGTGGAGTGGGCTGGGGTGTGGTGGGTGGGTGGTGGGTGGTTCCGCACAAGATGCAACAATATGCGGCAGCTGTTGCCTCTCAAAAGAAGACAGAAAACCGCAAGTTGAATGCAGCGAAATAGCGATACCCCAAGCAGGGAGCCAGCAACATGGGGCAGCAACAAAATACTGTAATGGGAAGTGCAACTCGAAGGCTCCCGCCCCCACAAACTCTCTGCTTTCGGCCACACTCTCCGGTTCTCCAGTTGCCAAAAAAAAGGACCAAAGGAGTAAATGCAAATAATATTGTTCACATTGAAGTTGTCAATTGCAGTCGAGAGCGAGGCTCTTATCGGGTTCCTTTAAATGAAAGGGAACAGTGGGCTGGGAATATATTATTTTATTTAATTTTTTTTTAAGAAGAAATATATGAAGTTTTGACAAAGGTTTAAACTACTTTTAATGATTTCTTTTAATGCTTTCCTTTTAAATGATGGAGCCTTTCAACTGGCCTTCGGATCGCCAAAAATGAAGACAACAGACTGACCAGGCGAGGCTCATTGTCACTGGACACGTCATTAAAGCGAAGCCTTGGGCCAAAAAATGGTGGAGGGAACAAGAACAGGACGATAGACGAAGGACGAATAAGGCGAGCAAAGGATGCAAGCAGCCAGAAACTGCAACGGTCTTTATTGACATTCTTCGATTCGATTTTTCTATCTATGCGTTTGTGTGCCAAGCGCAGGGAATTTCAGAATCGCACTCGACGCATTGTTGGTGGCCAGTGAATCCTCCCCCGTGCATCCGTGCATCCGTGCCTGTGCATCCTTCTCCGTTTCACTCACTTAATGCGAATTTATCGCAAAATGCAATGCAACGCTCCTTGGCTCCTTTCATCCGCCAAAGGATTAAGAGTGGTCAACAAAGACGACGTAAATGAAAAGGCAAACCGGGGAAAATCGGGAATCGGGGAAAGGAATCGAATTGTTGGGGGCCCCGATGGGGCGAATCCTTTGTTAATGGCGCTAAAGAGTTGACCGGGCCATTGCAGGATATGCCGGGCCACCACTAAAGTCAACTTATCTTCAATCCATGTGGCATGACATTTTATATTATATACAAATACGAGTATATGTATAAATTTCATTTCGCTTGATTTATACCTTAAAGCGAGGGGCCATAAATCAAGGTAGGCGTCTGTTCGCCATCTCTCTTACCCGAAAAAGCCGGCGGCCAAGCCTATTTTTTTAATTAACCGCCGGCAAAAGGTATTATAAAAATAAAAAAAGATAATTCGGATGCATGTGTGTTTTATTTGAGTATTTTTGTCTGTGATTTCGAACACAGAACCAATATGGCTTTATCTGGCTGTCCGTCTGTACGTCTGGCAGGTGGGCTGGTCGAAAATTGAGTTATTTACTCTCTGAATGGGTTAACTACTATTTGGGGGGGAAATGCGGCAATTAAATTACTGACTTAACGTAAGCGGAATCCAGATTAAATGGATCGTGAAATCGTGAATGATTTAAATAAAATGCAAAAGACTTGTAATTATGGCAACATTTTTAACGCAAACGGGATTAAGGAACAAAAGAATCTCGACTTTACTTAATTTTGCGAAACTACAAAACCTCCTCCCACACTCGGCTCCACTCGGCTTTAATCCCTTTGTAGTCTCGAGTAATTTTAGCTCCTTGAAGCCAATTAGCAACTAATTAAAATGTCAAAATCTCAAAATCACACACTCATCCCGTACACTCGAGATCCCTGGCCTGTTGCAGAGACTCGGCAGACTTGGCATTTCAAAATCAATAACCAAAATCCACACAAATTCCCAGAATCGCTCAAAATGAGAAAATTCCATGACAATAGTAAGCAGACAGACAGTCGGAGGATTACAGCCAAATACTAATACCTCGATTGAAAGGACTCGGGAATGCCGTACGAGTATGCCTTCGTAGCATAGCATCGCAAAATGGCAAAACAATTTCAATAATTTCAAGTGTCCTTCGTGGCCGACAGAAGTCACTCACCCACATAGTTTGGAGAACGATTTTGGACAATTGTCGCCAAAGTCACGACTACCGTCGAGCGATAAGAAATTGGGAAATAAAATAAAAAATGAAAATAAAAATCAAATGAAATTGCCAAGCTTGGAGGGGTGGAGGGGTGTGGGTTGTGAAGGACACAAACCGGCTAAGACTGAACTGTAAATTCAATTTACGAATGACTGCAAGTGCAACACGCGTACTGCACAAACAATTTTCTGTTTTTTTTTTTTCGGCCAATAGTCTGAGACGGGCGAGGGCCAAAGGCTGGAGCGAAATGCGATTTGATTGAAGTGAAGAAATGTAATTGAAATTGTCGGACATATGTGAATGCAGGAGACAGGGGGCTTAGGGCGTTAAACAGAGGGCGTGGCTCGACTTGGCCACTTTAATTTGGCAAGTGCATTCGAGTGAAAGTTAAAAGGGCAATCAACGAGAAAGTTCGAATAGTTTTATCAAGGTTTTTGAGAACTCTTCGATGCCTCTTCGATGGCTTAATAGTTTGTAATAGTTAGTTTTTAATTCATAAGCTTATTACATTTCCAGGAACTTAACTTTAAAAATAAAACATCAACCTCAGCCACTTATGTATCCATAAAATGTTAAATAAACTTGTATGGCTTTTTAAAGATTTTAGAAGCTTGTTACTTAAATTACACCTCCTCAACTTTGGAGTGGCTGTCCCCTTGATGGCCTCGCTACCACCACATCGTTACTTCTCATTTGTGTTGAAATATTTAGTAAGATTTCTGCGTGTTCGCACAATTGTAGCAACTTTTCAGCATTCAGCATCGTTTGCAGGGCTTCTCCACTATTCCCCTTGAAAAGTGGTTGCCACAGCGACCTTTGGCAAAGTGCGTGCTCCTCAGCGCATTAAATTGATTGCCATAAAATCTTTCCAAGACGGGGGAAGCGGCCAATTTGAAGTTTCTCTCTACCAACTAGGGCTTCCTTTTACTCGTAAATATGGCTTGAGAGAACGAGAAATTATTGACAAGTCCAGGACGGGCAGGAGATGGGATGTTGCCTTTATTAAAAATACACTATCGATGGCGCAGGAAATGCTCTAGAAGCTGAGCTGAGGAAGAGCTGCAGAAAATCGAAGAAAATGGGAGGTGAGCGCAAATAGTTCGCACACACGGTCACAATTTAAATATGTTTTATGATTATTTACTGCCAGTGCAGGTTAAATAAAAATACGGCGAAAAAAATATAAATAAAATGTGCATAAAAGGAGTTGAACTCGAGATGATGATAAGCTGTGGAGCTGGGGACTTGGGGAAAGCAAATTGAACACGCAAGAGCCCAAGCCCCACGCTTCCGTTGCCTGGAAAAGCTGCTGGTCCGAAGCCGCCTAGCCAAGATTAGCCTTGGAGATATGCCAAGGTGCCGCTCCGCTCCGCTCTGGCTGCTCTCAATAGGCGCCTGAAGCCTGAAGAAAGTGCCAGCCAAGGGTGAGAGCAATAGCAGGGAACGTGTTTGGCGATTACACTTTTGCAAATACTCGAGCGACACAAAATAAAAAATATATAAAATAATAGATGGATGCACTTTGAATATTTCCAGATCTATCCATAAGGATTGGGGTTTATCATTCAAGATGGGATGTATCGATGGTATCTCCCTTTTCTCTGAGTATCTTGGGCGCTTTGTACTGTATTCGTTTTGCCATTGGCACACAATTGGGTGCATTCTGTTTTTTCTGGGTTGTCGGTTCGCAACGCCATGGCCTTAGCCTTAGCTTCGCCTTAAGTTATGCTGTGCGAGTTTAGCCTTCCGTCTTGCCAGCCCCGGCCCCGTGTCCGGGCCACCCATCCAACACCCACCCATCCAACACCCGACACGAATGCTGCTCTAAGCTGTTTTCATTTTTATCCTTCGCGTTGCGATGCGATGCGAATGTTTAGATTGGGAGAAATTGCATGTTGCATCAAAATATTTACGCCGCCTGACATGGAATGCAAGCAAATTTGATGAGGAACGAAGGATCGAGCGAGTAAACCGACACGAAATTCCACATAAAACTAACACTAAAGCCCAATTGGCCTTAACCAAGGTTCAGCTGAACAAAATTTGTAAAATTAATTAGAAATATCAATATGTGGCCACCGGGCGGAGTTTGTTTCATGCCCGATTGCGGATGCGGATGCGTACTATGAAAATATTTGCCCAGGTCGTTTGCAATTTCCTAAAAACTCACTAATTGGCTGGCGTAATCAGTGAGCACAAAACATGCCCATAAATACGTATATGCATTTATGCATTTATGCATTTATGCAAAAGCAAACAAAAATCATATAATTAATATCCAGTCATTTGTTGGGCTGCTCTTGACTTTCCAGGAGTTGTGTACGAGTTAAAATTTGAAATTGTTCGAATGGCAAAACCAGTTGCCGCGTGCTTTGTTTGCATAATTGTCAAACATTCGTTTGTTTTAAAAATATACAAAAATTTACAAAATCAATACAAACATATCATCAAGCACATTCACCTGCAATGAAACAGAAAAGCGTCCGAATCATACATTTAGCGACGTTTTCAGTTCGAGTTTTAAAGCTTAAATTATTTGCCAAAGCAAGCCAACTGACAATGGATAAAAGTTTGAAAAAATATGGAATACAAAGAGCGTGAGCCGTTTCCATATTGATGATAAATCGTGACAACCATTGAAGGACTAACGAGGATATGCTGTCGCACAGAGCACAGTTTTGGTTATTATTTATTCTATTAATGCCAATTGAATGGGATTTTAATTTGAAAAGTACAACGGAACATAAACAACTGTTTCAGAGTTTTTTTTTCTCCATTTTATTGGGGAATTTAAATGTATTCGAAATGTATACTCCCAATTCCGCCATCAATCAAACAAATGCAATTTCTAGTCCGAGTCCGAGTCCGATCGCACTACTCGTATTGTCCCCGAGTTTTTTGTTAAATTGCTTGTAATACATATTCAACTTTGCCGCCGGTGGTTTTCCTTATACATTTATACAAATATCTTGTATGGAAAATGCAGAAAAATACATGAATACATATCGGAATTGGAATATATATTTTGTTTCATTTTTACTGCAATGCATTTTTCATTCACGTTCTCTTGCTTTGCTCGCATTTTATTTCAATATTTCATCCAGAGTGTTGCTCGTTTTGTTAACGAAAAGAGACTCATAAGTTTATGTTCGATTTTGGCGTTTGTTGTAAAACGAAATTGATATTTTATGGCCATCCTCATCTGCAGGGGCTGGTAGGAGCTCTGAAAGGGGGTGGCATGTAGCCATGCAGCCATGTAGCATACGATTTTCAAAGTTTATGGCGCGTGTATCTGTTAGATACGTTCCCCGGCATTTTTTCTATGTTATTTACATGAGACCTCGTTTGCTGGAGATTTGCTAGTTTTTTGTAGTTATTTATGCGAGGGGTATTGTCTAAGCCGCACACGAAAATCCCACATTCACAATCGACACATGCACACTTTGCAATTTTCATTGCATTGTTCGGACGCGTTTAGATGTTGCAGCTTTGATTTCATATGTTGCAGGCTCGCAAATGGAATTGCAACTGACTTTTTGTTTCTCCTACACAAGTATGGTATATTTCCGGCTGCTGGCAAAAAACATTGCAATTAGTAAGAGCTTCCAGCTTCCAGCTTCGAGCTTCGAGCATGCAAAAAATATTGACCATAAAGGATATTTTATTTGCCGGAATTAGATGGCATTCAGCAGATTAAATTTGGTCTGCGATGTGTGTAGTTGCTTGTTGTTTACAAATAAATTGGCTATTAGTCTACCGGTGAGTGGCCTTCCCTTGCCAGAAGCTCACATCTTCATGGGAAATCTGGAATAAAGCCTTCTCGGGAACTCTTCTAAGACAGAACACGTGCCATTTGTCAGACTCGGAGTCGTTTTGATTAACATGTGACATGGCCGAGGCAGGCAAGGTACTTGTACATGATAATCAACTTGGGGCAGCTTCAAATTGTATCTTTTGCTAGAGAAAAGATATATTTATGAGGCCCATAAATAAAATGGCACAGCCGGAGGGGAAAAAAGGCAAATGAAGAAGTGTCTTCTGCCTTTGGCCAATGAGAAATGTGAAAACGTGTTGGGCATAAAATTTTATCAAAATTCAAATTTTGTTACCGCTCACGTAGGATCGCCGAAAAAATCCGAGTAGGAGGGTTGTTTCAAGCCAAACAAAATTTGATATTTTCATTAAATGATATTTGGTTACTGCGATGTCATCAGAGTCACATCTCACGTCGCTCACATCCGCTCCCAGAGTTCGGTTTGCCAAAACTGCAGTGGAGCGTGAAGTCGAGGTCCAGCGACTATGGGACCCAAAAAATTGTATATATTTTTGCGATGCGGCCAACAGAATGTAAATAAACAAATGGACTGTGCAAGCAAATAATATATTGAAACTAAACAACCTGGAACAGGTGTCAACGTCATCGTTTGAACGTTTCACTTGACGATTCACGATTCCCGATACCCGATTTACCTTTCCCATTGGTATTATTTGCATTTCATTTACGCTTCTCGTACCCACCTGAATTTTTTATTTGCTTTCCTTTTGTATTTTGTGTTCTGCAGGTGGCCGTCCAAACAATTTTGAAACCCAGAAATCAAACAACAATTGAAACGCTCACTTTTGTATCAATTGTTGCCGGTGGTGGGCCCTTTTGTTGGTTCCTTTTTTGGCCATGAACTTGACACTTGCCACTTGCCACTTGGCCAACCGTTAGAGGCACCCCCCAAATAGGTTCAGTATTACTTGAAATGTTTCTTTGATGGGTTGCGTCCATTCCATGCTAATGACAGAGCAAACGCTGGCGGAAGTCGTGATTTGGAAAAGCTCCAATTGCGGCTTATGGTGAGAGAAAACGCTTCGCTTCGTTTTAAGCGAGATGGGAACGCGGATAATTATGGCTAATTAGGTAAATAGGCTTGACAAATTGGACGACAACTGCAACTACTGGCCAATTAAAGCTAATTAGATGGCAGAGAACGAAAGTTGCTTATTAAACGGCCAGCGTATTGGGAACTTTGATTTTCTTCTACAAGTACTCGTATTTGTTTGATCAAAAGTATTAATCAAGAATAAATTGCTGATTAATCTGGGTCAAAGTTTTCCATAAACGTTGCCATAACAACAAACAATCAGTCAAGACAATTACAAGAGCCGAGGCGTTTGTAATTTTGCATTTACGGCACAGTACAGCAGTACAGATACAAAGATACAGGGATACTAGGTGTGCCACAAACCCACCTTTGTACTTTGCAGCAGCCCGAAATATGACATTCGAACACTCCACTAGATGTCAGCGTCGGCGTTTAAATAATTGCGCTGTCACAGTGCGTTAGGCGGATACATTAAACCTCCTCAACACCCACCTCCTATATATCTATGTACGAGTATATATAGTATAGAATCTCTTGCTCTTGCTGGGCATAATATTTAATTATAGGCTACATTTAACACGACTCCCCTTGTTTGTTATGCATAATGAACTTACGCATGCAAAATTAATACAATTTTCCACGCAACACAAACGCTCAAAATTTCATTCTGCTTGATAGAAATTTAAATTCTGTCGACAACAAATAGTTGAGCCAAAAAAAAAAGATGGTATTCGTTTGCGTGTAAAAAATTATTATGAATGCAATTTTCATAATTCACTCATTTATGGCCATCATACAATATATATTTCTGTTGACAATTTAATTATGCATTGCAGACTCTGCTATAATTATTGTTACGACACATCAGTAGAGACTTAAACTGACTAATTAGCAGGTAATAATAATTATTTACTTGGTTCTTATGCAAACTCCATCTGTAATAATCTTCTACCTTATCCGAATTTCCATTTCCTATTGATATCGAACCATTTTCCAGGAAGTCATGGAGCCATTGAGAACGTCACGCACAGGCACCTCTACCTTTGCCTTTGCCAGGCATTACCTGAAAACTTCTTGACTAGGCCAACAAGGTGGCTCGAAAATTCCCAGGCCCTGGCTGGCCATATCCTTGAAGCTCAGCTGTCAACTGTTTAAGTTGGACCGCTTGCCCCGCTGGCTCCCTTTGCTTTTTTGCATATTTGACTTTGACACTTTGCAGTTACTATTGTGATGTTGCTGTTGCTGTTGCTCTCGCTCCTGTTAACATGTCCAACTGTGTGTGCCTTGTTGTTGCTGTTGTTTCTGTCCGTCTGTCCGCCTGTCTGTTTGGCTGTCCAGCGACACTGGGCTGGGGCATTCCTCTTGAGCACGCAACGTGCAATTGTCAGTGTCATGCGTTGTGGCAACTGCGAATCCCTATATATATGTATATCTTGCATCTATATACTTGCAGGAAATATACACATACGATATGTATAACGACTTGCACAATAGCAGATACAGACGATATACTTTGCCATTCTCAGTAGATTGCTTCTGCAGTTGCAACTTTAGTTGCGTTGGCGTTGGCGTCACCTTTTTAGGGTAAGGTGACGAAGCGACATAGCGACAACTTAATTTTACTTTCAATTTAATTTAAATCGAGAGTAAATCGAGATTGGTTTTGATTTGAAACACTCTTTTTATTCTTTTTTACAGCATCCACCATCAGTCAGGGATTGAGTGATGCTTCTCAGACTGCATGATTTATTTTCTGTTTTTGTTGTCCAGTTGGTTTTTTTTTTTTCTTGCTGTCCAGCATCCTGACAACAATCGCATAAAGTTGGTAATTCAATTTAAAGAGTTCAAGTACAGGATGGTTGGTTTCCGGTGGCTGTTGGCTTGCATAGCCTAATGTGCCATTTAGCAGGCATCAAAGCTATGAAAAATCGTTGTAAACGCGTTTTCCTGGTCATGTTTGACAACTGCCGAAATGCAATTAACAATTGTGCCCGGTAGTTGTCATCAGTTCACAGGATGACACGCTCCCATGATTATACATGGGCACGTATTCAAGTCCAAGGTGGTGTTGCAGGACAACAGGGATTACCGAATCATAATTGGAAATATTATAAAACTAGACTCACTCTTCGACAAACCAATAATTTCTGGCTTTTTTTTTCTAGTCGCTATTATCAAAGGCTAGACATGATTCCCCTGCAATTAAATTGGGACTACGCCACTGCCCCTGGGGCGGCGGTTGCCCTGAACAAACAGAGCCATAGAGACAATTGTGCCGTTAGAACGGCCTCACAAATGAATGCCCTTTGGCACCTATCGGCATCAACCTGGTTGTCGAAAATTTTGCATAGTTTTCCGGCTCTCGGACGTTTTGCTGAAATTAGCCAATGCATCGGGTTGGAGTCGGGCCTCTTCCTCGAGGACTGTGTGTGACTCTGAATTCGGTCTGAAATTTAGTGCATTATTTGCACGTCCAAGCCCCCGAGCGGAAAAGCACCGACCTGGCCGACATTAATGCATAATTTTGCCAAACTATTTTGAGGTTTGTTTGCCTGGCAGGCAAACCGCATGCAGCAGCAGCAGCAGCATCGGTAGCACCTCCTCCTTGCCACATCACTCACTCACACCCAACCGGGCCAATTTATTTGTCATGTCAATATAAACGTCGTATATCCAGGGGAGGCATATACGTATATAAATGCTACACATACGATATGCAACTTGCAACTCGAAGCTGAAACATAATACACCGTATCTGCGCCTTCGGTCGCTTCTGTGTTCTGCGGTTTCTGTTGCCGCTGTCAACCTGCCAAACTGACAAATATTTGCCAAAATCCAGGCAAGCAACTACTCAGCAGTTGCGAATTTAATTAGATTTTATCGGGATGCCTGGATGGGGCAGGAAGAGTAATGAAATTGTTGACTAATGCAGTCAACTAGTTTTCATTAAAATAAATGGCAACAATGCCAGAGAGGCAGCAGTCAGCAGGCAGCAGGCAGCAGGCAGTAGGCAGTCTGGGTGTCAATTCTGTCAAACAGATGTTCATTTCGAGATTGGGTTTCATCACTGGGCGTACTAGGTCCAATTCAGGAGAATCAATGGCTTCCAATTGCCAATTTTAAATGTGCCTAAGCGGATTCAATTAGCCTGAACCGTGCACCAAGGCCTGTCTCAAATTATAGTCTTGTGATTTCCTGTCAGTCTTCATGAATATTGTTCGAATATTGTTCGAATAACCAGAACAAAAAATAACTGACTTGTCGGCCAATGGAGCGTGGCTAATTGCCAGGCACTTGAGCTCTTCAAAGTGAAAACTTGTCGACTACTAATGAAGTCGTAAACGAGATTGCAGTCTATGCAAAGCGGCAAAAACCTAAGCCTGACTTAACAATGGCAAGAAGGCGCCTTTTTGGCCGTTTTGGCCGTTTTGCCCGTTTCCAGGGCGCAGCTTAAAGCCAATTCCCAACTGTTGCCGTTGCCGTTTTTACCATATTCGTTGCATACGATTTTTCAACGCCTTTGAACAAAGATTTATGGTCGCACAATGCGTGACCAACTGGCAGGAAAATAAGGAGTGGCATGCCCCAATCCAAGGTGCACGCATGCTCTCTGTGCCACCTTTCTTCCTTGTTAATTTCACGAAACGAAACAAGACTTTTCGTGTTAAAAATGTGTTCAATCAATATTTTGATTGCATGCAATTCATTTTCCACGCCAATCGCCAATCGACAATCGCCAATCGAAGACAGTAGAGAGGAAAAAGAAAGCCAGATTCTTAAAAGTTTGCCATTCGAATTCAACGAATTTAAGTAAATTAATCTGGCCTTAAGGAATACGATTTAGAAAGTCTCCATATCAATTACATATATTGCGTAATACCAGCTGCAGGATGTGGAGGTACAAGTAAGTTTCTTTTGAAAGTGACTGCCTGCATTTATGTCTTCAGATTCAGATCTTCTTAATAATTTTTGGCTTACTTTCGCTATTTCTAATTCTAATTCATTTGGAATAATGCCAACCCATTCCGCAGCATTTCTAATTAGTCGGTTCCACCCAATTCCGTATTCTGGGAATTGTAAAATGTGTCACGCTATTCGCGCATAGAATGGCTTTTGCGTAGGTGGCCAGGCCAGGCCACATGGATTTTGTCAAATCTCTGGCGAATATTTTATGCTAAACTGGCGAAAACTGAGACCGCACTGCAGCTGCATCGAGGGATCTGAATCCGAATCCGAATCCAAATGCAGATGCTGATGATGATGGGAATGCAACCGGAGGCGGTGGCGCATATGTGGGTGGCTTTACTGTGTCTCAACGCCATCATCATCATCGTCATCATCTGAGGCAGCAGCCATGGTATTGTAATCTGTGGCACGATCATCATTGTCATTGAGATTTATGTTTGTGTTTATGCTGCAGCCTGACATTTCCGCTGCTGCTGCTCGCTGCTTCTTCAATCAAAAGACATTGCGCGAAAATTAACAAAAAATAAAAAGATATGCACGTACCAAAAACGAAGCTAAAAGATACACAAAACCATCAACACTGTCCATCGTCCATCGTCCATCGTCCATCGTCCAGTGACAATGTGAACTAAAATGGCAAACAATAAAAAGCCAGCCAAGGCGATAAATGATAAGGCACGTCGCCGCGCTCTGATTGCAGTCGGACTTCAAGTTGCACTCTGAAGCAAATTGAAGTTGAAGTTGAAACTGGAGCTGGAGCTGGAGCTGGAGTTGAGGTTGAAGTTGGCCCAGCAAGACCCCAGTCAGTGGAAGCTTAATGAATGGGACTCGATTCCACTTGGCTTTGAGTGGCAGCCTAGCAGGGAAATGACGATCCGCAGTTGCTGCAGCAGTTGCTCTCCGCCCTGATTGAGATGAGCTCGCCGAGATTTCAAGGGCTTTCCCCGGCAGAATCGTTCACGTGCAATTGATTAAGCCATTAGGTTCTATTAAGCTGCAAATCGCAGCTTTGAAAATTAAACGACAATAAGAGAAAGCTGTTCTATAATTAAAAGTGAAAGATTAAAAAGATATAGAAAGAGGTATTTGGGATTGATTTTCTTCTGCCTCTGCCTTTTCTTGACAACCTTTGTTTTCTCTAATCTTAAATCTTAACTTTATTCTTAATAGTATTCATAATTTTCATTGAATTACCGGTTAGCTGAGCTACCTAACTGAGCTAACTTCCTAGCTAGATTCCTATATAATTAATGGGAATTTCGCCCACAAAGTTGGCCAATAATTCGCCCGAGGGTAAAAAAGTATACAAAAAACTCTTGTTGACTGAAGTTTGCCGACTATCGACGGGCCCTCTAACAAGCAGCAAAAAATATACAAAAAAAAACAGAAACAATATAACCACAAGCACCAATAAATGAAATCAAATAATTTGTTTACTTTTGTCAAGAAATTTGTTGTGGCCACACAGGGGAAGCCGCAGGGCATGAAAGGACAGTGATCGAATTAATGATGACCTGGAAAGTGCTTAAAGGGTAACCCAAAATTATTAATAGTTATAGATTAAGAAATGAAAAGCGACTGCTACATCCTTAAGAGTTTTATAATTAGAAAACTGAAGGATCTAAGATTCTAAGCATGGTTCAAAGGAAGAAATATATTTTGTTTTTAAATATTTTATTAAACATTTTTTCGACCTTTTTTTCGAAAGGTATACCCGATTTTGTTTCACACACTTCCCTGTGAACTTCAGAGTCGTGCTAATTTGTAGCGCCCATTTCCGTTCTTTATGTTTCGGCGGATCCTCTGGGAATCGGATCCTTGTGGTGCGGTTTCGCGGGTCGATTCGCGGTGTGCGGTCCATGGATGGTGTTCCCTTATTGATGCCCCACAATTAGCACGCCGCAAAGCCCGTCGTAAACAAAGCTTAACGCCCTTTAACCATGGATATGGATACTTGGCGGACAAAGTACACAAACCGCAAATAAAGCAGCGACCTTGACTGCATCGGAAACCGAGTGGCTGGCTGGCTTGACCCACCCGGTGGATAGCCACTGAGTCACTCCGGTGGAGGTGTTACAAAACCGGTTCACCCCGGGACGGGACGGGACAGGACGGCAAAAGGTTCTTTGAACCTTCCGGTCCAAATTCGTTGATGAATTTATTTTGTGTTTAATGCGGCCGATTGTCGAGTAACGCGTGCCGTTTTCGGAATTTATTTCGGGGCAACTCACAGAGAGTTGACAGAACTAATGGCCTGTTTTAATGATGAGATATTAAACGAATGTTCCGGGAAATATCTCCCAGAAATCTCCATGAAATATGGGACGGGCATTATAGACCTATTTAGATATTAAGTTGAAAGTTTATAAAGAATGCCGAAGAGAAGGAATTTTGTGTTGTGAGGATAATTCATGAATCTGTGGTGCCACAAACGCTACATTGGCCCACTCTCCGCCCACAAATTAAAGTCTAAGGTCGCACCGCCTAATTGGCAAACAGAATTTATGGCATCGAAAAACACTTTCCACACCTTTTGCTGCCACTTGCTGCCACTTGCTGGCAATAATTGGAAACAATTGGGCTCAGAGCAATGTTGGCCATGTGCAAATTGGACAAATGTGTTGCGGAAGTTGTTAGAGAAACTCAGGGGGCTGGCAGTAAATACGAGACTCCATTGAGTGGTAAATCGAAATCCAACTTGTCCGTGTTTCGGGCAGGTTCTTGCCTTTGGCATTAATTGGTAACTAACTTGACAATGTGCTTGGGTGATTAGCCCGACTTTGTTGTCGTTTGTTTTTTAGATTTCACTTTGTCTGGGATGGCCAGACATGTTGCAGCAAATTGGCTACAAGAATTCAAAGGTTTCTTATGATTTCAAGTAAAGAATTATTACCCTAGCAGATTTTTCGAGAACGATTCATACAAAACTTCACATCCAAACCAAGTTTGCTTATAATTGAGTTTCGTTATGCCGGATCACACTTGTTTGTTATATTTTGGAAGTCTCAATTAATCCAATTCCCCTGCCCAAGTGGAAACCTGCCACATGACGCACCCCAGCATGACTCATCATCATCATCATATAGGCGGTGCGGTACGGTGCGGTGCGGTGCGAGAGCAACTTCAACTTTGCCACATTGCAACTTCATTGGCCCGCGGGCCAAAGTCCACAAACCGTTGCAACAGCCGTTTGTCGCACTGTTGCTGTTGCCGTTGTGGCTTCAACATTTATCTGGCTAGACAAGAGACCAACAAAAAGCCTAATTCTGTCTGGCCAAACAGCTGACAGCTGTGCGGAGTCATGGAGCCCAGGTTCGAGCTCATGTGGAGGAGGAAATACCGGAGTCCGGAGACCGATTCCGGACTAACGATGACTACCAAAGAAAATTAAATTTAATGTGCGGCAAGACCAAGACCAAGACCAAGACAAAGACTCCCCTTTCCCGCCCAAATCTTGTTAAATTAATAAACGGCCAAAGCCAAAGCCAAAGCCAAAGCCGAAGCTAAATCTAAAGCCACAAACCGAAGCCTTTTGACAGTTTAGCGCGATGGCAAGTCAGGCTCGATTTAACGCTCAATTTGGTGGCTTAAGCTTTGAGATTTAAGCCCGGCTTTCCACGGATGATGAATCGCCAGCGCTGACCCAAGCTCGCTGGCAATGTCAGTGATAAATAAAAGCTCATTAGTTGTCCCCAAAAGTTTTGCCCATCCGCACCACCCCGTCCCCAAGCCGGGCCACGAAAAACAATCAGAGAATCTTGACAGATAGCCAGGCATTGAGCCCAGCGGGGAGCTCCATAAAATGACGTTAACTAAACACGAAATCTGGCCAAAAGCCACCCAAGTTCACAGAAATTGAATAGGACCCGGCGATAACAAAGGTCAATGGCTATAATTATGTAATTTGTAGTTAAAATGAACACTTTATTGTCATCCACTAAAGATCGAGCGAGCATAAGAGTGGGTCTATATAGAACGACAATAAACTTGGCCAACAATACTGGGCCAAGAGAATGAAAAGGAAATTCAATGTGTATGGAAAGTGTTTTGTGGCGAGTAGTAGCGTAGGTGTTTAACTTTTCGAGGGGGATTTAAGCCATTAAATGACCAGAAAATGGGATTTTAAATCCAGTTTTTAAGGGAGTTCTTGGCTAATACCCTATATTTCTGTTACCATTTTCTTTTGAAGGTTTTGATACCCATGAAATCCTAATTGATCCATTCAGCTGAACGCCTCTTTCTTGATTCATTGTCCTGTACCTTTACCAGCTCAAAGGGATTGCAATGTGCAGAGACCCCCCGTGGCAAGGCTACGCCACTGTTCTGGCGCAGCTGTGGCCCGATTTTAGCCTGAATAGATGGGCACGTAACCAGAGTTTGGCCGCACACGCCTTGCCACAAAAGGCCAAAAATTATCGATACTCGTATGTGTGCCGTGTGGATGTAGGTGAAGCCGGGAAAGGTGAGCCGCAAGGAGGTACACAATAGGGATGGGGCAGGCGACAGGGGGCAGGGGCCAAGGGTCGTGAGTGAAAGTCATAAAAGTGACGTGGCTAACAGGACACGGAAGGCAATGGAGGTGGAAGATCGAGGCGATAGGCTAACAAGGGGCGTGCCAGTCGCGCCTCCCCTCCTTTTGACAGTTGTGTCATGATAATTAGTTTTGGCCTGACGGGGGTGTCGACTTGCTTTTTATAGGCCTCCTTCTTCGCATTGTTTATGTTGATTCGATGGTAATTTAACGTAAAATTGATAAATATCTCAAACAATGAAGGGCCCACCACATGGAGGGTACGGGCTATAGATGGGTCAAAACAAATTCATTTACCTCTTCAACGTTTTTTTTATTTATTTTTGGCTGCTACTTGAGGTTACTTGACCTGCATACGTTGATGGCACGAATTGTTTTTCGTTTCTCTTTTTTTTTTTCGTTGAGTTTTTTACTTTAAAGAGACAACTGGAGCAAGGCAAATAGACACTCGAAACGAAAAACTTTTAATTGATATAATCTATGGCGGAATTTGCACACAAACACACGATCTTTTACGAGCCTTTGCATTTAAGGCAATCAACGCTGGCAATTAAACAAATAAAATTTTCTTCTTTCTCAGGCTTGAGAAATCATCTTCGATAAAATTTGCATGAAATCAGCACAGCATTATACACTGGCACAAAACTCGGGCACAAATGCGATTGTTTACCGACACTTAATTCGCACTTAATTAGTGACTTTAATTAGCCATCAAATCGTGTGGCTAACTGTGACATTTATTGGTTTTAAAAGCGCGTAAAATAACTGTAGAAAAAGAACTGCTTATGAATTGCTGCCGAAAACCCGTCCGATCGAAGCAACAGTTGGTTGTGAATTGACACTCGAAGCCGAAGCTGGAGCCGGAGCCGGCAAGCCGATCAATGATTTCTGAGCCGACTTTGGTTTCGGCTTCAGCTTCGGCTTCATCTTTAACCTCGGCTTGGGCTTGAGTCCGGTTTTTGTTTGGGTTTTGTTTTGTTTGGCCGATCGGCCAGCTGTATAGTCTGCAACATGTTGCCATCGGTCGGCTTATGCCAGACTGGTTTTAATTTTGTTGCCAGACGACGATCGGTGGGAAATATTGCTAGACTCTAAAAATTATTTCTTTAAGAGATGGCAGTTTGGCGGTTTTTTTGTTGTCTTTAATAAACTTTCATACCCAATATAATATTGAAGAGAGTATATAGAGTGTCTTGTAGGCTTTTAAGATTTTAAAAAAGTTCCCTAATATTCTTAAATTTCAAAATATAATACAAAGCTAAGACCATCTCCTTTATTTACAAGTTGCCGCTTTTATCGGCTACTGAATGAATCGAAAAGCTTGTGTAAACAACAAACGATCCATCGTATTTCCCCAATACTTTGGGCAACATGTTGCTGAAATAACATTTTATTATCTGGACTGCCCAGTGTTTGTTGTTGTTCCCAGGGCCCAGACATAAACACATTTTGGTTCTTCAATTTCGATTTTTGTTCTCCGACGGGGTTGTGGGTGTACGAGTGTACGAGTGTAGGAGTGTACGAGTATGTCTGCTATTTCGCTCTGCACGCAATGAGTAAACAAATTTTAAATGGAATTTTCAATAAGTCATCAAAGAGGTAGGCAGTCCCAGGCAATCCCCGGCAATCGCCGGCAATCCACGGCATACAGCATCTCATTGTCTTCGTGTTGATGGATCTTTTCTTGTTATTGTTCCCTTGAATGGACTCATAAACACCGCCTCTGTCCCCCATGGCACACGCTCCCCAGTCAGCTCTCGAGCGCAATCCATTCGCTTACAATGCCGGGAGTTCAATAGTTTCATAAATTTTAATTGCAGAAACGTGCAGGACAAGCGGTAGCGAATAACGAAAACCAAAACCAATTTACGTTGCGGTATCAGAAGTAGGCCAAGTTCTGCATTTTGTCTTCCTACAAGGCAGAACAAACTCGCGAGTCAACGGACAATTAAAGACTGGCAGAAACCACTAAAACCACAACCAGATACAAATGAGAAGCAGAAATCAATAAATCTATATGATGATCACGAATATTTCAGCTCCAAAAATATGTATATGGAAAGGAAGCAAAATAGAGTGAGCGAAAAATTCTTGCTCGTTATGACAATATTTTCTTTGGTTTAAATTTACAGTTTCTTTAAAAGCAATTGTACGTTATAAGGCATATATCTTGGTAATATAATATTCTTGAATAAATAATATTTAAAATCAAACAGAGCAGTACCAAAAGTGAGTTCAACTTAAAAATTGTAACTCGTTTAAAAGATCATCAGGAGATTGCCACATGCTGGGATCTGAGATCCCAAACCGCGAGATTCGTGAGTCGTGAAGCGCCTTACTTCAAAATGCAACAACCCTGACAATTCCAAACTTAAATCATGTGGGTGGCTTTTGCCACAGAAAAGCAAATCGATGATAAATTGCAATGAACTTCTCGTTGTGGCCTCCAAAAATGATGTCAACCAGAAGTTCGCTGGCCATAAATTCTGAAAGCAAAGCTGGCAAAGAGGGCGAGGAGAAAATCGAGGCGGCTGGGTCAACCTGTGGCCAAAAGAACAGTGTGTGTATGGAAGTCTGCATCTGTAGCTAAATTTAGATGCCACATCTTGTAGAGCTCTCGAAATGAGGTCGCCTCTATGCTCCGACGTTTGAAGTCGTTTCGAGGAGGCAAAATCCCATGCAATTAGAGGAGCCTCGCCAGCAGAATCGGCATCGCCAGCATCCATAACCGCAGTGAGGAGGCCCCGTGTCTAATTAAGTGCGTGAATCTTGGCAAGAGTCGGTTGAAGAAAAAACAGACCCGAAATAGAAATGTATTTCAACACATTTCACATTTTGGACTCGGTCCAAAGTTCGAGGAGCTTAGCCAGGCAATTGAAGTGTAATGCACTTCCGCTTTTGTTTGTTTGGCCAGCAAACAGCCAAAAACCCAGAGACCAGCATCCAGAACCGAGACCATAACCGCACTGAAAACAAAATCCAGAAAGCCAGACGGACAAGGGTACCATGTCCATGTCAACTTGGCCCAGCAGGCGACAACTGCAAACATCTGTCCAAGGGCCAGTTATCGGTTTGGCTAATGCCGGACTAGATCTGTCTGATTCTGTACCTCCAGCCACTGGCCACGATGACAATTATCGTAGTATGACCACAGTTAAGTACCAGACAGAGCATTTTACCCTTCATCCATCCACCGAAAACACCCCGCCAGTCCGTGAGCTTGTGGAAAAGCTAAACAAAGTTCCGAAAACACAGAAACACACACGACCGAAGGGGGATTTACATTTGTAATTAGAAAGCTTTGGCGAAACTTTGACGAATGAGTAGCCAGAAACGAAAACACCAAATCCCTCGTAATGAACTTGGACTAGCCAGAGTCCAAAATTCGGATCCTGGTGATATTAGAGATACTCTAAAGTCAGGAAACTGGACACGAAACATAAGAAATTTAATTAATATTAAACAACAAGAAAGTATTTCATGTTTCATTAATCTTTATTCCTACATTATTGATATTTAAATGCTTTTTTCGTTCAATAAATACGTACATAACTTTATGACTTTATCCAACCTGAAGTGTTTCATGGCATTTGCTTGACAAACACTCATAAACAATTTATATGCCATTAAATATGCCCGGTTTGCTTTTACCTTCAACCACTTCAAAAGAAACAATCAAATAAAGAAAAGTAATATTAGAGCCGGAGTCTCAGAGTGGCCTCATCCTCTGGCACACAGGGCGTATGAGCGATAAAATTGTTTCAAGTGCACTTGCCCCTATGACCCTCAAACATGGGCTTACAAGAGACTCAACAAGGACTTACAGTTGCTATATTTATAATTGAAAAGAATCGGCATATTAGGGAACCAAGAGTGTGGGTGTCGGTAACTATAGTTTAGTGCGGCAACTGTACTTGAAAGTTGGTCCGGGCAGGATCACGTGCCGTGACTAATTTATGCAACACAGAAGGCGCAGCCATTGATTGGCTGTCCCGCCCACTTGCACCTCCCGATTTCCCTGTCTTGGTACAACTTAATTTTCTGGAATTTATGGATGCTGCACGTGCAAAAAGGGCCTTCTCTGGTAGCCCAGAAAGTTTTTTCCGCCTGATTTGTGGTTACAAAACTTTTTTTTCCCTTGCTACGCAATTGTGAATTGCAAAACATAGAAAAATGCAGAGTAAATTTTTATTTTGTTTGTTTAACTCGTAAAGTTGGCTTTTTGTTTCGGTTTGTAAGGCGATTGGGCAAGTTGAAGTCGACTAAATTTAGCCAATTGAAGTAAACAGTGAGGAAAAAGCTTAGCCCCCGACCAACATTTGTGGTATTGTAAACGTTAATGTTGCCATAAAAAGTGTGTATTGTTTACCAAGGAAACGATGCAGGAAAAAAACGAATTGGAATTCTGGCAGTTCTGGGCTTCTATGGGGGCTTGGGCTACGAGAGGAATTTCCCTAAAAATAAATCAAAGTCTTGCTGCATTAATGAACTTCAATTCGGGGCCAGATGCTGCATTCAACCCGCCCATGTTGGCCCAGCTACGAGCCAATCCTTCCACTGCCCTGCCACCTAAGCAGATTTCATTTTAGATACGGCAAACGTAAGCTTTTCCATTGAACATCGAGCCCTGGCCTGAGATAGCCCGACAGGTGAGGACTTGGCCTGGGTAAATACGAATAGATGGAATAAAGCTTGTTCAGGGTATTTCAGGATACTTTTTTTATGCAATTTTCAAGGTCTTAAGTGGGCTTCAGCTTCAAAGTGCAAATAAATTGAAGTAGTATGGAACATGAAAATAGTTGCATTAGATAAATAATGGAATAAATTTTTAAGCAAAAAGATATTCAAAGCTTATTAAGCCGATTTGAAAATTGAGGGATTATGGCATTTTGCATGAAAAAAATCATCCACTCAAAGCTAAATCGGTTTAAGCCCGAAAAGCAAACTATAAACCAAAACAACAACTGCACAGACACAGAGAAGGACTTGCCTGTAAAAGGGACTGGAAAATCAGTCAGGCGCATTATATCCTGGCTATTGTTTTAGTTTAATTACATAATAATTGGCTTGTTTGTTGCTGTTATGAATGTTTGCCTCCTGCTAATAACCGAAAGCAGCTTATGGAAAATACCGGTAAAAACAACAAAGGCCAATCAATGCAGGAAGAAATTGGCTACAAAAGGCGTCCTGAGTTCTTGGCCTGCGAAAGACAGCAAGGATGTGTCTCAGAGCAGGACAAAGGAGCAGGACTGGCAATTATATTAGACACAGCATGTGCTTATTTTGATTTAATTTCCCATTTAAGACTTGGCTGGCACATACATTTGCGTTATTTACATACTTGATTGGGAAAATCTTCAAGTGCAGATGTGTGTGTGTGTGGGTGTGTAAAGAAGAGGAAGAGCTGGCCATTTTACCTTTTTGGCTTACAGCTTCCATGCGCTCCCTTTGTTTAGTTTCAGAGTGGAAATCAAATTAGTAGCGTAGTTAAATTCATTTGAGTAAATTTGCACAAATTGCTCTTTGTTATGGCAATGACTGAGGAGACTTGAAAAATCTATTTAAAGTTTCCAGTTTAAATGAGGATTTTGTGGGAAAAAGGATGATTGTCGAATCAAATTTTCTTCCTATTCAACGTTGTTTTAACTGCAGCGCCAACATAGTAATTATACAGCTTGCCATAGCAAAACCACAGTATGGAGAATGTCGCTAACGATTTCATAAAACTATTTAACGACTCCACCTCAGCCCTTCATGGTTAATACAAGTTTCGTACAACTTGTTCTGTTGTTAGTTGCGAAAACTTTTAACCCGAAACAAGCATTTAAGGTGATTCAGCTTAAAGACAATTTGCGTGGCCTTTAATTTGGATTCCTTCGACTTTGACTTGGCGCTGGCGGGAGTCGTACCCGTCGCCAAAGTTGACTTTGAACACTTTTACGTTTCGCTGATTTTTCAAGAGTTTCGTTTTCCATTTCTCCTGACTTTTTCCACCACAGCTTTTTCTCCCACTGCCTCTGTGTGGTTCCAGCCACATTTGACTCTGGGTCTGGGCCGAGTCCTTCGCCTCTTTTTGGTTCGTCGTCACTCATTAGAAAAACGCTGCAAAGTTGGAAAAAAATGTGCACTACGTGTTGCAGCCTTGCAGGACTGCAGGGGAGAAAATCGGCAAAAAGTGGAATGAAAACCCTCATGTAAAGTTTGCACTTGCAAAAAATGGCCAGAAAAAAGTGCGAGTGTGCCGAGGGGCGGTGGAGCTGGCAAAGAAGGACTAAGAAAAGTTTATTACAAAGTTTGGACTGAAACACGCTCGAAAGAAAAGGAGAACGCTAGCTAAAGTTTAATATTTGATTTAAAAGTTGATAAAATTTACTTTAGTCTACACTCAATGCACTCAGCATGGTGTTATTTGTTTTTATTGAATTTGTTCCAATGTGTCTTGGCCACAGGTTTTTATTTCATTTTTTGCCCGGCTTCTCGTTTTCATTTTTCTGAAGGATACGTTCGGGGTTTGTGTCTCGGCTAGAGCGCAGATTTTTCATTTCGCCATGCAAATATGAAAAACAAATGGGAAATGAAAGAGGAGAGCGGCGAGCTGCGGGACGGAGTTTCCGGCTTGCAACAAAAAGCACCGCCCTGTAAATGGGAAAATTTTCCAAATGCTTTTGTTTGCTGGCTTTGAAATGGAAAACACGGAAAAGCCAGAGATCGAAAGAGAAGGAATAAGGCCATTGTTATGAGTCAGGATATGTATGCAGCTATAAAGGAAAAGGATATATCTAAGGTTCCTCTCATACTCAAGTCCCACGGGGGCTAACTCAAAGGTCATTTCATGGGTTCATACTTGTCCCCAAAACCAGCACTTTCAAGTTTAAATTCATTTCAGAAATGACGACAAGCCGATTTTCCAAAACTCTACTCTCCAAGCAAATATGCATGTTTAATTTCCGTTTTAGCGCATAAATACATATTTATCTAGCTGTACTCCATTTGCAGTGAATATTTATAGCCATAGCTATACATTCTCCATGGAATATACCACCTCAATCGGAGTCATCTCGCATGCTACCAACTAATTTTGGCTTTATTTTTTCCGTCTATATTTGTCAGCCAAATTGGCAAATTGAGTTTGTTAAACCAGGCTCCAGCTCGTCAATGATGTATATAGAGAAATGTGAAATGCATTGCTCTGCACTAGATGGCTCCGGAGCTTCTTCGACTCGAATAAACCCAATTTGGCGCCCATGTCACATACGTCAACGCGACATAGCCACGCCCACTTTGGAGGTGGGGGCAAGTTCTCGCTGTTGGCAATTTGTCAGCGATTTTTTTCACGTTTTTTGAGTTTTCGTATTGTTTTTTTTTCCCCGACGTACTCCTTTTATTTGCTGTATCACGTGCCACAACGGCGCACGTTTAGCTGAGCTTATCATTTTCTCAAAGACTTGGTCTATTGCCATCTCACTTGTTGGCCTGATGCCCTGTCTCTCTCTGACAGTCCCTCTGGGCTATTTAATATGCAAAACGTCAACTAACCAAAAACTGACAAAGTTGAAATAAATTTTTATTTCATGGACCCTCTTTTAGTCGCCTCTGTCTTTGCTTTCTCGCAGCTAGCAGCTCTCAGCTCGCTGTTCAGTTTATATTATATATCGGCAATGAACTTGCCGCAGATTCAAAGCTAACCGAAAAGAAAAAAATAAATATATGTGCCAAGGCAGGAGTGGCAAGAACCTTGGGGAGCCTTTGAAATCTAAGCGCAAAAGAGCCTAGCGAAAGCATTTTTGGCAATCATCTCACGTACCAGACGACCAGAAAAAGTAAAAGCAAAAGAAAAGAATCCGAAAATAAACTTGGGAAAATCCTTTTCGAAACACGAAGCGAAGTTTGCAGTTTTAATTTTAATTTCATAAATGCAGTGGAGTGCAGCAACCGCCGCTGTTCTCCAAATCATCATCGTTATTCCAATTCAATTCGAATTCAGAGGCGCCACATGCCACCTGCCACCAGATTGCTCAGTGCGGCGGAAATCATCATTTTCCAACTGGTAACTGAATTCCGAGCCACCGCAGCACGGATGGAAAAAGTTTGTCATACGCCCCGTGGTACCAGGACGGCCCAGTGACGGATCTACCTTTCAAATCCACACCACACTCCATCGTGTGTGGGGTGTTGTGGGTGAGCTAGTGAATATTTCCACGTTGAGCCTGCATTTGCATATGCCGTATAATGGTCCGGGCTTTAGCCGCCTTTGCGCTGTTTTCCCCCTTTTCTTTTTCTACTTTTTGTCGTGTACAAAAACAATTAAAGCGCAAAAAAGGACACTGACTCATGGAGCTTTTGGGTGAAGTAATTAACGCTTAGATTTTTTCACGTTCCCGTCAAGGGTAAAATGCGAAAATACCAAAAAGGATTTCAGCTAGTCACTGTCTAATGGTAGTTTTTTCCCCTTTAATTCAAATTATTCATCCTCTTTTGGGTTCTCTTTTTAAGCAAAACAAATACAAGTTAAGGACTCACCATTTGCTGTTGGCTCTTTGGTTTCTTGACCAGATCCGGCACCTTGAAGGTGGTAACCGCCTCGATGACTTCGGCCAGGAGAAGGCCATCCCGACAGTCGGCCGAGAGATCTGTGACTTTCCTCTTTGATTTGGCACGCTCCAAGTAGTAGTTGGCCCAGTCTGTGTAAATCTGAAAAAGTAATCAAAATATATGAATTTAAATGTTGGCCAAACGAGTGCCTAATGGCCCATTCAGGCCGTAATTAAGAATAGAGCTGGGACGCATGGCAAAAGTTGCAATCTCCTACACAATTTGGTTATCAGGAAATCATTAGCCATCCTTGGAATGGAAGCAACATATGCACCAGGCAGGCGTTGGGCAAACAAATTAAAATTGAAGACAGTTTTCCCAAAAAGCCCTTTTGGAAGTCGTTAAGGAAATCTGTGCAACATTTTGGCTAAACGAAAAATCCTTTTTATATTTGTTTGGCAGTCTCTCTGGCCCTATCCTTTGCTATCTATCTCTCTTCCATTATGGAATGTCCTTCAAGTCTTTATGATGAGTTTGTGTCTGTCGTAAAACTTAATTATTATGAATGTCTGTGAAATTATTTTATATTATTTAGATTAAAATGAACTTTTGTAGTCGCCTTAACCCGTTCTCATTCTGAAAAACTTTCTTTTAGTTTATGTAACCTAATCTTTAGGGTATTTGAACTTTGTCATAGACACATGTTGTTTTTTGGCCCAGGCTTTATTAGCTTTGCAGACTTTTGCCGCTTGCGACCTCACATCGTTGGCCACATCCTTATATAGTTTTATTATAACCCCTACCAGTGGTAATCCTAATGTGGCAGACCCCGCCTGGCCGCTGTCCTGTCCTCCTGCATATGCATGCGACACATTTTATGTTCGCCTTGCCTGGCAATAAAAATATCTTGCATTGTACTTTTGCTATCTTTTGCCAGCCTTCTGCCATTCAAGCGACTTCTGTTTGTCTAGCTCCCATTCTATTATTGTCCATGTGCTCTGGCATGGCCAAGTTACGAGCCAGCTTTACATCTCAAAGGGCCCAGACACACAACAATGGACTTGGCCCAGGACTTTGAGCTCTCTTATGCAACTTTCCCCCACACATTTTTTGCTTTAGGCTCGGGATTTGGCTTTGGCTTTGGCTTTGGCATTGGATTTTCCACAATAAACTGAAAACTTGTTAGTGGAAAATAGCCGGGCGAATGTCACTGTCACTGGCAACTGTGGCAACTCTGGCTTATGGTACTTTCATGGACTGCAACCTCCCATTCCAAAAGGACTCCCCTCGGAGTGTCTGCCTGGCTATGCGATGCAATGCTTTTGTTTATGGAGCTACTATTCTGTATTCCGCAATGTCACTTCAATTTAGTTTGCCATATTGAGCACGAAACGTTACCCTTTTCCATCGACTAATTAATTTAGTTCCATTAGCAGACTCGTTTCTTGATATTTTATACGAACCTTTGCATAGTCACGCGTCAGGATGCCGTTGATATTATCGCAGGATCCTTGGTAGCTCACACAGCGAGCCAGCATTTTTATATGGTCTTTGTTGGCTGGAAAGGTTCACTGATTGATGAAGCTGATAAATATTGTATTTTCACTCTTTTTCACATATTTTGTTTGAATTTAGACAAAGTCATTTATCAAACGGAATGGAAGGCTTTGGCTTTTGTTTTTTTTTTTTAGCATTTCAAACATTTCTATTGCACTCTTTAATTTCGAATATTGAAAAAAACAATACATTTCTCTCTAAAAGTATAAGTATTTTGTGGCATTAGAAAAGGTAGTCCATTTTAACCCAACTCATCCATTATTCTTACGTACTTATCACACATTATGCACCTTTCAACCGCAGAAAATTTACGAGGAGAGTCCTTTCAACGCTTTTTATTTCCACAAAACCAAACCGTTTCATAAATATAAAATTACTTTCAACACTTGCTGCAAGGATGCTGTAGTCCTTGTATACAAAGTGTGTTTTTATTTTTTTGCCAGCCCCATTAAAATGTCAATTATGATAAAGTTTTATTGAAACACCGCGCGCCAAACACATTAAGGCTTATCAGCGGGGCCAGAAAGGACCAAGGACTCGGCAATAATAATAATAATAAAAAACATTAGGCAAGCTTTTTACTTTCACCCTTTTCAAAAACACTTCCCATCTTCAGGTTGTACTTGTTCCGAAAAATTCACGGGTGTGTTGTTTATTTTTAAGGGCATGTTTCCTATAAATTTTAAATCAAGTCTTAATGGGAAATCTTTGTAAATTTTAAAGAATTTGATTTTAAACTTATTCTACTTTGCTTTTGCATAAAATGCCTCTTCGGGTCTCTTCTCAGACTATTCTAAACCTTTTAATCCATTTTCAGATATTTTTTCCAAGCAAGTGAATTAATGAGTGATCAAAATTCGTTACCATTTTGAAACGCTTTCATACTTGTTTTATTATATTTTTTTTTTAAGAAGCGTGTTGAAAATCACACGCCCACTTGGGCAAACTAATTGAAAACGAAAGTGCCACCGACAGCGGCAGGCCAGGACCGCCATCAACAACAGGTTGGTCCTGGCCAGGAAATGGGTTTTGGGACCCCGTTACTGGAAAAGCCCCCCAAAACATCATGGGGGTGGACTTATGCATAATTGGGACTGACACCCTTGTCAGCGGCAATTCAGATTTGTGTGGGCCAAGCAATTTTGTTAGCCTGATAAATTTTAGTTTAGGCCAAAAAGGGGTTGACAAATCGTCCAGGAAATCAATTTCGTGAGAGTACGAAAAAGGTCAAACAGCCATTTACGAAATGAAAAAGCAGCCAGAAACCTCAAAGGATATCCACGCCCAAATTCGGAGGCGTTCTTATCGAGTGTGTGAAGCTTTGTCTTGCAGGGGGTTGCGGGTTGAAAGTTGGGGGAAGTGGTTGAACTTTGGCCCCGAGTACTTTACGTTACTTTCTGCGAAATGTCACTGAAATGTCAAAATAAAAGTAATGCTGATAAAAATTTTATAGCTTGTCAGAAATGTGAGAAAGAAAAAAAAGAAATACAAAATATTGTATAAGCGCCCTCGAGGGGTTGCTGTCGCTTTCACTGTTCGGTCTGTTCTTTATCAAAAAAGTCGCTACTTTGGTACTTTAGTTTATTGGAATTTGCATGACAGCAGCAGAAACAGCACCGACAGGTGGCAGGCGGGGAATGGGGCATGCGGCATGTGGCAGGGAAATGGCGTCAAATTTATGTTAAATCGAACGTTTGTAAATGTTGTCTGCTGGCTGTTAAATAACTCCAACGACGTGTGTCCCGAGGCCTTTTGTGAATTTATTTTATCTGGCAGTTAGCAGTCGCTTTAAGCTGCTTTAAGGATTTTCCAAAATGAAGTCAGGTGTGTAAGCACAGAAGGATTTCCACAAAAGCCGGATTGGAAAATAATTTACGAAGAACAGTGCGTTTCAAAAACACGGAGGAAAATATTGAAGACTATTTATACGAAGAAGAAAATTCTGTGCTTTTTCAACGACTTTATTCCTATGAAACGTTGTGTCAATGGGCATTCAATATTAAGCATCTCAAATTTGTCCTTCCTCGCAAAATCGATAGGCTCAATGGAAACCAATGACAACCTGTTGTCAGTCCCTTTGATAATGGAGCCCCCAAATCCTTACCTGCCACCCCTGCTGCATTTTCCTTTGGAGTCTGGGTGGGATTTTCCACCCCGAGATATGACTTTGTGCTTCCCAGTCTCCCCATTCACAGTATAACCTCATTAAATTGGATTGTATTATCTACTTTTATCGCATTTGACCCAACAGAGTTCCTCCCATTCTGCCACTTCCATTTCCAAAACTCAATTTGGCCAAAGTCGATGAAAGCCTCAAAGAAGAAATCAAATCACAGACGATTGACATTTGAAAGTAATGTCAAAACAATCTCGGACACCTTTTGCCAGGTGACTTTGATTTTCCTGGAGACGACAGGAGAAAAGCCTGGAGGGCAGGGAAAATGGTGGAAATTGGAGGGAAGTGGACTGATTGGGCCAATGTGTCGATTTGCCCAATCAACTGAGTTTCATATCAAAGACGAGTTTGTTGTCACAGCCAGGATCGGGGGAATGAGTTCACAAATATGACATCATTTGGGAGAGGTCAAGCCAATAAAAGAGTCATAAAAGAGACTCTGAACGGTTATCACATAAAAGTAAAATGCTTTAAAGACGAAGGACAGTAAAAGGACTTTTAATAAATAGGAACGACAAAAAACTCATATTCTTTAATATATTTAAGTGTATTGATTCGAAGAAAATAGTTGACTCGTTTCCCACATTTCTATTATCTCACTTAGAGGCCAATAAACTAGGCCCTTGTCTGAAAGCCATTTGCGTAGGTGTGTCGAGTGAATAAAATAGACCAGAAATGATTATGGCCAATTTCCACAACCCACGCCGGGCCAGAAAGCTCTCTTTTTCTTGGCTTTTCATTCATTCATTAATTGATAACAATTCGTGTCACAATTAATGGACAGCTTTGCCACAGTTCTTTTATTGGGAAAACAACTCAAGGCAAAACAAATTACGAGAAACAAAAGTAGCAAAGGCATGTCCAAATAAATAATAAAAGTCTCCGACTGACTGGGTAGGAAATAAACATTTTTGCTGATAGGCAAAAAACAACGATGAGACAGGAAAAGTAAAAAGTAAAAGTAGAGACTGAAATTCTAGCTTGCCAACCCAAATGTCACACAAATAAAATATTGTAGATGTATTTCTTGGAGAAATTTGGGGTGAGTTCTTGCTTTTAATAATGACAACTCATCAAAAATGTATATGACCCAGTTGGCCCGAAAACGAATCAACAAACTAAGAGACGCCAAAAATATAGGAAAAACTTTTACACAAAAAAATAAAACAGAAAACTGAAAAAAATGAAATATATAAAAAATATTTATCATCCCACATCCGAAAAGTTGGCCAAACTTTTTCCCCGCTCTCTGTGACTGTGGCAAAGTGCTGGCGGCACTTTTATGGCAATTGGATAAGGTCCTTAGTCCTTGCTGGGGAGCTCCCAGCTGCGGGAAAGCTAAGTGCCCAAATTAGCGATGCACGGGGGGTTTCTGGGGTCTCATTGGGTGAAGTGTTATGGCCCAGACAATTGGAAAAAAAAGATACCAAGGCCAGAACATGAAAAATCGAAATTGATATTGATTAATAATAAGTGTTTTATTGTCTAATCAAAATGAAGAGGAAATAAATGGAATACAATGGAATACGTAACGTTTATCATTCGAAATCTCCTCTCAAACACCCATTAGGAAGTATAGTAGTTGTGGCTATTATCGGGATTCACACACAAAATCTCTTTGCGTTAATAGGACATTTTCCTGGCTATTTCCTTAAACAATAACACTAGCATCACCTAAACAAAAATCCAATGAAAGCTGCTTTATACAGACATTAAACTAATTGCTTGTTGCATCAGTTGCCTGCCTAATTTTGCATAAAATTTGCACAGAACCAAGAAAAATCCGAATGGTTGACCACCGGCGGGAATGGAAAGGCGAGCTCCAGAGGCCGCAATGACCACACAGTCGACCGCAGGATACACACACAGGCCATAGAGGCCACACAGGACACACAGGACACACAGGATGCCGAAGCACTAAAAGCCGGCATCTGCGGCAAAGTCAATGGCTATACGGGCAATTGGGCACAGATGTGTGTTGTTTGGACCAAACGAGTGTGAGTGACACGTGAGTGTTTTGACAACCCACCAGCTTGGAGTATAAAATATTTCAGAGCAATTGAAGCCACCCTTGAGATGGCCCTAAATCGATATTCGGGAGGATCCTTAAAATAGACCAACCCCACTACCCCAAAAATTCAATTTCATAATAGCCCAAAATACTGACCCATAAGTTGCACTTGCCCCGGGGATATAAAAAAACAGTTTTAATTATGTTTTCAATTAATTATGCCAGAGCACATTGTTGGCGCCTTCCAACCAGGCCAACAAAAAAAAAAAAAAAAACAAAAAACCTAAGAAAGGAAAAGAAAAAGTTTTTCGCGTTAATTTAATTACCTCTAAAATGTGGATTGGGGGACAGAAATGGGCTTAACTGCTTATTATTATGCCACACGAATGGCAGGGCCGTGTTAACAGCTGTTAAAGCTTGAAAGCCTTAAAGAATGGCGTGCCCGGGCCAAGTTAACAGCCATGAGTCACCTGCAATTGACGTCCAGGCTGGGGGAGAGGGAAATACTCTAACCAAACCCCTTTGAGGAGCTCCCAGCTTACATTACGCATACGCAGCGTGCCACCCAAAAATCGTTGCCTAATGAAGGCACAATAAGGTGAAAAGTTGCTGGGGGTTGAAAACAATCAAAGTTTGCCGCAGGCAGCTACAGAAACAACGAAAAAAATGTATCCTGGAGAGTGGGATTCTCGTTCCTCCTTTTTAACAGCTTGTTTTTACATTCAAATTTAAAGCAGCTTGGCAGGAGAGAAATCAAAGGACTCGCTAGGAAGGACTCTGGGAGTGGGTTAAAAGAAATTGTAGCCTAATGGCTTCATCGGTGTGTGGGGTTAAAAGGGTTTCAACCAAGTTAACTGGAGCCTGTAATATGCCATTTTCCCAGGGAATTATTCAAAGCCACATAAAAAATACAAATAATTAGGTTGCCGATTGAATAATGAGTCTACAAAAATATAACACCACGAAATTTGTTTTCATATTTTGCACTTTCACCTTATTTATATAAGTCCATTGTTCTCTAAAATATATTTTGCACTTTTTTAAGTGGTTTTTTTATATTATTAATTGACATCCGCAGTGGCTTAAAACTATTAATGGCGAACTTCATTAACCACTACACTGACCGCCCATTTTCCATTTATTCATTTTATTGGAAATTCAATTAAACTGTTTGTTAATTTGATAAAGAAAAACACTCAGGCTCTCCATAAAATGATTTATTATTGGTTGCATTATCATTTAACCGGACATAAATTGTATTCGATAATTTCCCCTTGATGTGATGGCGACAATTGGGCGGGAAAGATGCGTGTTTCACCCCCGCCGGCGGCTGGTAAGTGCACTTTTTTATTTACACTTAATTAACTGCATTTTCCGGAGCACATAAATTTCACTTGATTAAACCATTTGGTGCACTATTTTTAAGAAGTGCTTTTTTTCTTTAAACAACGAAACGAAGATGGGCCAATTAATTAATTAGATAGAAGCCGAAAAAAATGGGGAAAACTCTAGACACGCTTTGCCAGACGGAGCTGAAAACTTTTCCCGACCGATGCCCGACACGATCTCCAAAGAACTGAGAGAATCGGGGAGATATATAGAGATATAGCATCTTTCCCCTCTCTGGCTTTTGGGGAAAATCTATTTTTGCGTAAATGCCAGCAACATTTTCGAGCTTGCCGGCAACATCTCGATGCCAGACGAAAATACGAAAATATATTCTTGTAAAACGGAAATGTTTCTGCCGGCTGGATTAAGCGATCATAGAAAAATCTGAGCACACTCGCCCACTATTCAATTACTCATACCGAACCCCAGGCCCAATCTCAAATTTAAATTACAAAATAAACAATTAGATTTGGCCAAAAGTGAGTAAAGGGAAAGCAGCAAATGCAGCAGCTCGAAACAATGAAATGAAAATATTCATGAGGCAGGAAAACCAGGGAAAAATTCACTTCTTTTTCTATGTGAGTTTGAAGCTAGGAAGTGAGGGAGTCCTGTAATACAATATCACTCAAGACGGAAAGTTTTCCGTTTCAGTGGCAGGGCTCAGAGTGTGGCAAAGGTGGCTGCCAATGCAAATAAGTCAAGTCGAAATTAATTTACATTTTACAACAACATGTTGACTCAGGACTTAAACAAAAATAAAAAGCAAAATACAAAAATATAAAAGAAAAAATCCTTTTGCATACTTTCTGGGGATGTTTCGAACGGTAAATTGATGGGGCGGACAAAAGGCAGGACGTGCCAGTCAAGATAGAAAGTCACAAAAGGACTCTGGCTCTTTTTTTCCCTATTCTCAAGCCCGAGCACTTTAAAAGTTTCTCCAACTTAAGCATCCGCATTTAATTTAAGGTTTAGTCAACTGTCAAACTGGAAAATTAGCGTTGTAACCATTAGAACGAAAAACTACAAGGCAACTGCCAGTCATGCAACAGTTTTCCTTTTTTTCTGGCTTTCAAACATGCAAAGTCACAACAAAGTTGAAGGGATATTAAATGCATACTATTAGTAGGTAAAGTATTCTATTTTTAACATGAAAAGCTACACAGTTTTATTAGAAAGAAAAATCAAATATAAATATTGGCCATAAAAACTGAGGTTGATTTTCCCTCGAAAACAACCTCCACTTGACAACATCCCGCAGCCAGACCACTTCTGATTAACCCAGCCTGAAGTTTATCGATGGGTTCCATTTAATGGGGAGCCACTCGTGACTGCAGAGACTATATTGCAGCCATGCCCCCGTTCTTGCCACCTTGACAGCACTTCGTCTGCATCAAAAGCAATTGTCAAGCAGCAAGGACCCCCTCCAGTCAGCGCCACCGAGCCCAGACAATGCATCAACAATATCTAAATATATGCAGCGTGTCCACTCGTTTAGCCCTGATCCCGTTCCCGATTCCGTTCCTGGTCCCCTTAGCCAAGTTTATGCCACTGCCACACGCTATTTTTACAAACAATTTTGCCAGTTGACAAGCATCGAGCCACAACAACGGGAGGCGTCTAGGATGAAGCACACGACATTGAACCGCAACACGGAACCGGGAGTCGGGACTCGGGACTCGGGAACAGGAACTCCGGACTCTGGTCTTTGGACTCCTGACTCTCTGACTCCGTGCAGCGAGGGAGGTTTCGGGAACTCCTGGGGTCCGTACAACATGGCAACTAAGTGGCCCTCCAAAGTGGCTGCTTGTACTCCATCTTGTTAGTTGTTGTGTGCAAATTTCCCTTTTTGGTTTGGCAGCTTTTCCAGAGTTTTCTGCGGCCAAAGTCAATACAACAAATTTTTCGCTGACTCCTGGCACTGATGAAGACTAATTGCCGTTAATGTGGCGTGAAAACGGCGTCATCTATCGGCCTTAAAGCGTGTGGCAAGTTAAGAACCTATGCAACTCCGATTCTCCGACACCGACACGCACATGCAGACATAAACAAAAAGTGAGAAGTCAAAGAGTTTACGCCTAATTAAGTAAACTACTCATGTTAATTAACACAAAAGACAAACAAAAGGCGCGGCAAGAGTCGGCTATTTATAGGACGATGACAAGAGCCACTTCAAAACAAAAATTCTTCCAATAACAGCAACAGGGGTCGAGATTTGAAGGGGAAAGTCAACAAACTTCAGAATGGGCAGAATCAAATTAGGTTCTTCGAAGAGTTTTCAAGGTCCGAAGAATTGAATGGAAAATATAAGGATTTAGGGAAATCTCTAAAAATAGTTTATTTTCTCCCTCAACTTTACTTTATCAAATGTTTCTAGTTCCGTGCCACAATTTGCAACTCTTTTAAAAATAAATATATATTTTATAAGGAAATATTTACAGGACTCTGAGTCAGTGGCTAGGTATTCCCCAGAGGCAGATAAGGTGCATGTTCTTTTTGCTTTATGTATTTATAGAAATAACAGAAGTACCAGCAGGCTTTGAGGGGCAGGCAGAAGGCAGAACATGTGCCACACTCTCAACTAGGCGTGTCTGTGGCCTCTGGCGCTGCATCTTTGACAAAATGAATTGCGTCAAGTTCAACGCCGCCAAATGTCGAAGTCAAAATAGGGAAGCTTGCTACTAAAAATAAATTATGAAACACAAAAAAAAAAAAAAAATAGCGTCAAGTTGTGAACTCAAAACCGAAACCAAAAAAGAAGAAAAAACCTGTCAACGTGCCTCATAATTAATTGCAATACTGCAACGTCTGGGGCAAGTTCCTTGGTTATTAGAGAAAACAGCGCGTGCGTGAGCATCAGACAAAAATAAATTTACGGAGCTGGAAAAACTTTTGACTGATCACATGCGGAAGGAAGAAAAGCGGAAAAAGAACGCCGTGACGTGTGAGAGGGGATTTTCCAGCAGATGAGTTCAGGGAACCATAATTTATGGTATCTCATTAGGAGTTGTTACAATTTCATAATTTTTCATAACTAGAAAGGCTTACAAAGTTGTGACAACGGACTATAATTAATTTTGTCACTCGGTTCTCAACCATAATCATAAAATAATGATTTTTCACGAATACCCTGAAATTTCCAAATGGCTCGTTGCGAAACTAGTTTATGGGACGTCGATTTAAAGCCTCTTTAAGAACTACTCACCCTTTTTGGGGTTGGCATCGTAAATTACGAATAAACCACAAATCACACATTATTATAGCATATTAAACCATTCCGAGAACATCAATAAAACATAAAGAAGGAGGACAAGAACAAGTAAAAGCCATGCACTCTGTCCCCTTGGCCTCCAGACCGCCTCAGAAATTTCCCTTCCCAACTTTACGGCCACCGAAGAACATTTGCATGTTGCCTGGCAACATTGTTGCCAGCCACGGACCAAAGTGTTGACAGTTTCTGGCAGGTCGGTTCTCAAAATACCCATTATTTTTGGGAAATAGGGGTTTCATTATATTATTGGGTATACGGTTTCTATCTAAAGTATACCTAAGATATAGGAGTTTCATTAAAAACAAATCCCAATTGGTATTGCCACGTATAATAGCTACGATTTACAGCCTAAGTCCCTATTTGATAAGATTTTTAATAGTTTAATATATTATATATTGAACCTCAAACAATATCCCAAGAAAAGGAGGAAACCCCTAGCTGACAGACCTACTTGGTAGTTAATGTTATTTATCTCACCCCCATATTTGATTAAATTAAACCCACTATATTTACTTAAAAAATAGTAAAACTAAAAGGTACTTTATCTTTCATATAGTCCAACCATAAAACTATCATACATTTTTTTGATAATTTCGCCCTCCTTTTGCCTTTTTACTCTCAGTATTTTTAAACTTTCATGTGGCAACTCGTCGGATGTCACATAATTATGAACATGAAGCACGCGTCTGAGGCAGCTGGCTTTATTATTTAAGCTCTGATGCGTGAGCATGGGAACTGCAATATGTATAAATATGTTATGTCCTTACATACACACGGCGAACGCCTCTCTATATGGCAGTGTTTATGGGGGAAATATTTGCAAGCTTTTTTATGATGCGCTAACTAGGGTAGAATGGAGCAGAATGGCATCCTGCAAGCCACTGACGGAGGCCACTGCAGGAGGCGTTTCACTTCGGCTTTCGTGGCCATGTCTGGTCATAAAGTCAATTAAATGTGTATAAATTTAATGAGAGCGCCAGTGGAGCTTAATGAGCGAGAAATGTTCAGTTCAGCTTTTGCCTCAGGTGCATAATGCATAATGGGGATTACGATGTTCCGGTTAATCGGATGCAAGTGATGAAATCGAGATTATTAATGGCTGGAGCTAACGAGAAAAACATTACATACAGAAGAGCTTACTCGAACTTTAAATTTACCTTTAACTTAAATAACTTTTAGTACGTTCGTCAGATGCCAATAATAATTGAGTTATTCAAATTCGATTAGACACTCGGGCATAATAAGGTTTTAATAATGCAAACTTCCAAGTGCTAATCCACTTACCACACAGTACAAACAAAATCGCGAAATCGGCTTACCTGAAACGAAAGAAAAGACGACGCAAATTAGAATTATAATGAGGAAACCCAATTAAAGTTCATTTAAATATGAAAATGAACACAAAAAGCTAATTAGCGCGAACAGATTAGGTTCCCAACGTGGGCCATGGCTTTGGGCCAAAATATCAACAGCAATTAGGAGGCGAAATTTAAAATGTTTCGAATTCCCTTTGCTTTGGTAAATATTACGAAATTCCTTGTGGCTTCATTTTACGCTTCAAGTGTAGTTAATACCAGGAAAAATTCCTTTGGCTGGCCAAAAAAACTGCAATAGAGGAAACAAAAGGGGAGAACTTGTCCACTGACCATCTGGCAAGGTTGGGCAAAGGATGTGGCGAGGATGGAAGGATGTGGAAGGGTCCAGGGGGCAACCATGTCACCCAGCTTCCTGTCTAATACTCTAATATCCGTTTTACTCGTTATCCCTTTTCTTTGTGTATTTTTTCTTCCCGTTTTCGTCTTATCCACTTTGCTGTTGTTGCATTTGACATGTGTAAGTGGCTGTCAAGCTTTTCAGAATGATATTTTTCCTGCCATTGTCCTTTTTTTTTTGGTTCCGAGCTGTTGTGCTTCCGGAGTTGATTTTATTTACATTTCTAGAATTTTTAACCTGCCTAGAGATTCGGGGCCATGCCCTCAAGTTGGGACATTTATGCTAATATTTTCCGTAAGGGTCAGGCAACAAAAGTATTTCTGTTTCACAAATTGTTAAATAGATTCCAGAGAGCAGACAAATTGCAAATCCTTTAGGCCCACCAGAGGCATTGCCTACTTTAGGGCTCTAAGAAAATCTTTCAGTTCGCCATCTTAAAGGAATCCTTGTCGGTTTCAGTTACTGACAGGCCAAAGCTACAAATCAGTCAGGAAAAGCTCTTCCACTTACAGTTGAGGGTACAAATATCCATTGATAATGGTTGGAGATTATTTCCAACAGACCTAATAAATAATAATTCTATTCAGTTTTATTTCTACTGCAAGAGACCCCACAAATTTCACCTTTGACTGCTTTGAAAGTTCTGAATTCCAACTAGAAAATTAACCTTTGCAAAGAACTCCAACTCAAATTTGGTAACGCAGCCCCATGACCTTTTAAATATTAGTTAGGAACTCGTCGAAGGAAGCCCTTCAAATTCCAGTTAAGAACCCAAGCTCGGTAACCTTTCAAATTCAGTTTTGCAAGCTCAAACCGAGCTCCGAAAATTTGCATCTTTTGGGAAACTGCAAACATGAACGAAACCATATTCCGCACAAGGGAGTGCGGTCCAAACAAAAGTTTCTCATTAAAATGAAAGTTTGTTGCATTATGAAAACTTGCCAGTCTTTGGGATTTTGGGGCAACCACACTCCTACAATTGTAACTTGTAGCTCGGAGCTTCAAGCTTGGCACATGAGCTGGCAAATCCCCGGAGCAAACGAGTGTCTTTAAACTGATAATTGGATTTAATTTTTGAATAGACACCAAACGGGAACGGGCCGAAAACAAAACCCATTAAAATTCCAGTCACCTAGCCCAGAGCCCTCCACCCGTCAGGATTGCCAAGGCTCAATGGGAGCCTGTTTTTGGCCGGCAGCAGTTTTCCCATTTTGAGCTGTGAAAATTTTGACATGTGCTTGCCACATAACAATGGCCGAAAGTGGGTTGAAGAGGCAAGGTAATCGGGGCCCTGTGTCCTCCCCAATGTCGCATAAATATTCATTTTCTTGACTTTAACGTTACTGAAAGGGTGACTGCTCCACCAGGCCACCCTTTTGTGTAGAAGGTCCCCCTGCTCGGCACACCACCCTGGTTGACTGCATCAAATGCGTGTTACATAATCCCCTTAGAGCTGCCAGAGGCTAATTTTTAATTTTTATGGTTCACATGCTTTCCAGCGAGAGCTCATAAAATGAATAATTGCCACTTTTTGGCTCCAGTAGCTCGTTGGATGCTAATAAAGCCGGGGATCCCAGCCAGACTGGTCCCGCCGTCCACCGTCCGCCGTCCGCCGTCCTCCATCCGTCGTCCACCCCATCAAACAAATGGAGATTAATTTTATTATAATGTTTCCTGGCTTTGGCGACTCATTCCCCTCATTCCCTTGCCTTTTTTTGTGTTTTTCCTCTTTTTTTTGCTTGTATTAAATTAATTTGGGGGCTATGTCGGCTGGCTTTGGTCAACGTAATTCTGTTTGACCAGCTCCAACGTCTGCGGAGTGGACACTTGATTACATTACAACGGGTCCTTCATAATACGGAGCCTCATGTGTGAGTTTGAGTGCCAGTTTGAGTTTGTGATGTGGTTTGGCTTTAAATGAGCGCTTACACCCGCCTTTGATATGGTCTTTGCCAGAGTGGCTGAGTGGCTTTGTGTCTGGGCTTAAACGGGTCATTAAGGTCTCTTATTGGCTAATAAGCCCACATTCTTTACAAAAGAATATATATTTAGCCATTGAATGAGGAAGGATATTAAGAAATAATGTTTTGAAAAGGTTTCAGTAAGAATAAACAGAATGTCATATTGATATTCAATTACATAGAGAGAAAAAATCAAAAAACGCATTACATTTGATATTCGTTTGGTGCAGAATCCTTTGAGGATTTAAGCTCTGTGTAGTTTCCGAGAATCATCTCGCATTTTCAGACGCTTCCATTAAACCCCATCCAGCATTTTCGAGATATTTGTATATTACTTATGCCCCAAAAAGGACACAAATCCAGACACTCCGAAACAATCATTCGGCTGAGTCAACAACGACGTGAAGTTGCAGCTTTGAATCCTCGAAATGGGGAATCGAGGGGTCTGGGGTATTTGGGTATTCGGAGGAGGGAATTATTCCACTGACAGGTTGAACGGATATGGGCGGGACGGACTGTTATGCATAAATCACTTTCACTTGTTTACACAAATACGAGTAGGCGCTGGAGTCGAGAGTTGGCCTGGGCTTTGCGTCCTTCCACCGAAAATAGAAATATTTCCTACCCATCGCCGGGGCTTAACGAAATTTTCAATTTTTTCCCTGTTGCCATTGTGTGTCGTTGTGTTGCTGTTTATTTTCTGCTGGCACAGCTCCACAGCCCTACAGCAGAGTAAGAACAAAGGACACGCCAGTGGGCCGTACTGGACGTAGCTTTGGGTCAGGCCACGCCCCAGCCCCCTCACACCCATACACCCACACATCCTGACGAGTTCCATTTTGGAAAGCTTTCCCCACACACCCACGCACATTGGCAAATATTGAAAGGGAATAATAACAACAGTTAAGCAAACAATGTGCCGCCCGTCCAGGTCACGTTTTTGGGCTTAAGCCTACCAAAAAGTACGGGTTTCGCAAATTCGGGGAAGAACAACAAAAATATTCCGGAGTTGCACAAACAATTTAAACGATACAATGCAATATTTTTGTTTATTATTCCGGCGTGTCTGCCGCAAAATGTAAAATTAATACTCAACTTCCCCTGTTTGGTTTTTTTTGGGCTTTCGCCATCCGCAGTCAATTGGCATTTGGGGTGACGTATTTATACTGTTCATAAGCCGCTTTCCTCCTCTCACACAAAGGACAAAATAAATAATTAACTAAACGGGAAAAGAATCCACTCACCCCCCTCAATTAACTTGATGGTCCCGTAACACATTTGCCTCAATTAAATCAACACACGACTGGCATTCACATCTAAATAAATAAACAATGAAATCAAAACAAGTCCTGCCAACAACACAAAGTTTTATATGCCAAAAGAGGAAAAAAAAACATAAACAATAACAATCTAGCGAAAGAAAGTTTTTGACAAAACTTTGGCAGACTCAAACTTTGCCTGCTATTAGCTAAAACAACATCCGAGAGGGGGCAGAGCGGCAGGATAAGTTCTCCACCCAGGACCAAGGCACTGCCCAACGCGTCCTGTCAAATTATCTAGGGAAATTATTTTTTAACACGCACCACAACGACTAAGGACGCATTTTTGGGGCAGCTCTGTGGGAATACATATTTGCGGGGAAGTGCCAGAAATTTTGGGACGAAACACACATTTAAAGTAACTGTTTATATATTACGAATTCCGTTAATGGAAGTTTAGCCTTTCAGGATATAAACGTCCTCTGGATAGGCCTTCTGTGAATAAAATTGTAAGAGGTTTCAGAAGTCATTAAACAAGAAAACAGGGAACTCTATGAAATCCAGAACCAAGAAATAAAATAGTTTTTATTAAATTTAATCTTAGTAACCAGAAACCAAATACGGGATACGGGGATATATATTTCCAAGTAGTCCAAACCCCCTTTGACCACAGGGCCTAATTACATTTAAAGTTTCCTTTGTAACTGCTACCTGTCAAAACTTGATACCCATTTCCGACACTAATTCCCGACTATTAAATACGATATCTCCATTATATTCGCCCTCCGGTACTCTTGAAGTAATTTAAGGACCAACAAGTAGTAGAATTACAACCAAACCGACTCCCTCCAAATGCAGGCGACTGTTGCTTTTAGCCAAAAATAAATAAAACACAAACAAAGCGACAGTCTAAACACTACCAGCAGAATCATCGGAAAGGAGTTTATTTGAATTTCCATTGCCAGGCGGTTTCAAGGAGGAGGAGCCACTCCATGCCTGTTTACTTTAGCACCGAAAACGTAACGTCCTTAATTAACCCCAAACAATTTCGAGTGCCAGTGCGGAAAGTAACGAAAATATTTGCACGACAATTTGCCAGTGGTCCTGGACAGGCCCCTCCCAGTGCCATCTTGGTCCTCCGTTCTCTCTAGGGGCTTTTGAAATTCGTTTTTGGCCAGCACCTGCGGCTAGTTGGCCAAGTTGTTACAGTTGTTAGAGTTGCCTAGGTAAGTTTGCGTTTAACTCGACCACAAATCAAGGCACAAGTTGGAGAATAATTTTATGACTTTCTCATAACTTCGGCCACACGCAAAGTAATTTTTCAATTTTGTGCCACGCTGATAGGCCTGCACGATTTCCGCTGACTTGACAAATCGTGCAGGAATGAAATGTAAACCTTTACATACCGAAAAAAGGAAAACTTTCTTTTCGTTTTTTCGTCTTGTATTTCTTTATATTCATGCCCTTTTCTCTTATTTCTTGATTCCTTATTTTTTGCGCTTATTACGTGAGCGTGTTACCAAACACGGAATCGTCACAGGACCCGCCCAGGATGATGATGGCGATGAGGAGGCACAACCGACGATCCGACTCCGGCAAGTCCTGGGGGCAGCCTAATATGTCCTGCGCCCTGTGGCCAGGGCTTAAGTGAAATCAACGAGAAATATCCATTTATCTAAAGTAAGAAATCATAAGCAAGTAAATGCAGTGGGACACTCGAAGGATACTCTATATTTTGGAAGGACATTCTTAGTTTTTCGGCTTATTTTATTAAAAGAGGATGTATTTTATTGATCTTTAGTAGACAGAAAATCATTTTTAGGTCTAAAGAAACCAAAACAATTGATGCAGTTCTTAACTTATAAACAGAAATATTTCATTTAATCGATTATAGTCTATTAGTTTCTATATCATGTACAGAAAACCCTGAGAATGTATCGTAATAATCTGTCATACCTAGC
This sequence comes from Drosophila vallismaia, assembly GCA_035047325.1. Taxonomy (NCBI): domain Eukaryota; kingdom Metazoa; phylum Arthropoda; class Insecta; order Diptera; family Drosophilidae; genus Drosophila; species Drosophila vallismaia. The sequence continues at coordinate 9,269,802 of JAWNPU010000090.1, read as the reverse complement.
TAATATACTCATCAAAAATATTTTCAACGATACAAAATATATATTCAGTTGGCCAGAAATCACAGCCAGGACGAGCTCGATTCAATGGTTGCCTTAACCGTTAACACTGTCCATTCATCACGAGGAAATTGTGGAGGAAAAACTGTGAGTCTGGAGGAAAGACTTGAGTCGAGTCTGGGAAAAGATGAATGACTTGACAAATGCGCTGGTCATGAATCAAATATCAATTTGACAAGCGGCAAACTCCTCCAACTGCTCCGGAGGAATCTGGAGGTGGCTCAGGTGGCCCTTCTCCAGCTCCAGCTCCAGCTCCAAAACCGGGGAAGGGACAACTGACTTTTTATTCAATTTAATTGTGGCGACGGAGCCAGTGTAAATGACGTGGAGTTCGGCAAAAATTCGAAATTCAGAATCAGATTAAACTTCAAACACGCTGAGGGGCAAGAGATTAATGAAAAAGTTTATCGGTGCACTTTGCAATTTTCGCCGAAAGTGTTTATTAAGTTTAGCTGCAAGTTAGATTGGCCTTTCCGCCATAAAGGCGGCAGGAAGACCTGAAGAAGCCAAACCGAGAAACCGAGGCTGCCATCAAAACTTGACGACGTTTCATTAACAGGCGAGAAAAGCTGAGCTGCTCCCGTCAGGAGGAAGTCGCGTCTGGGGAATTTGCATAGCAGAGTACACACATCACATTAATTATAAACAAGGCTGGTGGCCGCATCCTCTGGGAGTTTTAGGAAAGGCCAATCTACTTGATTAATAGTGCGCAAGCGACTGGCAGTTCGAAATCTCTCTCCTGCCCGTCAGCCCGCCTTTCCCCGTCAGATAAATGGAGGAAAAAGCAAACAATTAACCCAAACAAAACGGAATGGGCCAAGCCAATACCCGTGCCCACTGTCACCTGTACCCTCTCAGTATTTTTGGGGCGTCCGACGTCGAGCGTTGGGCGATTGAATGTGAAAAATATCCAGCAATCCATGCCCCATGCTGCCTGCCACTTTGAGTTATCAAACAGACACAGACACGGACCGACTGGATGCAAATAGTTCAACTTCCGGGCGTTTTGCTTGGATCGTTCGTTTTTATTGTCACTGTCGGGGGGAAAAAATTCGAACTGTATGCCGAACTGGGAAACGAAACCGGAACGCGAAAGGATACCAAATGCCGCAGTCGAGGTCCGTTGCTGCAATATGTCGCCAGTCAATGGGAGCACTTCTCCTCCTCCCATTTACCATATCCATATATCCGGGCCACTATCCATCCGTCCGGCTCTTCCTCCTCATTGCGATGCAAATCTATGCCAAATGCAGCAACATTTATGCCATGAAAGACGAGTAGGAAGTCGGCAAAAAAAATGTTAAATGCCTTTCCGGGATTGCATAGCCAATTCTAAAGATTCAAGCTAAAGCCTTTTCCGGCAGTTCTGTCCAAAAATTGGAAGCGATATTGGAATATTAAATATTTTGACACAATGAGCTAAATTTGTAAACTATTTCTTAATAATTGTATTTAAACATCATAACTATGCCAGAGAATAAATCTGTTGCTTGACTTGCAGTGCAAAAACCTTTTTATTTTATTGGGTTAGGACTTAATATTTAATGTATGATATTTGCTACACTTATTTTGCATAAATGGGGTTCATAACCGCGAATAACCAGTGCTCGGAGTACTTCCAAAGTACTCGAAATGTTTGCAAATGCATTAGCTTGGGGGAGGGCAGGAGCTAAATACCAAAAGTTTTTAAGGAGTTTGTACGATTAACAGAACGCTGAAGAAGGGAATGCATTTTTAAATGTGGCTCCAAAGAAGAAAACTTGCATTTGCATGGTTAAGCTGTGGAAGCTGGGGAAGCTGGCCCGTAAATCGACTCCAAGCCAGCGAAACGTTCGAAACGAGGTTGTGGCAAGTTGGAAGTGGAACAGGAATGATGGGGCGGTGAGCTATGTTGAAATGCGGTTAGCTTCGGGATGTTATTAAAAATTCTTGTACTGACTGAAAGGTGTTGGAAAGGAAAACCCGCTCATTATTCGGGGCCCTCGAGTGATGCTGACACCTTTCGCCACTGGTTACATCATTTGGAAACAATTTCAAAGTGACTGCTCGCAAAGTGCTGATCCATCCTCCCCTTTTCGGTTCGCAAAACAACAAAAAACTGAACCATCAATTTCTAATAATGTAATTTGGTAAACGTCATTTTGAAGCACACCCCCCAAGGGTTGTTTGGCAACTTTCTCTTACCCCCAAACCCTGGAAAACCCCTCCAAAAAACTCTCATCACGTGCCGCTAGAGAAATTTGCATTGGCAAGCACAAAGTGGAGCGAAAAAATGTTTCCTAACGAAGGCTGTTAGCCAAATATTTGCAAGTTGCATCAGCAAATGCCGAAATGAGCGCAGAGACAGACGGTTTCCGAACTCAAACTCAATATCTGGCCATGACACCTCACAACAATGAGGCGGCGATGGAGACGGAGAGGGGTGTTGCCCCAGGGGGATTGAGCCATCCACACCCACGTCAAATGCAAATACAAGCCAGAAACATTCGCACGCTTCATCCGGAAGAGATCCGGGTGTGGATTCTGTCCAAGGGTACGAGGCTATAAGGGTACAAGGGTGGGCAATCATTTTCATGGGTGCAAGAAATTAAAATCTAATAACACAGCTCAGAGCATAAATATTTGTTATACTTTCCATATCAAGTCGAGCCTTAAAGGGGACCCTTTCCTGGGTGACCTTTTCCTTCCTCGATCCTTTCGCAACACCCACAACCCTGCATAGTTTAGATTGTCGTCTGGGAAAGTTGAGACCCTGGCACGGGGGATGAGTTCCGGGTACCATACATAAAAACAAATGATTCCACACTCCATAAGCCTTGGCATAAGGATGAGCCCAAGGAGTGGACTTGGCAGCAACTCCAGGGTAACTGCAACAGACATCGTTGATATTTCCGTCCGATTCTGTTGGCAAGGGCAACCTGTGCAACATTTTGTTGCTGCCCTAGGTGAGGCAGCTTCTGTTTTGTCTGCCCATCCCCTCACCGGCCCGTCTGCGATGCTCAAACTCTGTTTCTGTGGATTGCTCTTTGTTGTTCTGCCACCCAGCCCCTTTATTTTGCGGTGGGTTTTTCGGTGGTTGCTACCCAGAAGCGAGGGTTGCCATAGAAGTCACGGGATGACTGATCTCATGATGGATTATGCCCAATACCTTTAATAATCCAAATGAATTTGAAACTTTATCAAGCGAAGTCTGCCGGAAAATGATTCTTATCTAAAAATTGTAGGATTATCGCAATGAAATCGTTTGTTAAGAAACAACAACACTCTGTTTAGGCTTCACAAAGTATACTTATTTTTGGAACAGAATATGATGGAAATAATGCCTTTATGAATGTTTTAGCACTTCTGTTAAATCTGTTCAATATGTTCTAAATGTTTTTGTCCTGAATAAGTTATGATGCGAGCCATCTTTCGAGCATCCCTCTCAAGTTTCTGGTTGCTAACCCCGCATAATCTTTGAGTTTTAGACTGGCGGAAATGTACTCCGAAGGGGGTTCGTCTACTACTGGTCCATTACAGGTGGATACAACACACACAACAACGCAGGACACGCAGGACCTCAGGAGGGTTACTTTCCCATTTGCCACCCGGCCCCGTTTCCGTTGAAGTTTTTAAAACGAATTTAGTTCAATTTGATTATGACAGAAGCACATATTGGATTTTTCCTAAGGTATCCTCACTGTAGTTGACGTTTAGCCGATGAGTGCAATCTTAGTTGTAAATTTATTTCAACACCCTTTCTCGCCAAACTCCCTTTCTAATGGGTGTGATTGATGTGAGGGGGATTTTCCTTCCTTCTTGTCTTCGTTGTGCTGGGAAAACTCTTTGAAATTCAATATGCAGTTTACTTGGGTCCAATGTTGGCCCAACATCCCCGCATCGAAGGGAAGCCAATACAAAATCAATTATGGGAATCAGCGCGCCTGTGAACACACTCACACACGAACCTCGCAAGGATTCCATATATCATGGAGGTCCTTCGATACGGACGTGCGTGTAAAGCAAGCTCTAAGCCTGTGTAAAACTATAAATGGCACACAGGACTCAGCGATGTCGCCTGCGTAGGCTTAAGTGTGTTTGACTGCGGCTAATATTTATTTCCGGCAAATAAATCCTCCCCAGGACCCCAGAGCAAAAAGGACAGGATCAGCAAACGGCAAAACAAAGCGGAAAAAAAAAGAAATACAGTAAACCAGGTTATTAATTTCTCACAAAAGGTCCCACAAATGTTTCCCAAAAGGAAAGGGTATATCGATTTTCAACAAAACGCAGTCAAGCATTTCCTAAAAAGAGGGTTGTAATCATAATTTTAAATTATATTAAACAGGCCAGCTTAGATCTAAGATATTTTTAGTTGAAATAGTAATTTGTATTTATTTTAGTAATACCTTTAGGGCATTTAAGCTTCTGCTTAGCTTAGCTAGAAGCTCTTTTATTTTTACCCCATAATGATACCCTGCCCTGTGTCACATTTGGGCATTAGTTTTATGGCATTTGTGTCGCAACCCCAGCGAAAAAATCGTTATTGATAGCTCCCTAGTTGTATGGGTTGCCTAAATTTTGGGGGCACATCATAAATTTCCATGGCCCCCCTTGGAGATATGCTTTTTCCCCATCCTCGTCCTCAGCTGTTTGTTAGCTTGTTATGGCTATTATCACTAGGATACCTCGATGGTCATTCATCTTGCCAATTGGCCGAGTTGAAGGCTGTAGTCTCTTCTAATTAGCAAGAAATCTCTGGCATTTCTAGATGCGTAGCTTTTTGACAGCTCACTATGATAAATATTTAATGCCATTAAGGTTTCCTCAAAAACTTGCAAATCCTTACCCGAAAGCCATCTTCACAAATAAACAAAAAGTGAAGGAAACTGGCAAGGAATTTCAGTTTCGGAATAAGAGAAAATGGAGAAAGCATTCAGTTGCCAGTTTTGTTTCCAAGTTATGCAAATAATATTTGGTTAACTATTTTTGGCAACGGGTATATCAAAATTTCCATTCGAAATGCCAATTTTTAAATTAAATAAAAGTATGTTAGAGAATTCTAGAGTATTTGAAACCTTTTCTTTTTTACCAGAAATGTGCCATCTGTGTTTTTCTGCTGAGGCAACATTTTCTCCATTTTCCAGAAACCTGGCTTAAAAAACAGCCAAGGAAAATAAGCCCCAGGAATCCCCTTCTACCGCATTTTACTCTGATTTATTTGCCATGTTTTCTTACCTTTCGAATGCACAAAGAAAAAGGTAAACCCCGGAGATGGAATGCATTTTGCGCTAAAAGAAATGTAAATAATTGCGAAAGGAAAATCTCCCTTTTCTTTGGCCAAGAAATACCAGAAACAATGCAATTATTTTATGTGCTTCTGCATACTTGACTGCATTGACTTGTGAGCACAAGATGGCTGAATTAATTTCAAATTTTCGAAGACCAGATTGCATTGGAAGCTGCTCCTGCCAAGACTGCAAACGCCAAAACGCCAAAAGGCCAAAGAAGCAGGAAAAAAGAGAAACTTTTTAATTAGTTGCACAAACAATAGCAACAACAGCCTCTGGCAGCAACTAAAATTTAATAAATAAATTTCCCAATAAGCCAAAAATGCGCAATTTCAGTTAGCCACTGCAACTCCATGGCAAAGCAGTTTAAAATATGCATTAAGCGGCGAAAAGTAGACTGGAGTGGAAAAGAGCCCCCAACAAAGTGCTGAGTGCAGCCTCCATGGAAGCCCATGGAGCACGGCACGGCCTGCCCAGAGCCTGGTTAGTGGCCAGAAATTATGGCTATAATTTTTCACAGCTTCCAGAATGAAGCAAGGAGCTGGGAAAGAGCAGCCAGGAAAGCCAGAAAAGTTGCCTAACTCCCCGGCTCCGGCGATTATCCTATAAGCAAGAAAAAAAACCATGAAAAACATCCGAAACTTTTTCCTTTTCAACGTTGCTGGTCTGATGCATTTTTGGAATAGGAATAGAACCAGGAAGGCAAACAGGAACTAGGGACATTGTAAATCTGTCACTATTATTGTTAAATAATGCATGGGACTTGATGTTTTGTTGCCTCGACCAACCAACCAAGGAAATGCTAAAAATTTTCATACTAAGAGCTCTATAAATTTTCAATTCACATTTTAAAATGGTTGCGATTCTTGTCAAGGTGCTGGACCTCAAAGAGGAATACATTTTTCTTAGGAATTATATATCAGATTATACTTGGACCACCCTTTTTAAATGAGTTTTCCTTAAATTTATGGTAGTCTCAATGTCCTTTTAGATTTCTGGGCCTCTTCCAAATTACTTTTTTTATGTGGCAAACATTTAACCCCGTTGGTGGAGGCAAGGCTGCCTCCTGGGAACCTAATCTTTGGATCCTGCTCCACATTCTGTCGCTCTATTACTCTAACAATCATTTAAAATGAGAGAGGAATAAGAAATGCAACAGGATTCACATGCAATTCTGGCCGGGCTGGTGGAAATTCCTTCTCAGTCGGTTTGAGTGCTGTCTGGACAGTCTGACATGTTTCAAGCATAAGTGCAACGCATTTAGCTGTCATGGCTGCATTTTCCAGTGCAGAGTGCCCAAGGACCAACGACCAAGGACGAAAGAACCATGGGGCATGAGGGGCTGCCGGCAGGATATCTTGGCTGACTGCCTTTAATGTCCCGCATGCGGCCACTAAGTGACGTCAACGGAGCCTCCGTCCATGTAAATAAAATGGATCCAAAAACCAAAGGCCTGAGGCGGAGACGGGAACGGAGGCGGTCTCCAGGGAATGTGCCGCCCATTCCCAAGGCTTATAGTGCGGAAAATTGAAAACTTTAAGTGTGCCGGAAAAATATGAAATGTGCATTTAAGCGAGGCATCTGGGGACTGCGGAGAAGAAAACAGAAAGGAGTCGTTGTCCTGGCCAGGACAGCCCAGCCTGTCGTCATCACATGTGCTGCAACTGTGGAATTAATAATGCCAACGTCCATTAAAACTTCTTCTTCTGCCCAGTTTTCCCTCGACAACCTCGAAAACCGTCTGGCCATAAAATTAACGCAGAAAAATTAAAATTATTATTTTCCATTGCCCCCCCAAACGAATGTAATTATGAATGAAACAAATATTTTCTCTATAAATTGCTGCTTAATCTGTTTCTGTTTTGTATGGAAATTCCCAAGGGGACAGCGAGTGGAAGCCTTTACATATTGGCAGTGGCAGTTGCACTTCCTTATCGAAGGATATTCCGCTTGCACAATTATTGAGCGGAAAAAATTAAATACTTTTTCCATTTCCGGATGTTCATACATATAGTCTGAAACTATTGTTTTTTCTTTAATTCTCTGTAGTATAAAAATCAATGAAGTTGCACTGATTTCTGCACAAAAATCTCTATGGACTGTATATGTGTTTCCAAATATTCTATTGTAGGGGAACCCTAGAATAGTCCTTGTCTGCAGTGAAGCGTACTCATGAAATTAAAATAAATGTCCCACAGACGACTTCTCTGATTCATTCATTTCATGTTTTTTTCTGCAAATTATTTACAAAAATGCAATTCGTAATTGTGTACAACTTTGCACATATGGCAGTGGCAGGCCCAACATAATTATAAAGTGCATTGAACATTTATTGCCAGTCATAAATCAAAAAGTTATCGCAATAAAATCCCAACCCTCGACTGCCAGTTTGAACATCTGATAATCACCAAGGGAATGCAGCAGCAGTAGCGACACTTTTTACAACTTATTGGACTAATCAAACTCGGGAAAGGAGTGTCAGAATGGTGGAGTGGTGGAGTGTCGGAGTGGCAAAGAGCCCAAGCGGCAGTGTGGCAGTGCTGCAGGACTGGGGAAGGGGTATCCATAAAGTAGCCGCACGACACGCGACTTGCACAAGGGATGGCACCCTGCCCGGATAAGGCAAGGGAGAACTCGCCCCAGGAGAGGCAAACAAATTTTTGGATGCAACATAGGGTTGCAGCAGCCGCCGGTCGCTGCGGCAAGGACACCAAACTACGCCTGACAGTTGACAGCTTAGCGCCTCGCGACAAGTCCGCCCTGGAAAACTCCGGCAAAACGCTCGCATCCGGAATCGGAGCGGGGGAGGTTGTGTCGGAAAACCTAAATTGCATGCCTCAGTGCTGTTTGTAATTTGCAATTGAGACTTTTCGCTCAAGGATTGTTGTGGGTGGGATGGGACAGTTTATAGCCTGGTCCAAAAATCGTTGACCATTCCCCAGGAACAGAGGACGGAAGGGGTCCGTAATTTATGGTTATGCAACCGCCAGCCGCCGTTTGCATACATTCCAAAAATGTTTTCGTTTGCTTTGACTTTGATGGAAAGTTCTGGGGCGTTTTGGAGTCGCAGTTGCCACACGGACTGGGCTGGACATTTCACCAATCAAGGGGTGGAATATGTGAAGTGGAAAACTGTTTGGTTAAACTTCGTAAATACAAATTCAAAGGCAATTCAGGCACTTGACTTTTCAACTCATGTTGGTTTTATTATTCTTTCCAAAGGAGCTTTAAGAAAGATGTTAGGACCTTGTTTCTTATTTTTCATAAAGATTTCCTTCCTATTTATTCTGTTTTGTCCAATCTGTATCCTTCATATCCCTTTATATCAATCTTTTGTAAACCTAATTTCCCTTGGCCAGAACTACTACCATCGCCTGCTGGGAGAACCTTTACCTTTCAGCCCACTGGAGGAGCCTTTGTTGCCCCCCGTGTATATCAATTTACATCCCATTTGCTGTTGGAGATTTGCATCTACACTGCCACTCCTTGTTTCATGGGGAAGCCTTCACTTCCAGCTCACTCGGCCATCCATCCATTCCATCCATTTCAGCCAACCACCGCTTCTCCGATCCCATAACGATATGAAAAGCAATGCACTTGACACTTTGCAGGCCACTCCAGTGGGCCAAAAAGTGGGCTTCACTTGATGCCCTGTCGTCGTTTCATTAGATGGCCCAGACAGCAAAAAATTGCCCGGAGAGGAAATGCGATGGAAAGGCGGTTTCTTTCAACCACTCTCCGGTTGTTTCTAGTTTTGTTCTTCTTGTTTTTGCTTTTTGGGGAACTTGCCTCAAAGCAAGAATTTACAGCGCACATTTTCAATTTGCAAATGATAGAAAATGCCTGCGGCCAGGAAGCCGAGGGGAGTTTTGCCCAAAAATTCACTTCACTCCATGTGAAGAGGACTCTCGGCAGCACCATGGCAACAATTTTAATTCAATTCCATTAAAAGTCGCTAAGATGCAAGCGCAGCTGGTGTATGTGGTTTGGTGCTGTTGTTTCCGGCTTTCTCCACCTTTCTCCACCGTTCCCGGCTTTTCCAGGACCTCCTTCGTCCTTTTTACAATCAAACTAATGTTCGGCAGGCGAGGAACTAATGAAGCGAGCAGTGAATACGCGACGATTGATTGCCCCCCAGAGGCAACTCGACACACAGGAGCCAAGCCAGGACTCTCACAGAAGCAAAAGGATAGCATAAGCAGGCCCTCGGAAAATCCGCAACCCCCGCAGGATAACAAAAATTTCAGAGACTGATTCGCAATGCACTGTTTTGGAACTGCACTTTCGTGGGTGTTTTTCGGTAATTTATACTCGTGCCCAACGAATCGAATCCGAGTACGAAGTTGACATTCGTCCGGGGCTCCTGGCTACCACGTGGGTGGTGGGTGGTTTTTGGGCCGATGAGGGGTTGAGCTAACACCTCCCCTGGGGTGCTTCAAGATGCATAATAAGACTTGTTAAGTTGCTCGCTCGTTAAGATAAGTGAGCCGGCAAATGGCGACAAGTGCGACATCGGAAACCGCCCGCAATGGTTACCGGCTTAAGATATAGGAAATTATACACATAGATAAGGCTGATGTGGCTTGCTGCGTCCTGTGTAATGCCAGGATTTGCATTAAGATGCTTTTGCGACCCACTGAAAATATATGAACGCCTGGGAATATTATGGAAGTCATAAAGATCCCAAAAAATAAGCCATAAGGATGGCCCATTTCCCTGGCTCTTTGCGGGATGTTTTAATGGTCAATGCTAGGATTTACTTTAACTAACGAGATGTTTAATCTTATAGAATACAGAATATTGTAATTACATTTTTAAATGTACAGAAAACTCACCTCCATATATCCTTGAACACTGTCGCATTGCTGCAGCGCCAGGATGGCCGGATTGGCCTTTAGCTCATCCGGGGAGCAGGGCGACAGGAAGCCACTGTCGGCGTCGCTGTGCGTGGACAAGGGTCGCGGCTTCCGGATCTTGTACTGGACATGGCGACTGGGCACCGGGCCGGGGTTGAACAGGACATAGTTGGACTCCGCAGGAACCGTGTGCGATCGCTGGTCATTCCGCTGTTCCTGCAGCAGTTGTTGCAAGTGCAGCATGTGATCTGTGCTGACCAGCTCGGAGATGGCCCGTTGCTGGTCCGGAGCACCGAATTTACCACCGCTCTTCTTGCCGCTCCGAAAGGGCGAGAGCTTCAGAAAGGTAAGCTTCTTCTTCACCGATTGCTGGCCAGGATTGGCCAGGGAGCAGCTTCCAGCAGAACTGTTCGAATTAGTGGAGGTGGATGACTCCACCAGGGCAGTAGATGTGGTCTCAGTGTCCTTGGACTCCTGGCTGTTGGACATGCTGGTGCTGGTGTTCTCTAGTTCGTTGAAGAGCTTCTCCAGGTTCTGCTGCTCCAGCTTGGCGTTCACCAATTGCTCGTTGGTGTAGGGATTGGGTATTCCAATGTCCATGGTCAGCTCACCGCCCGGCTCGATGACAAAGTAGTTATGATGATCAAAACTGGCCAGGATTTTGGAGCTTCTCTGGGAAGCTCCCGGGTCCGCTTCGGTTTCCGCCTCCGGCAGAGCCGAGGTCTCTATGATAATGGTTTCCTCCAGCTCCAGCTCCTCGTTGTCGTATATGACCTCCGGCACCAGCTCGTCCTCGTCTTCGCAAACCAGGTGCTGCCTGGAACTGAATAGGGGATCCCTCAGGCCGTGATTAGTGGAACTGGGATACCTCATGGCCTTCTCGTTGATGAAGTCCACCGGGTCGAAGAGGCAGTAGTTCTCCATGTGCGAGGTAGCCACCTTCCGTTGCCGCACCGGAAGGTTCTTCAGTTTCTCGGAGTAATCGGCAGCATCCTCATTATTATTGGCGGATTCCGGAGCAGGAGGCGGCGGGGAGATCTCCTGACCGAGCACTCGCTCCTCAGCCTGCGGCAAGGATTTTTGGGAGCCACGGTGCAAAGTGGCAAAGAGTCCTCGGGCAATGCAATTCTTCAGCTCACTCACCCGGCCCTTGTAGGGACTCGACTGGACACTGCTGCTGCTGGTGCCCAGGATGGCAGACTCGTCTATGCCCAGCTGCTTGCCAAGCTCCTTGCGCTCCTTTTTGCTCAGGACGACCTTGCCCCGACTGGGCGTGTTCGGCGCCGAGTGCAGGAGGCGCGAGGGCATCTGCGACAAGGGAGGCGGGGTCGGCGGTGGCGGATCTCTGTAGGGCGGTGGTCCCACCACCAAGCTGGTGGCATAGCTAACCGGGAGATCCGGATACCTGGCGGACGGCTCCGGAGCCATAAACTCCAGCTCCATGTAGTTGTCATGGAGTATCCTTTGAGCCGAAATCTGGGCCTTGGGCTTGGCGCCCAAATGGTTTTCCTCGTTGGCATTGCGATCTGGTCTGGACATTTTAGGATTTCATCACTGTTTCAAAGGTCCTAGCACTTCTTTCTCACTCTTAATATTTCAAAACATTTTTTCAGCGTTTTAGCCAAATTAATGGTTTCATAAATCTTCATCTTTATGAAGGGGAAAAGGCGTTAATGGGTTCTCTAGTCTCTCCACCGAATGATCCCTCCGAAAAAAGGACCTTCACTCACTCCCTCTGTGTACATTTGTGTAGTAATTGGATTTTTGAGCTGATGCATGTCAAAGTTAAATTAAAACTGACCCATCGCGTCGCAAACAAAACAAAAAATCAAAAAGGGAAAACTTCGTTTTGCTGGTTTGTTGTTTTTGCAGGCAAAGTCATGGTCATGGTTACGTCGTGGTTTTGTCTGTTTTTGAAGTGCTTCGGGGTGCCGCAACCCAAAACAATGCCAAAGTCGAGGTTTTTATAATTTGTCTGCAAAAGCAATTAACAGGAGAGCCGCAATTTCAAGGGTTATGAAGAGTCGTAAGCAAAAAAATGCCACATTAAAGTACAAATCCCTTAAAGCCTTTCGCATTTTCCACTGAAAATAAAATCTATTGATCTCTGGATGAATGGAAAATGAAATAAATTCCTTTAAACGCATTCCAAATATTCGCAATGGTGCAACCACAGGGACAAAAGTTTGCATTTAAATGGTTTCTTTTTCAGGTGGAAAAATTGTTGTGTGCGACAGAATGTGAAAAAGAAATCCAATACGAAAATGCATATCAAGTGCTCACTAAAGTTTCACATTTGATTAAGTTCAGTTTTCCTTCCAATTTTTCCTCTCCCCCGGATGGAAAAATGTGCAACAATTGCACAAGAAATTGCAGACATAACGGAGATATCAATAACAAATTGACAGCAAATGGTTCAAAGAATTTATTAAGTGGAAATTGAAACGAACAAAGGAAATGTAGCAGTTTATATTCACAGAAGAAATTCTGTCGTCGAATTTCTTTAAGCTGAAAAGTGCTTAGTAACTTTGGTATCAAATCAAACGTACCATTTGTTTGCCAAAAATGCGATTATCTCAGAGGTAGGCACCTCTAGTGGAAAACTTTAGTTGTTTTTTTTTCGCCCACTCACAAAACTATGACGAGGCAGAGAAAAGAACAATTTGGACAACAACTGCGAGGAAAACCGAAATGGAAAAAGTTTTATTGGCAACAAATTGAAAACGGCCTGGCCCTGGAAACCAGTGAACCAACAAGTTGCATAATTGTTGGCGCATGATAATATTAAACGCCATGAAATGAGCTCCTCCTGTTCGGCTCTTCTTCTTTCTCCCATTTCCGGTTCTTCCTCTTCGTCCTCTTCTTGTTTGAAATCGGTTGCAGGTGGCAGCGCCAGAAGTTACTTCACTTAAGTGGAGTTTTCTGCCCAGTAGTGTCTGTGTACGTCACCCCGTAAAGTGTACATAAAGTAATTTGCAATTAAAATGTTAATTTTTAATTGAATTGCAGATGGCAGTAGGCAGTAGGCAATGACAGCCTCGAATAGTGAATCAAGTTAATTAGAGTCGAAGAGGCGACACCCGGAAGGGCGGCATAAAAAAAAGCGGAAAATTAGAGCCGATATCCAGGGCTTTGAGCCTCTGAATAGCAAAAAAATACTTTGATTTTTGCTCCAATTTTCTAGGAATACCTTTCCAATATAAAGGAATTCTCTAAGATTAATATTAAGGTTATTGTTATATTACTACAAAAAGCACTTATAAGGGACAATATTGACTATATCCTTAGCTATATCTATTCCAATAAACATCCATTTCTTCAACGGAGTACCTTAAATAATATGTAATTCAATTTTCACCACCTCCTTATTTTAAAGAGAAGAAAATTATAAGCCTCTTAAGCCTTTAAGCCACTTCGAAGCCACAGTCAATGCACTTCGTCAAACATCACCTAATCCCTGGCACTTTCAGTTTCTATAACTCCTCTCATACGAAAAATAAGATGAAGAAAAGAGAGAAAAATATCAAGGATAAGACACCGAGCAGGACTTAAAGTTCAACACTTTTGCTTTGAGGTTGAAGTTTGTGTCACTTCATCTGATTCTGCCTTCTGCTGCGCCGGCAGTCAAAGTTGACAAAATACTTGTCAAGATTTGTGCATTGAGTTGTGCCACACTCACCCAACTCAGTTGCCAACTTGTAATTGCAGCTCCGCTTGCTGCTGCTACTGCTGTGGTCTCTTCCAGTTCAGTTTAGGAAGAAGAAAAAACCAAAATGTAGGAGTCGCCACCCACAAGGACGCCCTGCGTTTTTCTGGCGGCTATGAAGCCGCAAACTTTACGAGTTGATGGCTAAAATAAAGTGGAGCATGCATTGCGGCGCTTTTAGCTTCCCCTCGCCACTCTACTCCATCCAAAAAAAAGAATGGAAACCTTTAGGAAAAACCAACCCACCCACCCACTTCATGACATCATTTTATTTGCACTCAATCTCGGCCCCCTTCGTGGTGCTTTCTGCGCTCAGCGCGCTGTTCAAACTTCACTGCCAACTTGGTTAGAAATGCTTTTGATTTGCTGGTAAGTTGACCACCCCCCAGCCCCCTTCTAGCCTGGTTTGCCCACTTTTCTCGATTCACTTCTCACACAAACCCACTTAGAAAAGTGCACGGCTTTCTTTCTCCCTTTCAGCAGCTTTTATTCCACACAAAAAAAACTGGAAAAAGCCCAAGCAAACCTAAAATGTTATTCAAACAAAAAAGCATATTACACAGAGATTCAGAAATCGTGAAAAAATAAAAGTTCTAGAAAGACTTCTTAATGCTCTCCAAAGGAGTTTCAAAACAAAAGAATTATGAATTTTAAAATAACTCGAAATTTATGAGAAACCTAAAAACTATGACTAATAAGGATGCATAAATTTCCAATAATCTTTTAAATATCTTAATATAACTAAAGGTATAAATAATAAAATATGTATAAAAACCAACTTAAAACATTCTATCTTATAAAGTTATAGTTTCCTTTGAGAACAAGTATACCCGAAATATAATTAACTCGAACAAAAGCATTCCAAACCAAAAAATAACCAAAAAGTTCACACTCCTTGCCAGGACTCTGCTCTCTAGCAGCCTGAAATAAAGTGGCAATGAACAAAAAAATAAAGAATTCGTTGAGAAAAGAGACAACTACAATGCATACGACAGTTTGAAACACTTCTAAAGACTTTTGAGTTATGCTGCAAGTTGCGGGGGCGTGGTAGGCGTGGCAAAGCCACAAAACTTTTCCCCAAACTGAGGGGGAATAAAATAAAAAAGAATACGGAAAGCTGAATCTATGTGCAATTCAATTAAAGCGCAATTTGCAAGCAGTCATCATATTTTCGTTACTTAACGAGCCGACCGAGGGTCGGATAATGAGGGGCCAGAGGGGCGTGCCACTAGTGGGTGGCAGTGGCTGGGTGGGAAGTTTCACAATTTAATAAGCGCCATGAAGCGGGAAAACGGAAATCGCTTGAGGAAATTGTGTGTTTCAAGTGAAAGCATACATAATAAACTCATATAAAAGATTGTTGCATACTTCGGGGGGGACGAGAGCCTCCCCAGCATAAATACCCATATTTGCAATTCGAAGAACAGCAACTAGGGGGAGGAAAACCAGGAACGCGAGTCCTGGGACAGGAATCAGATGGTGGAGGAGGCGGGGCAAGGATATCCCCAGGCGGACAACGGCGAACAAGATGAGGAAAATGCGCAAAAGCAGCGGGGACGACGTCGAATGTTATTAAAAAAGAAAGCAGAGCAACCTTAAAACAACCTCCTTGCCCCTCATCCACAGCCGGAGTCATAAAATTTATTAAATGCCTAAAAGTATGACAGCAATGGACAATTTATGGAAAGGGAGCCGGCGAAAAAAAAACAATCTTAGCAAAATAAATACGATTTTACAGGAAAATGCTCTAGGCGGGGAAATTGGAAATTTTTATGTTACCAAATAAAGCCAACCATGGTATATAAATATTTATTAAAAACATATTAACAAGAAAATACATATTTTATATAAATATTTATATATTTTCCAAGGTCCTGAAGATCTTTCCGAATTAATTCAAGAGTGAAAGTACCTTTTCATTTGAGAAATTGTTTCTTCATTAACAAATGGCCAGCAACTCCCTCCCGAAAACAACAAACCAAATGACTTTGCATATTAATAAGGCAACTCGCACAGAATTTACACTTAGTTTGAATTTACCTCTAGATACCAGGACTCGTCGACAATTTTCCAACTCATTGTCGTCCTGGACACCAAAAGCATATTTCCAACTTCATAAATTCAGTCAAATAGTCAGGGGGAAGTGTCCTTTCGGACGGATGTGCAACCATATGGTCACGCCTCAAACTCATAAATTAGCACCACACGGACTCCCGGACTCTTGGACTCTTGGACGCAGCGAGGACTATTCAATTTGAGGATAGGAGAATAAGGAGAGCAAGCAGGGCATTTGTAAGGATTTGCCAGGTGCACGAAAGCCATTAACATAAATGGCTTGAAAGCTTGAAAGCTGCTAACAAGGATATAACAACAAACTCCCATTGAACTTTCCATCCGGCGTGTTTTTAATTACGTAAGCGGAGAAGACATTCTCCACAACTTATTACGTGTCCTCACTAATCCGCTAAGGACGAAAAATTGCGTACAATCAATTCTTAGGATTTCACAGTGCGAGGAAAACAATTTTCCCTTCCGCTGTTCCGCTGTTGGCATGGCGCAATTTTCCACTACATCGGATTAAAATGTGATATGTTTGGGATTGTTTACACACACACACAGTATGGAGAGTGCGGGGACGGGAAGACAGTCGAGACATGTGTTTGTTTACGAACTTTTGGCAGCTTTGTTTTGGGGGGGCGTGGCGCGTTTCACTGGAGTGGGTCTTAATTTCCGCTCCGTAAGCATTTCTTTTTCACACACAGCTTGCTTTGCTGCTTTCTTTTTTTTTGGGGGTCCTTTTGCTCATCGCTCTCTTTTTGTTGGCAACATTTTTGTTTATTTTGGATTTGTTTGGCCTTTTTTTCCCTTACATGCTTGCTCGAGTACTTCCGGTTACGCCGGAAGTGAGAGGAGTATCAGGAACAGTGGGACACAACGCATATTCCGGGGGGAGTTGGGGCTGCCATGGCATAGGATGAGGTCTTTAATTGTTACGAGTGGAATATTGAATTGTACTTGCTTTGGTGTCTTGCTCATAGCGAAAGTGCGTTTCATAAGCTTAAAGAGCTTACTATAGTAGGGGATTATTGTTTAAATTATTCTCAAGGCTTCATCAATTTATGCCTGAGGATTCTCCCCTTTCTTTGGTCCTATTTATTGGTGCCTAGCTTTAAACTCCCCTTTTAGGAATCTCCGAATGCAATTCTATCCTAACAATAGGCTAGGATTTTGTGAGAACATATTCTTCTGGTCCAAACTTTAAGAAGATTTTGTGCTGCTCAACACGTCCATAAAAGTTTGCCTCCCAGAAAATTAGACAAACACGTTTCGCTCTTGTGTTCACTTCCACTGACGGCAACCACACAACATTTGCCGCATAATAAGTAAGACAAACACACGCGAATAAATAAATTCCGTCGGATAATAAAAAAACAAAATAAAGTGTGAATTGGAGCGAAAACCATCTCTGGGCTATATGAGCAGGGGATTTAATTTTCCATTCCTTTAAACTTGAATAAAATGTTTGAAATTTGAAATAAACATGAAGCTTAATAAATCAAATCGTATTAAACACACATTCGATATTTATGATGTGTAATTCCTAATCACAACTGCAGACACTCATGGGTGTAGAAAGCTCTAAAGCCTACTGTAATGCATTCAATTAACTAATCAACAATTGAATTCGATTTTGGTTTCCATAATTAAATAGTAGAACGATAAATGCACAGTATGCTCTGCATCTATGGATCTATAGATAGTTTCCATTTATTCCGTAAAAATGGCATACGAACCAATACCAAATTTACAGAATGCGATAAAAGAAGTGAATCGATCAAGCTCTGGATTAACTAAGAACATTTCAATTCCTCTGCCAATATATTGAACAAATTAATATACTCGACAGGCATATCCTTTTCCCCAAATCACACGCCCACTGAAACGCCCTTCCAGATCCTCATTATGGCACATCATCCAATCTAATTCAAGACATGACGATGGCTTGTTGTTTCTTGATACATTTTTGCGGGGGCGTACGCGAGATTTCCTTCGAATGATTTTTATTACGCACACAAGCGTAATAACCGAGCCAGGACACGCACTCCTTAAAGCGGATCATTCCCGTTCCGAGTACTAAGCCAAAAGGACGACATTACGTTTTATTATCTATTATATCTTGGCGCCTAAAATGCCACTACATTAGCTAAAAAATCCAAGCCCATACATGTGTGAGGAAGAGTGAGAGAGTGAGGGAAGAGAGATAAAGACAGGGGGAAATGGGGTTTCGTCCTGGCATAAAGTAAACATTAAAACAGGAAACGGAAGTCACGGCGGTGCCAAAACAGCAAACCGACATTCATAGACAATGTCCTGTGTGGCGGCGGTTATGATTATTTTGACTCGTGTTTATCCTTGCGAATGTGTTCTGGCATTTATGATTTTTTGCGTTTCGCATTTTGCATTTCTTTTTCACATGTTTGCCGTGGAGAGGGCTAAATTGTGGCTTTCCGAGGGGGTTAATTTCCTATGCATAAAGTGTAGCTCATGCCGCGCCAACTTCTTGCACTGTTTGCATATCAAATTCGCCGACAATTTAACACATGTACATATGAATATAAATATTTTCAACAAAATCACTTTGTGGCAAGTCTCTGGCGATCAGAAAAATGATAACATTCTTTATGATAATCCACAGTTGGTAAAGAATGCCGAGTTTCTTTTGGCCAGGACCCGCGAATCACTCACGAAATGACGTAAAAAGCAACGAAGCCGAGATATTACGAGTTGGAAATTATCCTGGCAAACGCGCTAACGAAGTGCGCGCCACCACCGTCAAATAAGCACTGACTGCCAAAAGCCAAAACAGGACCAACAGCAGCAATAGCAGCCACAGCAGCAACAGAGGCCAAACAGGACGAGGGAATTTCCCAAGGACTTTGTGCCGCTCACTGGAAGCCGTAGCCGGCATATCCTCCCCCGCCGAATGCATTTGACCTTAGCCTTCGAGGATTTCCGTTTGCCGGCTTCGGTTCAATGCACCACCAGGACGAGGGTTGAAGGACTTTTCCCCTTTCGTGGAAGCCTGCTCTTTTGCATGCTTGGAATTTGTTTATCCTTGGACTAGGTCCTTGCACGGTATCACACTGAATAAAGCAGGTTTAACAGGTTGGTTCGTGACGTCACTACTGGTTAGGGGAAAGGCAACCTGAAGGATATTTCCCAGCACCGTGGGAAATTTACTCAAATAAAGGACATTCTTGGCACATGACAGGAAACACAATTTTTGATTATTGAACAAAACAATACCTGATTAAAAATTAAATCACTTGAAGGATTTCTTTCATCTTAAAAACAATTTCTATTAAGGTTTAAAAATTAAAGAAACAAACCGAAAGTTAATCATTTTAAATATCGTATTGGACGAACAAGGAAACTTGTATTTTGTTTCAATATTTCGAACAAATTTTGAGACTCTTATGGTCTTATCCACACCCCATAACACGTAAATACACTGTTCCTATTAAAGGGAAGTATAGCCTGTCGGGTTATCCTTTATGCGTCCCGCTTTTCACCAATTCGTCATTATTCATTTCGGAAATTTTCAAATCGTTTATTTTTAGTCTGACTAGACTGACACTGTATAGAATTAAAGTCCCTGCAATAAACCAAGAAAGCCCATGTAAATAACATCCTTCTCAGACCCAGAAACCCCACATAACTTGTTCATCGTGTGTCTATATTTCTATGCATTGATAACTCCCCGCTGCGACTATAAAACAATAGGGCTGTAATTTTCATGGAACGGACCTGCACATTCACTCAAAACCAAATAAAACCCAAATGGCATAGAAAATGGCTGAAACCATCTAGGGAATTTTGGGAGCAATAACTATAAAATGTCCGTCGAGTCGAGTCGAGTCGAGTCGCGACGCGTCGCGTGCATGCAGTCAACCAGGACGCAGGACATCGTAGCGACGGAAAAAAAGGACCCACCGTTGTCGCAGTCATTGGGTAAAGGATTAAAAAACGAGGCAACAGCGACAACAAAATATTATCTCAATAGAAAAATCTCGGGCACATGGGCAAAACAAAAGCAAAGTCGAGTCAAAAAAAAAACACACGGGGAAGAAGAATTAAGGACAGACTTTGATAAAAACAAAGTGAAAATTTATGCAAAGCGTAGATAGAAAGCTTTTGGAATGAAAAGACTTGCTCAAAAAAGTGGAAATCCGGAAACGATGAAAGACATTGAAAATGGACATTGTAGATAAAACAAGGTAAAAGCCAAAACTTTCTATCTACGACTATTTTTTTTACAAAGGGTACAACAAATTGTATTTCGCATTAATTTACCGAAGGCTTATGCCTAACCCTTTGTCTATTATGCCTAACCCACAATGATTAAAGTGTAATTTAAAAATTAAAGAAGGTTGGTTTCATTTAGTTAGGCTTTTATTCCTTAAAAGTGTATTTAAAAGGCCATTTAAAAGTTTACATTACTTCTAAAGACATAAATTTGTCAAGCTAGTACTACAATACTGTTTTTATTGAAAACCACTTGATCCTTTTTAAATTGCTTTAAATATTTAATCCAAATTCCGCTCACTGATAACACAGTCGTTATTTTGGAGCTAGTTCACATACAAAGTTGATAAAATTACAAGTTACATTCTACGCGTGTCCTTTTTCCAAGTTTCAAACCAATAACAAAATTTCCCTATGTCCATGTAGCTGAAAATATCCCAATTGTGAAGAGGTATAAGTCCTTGGGAATAAAAGTATATTTTTTCTAGCTGATATTAAACAAGTATAATAATGGTAAATGTCCTTTTATCTGTCTTGAAAGTTAAAGGACATGCCACAGAACATTCAAGACACAAACCAAATTTGTTAAAGCTAAATGGCAGAACTTGTCAATAAAGTTTTAGTATAATGTAACAACTGTTCCTGTTTTAAAAAAATATATATTTTAAAATTAACAATTTTCAAATTATAGATTCTTAAAGTGTTGATTAATTTTTTTCAATTAATATAAATACTTTTGTGGCAGTTCTTTTCTTTTAAAATTCTTATTTTTTAACTTCTTTCTAGATTTTAAACCCCATGAAAAATATCAATTAGCCAGAAAGTTTAAAGGCAAAAAAGAATATTGTTGAATTAGGAAACTTTTAAGTTTTAATCTATAAAGTTCCCTCTTAAAGCAAAGGCAGAATTACGGGCATTCATTGACAGATTTGATGGAATCCAAAATGATTTCAGTATCAATCTCCTTTGATAATTCTGACAAATACTTGTCGCTCAAAGAAGGAACCGAACGAAATCAAATTCACGGCTCTAAATGAAAAGTATTTTGATGTTCCAACTTTGAGCTTGTGGGGCAATCAATTCGGTTAAGCCAGACACTCTGCGACAAGTGCCAACAAACAATTAATCATTTCAATTTTCCAAACGACTTGACAATGGAACCAGCAGGGCAACCCAAAACAATTTGGCAGAACTAGAAAGCAAATCGTTGCCGCCCATCGAATCGAAATCCAGAGCAAGGATTCTCTTGCAATGTCAGCAGTTGCTTTTTTCCTCCTTCTGCCAGGACATCTGTCTGCTGTCATTGAATTTGCATGTTTTACAAAAATTGCCCCACAATGGCAAACCTGAGACCTGACGAGTGGCCAAATACAGAGGCTTTTGGCAACTCAATGACTGGGAGGGCTCAAATAGAGTGGAAAATTTATCAATCACCGCGACGGAGGTGGAACTTCTAACACTTGAACTGATTTCCAAAAGCGATTCGAAAGTTTTTTTGTGACATTTTTTAGCCTAATAATACCAGAGACTAGATTGAGATCTTAATCAGGACTTTTAAAAAAGGTTCCATGATGCAGATTTGCATTCCTTTGGCATTTTCTAGTGAATGTAGAACCTAGGTAGGGAAAAGGTATCTTGGGAACCTTTTCCTATAGCCGATTTTAGGGGTTGTATTACCAGGTTTTCAGATTTCTTTAAAATTCTTAACTAGTTATGACTACCATAAAACATATCAGGGTAGTACTTGGTCTTGGAAAGTCACTCTGGTTTCTCTTCAGCTGTCGAATAAATCTTTCGCCTTTTACTAAAGATTTCCGTGGAGAGGGACACACTAATGAGTCTGAACTGAATTTTTGCTAGGGCCTTGCCGTTTGGTGAGGCCGATAATTAATAAATATACAAATTAGATTATATGTTCATGATAGAAATATCTTTAAATTGGAAACAATCCTCTTAGTCGATTAAAAAAACCAAAATCCGTTTCGATTAAAGTCTAACAGAAACGGATTTCGAAGCATTTCCCATCACCTTCTCTTTTTATTTTCCAATAAATTTTAATTGAATTATTTTATCTAGCCTCTCGCAGGGCACTTCAGTGTCAGTGTCTCTGGTCCTTGGTCCCCTGGCCTTATTCGAAAGCATCTTCATCGATGCAGGATTGTTTTGCATAAATAACGCATAAATTGGGAAAAGACCAAAGAAAAGGGCCAAAAATTCGCCGTCCAAATCAGTGCTACATGCCCGGCATTGACAAAAAGTAGGCTAAGCGTAAAAAATGAAATATATCCGGGGTCATGGGTCGGTTCGGGATTACATTTGCTTAGTTCATAAAAAGGCAAACGAAGCCAGCTGACAGTCTCCAGAGTTTCTGACCAACGTTCCGCTTCGAGGAATCTCAACTCAGGGACTTACTACCTTTTTTTGTGCGTCTCTGAATTAGCTTTTGACGTCCCAAAAAAAGGCTCGACTGAAGTTTTCCAAGCCGAAAACTAACAAGCAGTAAATTTACATACTAGTTAAAGGTTTCAGACTCTCGTTCACGTCCCCTGTCGAACTTTAACTATAAAAAGAAGGACTAGAAATCTTTCTCGGCAAAAAAGTTTCGAGTCACATAAACATAAATTGCGGCAGTAATTTTCGGTCAGGAACGGAACGTTTCGGTTTGGTTTGGTTACGAGAACTCCCCCCAAAACAGACATTTATATTCACAGAGCGGTTAATGTAATTTAGCCAGAGAGTTTTCGATGTTGCTAGAGTGGCCTAAATGGGAGTTAACATTAAGTTTAATTTGTCTAATGCCCATGAACCCTTTTCCTCTTGGTGCTTGGCTGTTAGCTTTAGCCAAAAATTAATGGCTGAGGAAGCAAAATAGTTTGACACGATGATTTTGGTATTTGTTTGGTTGACCTCCTTAAAAAGGACGACTTCCTCTTAATGCCGCCTCCCTAAGTATCTTAGTTATGGACCCATTAAACGCTTATGACTCATCAAGAAATTGGATTTAATGGCCATCACATAAACACACTTTGATGAGCTCTAAATATTTGAAATTTATTATTAATTGGCCCTCTCGGGCTCCCAAAAATTGCCGTAGTGGACGGTATTTCACGTCCCCATGGCGGGGTATTGGTTAAAGTTTTCAACTAGCAATAATCGCACCTCAGTAGGACTTCATTGGTTACGATATTGCCGCTGCGCAAAGATAACTTTCATTGGCAAACCTAAGGATATTACAGTCGACTGTAGCTAGAACTATTTGGGAATTATAGGAATATCGGATATAGAAATTAATACAGCATACTTTACGGTATTATCTACCTGAGGGTTAAAAATTATATCCTGGAATCTATTAGATGCATTATAGGGGTTGCAATTTGTTGCATTCCATGCAATGCCGGTTTATTCCCAGCAATTAAATCATTTTCAGTCTCAGTTTAGTCCTCAATTTGAACCCCCTTTAAAGCTATCATCATTAGCCCTCATCATTGTCAAATTTCACTCATTAATATTTCTATTTGTTCTCGTTTTTTGCGCCCCCATTCGAAATGCAATTAATGAAAAATTCAGAGGCCTCTGGACTCCGAGGGGGCGCAAGGTTCCTTGAGGTCATGTTCGCCTACTCTAAAATGCTAAATAGCCACTTTTGCGGCCAGGCACGGCGAACTTTATTTTTTGCGTCTTTTTCCTGGTTTCTTTTAGCTTCTCCACGGCTTTGTCATAAAAAATTGAACAAGCTTTCCAAAGGGAAAGTCAAGAGCGTTGGGGAAAGGTCCTGGCATCAGGGATCGGGGATTGGGGATTGGGTGGCAAAGACAGCGACGACAATACCGGAAATCCGTTTCATGACAAATGCGTCACATTGTCCTGGCTGAGTGTTAAGAGAAGCGCCCTATCCAGCTGCCGCCTCTCCATCCCTCACCCACCAATTACGGCCCTGCCGACAATGAAATTCCTTCAATGACAGCACGTGACTTGGCCAAGAACAAAAAAAAATAGGAAAAGAGAAAGCACCCCAAAGCCGAAGAGAGCCTCGCCGGAGAGCGACATTGACATTGGTAAAAGGACAACAAAGCCAAGGCGCAGACTCGACTCTCACAGGACTCACAGGACTCGCAGGACTCTACGTGCCGGCATAACTTTGGCATTTTAATGAGAAATCCATATTTATGTTTGTTTTGCCAAAAAACAGAAAAAATGAGCAAAACGCCGCGGCCGTGCCAAACGGGCAGCATATGCGGCGAAAAGTGAAATTACTTTTGCGGGCGGGAAGGCATTTCTGTAATCATTTTTAATGGGCCGCGTCGTCTGTGGGTGGATAGCGCGGCATATGGTGGCTATTTGCAACACCATCTCGGCCTCAACAGAGACTTGGCCATTAGGCTATATTGGTAAGATGTTGAAGCTATTAGAGGTTGGTAATTTTCAGGATTCGGAAATACTTCTAAGCATTTAAAGTATTGAATTCTCATAGAAAACATTTTCTAGAGATTATTTCTTTAAAGATCATATCTAGGATATAAAAGAACCAGTACAGAAATAGACAGTATAATCTAGCATTAAAAAATACTTGAATGACTTCAATTTAATAAAAATTCTTTATCAAAAACTAGGCCAGATGAAATATTAAATCCCCTAGCATTCAGACCTCTGCATTCTGCGAATAAAGCGCCAGGATGAAGTCCTTGCTTTCGGCACAAACCCGCAGGACCAGACATTTTAACTAAGCCACGTTCCCGACTTGTCACAATGGAGTCATAACGTTATCATTCCAGCGCGAAAGCCATAAAAATAGCGGCTTAAATAGCAACAGCCAGAATGTCTAGCTCTACAGCCGGAGCTTGGGGTGGAAGATTCCGGTTCACACACTACGAAAAAGCCACTTCACACATTTTGCTCTGGCGCTTTTTTCAGTACTATGCTTTAATACTGGAGTTGCAACTTTGGTGAGGACTGAGGTACGGGAACGTTATGGTTTTATTGTGCAAATAAAAACACGCGGAAACTACTTAATCAAGTTTCAGAGAGACGAAGCCCTTGTCTCTCCGCCTCGCTCCGGCGGAGCAAGTAAAGGAATCCGGAAGCCACGTATAAAGCTAAAACAAAACAAAAGCCACGGAGGAATAAAAAGCAACAGCAGCCGGGACAGACTTTCCCGACCGTGTTTTTTGTGCGCTTCTCCATTTTGGGGGAAACGTGGTAAGTGGAAAGTGGACACGGGAACAGCCAAAGCTGAGACAACATTCAAACCAAAACAAATTAAGGCGAGGTACTACCAATCCGAATTGAAGATGCTCTCGGGAAACTTCATTTCATTTTTGACACTTTAATATACTATTATCCCTGATGGGTTTCTAAGCAGAGTCCTTTTCTGATATCTGTTTAACTTAAAGATGATAACTTAAACTCGTTCCTCTTTTTTATTAAAAGTTCGCAGTTCCATATAAACATATCCTTTTCAAAAATGAACACCCCTTCAAGTAAAATATTTGCTCAAATATAAAAATTCCTTTAAGAAGGTGCTGGAACTCCAATATCCTCCCCACAATCCTTTCATAATAGTGCATCTACCCCTTTTATGACATTTTCCACGACTACAGAGTACCACAATTTGGCAAAAAGAATGCTTCCCAGCGAGTTGAGTTCAAAATTTATGACAGCAATTAGCGGGACAGTAGGCGTGTCCTGGGGGTTGCTCCAAGTTACCCTCTTGAGCCAAAAAATACACGAAAACTCTTCAATTAATTTGTTGAGCTCTGTTCAAACAACCAAACGACGAAGCACATCCATCAAGGCGGTCGGAAGGAGGAAGTCGAAGGTGAAGTCTCCATTCGGACGGACCCTGACCCCCTGACCCCGATGTCCCGGGTGAGAAAAATCGCCGGGATAGATACAAATGGTAACGCCCACAGCTTGGGTCGCGTGCCAGGATCTTGGTTCGTAAATTGTTCGTTTTATTTTTAATTATCGCACTTAAGCTGTATTTTTTAATGCCCATTGGCAGGCGATTCGACTTAAATGCTTGAAGGAACTTCGAAGGATAGGAATGGAGAACTCACCTGAATCGTTTCCGTGGCGGAATACTTTCGATTGTAGTCGACGTGATGGAGGTTCGGCATGTTTGCTTACAGTTCACCGATAATGACTAAGGATAAGGCTACTTAACACGTGTCTGCCGCCGCTTTCCGCACTTCCGGTTCCCGTTTGCATTGCCTTTCCTGTTCATCAAGATATGTCAGTTTATGAGGCATTTGTGTTAATTTCTGTTGTCGTTCCACTTTTTTTCCCGGTCCATGTTTTGCCTTTTTATTTTCGCTGAAGTTCCTGGGTCCTGGGTGCTTTTCCTGCAAAGAACGAGAGCAAAGTTTATAAAGTTCAAGTTGGAAAAGTGTAAATTACTTTCAGCAATCCTCCCCTGATCCCCCTTGGGCATTTGTTTACTCATGTCGATATTGTTAATACGCCACGTGTTCCACAGCGGGATGCGTGTAAGTCAGGGGAGGGAGGCTGATCCGGAGACGGAGGGCAGCGGCATGGTCGGTTGGCCTTACGGATTTATTGCCAAGTTTACGCTACGTGCTCTGACTAAATTTATAAGCCCAAATCGCACAAAGAACCAAGCCATGGCCCAAAGGAACTGGCAGAAACAAATACGCACGCACTCGCAGAAATGTACATTTAGAAGACGTTCAAATACAGTTTGGTTCATACAATTAGAAGCGGTTATGGTGGCTAAATGGTAAGGGGAATATTGAATTCGGACTTCGACTAATGATATATATATATTCAAAATAGAACGAAAGACAAAGCATTAATTGTGAATCAAAGTCACTCCATTTCTTACCACAAATGTCTCGTATTTAGATCTTCCGAAATGTATCTGGTAACTAAGTCTACAATCTACATTTAGATAAATATTCAAAGTTTGTCAAAATGTCATTCCCCTTGTGTGCATCTTAAGGATTCATCATCAGGGTTTAGTCGCTTCGAATAACTAATTAGACTGCATTTCGAAAACAGATCCATCCGTTTCCTTTTCTTTAAAAGCAGCGATTGCCGCTTCAACATGGCTAATTGACTTTTGTTGCTGTCATAAATGTCAAAACACAAAATAAAGGCCACAGGATAACGAAGGTCGAGCAATAGCTGTAACTTTGAAATGCCTATAAAGTTTTATGAATAGACGGGCAATTTTACAGCCAATACAAGCTATAGGAAATGGTGGCATAAAGTTAATGTAAAGTTTGCGTTTTCAAGGATGGAAAATGGAAAACTTGTTGAAGCATTGTTTCGAACTAAAGAATACAATTTTAGGAACGAATATTAAGAAACAATACAATTTTTCATGTCCAACTTTCAGAGAGCTTTAAAATTAATGATGCATTTTATCGGCCGCCCAGAAAACGATCCGGGCTCGAATCATAAATTGTGGGATGATTTGGTGTTTCCAGACATTTCGCTAATTACGCACTAAAACAACAACATGGCCAAGAACAACATCAATATTTGGCCCGCGGCGGGGTTCGTCGGGGGTCGTCCTGGCCAGGACTTTGCAAATGGAACCGAACGGAACCGAAAATCCGGTCCATATGCTGCAAGACGAAAATTTATTAGCTGCTTATGGGATAGAAATGTATACGTTCAAGTATATCATGCGAGTGGATGGGAAGGTACACAAATGTGTTGAGAACACGTTAATCTCGAAGCACTCTGGATGGCCAGGAGCAACAGGAAGTCCCAGGACCCTCAACGTCAAGCAGTGCAGCCAAATTAAATTGTTCAATAATTGAGTTAGTTGGTAAAGTGCCCCAGGGTGCTTAAAGCATTCGGACTTGTTCGAATGTCCTGGGCCATATATCAATCGATTTGCAGCTGATTTAAGGCCAGAGCCTTTGAGATCCTGCTGCCGACAGTATCGTCATGTGCTGGCCAACAAAAAACAGCTTGAGTGCCAGCCAGCCAGTAAGCAGTCATAAATTATGCAGCGACATAGTCAAAGGACAACAGGCCAGGACATGGCCCGACAACAGGGATATGCAACTGCATAGTCAAGTTGCCACTGACGGCGTCCCTATTCTAGGACCTTCCCCCACTCCCCCACACCTCGCCCTCTCTTCACGGTCTATTAACTCCTCTGGAAAACTGAAAATGGCTGAGCAGTTAATAAGAACAACTTGTGCAGGGTGGCGGGCTAGCAAGTGTGGCAACGATGCAGTGCAGCAGTTGCAAATTATGACAAAGTAGTGCAAAAGAGTTGTTGCAGGAAGAACCTTCCCCCCTACACTAGCCCAGCGGGTTGAATGTGCCCCAAGTTGTGGCAACAGAGACCCCAGAGAGGCTCTAAGTTTCAGAGAAAAGCGTGTTTAAAAGAATGCAGTACAAAAGTTTCAATTAAAATCCACACTTTGCAGAGAAACTAAAAGAATTTTCAAGACTCAGACTTGTATTTTGTTTAGAAATTTTCAAACAGTGACGAAAAATCTGTTTGAAATTAATTATATTTTTTATTCACTCTATATTGCAGTAAATTAATTTAAATCAAAACAACCCATCCAAACAATGTAAGCCTGTAACACTCTAGAATAATCCTATTAAGGTTTAAAAACTCCAATGCAATTTTGTGAACTAATCGGATTAGGGCCATTAAATCATCATGATGAGGAATGTGTCAAAAAAAATAACATTTTAAAACTCTTTTTTATTGTTCTCTTAGTTGCCCCAAATAGGGGATGATATAGAAACAAAAGCTGATTAAAATGTCACAAGTTTTTCACGGCCTTTGAAAAGTTTGAAACCCTCTTGACTTAAATATGAAAGCAGAACAATAACTAAATTATCTGTCTGGCCACATTCGTTGCCTCAACAAGTAACAAAGTTCACATCCTAGTTTGAGTTACAGTTGGAGTTGCAATGATATCCTGGAAACTATATAAAGAAACAGAAACCGGCAACAGATGTAGCTGGGAAATGGCCAACAGGTTGAGAGGAAGTGCCAGACGCTGATGTTAATTGCAAAAAGTCCCCACAGTTATGACAATTTACACAACTCGGCTTACAACGCGGGTTCCCATTACCCTTTACTGTTGTTCTGGGACATTAACTTGGCCCCGTGGCTGTTGCAGACGGGAAATTTGACAAACGGATCCCGGCCAAAAGAAAAACCAACAAAACGAAAAACTTAATGAAGTTTACTGTTGGCTCCGAATTAATTTAATTAAATTAAATAAAGTTTCGGAGCTGAGCGGGCGCCAGAAAGAAACTTTCAGACAAAGTTCAGATCATTTGTCAGCCACAGTTATTGCCGCAAGTATTGCCAAAAAAAATTCGGGAAACAAAACCAAAATAACCGAAGCGTAGGAATTCGAAAATTTTACAAAAAAATCAATAAGGGAATGCGGCAACAGACAGAAACGAATCGAAAAATACTTCTACAAGCAAAAACAAACAAGTAAGCCCCGAATGCGGCCGAAACACCAATAAAAATTTATTGTTATCCTAAAAAAGAAGTGAAACAATCAGCAATAAAACCAAGGAAGAATACTGGAAGAGTAGAATACCTTGGAAATTATTTGTCCAAAACAAGAGAATTTTTAAAGATATAGAAGGACTTTCTTAGCCAATCAATATTTTAGATCAACCTTTGAAATCACTAATATTTACATTTCTTATAAAAGCTAAAAAGAGCAGAATATTCAAAGACTTTTGTGGAAAATCAAATGATAACAAGGACACGCATCTTCTCCCTGGCAAGTAATTTTGGCTTAGCGCGCTTTTAGGTCGCGGAAGCGCGTGCAAATACTTTGGCAGGAAGGAGCGGGCGTTTAGCCTAATCCTGCCAGGACTTAGCGCGGCTGTTAGATGATTCAAGCTGCTTCCTCCGACAAAATAAGGCGGATGATACAGGGAGTGTGTACAATCAAGTGGGGGTGGCCCACCCACAGAAGGAGAGTTGCCAAGTCGGCAGTTTAAACTTGGCAGGCCCATCAAGAACCATCTGCGATTTTTAATTCAAGAAAGGAAAAGGTAAAAAGATTGTGAATCAGGGACAAGACGAAGGTGTGTTGCTCTATTAGGATTATTTAAAAGTGTCTATAAACATAAAATGTACGAAAATAATACACTTTTAAAGAAAAATGTTACCTAAACAGGAAGTTTAAAATTTAAACGAATATATATCAGGGAACTGATCAAAAGTATCATAGCAGATGTTCAAACAAAACAAACATAATTTCAAAAAGCGCAAAACCCAAAAAGTCTTGGGTTGAAAAAGGTAAAAAGGAGCCCAAACTGAGATAGAGATGAAAGCACTCTAAATTGAAGTGCTGGTGTACAAGGATACACAAGGATGCGAGCCCAATGTTACCCCACTTGTTTACGCTTGTAGTGTTTTGATTGAATTTTTTCGCCGTTGGTGGAGAGAGTGAAATGGGGAAGAAAAGCAACAATCTGCCGCAGGACGAAAAAAAAATTATAAACACTCTCCACGCGGCAGACGAAAGTCGTATAAAAAAATTAACAAAACCGAAATAAACCGATCCCGACACAAGAGCTTGGCCCAAGAGCTGGTCGCTTGCCTGTTAACCATAGCCAGGTGGGCAAGTGGACAGTCCTTCACATCCACCAGTCCATGTCCAACACTCAGCTCCTGTCCCTGTCCCTGTCCATTGGAATGTGCCGTAGGAAAATCCGAAATCAAAATGCGCGCAAAATGGAGGCCAAATGGGGTTACAAAAACACAACCGTTGCCAATTCCCATGAGGGCCGATATCCCTTGCACAGTGGAAATGTAAATTTCAAAATTCTAATAGATAAAATTATGGAATATTATCAAAGATGGTTTAAAAAAAGATTAGAAAACTTAAGGAGGCTGTGAAGGAAGACTTTATAAATAGTTTTATTAGCTTTTCTTTTCCAGTATTGCAAAAGGAAAAATCTTAAGAAAAAATCCCTCCTTCTGAGAGATTATCTAGTAATTTTTAGATATAGATACATCTATTTTAAACAATCTTAGTATCTAGGAAATAGTTTCCTTAAAAAGTATCCTTCACCCACTGTTACCCACAGCTCTTGGGAATAAAACAAGGAGGGCCATTCGCTTCAAATGACAGCGGTTGAAATTGAAGTTGGCAAACGATTTTTCGAGGGTGGATTTTAAAATGCAAACATACTCGATACAGAAACAAGGGCCAGGACCAGGACTAGGACTAGGGTCGTCAAAGGTCCAGGGGTTCGTTGAATCGGGGAACCGTGGAATAGCTTTACATGCCAGAGTGCCCAGAACACGTGTCCTGACCCCAGACCCCAGACCCCAGATCCAAGAGCCCAGACCCCAGACCCCAGACCCGTGTCCTGTGGCAAGAGTCCTGTGCAGCTGCCAAAGCCACCAGTTTGGTTCAATTTATGTTTATCATGTTTTGCGTTCAGGCCAAAAATCAAAACACCGAAACAAGCCAAACAAAGACGAAAAACTTATCTCGGGGCAGGTAAATCAAGAGCCTTTTCTCCTCATCGCGTGCCAATAAAAACAGGCTCTTGGAAAGCTAATTCGAATAGATGAGGCTTTAACCAAAGCCAAAGGAATACCGGAAATAATTTTATTACACTTGACATGCTATTTGCATCAACAAGCAGACCATAATACGTCGGAAGGACGCTCTCCTGTGGCCTTATTAGAAATGTGTTAATAAGTAAAGGAAAAAGGTCAGGACTGTGGTTTCTATCCCAACTAAAAAAGCAAAAAATGCTTAGAAATTAAAGTATATTCGTATTCGGAGTTCAGCTTAATTTAATATTACTTTTATGGCTCTTCAATTTCAATTGTGCTCATATTTTATTCAAGTCTAGAAAGCCGGTTGGCATAGAGCCCAGACTATGTATCCTGTAAAATGGAAATGGATTTATGCGTCTTTTGATAACTAATTCCCTTTGGGCAGCTGTCAACAAGCAGATAAACTGCTAGGCAACCAAAAAAAATACACAAAATTCAAACAAAACTCATTCGAAACGTGAGGAAAGCTCTCCTTAAAGAACTTTTTCGCAATATTTCGGCAGGGAACTTTGTTTCATATTAGCTGGGTATTAAAAGAAGGAATGCTCTTAGCTCCCCCCTTTTAGCTTTGAACTCACACAACCTCCTGTCACAGCTAAACGGCTGTCAAATGTGTTCGAAAAAACGGGCGAAAACAATTTGAGGCAATCAGCTGGCAGGAGTACGTGACAGGGTTTTGGCCACAATGACTTTGGGCGTAACACCTACACTTCAGGAAGTAAATAGACAAAGGGACTCAACTGTAATCACAAAATAAACTTCTATTCATGGGAATTTATAGTCCAGAACTATCATAATAACTAATCCGAATAAGTTTCCAGTCAAATCGCGCACACCAATGGAATGAGATGATCTCTATAACCTTTTCTATAACCTCGTTCCGTGCAGTGTATTGATAAAAGAACTGCCAAGTTAAGGAGTACAAAATGCAAACATCTGCTGCCCAATAGCCCCACCCAAAACCAAATCAAAGGAGCTCAAGAAAGCTGGGCAAAGGTCAGTGAACTCCTGCTCCTTTGGCAGGATGCTAACGAGCACGTGAGCTAAGCGTAGCGGAAAATGAGCTAATTTGTGCTGCTTTCCTTTTGCCCAACCAGGGGAGTCCCTGGCCACGTGTGAGTCCCGATTCCGGATCCCCTGGCTGTGCCAAAGGAAAAGTCAAGAAATTCAATTGCAAACATAAATCATGCCCGAGACGAACATGCAGGACATCAGACAGGATGAGCACGCAATCAGCTGTTTGTCACAAAACGGATCGGGTGACTGGGGATGTGTCCAGGGGTGTGCGTATGGGTGGGTTTGGGCTCCACTCGTGTGTGTGTGTGAGGGGCATGTCAATCAGGCCACAAGCAACCACTGGCACCCACAGGTTCGGTTGCACCACCCTTCCTTGACACTCGTCCGGCCAAAAGGGGATTCTCTCGACCGATGGAAGAACCCCAAGCAGACCATGCTGTTGGTGTCAAATTCGGAATTGTAGCGACTACAGGAATACCTTTTAAAAATAAAACATAAATACTATATCTTAACCAGCATAGCTTACAATCAAAATCTGGGATTTATATTTTATAAAAGTTGTGATTTTCTTCGTAAAAGTCCCCCATACTCTCGTCTGTAACCAACTCCTTA
Source organism: Drosophila vallismaia (assembly GCA_035047325.1). Classification (NCBI taxonomy): domain Eukaryota; kingdom Metazoa; phylum Arthropoda; class Insecta; order Diptera; family Drosophilidae; genus Drosophila; species Drosophila vallismaia. The sequence continues at coordinate 9,236,433 of JAWNPU010000090.1, read as the reverse complement.
AGAGGTATCACAAGAATACGTCTCAATGGAAGCGATTTCATCAATGGCTTTCCATAACGTAGGCGATAATTTATTTAACAATGTGTGGCATGCGTGCTTTTGGGGCTGGAGCACGAGCAGGACCAGGAGCAGGATCTTTTGTCCATTGAAATGTAAACGGCTACAAACTGCGTTTGGGTTTGCGAACTTTTCCAATGGCTGGGAAACATTTGCGGCCTGGGGCTAGAACAAAGGAGAGAATCGTTTTTATCTGCCACAGCATTCACTCCTTTATTTGCCAAGTGCAAATTGCAAAATGATATTAGAAAGGCGGCTGCGGCGGCGACGGCATTGACGGGGGTGGATTGTAGCGTTGCATCATGGGGGTTGGCCCCCGGCTGGGCGTCGAAGTGAAAGTGGAAAGTGGCAAGTTGTATGCGGCATGTGGCAAGTGGAAAGTGCGTCCGGCACCAGTCAAGCCGAGCTGCTCGTCCGTAATGAGCACGAGCAAATTTAATGTGATTTGTGTCGAAGGGTGCAACGACTGTATTATCGAGCCGGCATCGAGGAGCAAAGGCATAAAGCTATGGACCTGGCTTTTTCGGGTGGGAGCAGATTTCTATTTACTCTTGTAATTGGCGCGCTGGGCCCGGGGAGCGATCCCAATCTGTGGACCGAATGGCACTCCCCTTCGAGGGCAGCGCACAGTCATCGACTTTAATGAATAATTGAGCACAGAACTCCCAACAAATAAAAATGAAAAATGTTTGATACGTGAAAATTTCATGTTACTTCTATATTTGGCTGCAGGTTGGAATTGGATGGGGATTGGGGAAGCATTTTATCAAATTTAATCCATTTTCCAAGTGAATAAATATTTAATAACAACATTTATACAAAAAACGAGGAGATTTTATTGATTTTGGGAATTTTCGCTTTAGTATTAAATAATTAATTTTAAGTTAAAACCGACCATTAGTCATTTCCCATTTAATTCCCATAATGAAGATGATGAATATGTTATTGGAATGACCGCAGCACTTGACCGCTTCAACTTGTCCCAAACAAAATGCATTATAATGATTTATGGGCCAGAATCCCTGGCCAAAAATCAACCCCCTAGTCAAATTAACAAGGATATATGATGATGATGATGATGTTGTTTTCCTCGCAGCCAACTGACAAACCTACAGAAACAAAAGCTGTCAAAGCCACAAAGAGACACTCGACCCAAGCAGATGCCCGATGCCCGAAGGTGTTTTTCCCAAGTTTAAACAAAAATTAAAACACCTACCCGACTCCCCCACTCAAGGTCCAAGACCTCTCTCCATCTCCAGGATATCCCCTGGCCTTGTCTGAACCTGAAGCTAATCAAAAATGTTTTACAAAAGAGCGGAAGAAAGGAAAATCAGGGACATTTCGATGGGTTCACACCACGAACTGATTTTACACTTTCCTTAATTTTTTATCAATATTTCTTCTTACTTAAAAGAAATAGAATAAATTTATCGAAAGACAAAACTTCAACTAAAGAAAAATAAGTTTAAACTGAAATATAAGGAATTAGTTCTGATTTATTTATTCAACTACAAGTATTTAAAAGACAAACATAAAAACGGTAAGGTATTCCTTGAAAGGATAACAAAAATCTATGGCAATAAAATGATTTGTAAATATGACATTATTTGTATTGTATATTTATTTATTTACATTTATGAATCTCAAAAAGTTTTTGAATGTTTGATACCAAAAAGTTTAACTCTCCAAGCTTAAGATACTTTCAAAATAGCCAACAAAGTTATTTTACCCGATCAAGAAAGAAATGGAAAACTAAAGTGAAAGTGCAAAAGTTCTTTAGAATTTTTTTTTGCCAAACAACCAACAACCACCGAAAATCGGCAGAAAAAAGTAACAAACTTTGATGCTTACATTTTTTTTCGGTTGTAAGTGGCAAGTGGAAGCCAACATTGTTGCCATGATTAGCATTTTATCAGGGAGTCCTTTGCCTCATCATGCCGTGTCTTAGGACAAGCATTTGAGCATCTTTATGGTAATTTAATTTTTGCCAAGATGCGGCAACAGCTGACAATGCGGCAGGAATTCCTCCCCCTTTGGCCAAGGACCCGCCCATCCTTCATCCCTTCCTGGGGCCGCTAGCTCATTCCCTCGTCTAAGCTGACTGGTTGGCAAGTACTACCACATGAGGAAGCTGCGTGTCACATAATCAAAATTGAGGAAAATACTCGTACAACCTGCAGGGTGCTTTTTATGTTTTTATGTGCGGATCCCATTAATTTATTGCCAGAGACATTGAGACACCTCTAGCCGAACAAAAGGCGACATTATTATTTCATTATTATGCCAAACGCATCAGGATCTGCCTCCATCTGCCCCCTCCTGCCCCCAATGCACGTGGGCAGGCTCATATTACATGCGCTGTGTGGCAAGGAGGCTTTTCGAAGGTGGCAGGTTGGAGGATGATTCATGCGATGGCAAATTTTTTGACGCCCGCCACATAAATAAAACAGGCGGCCCGGGGAGCTCAGACATATGTTTGGATAGTCCCAGGTCAAAGGGCCCAGGCCCGGGTTGGAGGCTGTAATATTTACTCGTAAATATTTTTTTATAGGCACTACGGTTTCCGCTGCGAACGAACAAAGTGCCAAGAACAAAGTTCACAGAGACAGGTGCTCTGTGAAATCAAATATTTTCCACCTTTTTGGTTATTTGTTTAAATTTTAGATACAAAGTGTAAAGAAATTTAATTTCACAAAATTTTGAATTGAATTTTAAGACTTTTCTTCTTAATTTTTTTACTTTTAGATAACTATAAAGCTTAAGTTTTATAGCAAGGACTTTTTCAAGAAAAAAATCAGTTTAAATCATCAAGAAATTAAAGAACTCCATTTCAAATTTAATTATTAAAAGGAAAACTTTTTCATAACAATAACAATAATCCTTAAATTTACTTCAAAACCAATCTGTAAATCAAGGTTTAACTGTAATTTTTTTCATTTAATTGGCGATAAATCAAATACCAAATAAAAGTCGAAATTTCTTATTCTTTTTGTGAGATTTGCCAATAAAATTTCAATTAACCGATACAAACAATGTTTGATATTTCGACAACGGGATTAAGACCCCAAAAAACACAGCGGACCACCAACCTTTTCCCAAATTTTCGAATCCTGCTGCTAATCCTTTGGCGTGCGTGCGAGTGTGTGTGAATAAACCATTTAGCGCCAATTAAAACATAATTGCGGCATTCGCTGATAGCAATCGGGCATTAAATCATTCTCTGGAGCCTTTTCTGTTTCCGGTGGAAGGACCGAAAATTGCGGCACATAAATGCTGACAAATAGCGAAAGCAAATTGCAAAAAGCGCGGGCAAATACAGGACGAAAGGATATCAGCACACATTTACACACACATAAATACACATACTCGTATATGAACAATTCTGCGATGCTGCGGCTACATTTAACGTTGTTTAACGGCTTCAATTCAATCTGTGGCGCACTTTAATATTATTGCACTTGTGCGTTGATTAAAAACACAAAACACCGACACCGTCACGCACACAGGCACAGGCACAGGCACAGGCTCGAGTCCTTATACGTAATTTCGACCGGAGCTAGCGGTAATCTTTTATCAGGACCTCGGGCACAGCAACTACCCGCTTCAACGACCGCACACCGCCGGCTAAGAGTAAATACTGTTTTATGCTGCGCTTCTTTTGGGGGAGTAACCCTGATCCTGGGGGTTGCCAACTCTGCTCAGCTGTTTTTGGGGGAGAGCTTATTCTATCGGCCATGAGCGTCGCAAGTTTTTGAATTTGGCGCTCTGTCATTGCCAAAAGGAAGCGGTCTAATCTTCCTTTTCACATAATCGAACATTTTGGGGGGAATACAATTGATAATTCGAAAAAGTATTACATGTTTTAAAGAGATAAGAATGTCCTTTCTATTTTCTATAATATAAAATGACAATTGGATTAATATATTATATTACTTTTGCTCCCATAAAGCATTTGATTTACCAATTAAAAAGCTTTTTGACGGAACATAAATTATCGTTCATAACAGCAGGTCCCTAATAAGTATGCAACTCGCCGCAGTCCTCCCATGAGAGGGTTCGCTCTTGGCCCAGTTAAGAAAAGTTGTCCTTTGTTCGTGGATAGGAAAATATAAGCAAGTGGCAGATTCTTATCAAGCAACATTCATCCGAAGAAACAGACTAGTTAATTAAACAATAAATTGTGGTAATTAAATAAAGAATATAAATAAAAAGGATTTTGCATTTCCACTTACAGAATTTTATTTTAATTTATATGCGCGTTATATGCTTTTAATCTAAGGAAACAGAAGATTCACACACGAATAACTTTCTCTTTGAGCACAAATTATCATTCATAAAAGGAGTTTCCATGAAGGTGTGCAGCTCAACACATTGTTCCCCATTTTGGCTTGGCTCGTTGTCCTCCCACTTTAAAAAGTTAGCCCTGGATCCAGTACTCATAGACCAGTAGACACCCTCACTAAATTGATCTGTGACATCTATCCAATATCCTGTGTATTTCCTTAGCTTTCCACCAATAGCCTCGAGTTCCTGTGGGCTTTGTGGGCTGGACAAGAATCCTCCCAGCTCCTGGCACTTTTTTAAAGCTCTATGCCAGGTCTCCCTTGAATCTTTTTCAATATAATATTGTTTTTGGCCGACCTTTTCGAACTCGCCCAAGCCTCTAGGTACACCCTTTGAAACGGTGTCCTCCAATTGATTGATCTTTCTTTGGTAGGACTCCTTCTTTTCCTGAAGAATCGCCATCTGCCTTCCCAGAAGCTCCAGCCTTGTGTCCGTGAGGGCCACCCTGGCCAGTATTTCACTTGGCATAGTTGCTTCATAGGCATTCAGCCGGTTTTGGAGAACATCCAGATATGTCAAGCATGATTTCGCAGCTCTAAAGCAAAATTCCGAGCAACTGGATGGGGTATCATCTACCTAAGAAAGGTGTAAGCCATTTCAAACCATCTCAATTACATCATCATTACATCATCTCATTTTAAACAATCTTATAAAACTTACGTCACAAGCAGAGAGACATCCTTTGGTATATATCAATATGAAATAAGTAAATACAAAGCGCATTTTTAAACTTAATGTCATTCTAATTCCACCTTCCAAATTGAAATGACTAAAGCGATTTTCTAAAAGTACGCTTACAGTTTATATTGAATAAAATGGCGTCTCTGATTAGGCAATCTTGAATGTATTGATAAGAATATATTATTTTCGTCGGTAATCGATTAGGTTAGGAAAACCCCAGGTTCAGGCTTTGACCCCAAAAGTTTAATCTTGATCCAAATTCCTATAAGCGGTTAAAAGAATGTATTTATTTTGAATCTCCGACATCGGAGGAAGATTCGCAAATAAAATACTTTTTCGAGGAGCAATTATTATCATTCATAACAGGAGGTTCTTTAAAAGTATGCAGTTCCACGCAATGTTCTTCATTTTGGGTTGGCTCGTTCACATCCCATTTTAGAAAAGTAGCTGTCAATCCGGTACTAATGGAAACGTATAGCCCCTCCTTGAACTGGTCAGTGACATCAATCCAGTATCCTGAGTATTCCCTTAGCTTTCCGCCAATTGCGTCGATCTCCTGCTGACTTTGCAGACTGGCCAAGAATCCACCCAGCTGATGGCATTTTTGTAGAGCTTCATGCCACGTTTCCCTTGATTCTTTTTCTATATAATAATATTTAGAGCCAAGTTTTTGAAAATCGCCAAAGCTACTTGGCACTCCCTTCGACAATCTGTCGTCTAATTGTTTAATCTTCCTCTGGGAGTCCTCCTCCTTTTCCTGCAGAATTACCATCTGCCTTTCCAGAATGTCCAGATTTGTGTTTGTGATAGATACTCTGGCCAGAATATCACTTGGTACTGCCGACTCATAGGCATTTACCCGGTTTTGGAGAACGTCCAGGTATGATAGGCAGGGTTTCACAGCTCTAAAGCAATATCCTGCGCACTCGGATGCCGTCTCTTCCACCTGAAAAAAAACATAAAATAAATTATTATACATGGGTTTTTTAAATTACCATATTTGGGAATAACTTACGTCACAAGAAGCGCGGACATAAAAAAGCCCCACAAATGTAAGTAAAAAGCGCATTTTGATCTTTACTTTTCGGTTTGCTAAATTAGACTGATTTAGGGAAGCTTGAGACTTGATTATAAAAAACTTAGCGTGATAAGGCAATTTAGAGATAACGAATTTAATTCATACACAATTGATTCAGATCAGAGAAAACCTGCGGTCATTAGTATTTATATTCAAATTTATATTAATTATTTTATTAATTAGCAAACTTCTTTTTTCTGATTTTTAAAGTCGCCTTTTTCTATTATCTACAGCTTAAAAAAAATATTATTCAGTATAAAAACTCTAATATTTGTTTAAAATTCAAATAAACGAATTGAAACGGTTAAATGGAAGCGGTAAAGTATTCGAAAAATATTTTAGAGTGACCAGTTTTGTTTTGGTCCGAAATATCGGCAACAAATAACTCTAACGTATTTTCAGCGAATTTCCATAAGGTTGCTCTACAAGAATTAAAACCGCACGCTTTGTTGTGCAAATTTGTTTTAAAGTTGAATCCAGCAATTATCGAGAAAAGGAAATATGCCTGCTGTGGTGCGAATTAAGCGACGCATCGACGAGGAACCACACACGGCCTTTGTGCTTAATGGAAAGCGGCGACGCCTCCAAAACGATGAAAATGCTCCGGACGATTCCGAAGCGTCGACAGGGGCGGCAGCATCGGTTTCAGACAAAGACGAGCTGACCACGGTCCTCAAATTCGCCGGCACTCTAGAAAAACAGGTAAAAGGGATATTAAGTAATATGAGAGTGGCAACTAAGCGTCTCTAAGTTGATCATATTTGTATTTTTCAATATTCTTACATTTTGTATTGAATATAATCTATACCTTTGTAGGACGATTGCGCCACACGTCAATTTGCAGCGGCCAGGCTAAATAAAGCCACCGCCAAAGAGTTGGTCGAACAACAGCGCTCCAATGATGCAGCCATTGCTAGTGCTCTGCGGCGAGATCGGCAGCGCCAGGAGGCGCAGCAAAGTGCTCGAGAGCAGCGCTTCCGGGTGGTTAACTGCTTGCGCACATCATTCGATGATCCAGCCACGGAAGATGGGGCTGCTCCAAGCCAGAATCAAGAATCCCAGACCAGCAAAGGTCACATCACCATTGTAGACATTGAATCGCAACAGAAGCCGCAATCCCAGCAGCCCTCAGAAACCGGCGTTCTTAGCAATATGGAGGGGCAAAGGGTTGCGGAATCCAGCCTAGACCAACAGCAGCCGGCTGATTCCGATGTGGGCTATGTTTACGATCTTTACGTGCCAGAGAACGAGATGCAGGCCGCCTATGTGGACATGATGGACGACAACTATTTAAGGTTCGTCATACACATTGAGCCACAGCAAACGTTTAGTTTTACCAATTATTATATGTAAGAGTATCTCAGTGTGCGGTATGCATTGGTTTTGTTGTAGTTTTGGGAATGCGTGTGCTTGTGTTTAAGTCCACGGGCCGAGTTTCATTTTGCATTTTTAATCTACACACATATAGACCTAAACATAACTACGTTTATAGCTCAATAATTCGATTCGTTCTCCATAAGGTTGTATTATCCGTTTAATTACTACAACACCTGCTACTGGTAAACATAAAAAGCGACAATAGGCAAAAAACAAAGAGAGAGCATGAGCAAGAGGAAGCCGGGGGCAAAGCCCGGAGGCAAAGCCCGGCTAGAAAGTATGTCTTGCTGACTAGCGCCACAACCCGACAATAAAAAACTGGACTGCAACTGGCAACTCACATCACAATAAACAATAATTTTACTAATATTTGCATCTGACAATTGCCTAAAATTCTGCGAATCCATTCAATGAAAAATGTATGCTTGTAATTAATTAAATGTCAGAGAAATGGTGCCGAAACACTTTCCTATTAGATGTGTAGAACGTTTAAAAATTAAATAATAGAACAAATTGTAAAATTCCTTCATGTTTAAATTACAATTTTTAATATGTTTACGTATAGAAACAGTTTACATTTGAAGATATTTTTGAAAAGTTTAATGGTTTTCATTATTTAGGGTTTAAGTCTTGATGTGCCAAATATGAACAAAAATGATTGATGCTTAGTGTTAAAATTTTATATATATGTAAGTTATGTATGACTTTTTACAATATTCCATTGTACATCAGACTTTGTGGCAGACGTCTGGCATAAATTATTCCCTTCGTTTCGATAGAACTTTATGCAAATGTCATATTATCATAAGCCTAGATTAATTACCTATTAGTTGTCTATGTTTTAGATTCACACGCACACACAAGCCCAATATTTTACAAAACTGTTCCTTTGTGTTTTCAATTTAATTGCCACTTGTCTTGAGTTGTTTTCATTCCAAAAAAAAACACAAACACAAATGGATACTGCTAAGGATGCTACACGCATAGCTTTAGAATAGTGTTTTCTATTTTTGTTGGGGTCTAGAGTTGCCCGAAATCCTATATGAATAAATAAAGAAATCTTAAAATGCATTAAGAAGTCAGCTGTGTTTCACTTTTAATTTATCGAACAAAAGTCCTAAAAATTAACTCTAAAACATTACGATTATTCCGCAGAGTGATTCCTGTAGGTGAGATTGTGCTCGAAGACTGCTACAACGATCAAGAGGAGGAATACGATTCGGAGGACTCGAACCAGGAGAACTACTACACAAATGATTATCCAGATGATGAGGATCTGGGCGCCATGGGCTCCGATGATGAATTGTGTCAGCAAATCAACAAATTTGTGATTGGTAAGGTGTCTAAACAATATTTTTATGACCATAAATAATAGATCGTATTTTATAGATGATGACGAGGACGATTTTGGCAGTTCCAGCGATGATGAAGACCACGTCACCTACCACGATCCCTATGTCCATTCCATAGACGCTGAAGACGACAGTTTTGTGGACGATGTTGACTTTTACAACGTGGACCGTGAACGTGGTAGTGCCTATGAGCGGTACAGGCGCCGCATCCTAAAGGAAATGGAGGATCAGGAAGATGAGGAGGACGACGATGAATCTTTCGGGAGTGCACAAGATGCCTAAGTTTTGTGAAAGTCTACTTTTTTTTAGAAGTTATGAAGAAAACTGTGAATTAAAATTTGTTAGTATTTATCAGGAAAAAAGTATGTTTAGGAACACGTTTTTTAAAAAAAAAAAAGAAACCTATTCCTATTTATGTAAAACACAGTAGGAATTAATAATATAAAATACGATTTAGAGTTTATTCTTAAGCTTTCTTAGAAGAGGTAATAGGTACATTTATAGTTTATCATCTGTGCTTCTTTTTGGACTCCGTTTTCTCAGACTTGATTTGCGGGAGCTGTGGCTTTGGAGCGCATCCTTCCATGTAGAGGCGGAGTGTCTCCTCGTCCATCTTCTCGTTCTCCTTAGGCGGTTTGTAGTCAGCCACATGGTCAACTCGCAGAGTCCTGTCTATGATCTTAATGCCGTTTAGGTTGTCAACCGCCAGGATGGTGGAGCGCTGGTCCTCATAACACAGAAAGCAGAAGCCCTACGAGAAAAAAACTTTAATAAACCTCTTAAATGGTATATTCTGTTGCCTACCTTTGACTTCCCCGTCTTGGAGTCTCTCACCAGGTTGATGTTAACCACTTCGCCGTACTGGGAGAAGACGCAGATCAAATCGCCCTCCGTAAGAGTGTACGGGAAGCCCGCCACGAAGATCCAGGCGGAGTCTCGGTACATATCGTGCCAGCTCTTTTTTCCTCCATGGCGTAGCTCGTTCTCGCTCAGCTTGAGCACATTTTTCATGTTAGTCAAGGGATTCATGATTTTGTTTATGTTTTCATTTATTTATTTTTAATACTATCTTAATAATTTGTTACAAAACACTGTTTCTATATCGACCTGAACAACACTAAAATAAAAAGTATCGCCGTGCAGACAGCCCGATTTTTATCGAGTCTATAATTGCACAGCACTGGAAAAACAGCGACATCCAGCGACGCGCACCCCGTTTATTTGTACCGTGGAAACTGTGGAAAATGCTGTAACTTGTAAACTGCTGCAACCGATCGGCCAGTGATCTGATCCTTGAAAAGGTGTGTAAGGAGTGTAACTGCCAAGGATTTCATAGTCTGGGAGCGTGCGGGTGCGAGTGTGTGCGTGAAAAGAAATGCTGAAAAGCTGAAGAAGCAGCACAGCACGGCAGATGAGGAAATGTATCTCTTCTCTATTTAAAAATGTGTGTCAGTGTATTGTGCGGTCGGAGACGGAGACGGAGACGGAGCAACAGAAGCAAAAATAATAAATAATAGCCTGCTGCCTGCTGTGGTGGCTAAAAAACCGTTTGGCGACGTTCTTCGCTCTTCGCGTCTTTGGCCTCTTAATTATGCCATTGTTTTACCATTTTCCCATCATCGTTGATGACGTTAAAGACAAGAAGAGTGCCGCGTTCGGTGCCGAATAACAGCAAATTGCCTATTGCCTGCTGCCAACAACAACGCCCATCGCCCCGTTTTTCCATCGCCTATATTTTTCTTCTTTTTTTCTGTTTTTGGCGAGTCTAGGAAGCTGGGAAGCATCTCTCTCTCTCACTCTCTCCCTGCAGCCCACGCACCATGCTTTGCTATTGGAATAGTTGGTATGTAAAAAAGACAAGAATACACGAGTGTTCTTCTGCTGTGTTTCACACTACATTTTGTCACCCTGTACACACACACACTCACCTGAGACGACCGACTCCACCATATGTCTGTCTGTCGTTCGGTCTTTCTGGCTGCTTGTCTCTGTTTTACTTCAACACATTCCACCCCATTGGCAGGGTATCTCTGTGTTACGTACAGCTGTGGTCAAAACGGTAGTACAACAAAATCGAAAACATTCCGTTGGGGAAAATAAGGGTGGGCTTTTGAAGGAGTCGAGGGAAAGCATCCTATTACCGCAAATTTTCAATCACATACCAAAAGTATGTGCAACCGGTACAGACCCCTTCTATTGTTTTGACCACCACAGTGTCGCAGTCGCGCAAAAAAAGGAAACATTTTCCTTGGCTTGTTTTTAATGTTTAGGTGTGGTCGGGCTTTATCCGCGGGCTTACACTCGTCCAGTTATATGTGCTTTTCGAAGCGGAAGCGGCCGTAAAAAAGTTTTCGTTGACATTGAACTCTCGCCCGTCGCCTGCTGTCTGTCTCCCTTAATCCCGGTTCCTCGCACACGCTCTCGCTCTCTCCTGTTTGGCTTGCTGGAACCCAACCCCACCATCCTCCCTGCTCCGCTGACTGACTGACACTCGCCTCGGTCTGTTACTTTCCAAAAAAGCCAACTCCTGGCCTTTCATTTTTTCTCGCTTTCCGACCACCTTTACTTTTTATTCATACCCTTTCGAAAAAACAATTTAAAAAAGAACTAAAATGTAAAGAAAATATTAAATTATTTAAAAATATGAAATATGAAATATGAGGAAACCATCTGATCTTGTGAGAAATCTATCTTTTTTCCACCCAAAAATGTATCTTTTGAGTGGATTTCTTAGTCGATTGGGATCTTGTTCAGAAAGCAAGCTTTCTCGTCATTATTATTACGAGATATACTGTATATTGAGGCTTATATGTATGGTACATACCCTACTGTGTTGCTTTATTATGTGGTTCACGTTTTGGTGGAAGAGATTCGCGGCGCGGCGCGACTGCGCACGATTATGCCACATTTCGAGTGACGAGACTTGGTTGCAGTGGCTTGTTGCAGAAAACGTGTCAAGTTGGCCAGATACATCTACTTACAATGGGTTACAATTCGCAGCCCTTCTATATCCGCCACAAGTCCATGTGCAAGAGCATAACCTGGTCTCGGGTTCGATTAATTTCGTTGCGCCTCGGTGGCTCTGTGCACTCAACTCAGACATCCGCTGGAACGAGCGCCAAACGAGCCAGCCAGAGATACTCTCGCACACCCAATGCCAGCGAACGTTTACCTTTCAGACCATTACCCGCTGGCCACTGCCCACTGCCCACTGCCCACTGCCCACATCTGCCGCCTTGGGCATCGAATGACAACCCTTTCCTTTTCGAGGCACCTCTGGAACAAAAAAAAACCCTTTTTTATCGCCCAAAGCTAGGGTGACGCGGCTAGAAACATCTGTTTCGATGGGGGAATACACTAATCAACAGGAATTGATTTTTAATGTATATAAAATATAGTTTGAATTGATTATTTTCAGTATTATTGTTCTTTAACTTTGCTGGCTAGTGCTCAGAGCTCTGTTTCGATGGGGGCGATACACTAGTCAACAGGAATTTACTTTTAGTTTTGTGTCTTTTTAAAATTAAATTACAGTATAATTCGCTTAGCTGCATCATTTTTTTATTTATTTTTTTTTTTTTTGCCTAAAGTACATTTTTATGAAAACAATTGTTTGCTGCATTCAAGATAACGGTTTTTTCTTAAGATCCTCGAATCAGCTGTTTTCTGTTGTCATTCTCTAAGTTAGCAGCGCCATCTATGAATCAGTTTTTTTTTTGTTTTAAAAAATTATTATGGGTAAAAAATGGTTAAAATAAAGCGTGTAATTGGCTTAAAAATAAAAGAAGAGCTTCAAAATATTTAATTTGTTTCTAATAAAGTGGGAAAAAGTGAACCATGTGCCAAATTGCATTATTAAAAAATCAAGAGGATGATAAGAAATATTTAACAATGATCAGCTAAATATAAATACAATACAAAGTGCGTTCCAAATCTGCTATCCTTTATCGACTTTCAGTAAAATATTTCATAAGAATTCATCTATTGGAAGTGAAGTTATTGCGTTTTCCAAGGGGGATTCTAAAATGTTTGATTTATTAAAATTAGGGGAGAGTTGAAGGGATAAAGAATCCCTCGTAAATACTGTGATAGGGATCGTGTTTAGCGTAATTGGATCTGTAAATAAGTAACCAAAAGGACTAGGTCGCAAGGACCTGATTATTCTATTAGAAATGGAAACAGATAGTTGGTTTAAAAGGTGTTTGGAATCAACCAAGGCATGGCGCTCCTTCAGGGGAGGTCAGGATCCCAGTTGAAGTTTTTTTCAGTTCAAGTCAATGCTATTTTGGTGAAAGGAATATTGTGATATCCAAAAGCACGAACAGTATTCAAGGATGTAATAAAGACAGCTGCATTTTTAAGATAACTGCATCGAGTCAGTACAAGTATTATTCCATAACTTTGCTGGCTAGTGTCTTTAGAGCTCGAATAGCACAAAGAAACAGAATTGCCTTGGATCGAATTGCTGTTTACACCTGTTCATGACGCCGCCTAGTTTTATATTCGCTTTTTGTTTCTGTTTAAATTCATGTAAAAAATTCTTTTAAAACGCTCCATATTTGTAGATTGACACGCCTCGCGCCTCTTGCCTCTTGCCACTCGGCATGCCCCAAACCCACACAGCTCTGAGAGAATTTTTCGGGTTGGCGGTTGGCTCGTCGGTCTCGTCAGTCTCAACGTTGATGTTGTGTTTCATATGCGTATCAAATAATTGAGCTCAATTGATTTCAATTAAAACTGACAACTCGGTGAGGCCTTTGTTGTTGTCAGTGGCAAGTCAAAAATGAAACAAAAAACGTTTGAAAAGCGGTAGCTGTTTGGTTCTGAATTCTAGAAACCTTTTTGAAACACTCATTAAATCATAGGTATCTGAAAATGACAAGACAACCCATAAGGGGAAGCTCCAGATTTGGAATGTAGACTCTCCCCTCCAAGGGGCTTAGCTTCTATTCAATCTCCTACACAAAGTTTTTCTAGAAGTCACTCGATTCGAGTACTTATTGTTATGACAAAGTACTTCCATTTTTGGAATGATTTAGTTGTGAAAATAGATACTCTCCTGTTACAAAGCTCTAACCCATTGCCGTTGCTTTATGGTAAATCTAATCTTGTACTCGCTTTTTAACAAAAATAGACGTCTAAAGATAGCCTCTTGAAAGATCACATTCCTATAAAGGATTCAGCAGCATCAGCAGCAGCAGCAACAGGCACAGATCAACCTCAAATGATGCAAAATAGCATTCAGATATGTTTCCCGCACAATTCTCTAACAATTATCTAAGAATAATAACAAGTTGCATATGGAGGGATATGTTTTGTGTGTAAATTTTTGTATTTGTTTATAGATTTCAACGCTTGTGTGTGCCAATTGCCCTGCCCCCGTTTGTCTTATTGAAATTCAACAATTTTATTCAACAATTCATATGCACGGCCACTCATTCGGACAGAAATGAATAATAATTAAATTATATTGCTTCTGCGAGCGCTTCTGTCGGTTTCTAAATATTTTTTGGCTCTAGAGCTAGAGCTTTCTTCCAGCAGCAGCTGCCGCTGCCTCGCATATTTGTTAATGTGATTTTTATTGTAAAATCTTTCTTTTTGATTTTGATTTTGATTTTGTTTGTTTTTTTTCAAAAATTTGGCATGCCGGCGCCACAAGCCTAACAGCCAACAGCCAACAGCCTGTGTTCGGTTTTGTATATTTTTTTGTTGTACGAGTATTTGATGCGCGCAAAACTTTCACTTCCATTAAAAATATAAAGTCTGTGTGTTTGTTTATTTGTACCTGTTTGCTGACAACGTTAAATGACATTAGGCTAGGTTTTATGGTTCGTTGAGAGACTCAGGCAGAGGCAGAGGTAGAGCCAGAGGCAGAGGTAGAGGCCAGCGGAGGCGAAATTCTGCACAAATGTCAAAGTAGAAAATTTACATGGGCAGTGGAATTGAACGATTTCGCTTTTCTTTTACATGTTTTTTTTTTCTTATATATATTTTTAATCTGATGAACCTTTTTTTTTTTTTTTTTGCTGGTCATTCCCTTAACAATGCGATTTTAATGTTTTAGAAACTTTAGAAACATTTGCTTCATTTTCCAAATTATGCAATCAAATTGTAATCTGATATGCAGATGCAAGACTTGAGTTTATTTTAAACAAAATGCAGTATTTACAGATTTAGTTATCAGATTCGTTTACTACTCTTTTGGAATCTAAAACAAACCTAGTTTAGGTTGAAATTTCAAAAAATATTAGTCACGTTCCCCCCTTCGTTTGTATAAATTTGTACAACAATCTGGGGGTTTCTATGTAGTATCTGGAGCTCGGCTAGTTTTCTCTTTTCTATGGCACCTGGTATACCTGGTCGTATGTTTGGTGGAACTTTGTGTGAACGGAAGTTGAAAGCTCAACAATTAAGCAGAGCATGGGAGTGTAAAGCTGGGACCGGTGACCGTCGACCGTCGACCGGTGACCGGTGGTTAGTCCGGATCATGAGAGTTGACTAATATGCCGGTTAGACTAATTGCATTTGCTTGGGTAACAATTTTTATTATGAGTCAGCCAGTCAGTCGGAGTGTTGGAGTCGAGGTATCGATTGGGGAGCACTCTCCTTACCTCCCCCCCACACGCCACAAAGGGCACTGCCGCCTAGAGATGTCTGAATTGTAAACAAATCTAATCTGCCACATGAGTCAGCCGAGGGAGCCAGGGAGCCAGGCTGATCAGATTTCCAAACGGCAGCCAACTGGGGCGTAGATTGATACGCTGGCTGCTGTTCAACAGTTTAACAGAAAAACTTTAGCAACCGGATTAGCCTTGGGCTGCAATTTGTTTGGGGATCACAAAGTTTATAGGAGCGCTGGCTGGCTGGCTGGCTGGCTGGCATCAATTGGCCAGTTTAATGACTTCATGTTGGCTCATTAGTCACTCTGTCAGACTGTGTATGCGATGGAATTACTATTGCTTTCATTTGACTTTCGGTCTGGATAGAGCATTAGATAATGTTATGAATTTCTAATGTGAGTCACTTCTGGACACTCATTCTGGAAGGGTTCTAAAAATGAATCATAAATAATTACAATCTAAACATAAATTACTAAAAATGATGCATTTCTTTGTTATTTCTTTTGTATTTTCAGGTAATTCTGCAGTTTCCCAAAGATAATGTGGCGCGAATCTATTTAATTGCCCCTCGGCGTATCCGTCTCATTTAGATGCACACCAGCATCGCTTAGTAGTGAGTGATTGAGTTACTGACTGACTGACTGACTGACTGACTGACTGAATGAATGAATTAATGGCGAGCAGACGGACAGAGAGGCTCAGCAACTGGGTTTAAGCACATTATGCATGCATTTTCAGCCTCGTAAGTCTTTTATGGTCGACAACAACTGCAATTGTCCGCTCTAGAAACTGGTGAGTGAGTGACCCACTTTGGGCCATAAATTAGCACAAACAACAGCAGAAGCGAACCAGCAGCCTAGACAGAGACGTCTAGTTAGACTCGGACTCACGCACTTGTTCCAGTCTTGTTTTTTATAGATCATTGTCATGTTTGGCTTTCAGTTTTCAGTTTCTCGCGGCAGCCAATTGGGTCAGTCCAAGACATACGGAGCCTGAAACAACCATTGCCATGCCATGCCATTAAAAAGCCATTAACTATTGTCCAATATTAAGTTATTTCACAGCATTAAATTAGCCTTAGCCTCTTGCAAAGCCGATTGAAATGTCTGCCCCAACAATGTTTCACACACTCCAGAGAGTCCGGAGTCTGGAGTTCGGAGTCTAGAGTCCGGACATAGACAATGTAGTGTTTAATTGATTGGAGAAAGCTGCTCAAATCGATGGGAAAATGTCTTCATCAGCCTCTGTTGAAGGAAATTGAAATAAAGTTGCTGACTTTATATTAAATCATAAAAAAGTTACTAAAAAAACATTCAGAATCCAAAAGAATAAAAATTCAAACATAAGATTAAACAATACACCCTTATAACTTAACATTACTTTGTTTCCTAATCTGGTCAAGAGCCTACTTTTTTATATTCCAAGAACGTACGGACACTGGAATGTTTTTACAAGCCATTGACGATGAAGGAACAAAAGATACAACAATGAGAATATGATCGTAAATCCATTAGAACACGACTGGGATAGAGGCGACACATCCATTCATTTCCATCCATTGTTGGGTAGTCATCGATTACAAGATCAATTTGGTGGCATTGATTCGATCTTTTTTGTTATAAGCTTTTCCCAGGTCGTTGCCGTTTGTCTTTATGTTTTGTTATACTCGATTTTATATCGTTTTGTGGCTCTTTATTGGATGCATTTTGAGACCGTTAGCGTTTTATCAGAGTTTGGTTTTGGCTGCCTTTGACGAACGGCCCCAGAGCAGGCTCTTCTATGCAAGTGGAAAAACTCGTTTTCGTCCAGCTCTATGATTTCGCCGCGGACATCGGCCATCGGCCGATGCTGCTTCTCTCGGCTGTCTGTTTAATTTATGAAAGTTTAAATGTTGAAGCCTGCCGGCAATTGCATTTCGTGTCGCTGTAAATCAGAACCACCGCTAGGCATCGCCAGCGATTCCAGGTTCCATTTCGAGTCCCAATGCCAGTCCCAATCCGCTCCCAACTGGTTTCTTTATAGTTGATAAATATTTATTGTATATATATAGTTGTGGTACCAATCCCGTTCATGTGCCACATCCTGCCGCTCCGCGACAGAGAGAGTGTAGCTCTTGGAAGCTCCGAAAGTAGAACGTTTTGGCCTGGCGAGACCCCGGGTCGGGTAATTGATACGAAAAGTCGTGCGTGCCATTAGAAAGTAAACGCGAATTGAGGCGCAGCCATGGACGAGCTCTGAATTCTCAAGTCTTCTGGCTTTTGTACTTTGAATTAAATGGCACTCGGTATGGATGTCATCCCAAAGAATTTGGTTCGTAAATCCGCATTCTTTGGCTTAGACACTTAGACACTGAAATAGTTGGTTAGGAATTTCCATTAACGCGTAAGCAAAAGAATCCCATCCTTGAGCTCATATACTCTTCAAGTAATACAAAAATAAATCCTGTACTTGCAATTGTCGGGTTCACATTTGCATGAACCTCTTTAAAGCCGCCATCCATTGTGTATGCAAAAGAAATCGAAAGACCTGAGAACGGAATAATAAAAATTGTTAAAAGCCATTGTTAAGTGGCGGACTTTATGAGAAAAATACCCACCTTTCCATTGTTATTGTTGATCCAGGGGTTCTGCGCTGCTTAATGACCTCGAGTCAGGAATAATGAGAAGCTTTACCAACATTCCCGCTTCGTTCTTGTTCTCTTGTAGATGTTGCAACAGGCGTAGAGTGTTTGTGTGTCCATCATGTCGGAAAAGGTGAGCACATCCCTGGCCGCCCAGTTGCATTCCCATGCCCTGGCATCGGTTGAGTCCAACGGAGCAGCCTGCTCCGGCCGGGAAGCCCAGGCTCCGCTCCAATTCGAGATGGATGGTCCGGCGGCGGCCATCAGCGCCCAGCTTAACTTCAAGATCGTCCCGGCCGATAGTCTTCCAGGGCTGAGTCAACAGGACATGTTCTCCTCGATGAACACGTCTCAAATTTCGAATGCCTCCACGGAGTCAAGCTGCAGTCCGCCTACCCATGGCGGAGTACCACCCCCAAAGCCCAGCCGCCACATGGCGGTACAGCCGCTAAACAGCGTAAGTAAAATAATTACTAATGAGGATATGCAATCTAATCCCAGCTTGCTTTTCTCCTTCCGTAGAAATCGTGCCGTTTCCCCAAGCTGGAGGAGTGCGCCCACTTCCACTACGAACGCGTCCAGCTGGGACCGCTGTCTGTGCAGCTGCTGGACGACAAGTCGGAACACCTGGGCAGCAGCATCGCGTCTCAGTCGATCGGCGGCGATCTGCCGCACAGCTCCCTGCGCAGCTTTTCGCCGGAGAGCTGCTGGTTCATCATCCGCGTGTGTCCCCAACGCTGCGAACCCTTCCTGATCAAGCGCAGCTTCGAAAACATGCAGTTGCTGGACGAGATGTTGCACCGCTGCGTCTACGACCGCAAGATCAGCGGCCTGCGTAACATGGCCGAGCTGGCGGCGGAGCTGCCCAGTGAGTCGGACGTGGAGTACGCGGTGGCCAAGTACCTGGAGCGCTTCTCGATGATCGCCTCCGACTCGCTGACCTGCGGCACGATACTCACCTGGCTGCAGCTGGACAACAAGGGTCGACGACTGCCACTGGCGGATGGGGAGACCCAGCGGACGATCAACACACCGGCCGTGGGCGCCGCCTACGGAGTGAGACGGTATCAGGCGCAGGCTCCCGACGAGATCAACATCGAAGTAGGCGACATGATCTCCGTGATCGACATGCCCAGTCCGGCGGAGTCGATTTGGTGGCGCGGCAAGAAGTCGCATCTGCAGAAGTCCCTCTACGAGGTGGGTTTCTTTCCGCAATCCTGTGTGGCCACCATCGGGGACAAGGTGCCGCGCAACTTCCCCATGCCAGCTCCACTCGTTGGTCATCTGGATGCCTCGCCCACGAAGCCGGTGCTCCGCAAGCATGGCAAGCTGATTGCTTTCTTCCGCTCCTTCATCCTCTCTCGTCCGTCGCGGAGACGCTTGAAACAGAGTGGAATCTACAGGGAACGCGTATTTAACTGCGACTTGTCCGAGCACCTGCTGAACAGCGGTCAGGACATTCCCATGGTGCTGCGATCCTGTGCAGAGTTCATCGAGAACTACGGGGTCATTGACGGGATCTACAGACTTTCTGGCATCACCTCGAATATCCAGCGGTTGAGACGCGCCTTTGACGAGGAGCGTGTTCCCGATCTGGGTAATCCGGAAATGAAAAAGGACATTCACGCTGTTAGCTCGCTGCTGAAAATGTACTTCCGGGAACTTCCAAACCCGCTGTGCACGTACCAGCTGTACGACAACTTTGTGGAGGCCATTCAGGTGAAGGCCGATGAGGCAGACGAGCGCCTGCGGCTCATGAAGGAGACGGTGCTGAAGCTCCCGCCGCCCCACTACCGGTAAGATATGCAATTCTCTGGAATCGATTCTGAATAATTCGGAAAGGAATTGGACATTTTCCAGCTGTTAATCATAAAAACCAGAAGTAACTAATACCTTTTCGTTACCTTTTCGCAGCACTCTTAAATATCTGGCAGAACACTTGTACAAGGTGTCGCAGCATCACGAACGCACTGGCATGACGGATAAAAACCTGGCCATTGTGTGGGCTCCCAACCTACTGCGATCCCCCGCTCTCGAGTCCGGCGGCGTGGCTGCGCTGCGGGGCGTGGGCGTGCAGGCAGTGGTCACCGAGTACCTGATACGCAACTGCCACAACATCTTCGACGCCTTGGAAGATCAGACGGCGCGCCAGAATATGGTGGCCAATGCGCAGGGGGGAGAGCTGCGGCTAGAGTCGCTGACCGATTGTGAGAGTCTGTTGGTGGAGCAGCGGGAGCAGGATCAGTCCCTATGCCTGGTTGAACGCCCCAAGAGCCTGAGCACGGGCGGAGCCAAGCTGATAAGCTTGGAAGAGGCCCAGGAGCGACACTCGCGCATCGAAGGTGGCGACTTGAAGCAGTCGCTGCCCATCAGCATGCTGGGCAGTGCGAGCAGCAACGCGGCTTCCAACATTGGCTCCTACATTGAGGTGGGAGGCGGACCCTCTAGCCTGCCGGATAAATACCACACGGTGCTCTCGGCACCGCGCAGCCGGCAGAAGCATAAGCCGGACAAGACGCCTTCCTGGAAGTCCATCTTCACGCGCAGCCAACGCCAGGGTAATCCCGAGTCGGGCCAGAAAGTCAGCGCCGATGCCAAGGACTCGGTGACTTCGCGGGTGAGCTTCGTACAGGCCGCACATGCGCACGCCAGCAAGGAGCTGACCAAACACGACAAACCCAAGTCCATCGAACTGCTGGAAACCACAAGCCACGAGCGCGAACCGAAGCCCATGGATCTGTGCATCAGATCCAACTCGATCGACAGCCTGCGAACAGTTGGCCACTCGCGCAGCGTCTCGCACGACTCGTACTTCGATCTGTTGCAATCGCCACAACGTGGCCACATGACCACCTGCCCCTCGCGTGAGCTCTCCGAGCTGGGTCTCAACTTTGACCGCGAGGAGCCGGAAATGCGCATCTTCTCAGAGAGCGAGTCGTTGGTGAGCTCGCCGCGCGTTGGCAAGGAAAATGTTCCGCCCTCGTCGGGTTGCGCCACTCGCCGCATAATGCGAGCCCGGCCAGAAGACTTTTCTAGCCAGACGAACAGCGTGAACCCCAGTCCGAAGAAACAGCCGCGCTTGAATCTCTTATCGCCAAGCTCAGCCAGGACGATGCCGCCACCGCCTCCGCCGGCCCCTGCTCCTCAGTCATCCTGTGGCCACGAACCCGCCGGAGCGGAGAACTGCTGTAAGCGTTATAAGCTAGAGGACCAGTTGTGCGACATCCAGTTCATTGACTGTGGAACACCTGAGACTGCACCCTCCGCACAGCAACAGTTCGCCAGCGTTGAGGTTCATCCACCACCCAAACCGGCACGGGCTGCCCAATCCCCACTAACCTCTCCCTCTACTGCTGCCTCTGGGTCGGGCTCGGGTACGGGTTCGGGATCGGGATCGGGATCGGGTTCCTCCTCGTCTACCCGCTACAGCTATCCATCAGTGCAGCTGGGCGCCAAGCGCAAAGATCAGTTGGCCGCCAAGGAGCGGTTCAGCTATCAGGGTACATTTACGCATTCAGCTCCGAAGCAGGATGCACCCAGTCTCCGACCCGTGCAGTAAGTTGATAATAAAATGTATTCCTTTAAATACGAATCTAATCCTCTTTTATTTAGCGCCAACAACACTGTACCCTTAAGGAAGCCACGAGTGGATCCGACCGAAGACGGCCATGGAAAACTGACCTTGGCTACGCCCACTACTCCCTCTCGTAGTCCACGTTATTCTCTGCTCCTGTGCGATACCGAGAGCTCTGAGAATAGTTCTGCTGTCAACACTCCCCAATACGACATGGAACCACTAATGATGGCTTCGGCAATGTCTGGGGTGTCCGGTGTTTCCTCCAACATGCAACAGCAACTGCTCCTCGGTCTGGATGCAGCTAGCAGTTATCTGGGCAGCTCCCACGAGAGCCTCGGACAAAACGTATGTTAAAAAACCACATTACTTATAATAATTTGATTTAAAATAATGTTATTGTATGTTTACAGTTCAATAATGTCCAGGAGCATCGTGATATGAATGCTTTAAAGCGAGAGCTATCCTTGGACCTTCAGCCAGTGCAACAGCGACTTCCATTGCCGGCAAATCGAGCAGCCACGTTGCCCGTGAAAGAGCAACTGCAGGCAGCAGCGGCCATGTGCTCCTCCCCAAATAACTCCAACTTTACGGACAACACTAGTCAATCGGTGACCCCCAGCGAGTATGGTTATCAGCATTTGCAGCGCCAGCTGAGCATGCACTCCCTGCTGGCCACCGAAGACAGTTCCCCGGTGTACGAAGACTTCGAGCAGACGCCTGTCAAAATGGTACCGACCAGTCCCATTAGGTCCACGATCAGCATCACCTACAAGTCGCCGGAAAAGGAGAAGAAGCCCTCTGTTCTGTTGGAGACAAACTTCGACGAGAATATTGTCTATGAGCAAGTCAAACTGTTTCGAAATTCGGTGACGGAGGTCAACCAGATGCTTCACGAGAGGTCCAGTCTGAAGCAAATCGACGAGGAGGAACACCAGCAGGATGGAGAAGCCTACAAGGCGGCAGAGATGACGGAGCAACTTTTGCAACTGGAGCAGGAGCAGGAGCAGCACCAACAGCAGCAACAGGAAGAGGACGACGCGGAGGATGACGAGCAATCGCAGCTCCTCTACGAAAACATTGAGCTGCGCAAGCCGAAAACTGTTTACGAAAATCTACGTGGCGAGGAGATGAAACTCAACACGGAAGAGAAGCCAAACAGTGACAGAATCGAACTCGATAGCCTAGACAGTTTGCCGGACAACATGGAACAGGAACGGGATCAACAGCACTCGCCCAGCAAGTCGCCATCCTTCAGCGTCAAGGAGCTGGCCAATAAGTTTGAGAGTTCGCCCGTGGATCAATTGCCGTGCTTTGACTTCACGGTACGCGGCGGATCGATGAAGAAACCCAACGAGCTGAGTGTACCCAAAGCCATGCCTGCGCCCGTGCCACTCAAAAAACTGAACAGCGTTGGCCAGAAGATAACTCGTTCGCTGGACGAGAACGCTTTTGTGCGAGAGTTTGGGGGCAAGCAACTGCAAGATCTTTCTGCCTCCGGCAAGTTGCCAGAGGTCTTGGCGGAGGTAAATAGTCGCCGCAAGAGCTTCGACTTCACCCGGCCCAAGACACTGAATCCTCCCAAGCGGTTGCCTGGCATGAGCATCACCGAGGAGATCTGTCACAAGGAGCCCATTACACCCACCACCGAGAATCGTATATCGCTGATTCAGCAAAATAATGTGCCCAAGGAGCAGCAGTTCCTGCCGCCAGCTGGACGCAAGAGCGTGCTCACCGGTGTGGTACTCGACCGCGAAAGGATCGACAAGATCAAGGAGGAGCGGCGTCAGCAGCTGACGCAGAAGTATCATGGCGACACTCTGAAGTCGCGCTCCCGCACCGAACTCAACGCTGAAGACAATAACTTCCAGACCGCGGAGTCTCTGCGCATAAAGTCCAAGTCGCGTGGCGATATGCACGCTTTGCAAAAGGATATGGACATGAATCTGAAGCAAATGTCCCGCGTGGCTGGCGGTGGCTCGGAGAGCACATTGCATGTGGCTCAAGAACTGGGCCTACAGCGCGTGCGTCGGATTTCGGACGAGAAGAATCAAAATTGTGATACCGGCAGCGGGGTATCTGCAACATCGCTGCTCAGTGTTAAGTCAGCTGCACAGAAATATGGAAGCACCACCGGCAAGGTGGCCACGAATAAGTTTGAGCGCGGCCAGCCAATACCCCGGGAGCGATTACAGCGGAATTCGTTGGCCGAGAGCAATGCGGGCTCCAAGTAAGTGGAATGTCTTGTTTTCCCATTCAAATCATATTTATTAACCAACTACTTGTAACTCTTCCAACAGCAACAGAGAAAAGATCTCACCACAATTCTCAATACGCGACGTGACAGCGATGTTCGAATCTCGTTCACAAAACCAATAGGCTAGGCCAACTTTAGCAACTAATTACATCGAAATAATGAGACAGCTATCTACATATAATCACAATACTGGAGCAACAGCGCTATATACTCATGTATAGGAAATATTTAGCGCGATATACTCGTATATACCGTACATACATACATGCAGATATATACCGAAATATCGTGACAGCATGTTTGGATACGTCGGTATATATATTTTATTTAGTTTTTAAATATTCTTTTAAGCGCATTGATATTCTCGATACTGTTTGCTCTATTTGGCACAAGCGGCTCCAAAGACATTCTGATTTATAATGCCGTGCCGTGCCCATAGCAAATAGCAACACAAATTATATTGAATACTGATCATGATAATCATAATGACGACGCTTTGCGCCTTGAATCATATATGCAAAATTCAATTTTGTTTTAAAGAGCGGGAAGAGAGTTTAAATTAAAAAGACCATCCCAATCCAATCCAATCCAATCCAACTCCGAAAGACCCAAACCCTAAACCCAAAGCCATGCAAATTGTTATTGCATTTAAGGCGTTTCGTACATAGTTGTTAAGTTTCATTCGTTTATTCATAATGAAGATCGATGAATTCCTTAGGATGGAATTCAATTTTAGTTTGTTTAGTGCGTGATTTGTTTCTCGAATGTTTTTATTTACTTGTTTATTACAACAAAATTGTGACGAGTGTAGCGGAGGTATAAATTTTCTTCATTTTAAATTAAAGCATTTGCAACAACTTTGTGCAAGTTGGGCTAAGTTAATTATTATACGATTAATTTATACTTATTTTTAAACTTAATAAAACTCAATTGCATTGTCATTGAATCACTCTTTCTTCAACCCGATCTTGTACATACTATTTGGCTTTTGCTTCTGAACTAAGTCGCTATCGAAAACTAAAATAAAAACTAGCGATTTTTCTACAGTACAACCGAAAAGTCTGTGTACGTGGCTTGTGCGAATACTCGATTTCCAGGACAAAACACTCTAATTTTATTTATTACATTTACCGGCTTTTGAAAATGAGCTAGAAGTAAGCAAATTATTAGATGCAAACTATTTATTATAGATAAAATATATTTTGACCTAAAAAGTAGTACAACTAAATAAACTTGATGGTTGTCCCGAAGAATAATTTTTAAACTAACTGGTATGAGTTCGCTAGAAGGAAAGACTACTCTCAAAATTTTGAAGCTAAATCAATCCTTAACAAAGTAATTAAAAGATGCATGTGTAATTTAGTTTTTCTTTTACAATAAATATATAATTTATATATAATATTTTACCTTTGAAATGTAAATTATATATACTGTATGCTAACAATGCTGGAAATCTGCTGAATGAATTAGTCAATGGTTGTACACTTATTAACCGGTAAAAGCTAAAATATTTTGTTCATTAATTATTATTTAACTCAATTCAAAGTTTTACTTTTTATAAACTTACCAAGCGCGTACACAGGCTCCGAATATAATATTAATAATTTTCTTACTCGTATATGTATTCTGACCAAAACTACTAAAAGAGCTAAAGAAAATAACTAAAGGAATTTTAATCGTGGCTAGTGCTTAGATCTGACTAATAGATAAATTTCAAATTAATCAAAACCAAATTCCTTTATCAAACTAAATCACATATTTATTAATCTTTTAAATCGATCCAGAGCAGCTGCCAAACTTTTACATTTCGAACCTATAACAATTGTTAAAGACAAAACAAATATTACACAAAGTGAAAGGACAACTGAAATTAACAGAATTGTAATACAATAACTAAATAAAATAGAAAGCTTTAAAACATAAGTTAGCATTTGATATATTTTGATAAAAAAAAAATTAATAAACTCACATTGTAGTTATAAAGAATTGTACTTCATAACGACTGAGGAATGAATATAAGTGTCGCTTGCAACATTTACAAACAAAAGGTACCATTTATGTATTTCAAACAAACTAAAAACTAAAGATATTGGCTAGAGCAGCATAAATCAATCAATAAATTATGAAAAGGATTATAAGATGAAATGGCATGGAATGAGTAAACCAACTGCATTAACACTTTTGTAAGCCCTAACATACTACATGCATTGAACAAGAAGAACACTAATTTAACGCATTTAAATAAAACAAAGCATATTTAAATATACATATAAAATGATTGCTGTTTTTTTTATTTTGGTCATTTATGAATTATCACATTAACTTAACCGCAGACTGCCCCATGCGGTTTTCGGATTTTCTCCTGATATGTAAATGGCTTTAAATTGGAATTCGAGTTAAGGGTTTCTGCATCTAGCAGCCATAGAAACTTACGGGGACAAAAAAAAATAGATTTTTATTTTAATCCCGCTTCGGTTTCTACTAAATTCTATCTGATCCATTGGGTGGAGTACCTTAAACGGTTTCTCATTCGGGGGATCCCTTTATGGCCCCCTGGAAAAACATGGTTTTTCATGCCCCTTGCCATGGGCATATATTGGCCAATTCTTATCCGATCTTCAAGCAGGATACCTTAAATGGTTCTTAGTCAAAACCTTTTTACAATAGGTACTAGCCATATCAAATTATAGAGATTCCAATAAACATTACTGTTTCTACGAGTATATAAAACCCGTTTAGAAAAGAATTGGTGTATAAAATGTTGAGCTTAAATTAAAAATGAACCCATTAAGGCAATGATGTTGCTTTGTTGAAGTACATAAAGAGTTGTAAGCCTCCCACTGATCTTTTCTTTCTTTATTGTCTGGCTAATAAAATCCAGTTTAGCCAGCAAAGGCGTTGCACCACCCAGAGTTTCGTCATATGCCGGCAATTTTATTAGCTGTGAGATTTGTCCTTTGGCACTCCTCTGGAACCTGCTGGGAGAAAGCCGAAAACAACACGTGAGAAAATTAATTTGATTAAATCGCCATGGAAACGCGCAGCGGTCCAGGAGTGTGGCAAGAAGGAGGTACTCGACGCCGTTCTTGTGTCTTATCGCCAAATCAATTGCTGTTGTTATTGTTGTTAGCCGGCTACTTAGCGCGGAAGCTGAGCAACCACCAAAGGACGAATATCCTTCGATGCGGGCTCGCAACAGTGAATGCACTAAATGATGTGCATAAGTGCGAAAACGTTTTGCTTCTGCCCGGGCCCCGGGTCGAAGTTCGTCTCTGGATTTTCTCTTTTTGCCAGAAGTCCTTTCGGGCTCTCTGTTTGCGTTGATTGACGCTGATAGGACACGTGTTGGCAATTATTTTAGAATAAACATAACAAGGCTCTTCATGGGGCCAAATCAGCAGATGACTTCTCCCCCACCCGTGCTAGAAGGACAAATACTTTGGTTTGGGCGGGCCAAATTATGTCCTCTTTGATGATGTGATTTGAAGAAACTGGTAAACATGTTTTAACCATAATTTATTTTACTTATTTAAGTAATTTAACATGAGTTTGTGAAGCTTCTGGTTTGACTAAACGATACCCGATACCTTGTTATTTTAAGAACTTTATGAATATTTTTGTATAGTTAAAAGGTAATTGATTAGTTTTAATTATTCAACCATTTTATTTTAAACGATGAATGAACTATGAATTCTTTTTGATATTCCTGTAATTCCTGGAATACAAAACCTAATTATCATTATAATGCAATTATCGGCTAATACATTTTCTATATCAGAACTTAGGATCGTTAAAACACCCATTTTTCCGGGTCAACGGTATTCGCATTCCCGACGACCCGTTTCCGGAGTACAAGTACGGGATTGGGGGGCGGTAGAGGCGCTTGGGTGCTTATTAAAAGCCTCTTGTTGTGATCCTAGGCACAGTAACCTTTTCACCCTGCCCCCGTCCTAACAATTAGAGCCCTAACAAATGCAATTATCCACATACCTCCCTCCACTCTATGGCCATTCCTTCACCCCTTGCAGCACACAATTGCTCTCATTGGCAACAATTGTAGATGAATCCCGGACCAGAGGAGTCACAAGTTCGCCGAGTCCTTTCCCAGCCGACGACAAACAACAAAATTGAAAAAAAAAGAATAAAAATAAAAATACGTGCGAAGCAGCAAAAGCAGAGCCACACAACACACAGAGAAAAGTTACCCGAACGCGTGCCACATATTAAATTACATCGAAATATGTGCACAGGATGATTTGTCGAAGGGGCAGCTTGTAATTTGCTGGCATTTTTCGATTTTATCAGAGCAGAGCAGGGTGTTGGGTGTTCCTGAACATGTCTGATATTTTGATACATTTGTTGGATTCTACAGCCATGTAGTTTCCTAATTAATTCAATTTACCTCGCGTAATTGTCGTAAATTCCACTTTACTGCTGCACAACCAAAAAATGTCGGATTGCTGGGAATCCTAACCCTCGGATTTGACATTTATGTTTAGTGGGCGGTAACGCTTCAATTTTTTGACATATTTTCCATTTAAGAACAACCGAAATAGATTTTTATTATCAGCTAATGTGAGGACCTCCACGAACAGTTTACTATTCAAGATGAAACCCAAATGGGAACCAAATCATGATTTAATTTTAGATTAAAAGCATTAATAGTGATCTATATTAATGATTTTAGGTTTTCTTTACAATTAGTTTTTAAGCTGCTCCCGTTCGGAGAACTTCTTTTTATTCTAGGAAGAAAAAGGATACACACAAAGGAAGTGGCACTTGCTATCGGTGACCCTCTTTAAGGATGTAGCCACTTGTGCTCCCTTTCTGAGTCCAGCAGTAATAACAAAGGACCCGCAAGGATGTTCAAGTTTGTGTTGCTTGCATCAAAAGTTAATTTAGTGAGAATCAAACTTAAATGCGGAAAAAGGATCTAAGAAGTTACGCCGCTTTTAGACGACGTCGACCCCAATCCTGAATCCGGTCACGGCCTATGGCTTATGTAACCTGATCGGTGACACACTTCAGCTTTGATTTCAAGGAATTATGCTAACACAAAGCCAGGAAAAAACAGAAGACTTCGTTGTCGACTACACAAAAGGATTTGCCAGGCAAACTGACACAAAATGTTGTAATTGCCCCGGGATGGAACACCCTCTTCCTTGAAACCGCAAAGTGGCCATGCAATATGAGGCTACATTTTTATCATTATAAAAATTTGGATTAGCTCTGCTGACAGGACACGTGCAACATCGAAGAAGTACGAGTAGTTGCACACGCAAATTAAGCGGACTAAACGATTTCACGTGAATATGATCGGGCTCACAACGACATGGGAATTTCTGTTTTAAAAAAGTGCCAGACTCGGAAAAATCGATTTTAAAATCCCAGCAACTAGGGGCAAAGGCAGACACACGCTCTTCCGCACGTTCACGTCAACTGGATAACAATGGATGACAACGGAGCTAACCAGAGGTGGATGGATGGGCCGTGGAGGTTGGTGGGGAAATAAGTTAAGTGCTTTCATCCAGGTGAAATGAGTGGAGGAGTCTTCATCTACCGGCAGACAGGCCTCCTTTGTCCTTTCCACATTTTGAGTGTCAAAGTTGCGCAATTAAAAAATAAGGGACTGAAAACTGTGTGAGTCTGACTAGATAAAGTTCAGATTATTTGAAAACATAAATTTAAAAGAAAATCCTTATAAAGGACATTGAATCAGAAACTATTTAATAAATTGGATAGAAAGTTCTTAAGTTATTTTTTGCGTAATTTTATTTATTAAAGACAGTTAAAGACAAAGACTGAGTTTCATGTAAATTGTTACCCAAATTCAAGCTTCACAGAAGATTGTTTGTAATTAG
This sequence comes from Drosophila vallismaia, assembly GCA_035047325.1. Lineage (NCBI taxonomy): Eukaryota > Metazoa > Arthropoda > Insecta > Diptera > Drosophilidae > Drosophila > Drosophila vallismaia. The sequence goes on along the minus strand of JAWNPU010000090.1, from coordinate 9,206,612 downwards.
GTATTAAATCAAATAAACGGATTCCATGTCCCCAGATGAGAGCAGTGGCATTTTGACCTTTCCCACTGGGAAAAGACCCTCCCCACCTACAAGCCTTACGCACCCATGATCATTCGAACTCCAACCTAATGTGCCCGTTTTAGGGCTTTAACCTAATAATGATGTTCGACTTACTTTGCGTGACTTATTTTATTAATAAAACGAGCAAATTTGTCTTGCTTTTTGGTCGCATCGTCAGCATTCTCTGTCTCTCCCCCTGAGGCCCGCTATTGCCTTCATAGTCAGTCCCCATGGCCCCGGATTTCTCTACCATCCTTGCTGAAAGTCCACTTATATCCTGCGCGTTGAAACAGGACAGGAAACAGGACAAAGATACTGAGAAAGCAACCCTGTGACGACAGTTTTCTGATTGGTCGTTGGCAGGACGAAAGCCACTCCCATAATTTTTGGGTGGCAATGGGTGGGGTGGTTGGCATGCTCCCCGAGTGGGTGGTGTAAGGCTATGTTGGGTCCTGATTGAATTACGCGAAAGCACATATTTTTGTTCAAAAACGAGCAATAACTGCAAGGGCAGAGCGTATTTTATCAGACAAAAGGATCCCAGCTCATTGGGTACAGTTTCGTTAGCTCCACGGAAGACCACACGGACGCGTACATACACAAGGAAAATGTCCTGACGATCCAATTTGCGCCCCACGAAAACGTTTGTTTAATTCAATTATAATAATTGCGGCATTTAATGAATTTAATGCATGCACATCAGACATCAGACAACAGACAACAGACATGGCGGCCATGACACGTTAATTATTCATAACGGTAGTTCAGAGGGGGGCCTGTGGCAAGTGAGTGGCTTTCAAAATGGCGTCAGCCGTGGTTCCGATCCGGACGACTACGTCGACGCTGCATAGTTGTGCCAATGATTTGTGGTTATCATGGATCAATTAAAGAGTGCTTTTAGCGCATAAGAACCAAAGGAACTGGCTAATCGGATGACCAAAGGATGGATGCCAGCAGAGATGCAAAAATAGGAGCTCCAATTTTGCGCGAGTGAGACGACCGTATGCACATGCAAATTGGGGGTGTGTTCTATGCTAGCAAGAGATTACGCCGTAAATTCGGTGCACCCCCTTGCCGGGAATCTAAGCGGCCACCACAAAATGCCAAGTGCATTGAATGGAAGCCCGGGAAGGTCTGGGGTGGCAGGTTTTTGCAATCCCTCTCGCTCGCACAGGCCGCTGCTGCAGCTCACTCGCTCGCACACTCCTGCAGGATGCTGCTGGTGATGCTGCTCGTTTGGAGCAATTTGCTGGTTGATGTGCGGTGATTGCCGCAAACTCAACGCGACCGTCAACGAGCAAACAACATAAGCGCGCAGCCCAAGGACATAAGACATATACGATATAGGGTATACTCTGTACGGCAGACGGGAGACCCAACCACTCCGACTTCCACCCACTACCACTTCCACCTTCACTTCCACTCCCAGCCCAGCCGATGGCGATGCTTAATGAGGCCAGCTTGAGTCCCGTGGATGCACATGGACCCACTGCAGCCGCACCCACGCACAGCAAGGCGGCGGGCGTCAGTGTCACCACAATGCTTGCAACAAAAACCCCGTTCTCCATCGAGCACATATTATTTCCAAATTTAAATAGTGCCAATAATAACAATAGCAACTCTTTAAACAATAACAGTGGCAATACCAATAATTACTCGTCCGGTCAGAAAAACAGCAAGAATGCAGTAAAAAGTGCCAGTGCCAGTGCCATCGCCGCCAGGAACAGTTTTATCCAGGACAATAATTTACAGAAGCATTCTTCGCATTTTATGCCATCTCATCCGACCGTGGTTGCCTCCACGTCCCCAGCATCTGCAGTGGCGGGGGCGACGGCAACTGCTCGCGGAGGCCAAGGACCGTCGGGATACGGGAGCGAGGATTACAGCAAGTCCTTGCAAAGCCCCCAACGGTTAGTCTATCGGGAAATCCGTTTTCTAATACAAATTTATTGTGACAACTATAAATATCCGATACTCATTGGAGAATATCCTTTGTCTAATCTTCAAAATAGAATCCAATTATTTTGCATGTGTTTAGTTATTTTTACTTTTATTTCCATCAAAAAACGATGTTAAATTATATTTGTTTAAACAACTTTGTTGTGTAGTGGCAGTCATCATTCACGTTCGGGATCTTCTGCGTACTCCTCCGATCCGACGGCTCAGCAAGGATCTGCGACTGGACAGCATCCACCACCACCGCCAGTGCCAGTACCTCCGCCACCTCCTCCGCCGCCAAATGGAGGACCCAATGGAGTTCTTTACCCAAATGCCCCCTACACCGATCACGGATTTCTGCAAATGACTCTCGGCTATCTATCACCATCATCGGGCACTTACAAGTCGGTGGATCCCTATTTTCTCTCCCAAGGTATGATTTTTCAATTCCAGTGCCAATAAAAAGGAATTCCAAAGCATTGTTCAACAAAATAAAGCTCTAAGTAGTGGGTTAGTGCTCGAAACCCCCTATTTGTGGGAAGCTGGCAGAGACCTTTGCATCGCCCTCCGGTGTCAATGGCCATCAACACCGAAAGTTTCTCTTTATTAAAACTACAATGAAGTTAACGAAATTTTCCCGTTGGTCCTTGCAGCCAGCCTGTTCGGAGGAGCGCCTTTCTTTGGGGCGCCCGGGTGCGTGCCGGAGTTGGCCCTCGGCCTGGGGATGGGGGTGAATGCTCTGCGCCACTGTCGTCGAAGGAAGGCCCGTACTGTGTTCAGTGACCCCCAGCTTTCCGGCCTGGAGAAACGGTTTGTGGCGCAGCGGTACCTATCTACCCCTGAGCGAGTGGAGCTGGCCACGGCGCTGGGACTGAGCGAAACGCAAGTGAAGACCTGGTTTCAAAACCGACGGATGAAGCACAAAAAGCAGCTGCGGCGACGGGATAATGCCAATGGTGAGTCAACGTTTTTGGTCTTCATAACACATGACTTTTAATTAAAACTTAGGCAGAAAGTTTTGTTTGTCAAAACCGAAGAGGGGACAACACTGCGTATGAGTGATATTTTTCCCATCTTCAAAATTTGAAGTATTTTGTCTTCTAATGTGGTTTAATTACCTTTAGCTTTTTATATTTGCTTTCTTGTGGCATTTTGATTACATTAATTGATAATTTAAAACATTGTTTGCTTGTGGCAATTAATAATGAGAAAAAACATTGAAAAATATTCGGAAGCATCTCAATTTTCTGAGTTAAAGCTTTCTATCTATTATTGATTGGCAAAAATTAGACAAATAAAAGAAAGTATGTAACCTCAAAATAGTTTCCTTGAGTGCTGATAGTTTCTTTGAGAAACTTTTGGCCTTTCAATTAGATTTTTCGGCTTTTAGAGGTTTCCTTGGGTTGGCCAAAAGTTTTCCTCAAGTTGCTTTTCAAATCAAATTAGTTGTTAAATTTTTGGAAATTTTCTTTGACTTTTGCATGCCGCAGAGCCCGTTGACTTCTCACGCACCGAACTGGGAAAGCATCCGTCCGAAGCCTCCTCCTCGGACCCAAAGCACGCCAAACTCAGCTCCGGTTCCGGGGCCACGTCCACTCAGTCCACAAGCGAACAGCAACAGCTACAGATGTGCCTGATGCAGCAGGGTTACTCCACGGACGACTACTCCGATTTGGAGGCGGACAGCGAGGACGAAGACAACTCCAGTGACGTGGATATTGTCGGGGATTCCAAGCTCTATCAGTTAACATAGATATTGGATTTGAAAGTGGATTAACCTTTGGTATAAGCCAGATATTTTTTAATTGAATTAAGACCAAATTATTTATTATTAATTATTACCGATTTCGATTTATTACACGAGCACCAAAGATTTTATTACACAACTTAAGTATTCAATTGTATCTTTAATTTGATAGTTTCGACCCTTTGATTTATTTGGTGACTTGAATTTAAAGTTAAAATTATGTTGTAGGAAAAAAATATGTAAATATTCGAATATTGAATGAGCTACATTCTAGTCAGAGTTACGCCTAAGCAAATAATAACCCTAAATCTAATCAATTTTAGTGATTATATTCGAGTACTTCCATTTTAAGATCATACAGTTCCCCAGTCCTTGACGTGTTACCCATAGCATAGTGCTTACAATAAATGAACAGAAATGAATAATGCCAACTTCCCATTCCCCGACTGACTGGGGGAGGCAATCAAACCCAATTGAATGGCAACAAAAAGTAGCAACTAATATGGTTAAAGACGAGGCATCCGAGTATGGGGTTGAGTGCCAGCCACGCCTTGCGCATGGCCAAGTGCCCGGGAGTGGGCGGAGAGTGGGTGGGTTTCGATTGAATTGGGGTGGCTCAATGAACTCTTTACAATGGCAAAATAATTGCGGGTTTCCGCCAGCCATTTTACTCTCCACGGTGGGGGTGAATGTTAAATGTTAAAAATTGATTGATAATCACGGGTTAACAGGAATTCCCAGTACAAAATATAAGTGGTATTTTGAAATAAAAACTTGCTTCTATTAAGTGTAAAATCGGAAGTGATACATGGACAACATAGAGAGAAGATTATTTCACAAAAAGTAAGTATTTTTCTTTATGAATAAAACAGGAACAGATTTTTGGACTATGAACTCAATCGCTGAGTTTAAACTAAAAACCAAGTATGTATTCAGATGAATTTAATATAATATAATATATTTATATTTGTTTCTGATTGTAAATTTAGTTTCTAGACTTTCCTACACGCTTTAATGTTATTTTGGAAATCGTTTACAACGTTCTAATTTATAGAAACACTCTAATCGGGCGCAAATTAACAAAAAGTCGGGAGATAACCAAAAATGAAATACATTCTGAGGTCGTAGCAATGACAAGGCGATGTCGTCTAAAGCTCTGGCATTTAAAAAAAAATAACTAAGTAAATAGGTTTTTATAAAAATACGTATAAGAAACTCGAGCTTATCATATTTTTGATAGGGTTTAAGTGAAAACAAACACGTCGGGACGAGCCTCCCTCGAACAGAATCGATTGGTAATAAAAATCACACTTGCCACTTAACAGGCTACAAGTACAAAGTTTTTAAACAATCTTAACAGTTTTTTGTGCTTCTTAATTAAGTATTATTTTTAAGTATTATTAGTAAGGAAGGAAAAAGGAAAAGCTGTAGTGACATAATATTTAAATTTATATTGTAAATGAAAGATTAGGAAGAGTTTATGGACTTCAATAGCTCCATTTGCTTCAATTGGGATCTCACTCTTTTCTCTTATTTTTATCATTCAACTTCCCCAACTTTTGCTCCCCAATGGGTGCTCCCATCAACTCTCTTTTCAGGTCTGGCACTCTCTTTTATATACTTTTGCTTGTGTGTATTTTATTTACATGCTATCAGCCGTACGTTGCCAGCGGCAAGCCGTAGAAAACAAAACAAAACGGGGAATGGAATACAAATAGCAGACTATTTAATACACTTACCATATGTTGGTAAACAACAACAAATTTCCCTTCTTTTTTAGAGAGAATTCAACAATTTTCCTAAAGAATTTTCAAACCAGAATAGATTCTATTGACAAAGTGATTAAGTCTGGCGAAATGTATCAAACCCACAATCTTTTTCAGTTTAAAAACGTTTAATACTTGTTTTTTAATTAATTTTTCTATAATTTTCCTAGTCTTAACAAAGTGAAAATACCCACAAAATTGATAAGGCAGCAATGACGTATCCACTGGCTTCTTTCCACTGCTGTCGTTGCCATGGATTAAAGCCAACTGGCAGTTTTTTGAGTTCAGCCGTAGAGAGCGGTTCATTATATTCCCAGTCCTCCCCTGTGTTGTTGTAAGTGAAAGTGCATTTCGGTCTTTTTAATTCTCAGAAGCTCCACTCTGGGTTTCTGGGGTCACAGCAGTGTTAAGGACAAGTCTGAAAGTCATTCATTTCATTGTGGGTGAATGAAACACATGTAGAAAATTTTAAGATTTATATAGATAATGTCTTGCTATATATACATATATAGTACAGATAGCTAATCGAGAGTCTGTCGGAGACGTTCCAAAAATAAATAAGGGGGCACGTGTCTGTATATGAAAAATATCATATTTTGGTTCCGGTTTTTTAAAATTTTACTTGATACATTTTCGATTCTCTTGTATAGCAAACTGGTTATCAGCTAGGAAAAAAAACAAAAAAAAAAAACACGAAAACCGCAGACAACAAACACGCATACTCAGAGTGACAAGTTTTTGATAGTGATTTTTATGCAACAAGCCCCCAAAAAAGCAAAAAGATAGATACTTGAAAGAAGGAAAGTCGAGAGGGTTTCTGGTTTGACCTTCAAGCAAGCCCCGAAACACTCAGAATCTATTGGTAATTGTTTTTATTTTTATGGATACCCACAGGAACCGCATCATTTAGAGTGCATAAATAAATTTACCCCATAATGGCGGCGAGTAACGGTAATTGTAAGTGAAGTTCTTCCTCTTTTCTATTGCCTGTTGCCTGTCCTGCTGACCTTCCCCAGCCGCCATTTTCCAAAACAATTTCCGCCAGCCATTTTCCCGCTCCAAAGAAGCCATATTTTGTTATATTTGTATTTGTCAATTTTAATTTATTATTTATACCTTCAAATTGAACAACCTTTTAACAAATTAATATTCTAATAAGTTCTAATATACACTTTTATATTATTTATATGTTTATTGTTTAATTATATTTTCATATTTTGTATCCTTTTTTCACACATTGATTTACTATTTCCCCCTTTAGCCAAAATGAGCCAACAGGGTCCAGCATTTGACTCCAACGCGATGACGCTGACGCGTTTCGTGCTTCAGGAGCAGCGCAAATTTAAGAATGCCACCGGCGATCTGTCCCAGCTGCTCAACTGCATCCAGACGGCAATCAAGGCGACTGCCTCGGCGGTGAGGAAGGCGGGAATCGCCAAGCTTCACGGTATTGCTGGGGACGTAAATGTCCAGGGCGAGGAGGTGAAAAAACTGGACGTTCTCTCAAACGAGCTGTTCATCAACATGCTCAAGTCATCCTACACCACCTGCCTGATGGTATCCGAGGAGAACGAGAACGTGATTGAAGTGGAAGTGGAACGACAGGTAAAATATGATCTCTTTCAGGCTTCCTATTTCCTAGAGACGGATTCCAGTTCAAGTTTTATATTTTATTAAAAGTTTTTGAGTAAATGGCTTTAATAAAAATATCCGGTTATGTTTTTAGGGAAAATACATCGTTTGCTTTGATCCGCTGGACGGCTCCTCCAACATAGACTGCCTGGTGTCGATCGGTTCGATCTTCGCCATCTACCGCAAAAAGAGTGATGGTCCACCGACCGTCGAGGATGCCCTCCAGCCCGGCAACCAGTTGGTGGCCGCAGGATATGCCCTATACGGCTCGGCCACGGCTATTGTCCTTGGACTGGGCTCCGGGGTGAACGGCTTCACCTATGACCCGGCCATTGGGGAGTTCATCCTGACTGATCCCAACATGCGTGTGCCCGAGAAGGGCAAGATCTATTCAATCAACGAGGGCTACGCCAGCGACTGGGAAGCAGGCGTTGTCAACTACATCAGTGCCAAGAAGGACCCAACCAAGGGAAAGCCATACGGAGCCCGTTACGTGGGTTCCATGGTGGCCGATGTTCACCGTACCATCAAATACGGAGGAATTTTCATCTACCCAGCGACCAAGTCGGCCCCTAATGGAAAACTGCGTCTGCTTTATGAGTGCAACCCAATGGCCTACCTCATGATCCAGGCCGGCGGACTGGCCAGCGACGGAAAGATCAGCATCCTGGACATTGTTCCTAAGAAGATCCACGAGCGCAGCCCTATAATCCTTGGATCCAAGGCGGACGTGGAGGAAGCCCTTAGTTATTTGAAGTGATTTTTGTAATTTAATTGAGTAAACGATAATAAGTTTTTTAATTAAGAAACCGGCAACTAATTTACACCCTTCCGAGTCGTTCTCCCAAAAGTATACACCCACAAGGCATCAGAATAAATTGCTTGTTAATATCTTAATCATTTAAGGTTTGGTCCACAGTAAGAACTGGGCTTGAAGCAGGCCATGTTATAGATTCTCGGCCTTATGGCTAAGATCAAAATGTATGAGAATTCTTAAATTATAAAGAACTAATATTGACAATTTATTATTAATGTCGGGACGGCGCGAACGCCATTCCCGGCTACCAAAAATTACAGGCACGAGTTATTCACATTAGGAATAATCGCAGAGGTCAACTCAGCCGAGGTGCAATGGCCAAGCCTCACTCCGGAGGAACCGCCTTCGTGATCACGGTTAACCTCTACGCCAGGTAAGTATGCTTTCGTCCGCTCTGTACAAGGGTTTCCAACGGACCCTTGCCAGAACCAGTTTGGAATTTTAGACAAATGCCTGGCTAGAAAGTTAAAAAGGTAGAAACCTTTTCTCCGTGTTACCGAATACCAAATTTCGTAAGGAGCTATATAAAGAGGATACCTTGGATTATCGTGGATCTTTACTAGAGCGCCAAAGAACTCGTCTTTAGGAAGCGTCACAGAATGTCTTCATGTACATATCGTAGGCCTGCCAATAAACAATATATAATAATGGGAGGGGTTTAAGGATAAAAAGGACTTTGGCAGGATAGAAAAACTCACCGTGTTCTTGGACTCTCTACATTTGAAAGCTTTTCCCATCTTAATGTAGTCCTCAAACATTAAAGGATCCTCAATGTGGTAGACTATCTCAAAAAAAAAATTGCTGCTTCGCGAGGAAATCTTTATCCGCAATCTTAACCTCCTGCAACTTGTGGACCTGCTCGCCCCGGGTGCCAATCGATGGCGGGTCGTCCCAATATTGCCGCCGGGATTCGGCCACTAATCAATAAATGAACAAATATTCGTAATATTAGTAATTAAATGGCCATTTCGTTCTATTTAAAGAATTTTTATTCTTTTGTCATTTAATTTTATTAACTTTTCGTTAACCATACTTAATTGCATACAAAACTAGTGTGTTTAAAAAGCATTCGCCTTATGCTTAGGCACAAAAGTGAATCCTTCGGGTACGTGACCCAGTAGGGACTCGCTGAGCTTTACCCAATCGGATGCAGAGCCGGAACTCATTAGGGTCTCCATTTCATCGCGGCCGCGATACTTCTGGGGACGTTCATTAATCTTTTGAGGCGGATTCTGTTGAAGCTCCTCGGGTATGTATCGGTACAGGAACGACTGCCACTCCAGAAGAAAACGTCGCGTAGTCTCCACACCCTTTGTATCGGAGCCCCAGTGTTCTAGCCCGTAGTTGCAGAACTTGCGCATCAGTTCAAAGCGTTGGCTGGACGACGGAGCCCAAGCCTTCTGCTCCTTGATCTCCTGGAAGATCCATGGTTTGATAAGCGCCCCGCGCCCTATCATCACCGAGCTCACATGTGGCGCCAGGGTGCGACGCTCAAGGTAGTCTTCATAGCTGAGAATGTCGCCGTTTCCAATTACCGGCATCTGCTTGGCTTTAGCAGCACACTCTTCGATGTAGCTCCAGTTCGCGTGCTTTGTGTATCGCTGTTCCCTAGAGCGGCCGTGCAGCGTTACGGCGGATGCGCCCCACTCCTCAACCAGCGGCAGTAGCTCATGCGCCACACTCTTGTCCGCGTAAATTCCTGTGCGCATCTTTACGGTGAACGGCAACCTTTCCGACAGAGCCGAGCAACTGCGGACAGTTAACTCTAGGATGTTGGTGCGTCGCATCAGAGCACTGCCTCCACCCTGCTGATAGATCAAGTCAATGGGACAGCCTATATTCAAGTCTATATAGTCAACTTTCGCGGTCTCTTCAATTAACTGGGCTGCCTGAGAAATAATATTTGGATTATTTCCGCACAGTTGCACGCCAAACACATCCTCGCTCTGATGCCGTTTTGTCAGTGCCCACTCTTGACCCAATCCTTTAAGCAGTGGCAGGGCACAAGCCATTTCGCCACAGGTGATGTCCGCACCGAGCTCCTTGCAGATGCGTCGAAATGGGAGATTGCCGACGGTTGTCAGGGGCGACAGGACAAGTTTTTCCCTAAAATCGACAGCAGGTTTGCGAGAAGCATCTCTTCCAACTGGAGAATCATCGACAATGCAACCAATCGGGGTGTTCTTGGCGTTGGATACAGTAGACTCTGCAGGCGGCTCATTATTAGCTTCCGGTAGCTGATTCTTCTCTTGAGAATCTTCGCTCAAACTTTTCCCTGGATCTGATTCTTCTTGTTTGTCCTTATCTCCTTGGACCTGTTGCTTCCGTTCATCGCGGAGCTTTTCTGCCAGTTTTATAAGCTCCTTGCTACGGCTAAAATCGTAGTCATGCTTTCGTAGCCGCACCTGGAGATCTGGAGATAAGAAAGGAGACCAAAAATTAAAGTTAAGAGATTAAAAACATACAATTTTTAACCCACCTGAATTTATTCCATTGAATGTTGTCTGGTTAGCATTCTCATCATAAGATTCCTTTTTTATATTCCTTCCTTGGTCATCCGTGTGCGCCTTGGCGAAGCGGCAGCTGACCCCTCGAGCACAATATCCTTTGGTGGTAAACACGTAGCATTCCGTGCCCAGATCCTCACCCTTAGCCGCCAAAAACACATCCAGATCGTGCACGTAGCGACAGTTGGCCAAGGAGCAGGGATCTCCGCTAGGACCATCAATCAGGGAGTGGCAGAGATGCGAATACCTCGCATCTTTGAACACGGGACGATTCTGTGGAAGTTTATCGTGTTATTAAAAGCCATTCACATAGATAGCTATATTTGGTGTTACTTGCCTTGTTCTGACCCCGTTTACGCTCCTTCTTGTTCCACTTTTTCTTCTCACCGGCGTCATTTGAACCTTCATCCTCGCGCTTTCTCTTGTTGCTTTCGTCGTTATTTGGTGGTACTGCCTCCTTAACAGCCTTGTCTTCAGCTACGAGGTATCTGCAAGTCGTAAAATGTGTGGTAATTGGCTTTTTTGTCATATTAAAGATCTTACTCTGGCTTTATATAGCAAATGCCCGGCTCCATGGTCTCACAATAAACAAATCGCACGTGCTGGTCGACTTTGTTTTCTTTATCAATCAGCTGAGGCACCTCCTAAATGGAAGTTATCGATATATTTAACAATATCGGTTTAGATAAACGCTTTTAAACCACTTTTTATATTAAATTATGGAACATTCCGCAATTTTTGGTTATCAATTCCTAACTATTATGTGTTCATTTTATTTAATCATGAATAATTATTTATTTATCGAAAGCCGGTCGCTCATCTCTGTTGTATAATGCGGCACGATGGTGCAGCTGTTTAAATTTCTGTTAAAATCCACCAAAGCGGTAGGAATATGATGAAATTCTAGATTCAAGTGATGCCTCCACCTTCTTCTTGCAGCCTGCTCGAGCCCACTTTCGGCCCACCTTTCTGGACACCCTGCGCTTGGCGGTTCGAGGCGGACATGGCGGTAACGGATTACCCAAGTATGGAGGAGTTGGAGGACAGGGCGGCTGTGTCTATTTTGTGGCCAAGGACGGCCTGACACTACGGAAGGTGGTTCAGAGCATAAAGGACAAGCGTGTGGTTGCTTCCAGCGGCGAGGACAGCAGCAAAGCTAGTATCTTTGGGCGCCGTGGAGTTGACCAACGCATTGAGGTGCCAGTGGGCGTCCAGGTGTATGACGAGCGTCAAAAACTAATAGCCGACCTTAACGAGAATGAAGCCACTTGCATTGTAGCCGGAGGAGGAGTAGGAGGCTGCACTGGAACCAATTTCCTTGGACGTCCCGGCGAAAACCGTACTGTCAATCTGGACCTGAAGCTCATCGCAGATGTGGGACTCGTGGGCTTCCCCAACGCAGGCAAGAGCACGCTCCTTAAGGCGGTCTCCAATGCAAAGCCTAAGATTGCGTCATATCCCTGTTAGTAAATACTACTTTTATGTAACAATTTTACCTTTTAAAATGACCAACTATTTCTATCCAGTTACTACCATTCGACCTCAAATCGGAACCATCGAGTATAAGGACCTGCGCTCCATCACAGTGGCAGATCTTCCGGGACTCATCGAAGGAGCACACGCCAACTTTGGCATGGGACACAAGTTTCTCAAACATATAGAACGCACACGGCTGTTGGTCTTCATGGTCGACATATTCGGCTTTCAGCTGAGCCCCAAACATCCCCATCGGGACTGTATGGCGAACATTTATGCCCTGAACAAGGAGCTGGAGCTATACGATCCGTCGCTGTTAGAAAAGCCCAGTGTACTGCTGCTAAACAAGATGGACAAGGAAGGAGCTCACGAGATTCTTACTAAAGTGAAACCAATCATCGACGACCTGTCCACCGGGCTGGAGCAATGTCCCGAGGAACTTCGACCCAAGCAAGTGCTTAAATTCGAAAGCATACTCCCTATATCCGCCATTAACTCCACGAAAGTTGTCCAGATAAAAAAGCAGTTGCGGCGAACGCTAGTTCGTCTAGCAGAGCAGCAATTCGTGGTGGATGGGGAGGAGATCAAAGAAAAGCTCCAGCAGCGTGTTGGTGTGGTTGGACCAAAAGTTACGTAGTTTAATAAATAATTAATATGTATTATCCCGCTACTATTACTTTTACTATCGCGGACCCATTACAATATTTATTTCAACGCACAAATCAGAAGAAATGATCAAATATTTAGCGCTATAAATTTTAAAAATAACAGTGCTGGTAAATTTCAAATTTTTTCGGCTTTACAACACTACAATGAAATAATTTTTTTTAAAATTCTAGTCTTTCGAACTAAATAAGTTTGGCCAAAAAAACGTAAATAGAAAATCTGTATGGGAATCTACTTTTACATTTTCAATATCAATCATTTAATAAATAAAATAATAATAATACGTTGGCCAAAGCCCTGGTAATGGATTTTGCGAATGCACTACTTGGCCACACTACATCATAGTTTGTTGTTGTCTCCTGCGAAACACTTCGAAGCGAAAAATGATAAATATTAAGAATTCCAATTGGACTGGAATCCAAAATGCAGATCCAGAGTGCCGAGTGTGAAGTGCGGGTGGCGTAAAATGCAGATAAAGGACCTCCAGTGGTCGAAAATAAAAATGACATTGCGATACATACACACAGACGGACTCTAACGAAAAACTGGTATATAAAAGACGCCAAAGAAAAAAGACGGAGCGTGCGAAAAAGAGAGGAAACGCGCGCGCCTGCAAATTCGAATTGGGATAAATAAATACTTGCCCGTCCGTGATGTCACAACATAATCAACCCCACCAAGTTCCCCCGCACCCGCAACCGCATCCGCACTATCCCTACCACCACGCCTCCTTGTCACTGCCCTTGCAGCAGCAGCAGCAGCATCAGCAGCACCAGCAACAGCAGCAGCATCAACAGCAGCAGCATGCCAGCAGTTGGTACTCACATGTTGCTTCCTACCCACCCTCCCATACGGCCTTCAACCCCGCACTCCCCTGCAAGGCCGCCAGCAACAGCAACAGCAGCACCACCAACAACAACTCCATCATGGGCCCCTATGGAGGGGGCGGCGACACGCATGGCTATTACGGCAATGTAAGCGCCGGAATCGGAGTGGGAGTGGGAGTGGGTGGTGGCGCAGTAGGCTCGACCTACGGCCTTGGGGCCAACACAGTGGCCTATGCCCACAATCAACTGCTTCAGTATCAGCCGCACCATCAGCAACATCAGCAGGAGCAGCACTCGCAGCAGCCGCACCTGGGTCACCGGTCGTATATGGGGCACGATGTCATGACAGGGACCGGGACCGGGACCGGGACCGGGACCGCAACCGGTAGCTATCCGTATATCAAAAGCGAACCCATGGAGGCTTTCCAGCAGCCGCCAAATCCCATGGCACCGCCACCAGCCCTGCCCCCAGCCCAAGAGATGATCATAAAATGTAAGTATAGAAAAGTCCAGAAACAATTAATGGATAACAACTATATTAGGTGCTGGAAAATCAAAAAAGTTAAGCGCAAAATCCATTTTCCTATAGATACAGATACAGACACGAGCTAGGCAAGCACACAGTCGCAGTCACAGTCGCAGTCACAGTCGCAGTCAGTTAGTTGGGGCCGCTTTTCTATAGGTCTATAGGTATCGCAATTTCAGCTCCGTTTTGGCGTCGAATCAATAAAACGTATGCTCAGTTTCGCTGAGGTTTGGCGCCCGATTCGTTCGGTTGGTTCGTACATATCTCTCGGTTCCGTTCCGTGTTTGACTTGTATTATATTACTTTTTTTTTTTGGCTCGATGTGGCGATGTGTGTGCGAAAGTACGGACGTTTGTATGTATCCATTTGGCAAATGTATACTCGTACTCGGATAGATGCTCTCAATACTACCGGCGTACCCAACGCCAGTTCGATTTCGTATCCCAATCTGCCTTATAATGCTTATTGTTGGGATTGTCTTTCGAGAGGCTTCTTATGCAACCTGTTTCCATAGAATAACCCATGTTCCGCCCCCTATATCCGCATAACCAGCTAAATGGGCGGGGCAGTATCTAAAGAACATTAAAATTACCATAAAGGAAAAAGATTCAACTTTTTCCAGTTCTATAATCCCATTTTGAATCCTTAGATGAGGCTTTTTTTATGGTAAATAGACATTAAAAATAGGCACATTTTTTTTGTCTCGATTATCTAATAACTGCATGTGTATGTATATTACTTTCTTATCAAATAAAAGTGGAAATTTAATATGTGGGAACACAATATACGAGTACAATGCAAATAAATACAAAACCATAGCAACAAACACAAGGTACATATTTTTTTTCATCTGCGCAGAGTTCATCCCATTTCTTGTATTTATTTTTAATTTATGGTACTCAGTGGCCGAGTCAGTCAAAACTATTTAAATATAATCTAAATAAAGTAGGTGAAGAGATATTCTAGTGTCTCAAGAAAATCGAAATTATTAAAAGTATCAAATACTTATGTTTTTCTTCCGTAGCGGAACCCATTGACGAACAGGCCTACAAGTCCAACTATGTGGACGACAACACGCCCTTTGCCGACTTCAGTAAGTTCAACGAATTCAGCGAAGACATGCTGAGTCCCAAAGTGGAGCTGACCGTCAAAGACGAGTCGTACGCGAAAGTGAGTGACCTCCAACACAGATTGCGCAACCAGTATTTACTTTTTGTTCTTCACATTCAGAACTTCCACCATCGAAAGCTGCAAAACGATCGCCCTGCCGGCAATGAAAGCCTGCCGGTGTGCCAGCGCTGCAAGGAGGTGTTCTTCAAGAAGCAGACCTACCTGCGCCACGTTGCAGAGAGCAGCTGCTGCATCCAGGAGTATGACTTCAAGTGCACCATCTGCCCCATGTCTTTCGTGAGCGCTGAAGAGCTGCAGCGGCACAAGCACCATCATCGGGCCGACCGATTCTTCTGCCACAAATACTGTGGCAAGCATTTCGAATCGATTGCCGAGTGTGAGGCGCATGAGTACATGCAGCATGAGTACGACAGCTTTGTCTGCAATGTAGGTTATAGGAAATTATAATCTTTATATTGTCTTATTGCTAATTATTATTGCTAATCCAGATGTGCTCGGCTACCTTTGCGACGAGGGAGCAGCTCTACTCCCACCTACCGCAGCACAAGTTTCAGCAGCGCTTCGACTGCCCCATTTGCCGCCTATGGTATCAGACCGCTCTCCAGCTGCACGAGCACCGGATAGCGGAGCCCTATTACTGCGGCAAGTACTACGCAGGCGGACTTAACGCAGGGGCATCACAGCAGCAGCAGCATCACCACCAGAGCCAGACGAACTACAAGCTACAGGATTGTCACATGGCCACAATGGAGAGTAGGTGTCAAAGATCTTTGTTTTGTCCTAAGACCACTGTAGAAATAAGTTTGGGAGCCACACAAATATCAACATTCGGTGTCGCTTCTTTTGTGTGGCAATTAGAAGCGAAAGTTATTTGACAGAACATTTGACATAAAAGTCGTTTTAACATTAAGATATTTAGATTTTTTCATAAAATTTGGAACCATTAAGCTTCTAATATTGTTTAGTTTTGAGTCCTTATTTATTACTCATTTAATTTTGTAATCATCAGTGCCCAATACATCGCAACACAAGCCGAATTCCTCCAACTCCACCATGCCGGCTACGGCGGCACTTAGTTCCTTGCTCCAACAGCGTCAAGCAAAGGCCGATGGCGCAGCCATGTTCGCCGCCTCGGCGGTCAAGGCGGAGACGAACGTGAAGCTGGAGCGGAGCTACAGTAACTCGACCAGTGAGTCATCGTACGGTATGCAGGATGGCGGCTACAACAACTCCTTTTCCGGAGAGTCTTCGATGCACAGCGGGGCCATCGCCGGACCGCAGGCTAACTCCTCCACGCTGGACGACTCCGAGGACGCGCTGTGCTGTGTGCCATTATGTGGAGTACGCAAGAGCACCAGCCCCACGCTGCAGTTCTTTACGTTCCCCAAAGACGAAAAATACCTCAACCAGTGGCTGCACAATCTCAAGATGTTCCATGTGCCGGCCTCCAGCTACAGCAGCTTCCGGATCTGCAGTATGCACTTCCCCAAACGCTGCATTAATCGATATTCGCTCTGCTATTGGGCCGTACCGACATTCAACCTTGGCCACGACGACGTGGCCAATCTCTACCAGAACCGAGAGCTCACCAACACTTTCACCGTCGGCGAGGTGGCCCGGTGTAGCATGCCCCACTGTACCAGCCAGCGAGGCGAGAGCAATTTAAAGTTTTACAACTTTCCCAAGGACATCAAAAGCTTGATTAAATGGTGCCAGAACGCCCGTCTGCCTGTCCAGGCCAAGGAGCCGCGTCACTTCTGCAGCCGTCACTTCGAGGAACGGTGCATCGGCAAGTTTCGCCTTAAGCCCTGGGCGGTGCCCACTCTTCATCTGGGCGCTCAGTACGGAAAGATCCACGACAATCCCAAGAACTTGTATGTGGAAGAGAAACGCTGTTGTCTAAACTTCTGTCGCAGGAGCAGGTCCTCTGACTTCAAT
Source organism: Drosophila vallismaia (assembly GCA_035047325.1). Lineage (NCBI taxonomy): Eukaryota > Metazoa > Arthropoda > Insecta > Diptera > Drosophilidae > Drosophila > Drosophila vallismaia. Next base: position 9,189,581 of record JAWNPU010000090.1, on the reverse strand, counting down.
ATGTCGCTGTATCGATTTCCCAGAGACGAAGTGCTCCTCCGTCGTTGGTGTTATAATCTTCGCTTAGATCCAGGAGTCTATCGAGGCAAGAATCACAAAATATGCAGCGCCCACTTTATCAAGGAGGCATTGGGTCTGCGAAAGTTATCTCCCGGTAAGTGGTTTCTTGAATCACAAAATAAAGTTCTACAAACAATCTGATTTGCAAACATTGCAGGAGCCGTGCCAACATTGCATTTAGGCCACAATGACACCTTCAACATCTACGAGAACGAGCTGTGGCCGCCGCCAACTCCTTCCACCAGCCATGGCGGTGGCCAGATGCAGTTGCAGCATCAACAACTCCCGGCGCACCACTCGCTCCAGCACCAGCTGCATATTGGTCAGGGAAAATCCTACCAACGCCACTCGGCCGTGTCCACTTCCTCCTCGGCGAGCTCCACCTCGCACTACGTGGACCCGGAGGTTAGCGCTTCATATCTGGCGATGGGTGGCTCCTCGATGAACGCCACCGACAGTATGGATGTTTGCTGTGTGCCCAGCTGCGAGAGCAAGCGACACAACTCGGAGAACATCACCTTCCACACGATTCCGCGAAGACCCGAGCAGATGCGAAAGTGGTGCCACAACCTGAAGATACCCGAGGACAAAATGCACAAGGGCATGCGGATTTGCAGCCGGCATTTCGAGCCCTACTGCATCGGCGGGTGCATGCGCCCGTTCGCAGTGCCCACGTTGCACCTGGGACATGACGACGAGGACATTAACCGCAACCCGGACGTAATCAAGAAGCTGAACATCCGCGAGACCTGCTGCGTAGCAGTGTGCAAGCGAAACCGGGACAGGGACCACGCCAATCTGCACCGGTTCCCCAGCAACGTGGCTTTGCTGACCAAGTGGTGTGCCAATTTGCAGCGCCCCGTTCCGGACGGCAGCAAGCTCTTCAACGACGCCATTTGCGAGGTGCACTTCGAAGATCGTTGTCTGCGAAACAAGCGCCTGGAAAAGTGGGCGGTTCCCACGCTGATCCTGGGCCACGAAGACATTGCCTATCCACTGCCCACGCCGGATCAGGTGGCCGAGTTCCATTCTCGACCCTCGGCCCCCAACAATGGCGAGGAGCAGGGCGAGTGCTGCGTCGAGACCTGTAAGCGAAATCCCAGCGTGGACGACATCAAACTATACCGGCCACCGGAGGAGGCCTCTGTGCTGGCCAAGTGGGCGCACAACCTACAGACTGAGGCCGCCCAGTTGGTAAGCCAGCGAATCTGCAATCTGCACTTCGAGGCCCACTGCATTGGCAAGCGAATGCGGCCGTGGGCCATACCCACCCTCAACTTGGCCGGAAACATTGAGAATCTCTACGAGAACCCGGAGCCCTCCATGCTTTACAAACGTCGAATGCACACGAAAGCCAAGTTGTCCGCCTCTGCGAAGCCTACCTGGGTGCCGCGTTGCTGCCTGCCACATTGCCGCAAGGTACGTGCCCTGCACAACGTCCAGCTCTACCGCTTCCCCAAGCACAACCGCTCTACGCTGGCCAAGTGGGCGCACAATTTGCAGGTGCCTATGGTGGGAAGTGCCCAACGCCGGGTTTGCTCGGCTCATTTTGAGCCGCACGTGCTGAGCAAAAAGTGTCCGGTGCCGTTGGCAGTGCCCACATTGGACCTGAACGCCCCACAAGGGCATGTGGTCTACCAGAATCCGGCCAAGCTGAGAGCCAGCAAACTGTGCCTGCAGCGCGTATGCATCGTAGAGAGCTGTCGCAAGACACGGGCGCAAGGCGTGCAACTCTTCCGGCTGCCGCACAATCCCACCCAGCTACGGAAGTGGATGCACAATATCCGGACACGTCCACGGGGTTCTATGCGGTCCCAATACCGGATTTGCTCGCGCCACTTTGAAACGCATTCGTTTAACGGCCGAAGGTTAAGTGCAGGGGCCATTCCCACGCTGGAACTGGGTCATGACGACGACGACATCTACCCCAACGAGGCGCAATCCTTTGTGGACGAGCACTGCGCCGTGGAAGGATGCGGGGCATCTAAAGAGCAACCGGAAGTGCGGCTTTTCCGCTTCCCCACCGACGACGACGACATGTTGTGGAAATGGTGCAACAACCTCAAAATGAATCCGGCCGACTGCACCGGCGTCCGAATCTGTAACAAGCATTTTGAGGCGGACTGCATTGGACCCAAGCACCTATTTAAGTGGGCTATTCCCACCCAGGAGCTGGGCCACGACGATGCCCAGATTGAACTCATTGCGAACCCGAAGCCGGAGGATCGTTACGTGGATCCGGTGTTCAAGTGCATTGTGCCCACCTGCGGCAAGACGCGGCGTTTTGACGAGGTCCAAATGAACAGCTTCCCCAAGGACTCCGAGCTCTTCCAGCGGTGGCGTCATAACCTCCGCTTAGACCACTTGTTCTTCCACGAGCGGGAACGTTACAAGATCTGTAACGCCCACTTCGAGGACGTTTGTATTGGCAAAACGCGTCTGAATATCGGCTCAATCCCCACACTAGAGCTGGGGCACGATGAGACCGATGACCTATTCCAGGTCAATCCCTCGGAGCTGCAGAGCAACTTGTTCGGACGCCAGCGGCGGCTGCTTGACGAATCGGAATCGGGCGAGGTGGTGATCAAGCAGGAGCTTCCAGACGGTGACACCGAGCCTGACGATGTAAAACTGGATGTAAGGGAACTTATAATTTCCAAACCCAGACAGGTAAGAAATGTAAATATTTAATCTTACCTTTTATAAGTAATTCTGTTTATAATTTCTTTATGTTTTCCAGGTGAAGGCCAAAAGAAGGGGCCTGGCGAATTTCAAATGCTGTGTGCGCAGTTGCGGAAGGAGCCGGCTCCAACATGGAGCACGTCTGTTTGCCTTTCCCTCGGGCAAGCAGCAGCACCTCAAGTGGCGCCACAATCTGCGACTAGAGCCCGAAGAGGTGGATAGTACCACCCGGGTGTGCAGCGCCCACTTCAATCGTCGCTGCATAGATGGCAAACAGCTGAGGAGCTGGGCAATGCCCACATTGCAGCTGGGGCATCGGGAGCAGCCCATCTACGAGAACCCCAAGAACATACCGGGCTTCTTTACACCCACTTGTGCCCTGAGCCACTGCCGGCAGCGAAGGAGCATCGACAACGACCTGCGAACATACCGGTATCCTCGGACGGAGGACTTGCTGGAAAAGTGGCGTGCGAATCTTCGCCTGGCTCCGGATCAATGTCGCGGCCGTATCTGTGCGGATCACTTTGAACCTCTGGTGCGGGGTAAATTGAAGCTGAAAACCGGCGCCGTGCCCACTCTGAAGCTGGGCCACAACGAGGGATTGATCTATGACAACGAGGCAATTAAGGCGGGCATAGCGGAGGACGAGGAAGTCACATGCAAGCAGGAGATAATGGACGAAGTGGAGGATGGCGAAGGAGAGGGCGAGGGCGAGGGAGAGGAGTCGCCGGAGGTGGATCCTGCAGTTAACGATGATGAAGACGACAAAGACGACAGTTACTTTGATCCCTTAGAGTTGGTGGAAACATTTGCAGAGCGAGCGAGCGACGAAGATGCGGAAGATCACGAAATGGGAGAGGAAAATGAACCCGATGAAGGGGATGAGGAGGCAGAGCAGCTCCTGCCGGACCTGCCACCCACTCCTCCACCCGTGCCCCAGCGTCGCGAAAAACCTGCCAATAATGTGACCCCCATCTGCTGCCTGAAGCACTGTCGCAAGGAACGTACGGCCTTCCACCTTTTGAGCACATTCGGCTTTCCTAAGGACCGTAAGCTCTTGCTGAAGTGGTGCGCCAATCTCCACCTGCATCCGGATGACATTGTCGGACGGGTCTGCATCGAGCACTTTGAGCCGGTGGTCCTCGGCACGCGTAAACTCAAACAGAATGCAGTTCCCACCGTGAATTTGGGGCACCAGGAACCGTTGCGCTACTCCTGCCATGGCGTGGAGCTGGATCAGGACTTGGAGCATGGACAGGCACAACATTCGGTTTTTCGGCTTTGGAGCCTGAAACACTGCCGCAAGAGGAAGCTATCGGATCCGCCGGACATTCGGGCCAGCGATTGGAAGGAGCTGAAGATGCACATGCAGAAGCAGAGGGAGTTGGAGATGGCGATGGAGAGGAGGAGGGACATTCGGATGAGCACTCCACCTCAGACACCGGTGAAGATTAAACCAAAAAGATGCTGCGTTGTCAGCTGTGGGAGCGAGGATGTGAAAAAATTGCTACCTCTGCCGGATGAGCGTAGCCTTTACCGCCAGTGGCAGCATAACCTTAAGTTGCCAGCATTAATAGATTTAAGTCTTGGTTTGTGCCTGGACCATTTCGAAGAGTCTCAAGTGCGAAATGGAAAGCCCTTGGAAAGGGCAGTGCCCACCCTGAAGTTGGGTCACAGCAGTTCTAATCTTTACCGAAATAACGCGGCTTGCCTGGTGACCAGTTGTCCAAGTTTGGGCTCCGATACCATTAGCTTTGTGGGCCTGCCCGCTAATTTAGTGATGAAAAAGGCCTGGCTGTCCTACCTACAACTTCCATTCGATAGTGAAGGACTTCTTTGTGGCACACACTTCGTGGAACTCTACGAGCAGGTGGATTTGCCCGAGGACTTACCCGTCCAGGATTTAGAGGAGCTGGAACGTACTGTTGATGAGCTGCAGTGCGCCGTACCCGGTTGTGAGTCCAAGAACGCCCGTGATGATCCCGTCCAGCTGGTCCAGTTGCCCCACAACGAGGGGGAACTTTCAAAGTGGCTTCACAACACAAAGATCACCTATGACTACTCGCGCCATAGTAGCTATCGGATCTGCCTGCTCCACTTTGACCCCATCTGCTTGGATGCGGACTTTCCAGCAAGTTGGGCCGTGCCTACACTAAACCTGGGACACGATGAAGAAATCCACCAGAATCCCGTGCAGCATCAACAGCTGAGGTTGCGCAGCGAAACCAACAACTATAATTCCTGTCAGTCCCCTCTCAGGATCAAAACGGAACTAACATCCGTGGAAAGCCCCAGTATAAGCGCCAGTCCCAGTCCAAAGGGTAAAATCCGGATATGCTGCATCCCCACATGCGGGCAGTTTGGGAACAGCCAAATACGGCTTTACCGCTTTCCCAGTGATGAGCAGTTCCTCCTCCAGTGGCTGGTAAACACTCAGCAACAACCCCGACTCGTTGACCCCATGGAGCTCTACGTGTGTCAGGCACACTTTGAAACCGACGCCGTTTCAAAGAAGCATCTTCGCAGCTGGGCATTGCCTACATTAAACCTGGGTCACGACAGGCATGTCTTCCTAAATCCCAGGCACAACGGAAACATTGCGGAAAGCTTGGACATAGAGGAAGCAGTTAAGTTTATTCGGGAGCGCTACTGCTCCGTGCTTAGTTGCTTTCAGCCTGGAGGAGAAGGCGTCCGGCTGTTCAAGTACCCCGAGGATATGGCCATGATCCGAAAGTGGGCAGTTGCCTGCAAACATCGTTCAATGCACGCCAGAACCCAGGGGCTCCAGGTGTGCCAGGCGCACTTTGCCGCCGAATGCTTTCATCCGGACACTGGAGATCTTCTAGAAGGGTCGATTCCCACACTAGAACTAATCCGCGACGACAGGCACTGCTTGGTGCGGGGATGTGAGCGGGATGAATCGGGTCCTCGATTGCGATTCTATAAGCTGCCCAAGATCACTGACCAAGTCGAGGCGTGGAGCAACAACTTGCTAATTCCCCTTTCAGAATTAATGCAAGGAGATCAACGCATTTGCGAGCGACACTTTGAAGCGTGCTGCTTTGGAGCTAGCCGCGGTCTCCGGCTGGGAGCTTTACCCACTCTGTTCCTGGGTCATGAAGAGGAAGTCGACTTGCTTTCCAATCCTGAGAAGTTACGACTGGGCAAGCAGGAGAACTGTTCCGTACCGGGCTGCGAACGAATCCGACTGCCTGATGATATCCCTTTTTACAGCTTCCCAAGGCTTTGGCCCTTAGCCAGGAAGTGGCTGCACAATCTTCGTCTAGAAAAAACCAGCAAGGACCAGCTACAAAAACTTAGGATATGCCCGGCGCACTTTGACTCGGACGTGCAAGATGAAGATGGACTTCTGCCAGGAGCCATGCCCACTAAGCAGCTTGGACATTCCTCCGAGGGCATTTTTCTGCCACAGGAAAAGGGTCTTCAGAGTAACAAAAACTCATTCCTTGAGTCTACTTGCTGTTATCCGAAATGTACTGATGCCTCCAAAAAAGAGTTATTAGAATTTCCCGACGAAACAGAGCTCCGTCAAGCCTGGTTGGATCATTTAAATATTAAGGAGAGAGCTAATAGAGCCCTACACCTTTGTTCCCTCCATTATGTGATTCTTTATGAGCACAGTGTCAAGGAGTTCCCGGAGCATCTTCCAAGTCAGTTAATGCAACAGAACTACGAAATTGCCCGCGACAACCGACGGGTGAAGATCGTAAGTTGTGCCATCAAGGGATGCAGTATGCTAAAGCCTAGAGATGGAGTGCTGCTCCACGGCGTGCCCATGCGCAAGGACATCTTGCAGATGTGGATCGACAACGGGCAGATAGAGTTCTCCGAACAGCAACGTTACATGTTTAGGGTGTGCCACAGACACTTTGAGTCAAGTTGCTTCATCGACGAGCGTCGGCTCTCCTCCTGGAGTGTCCCCACTCTACATCTTCCTGGTGCGGTAATCCATCAGAATCTCAGCAAGGAAGAGTGGGAGGTCATTAAGCAGGAAAAGGAAGAACCAGAAATCAAGGAGGAACCTCTGGAGGCGGAGATGGAAACGGAAAACTCTCTTCTCGAGCCGGTTGTAAGGATGGAGCATGTGGAATCCGACGAGGACGACTCGCAAATGCAGGCATTGGAGGTGCTGCTAGAGGTGGGACACGTGGAACGGCTGGACAGCTATGAAAAGATTGACAAATCTCCTATTGTCTACCCCGAGCATGTTATGTATAGATCAAATAGGAGTCAATACAATGCCAACCGCTGCGCCGTGGAGGGATGCGAGGTTACCGTTGAGGACGTAGACGGAACCATCAAGTTGCACAAGTTTCCAGCCTCGACGGAGGCTGCCCAGAAGTGGATGCATAACACTCAGGTGGACATGGAAGTGAAGTACTGGTGGCGGTACCGCATCTGCAGCTATCACTTTGATCCGGAATGCTTCCAAGGATCTAGAATCCGGAAGGGAGCCATGCCCACGCTGTTGTTGGGGTCCCAGAGACCGGATGAGCTCTACGACAATGAGTTCGTTTCCATGCCGGAGGTTGAGGATCTACCTTTGCCGGTCGAGATTAGCCAGATTAGCCAGAGCGATGTGACAGAACGAACTGTTCCAGAAGTGACCAATATTTGCCTGCCCCCGCCAGCTGCGCCGCGAAAATCCAGCAAGTTCTGCCAGATCGAAGGATGCTCAAATCATCTCACCACCGAACACATAACCCTCCACAAGTTTCCGCACTCGAAGGATATGTGCATCCGATGGCAGCACAACACACAAGTGCCATTCGATCCAGATCATCGTTGGCGGTACAGGATATGTACAGCCCATTTTGAGCCCGTGTGCCTGTCCAATTTGCGCCTGCTCCACGGCAGTGTGCCCACCTTAAAGCTGGGACCCAAAGCTCCCGCTGAACTTTTCGACAACGACTTTGAGGCCATCAATCAGCGACTGGATAAGAAATCGGCGGCAGAGGTATATCAGGAACGGGGGGATATGGAAGACGAGCTTAGCGAGGATCAGGTAGAGGCGCCTATCTGTATTCCTGTAAAACAGGAGAAGATATCCTTTAACCAGATCAAGTCCGGCTACGACAAGTGCTCACTGGCCCACTGCCAACGGCAAAGGTCTCTGCATGGCGTACATATCTATAAGTTCCCTAGGTCGCAGCGCCAGCAGGAGCGATGGATTCACAACCTCCGCATCCGCTACGATGACCGCCGACCCTGGCGGTTCATGATTTGCAGTGTCCACTTCGAGCCGCACTGCATCAGCCTTAGGAAGCTGCGTCCCTGGGCAGTTCCTACGCTGGAGTTGGGCCCGAATGTACCGGAGAAAATCTTTACCAACGAGCAGTGCCAGGAACTGGAGGTAGAGCAACCTAGCGATCGTAGCGAGGCGGAGAGCGAGGAGGAGGATGGCCTGGAAGAAGACGATGATGGGGAGGAGGACAATATCGAGGAAGATGGACAAGAACTCAATGTGCCCAATAAGAAAGAGCGTCGCTCGAAGTTGGACTCATGTCCGTCCGGTCAGGTTGCACCATGGAAGGTAAAGCAGTGTTGCCTGCCCTACTGTCGCGCCTTTCGAGGAGATGGCATCAAGCTCTTCCGACTGCCCAACAACCGATCCTCCATCCGCAACTGGGAGATAGCCACGGGCATGATGTTTAAGGAGTCGCAGCGAAACACACGACTTATTTGTAGTCGACATTTTGACCCGGAACTTATTGGTGTCCGTCGACTCATGCGCAACGCTATTCCCACCCGGCACCTGAATCCAAAATCCGTTACAGGCGACGAGAAAAGGGTTTTCCCGGTCAAGACCAAGGATACGCCTCGCCCAATGCCCTCCTGCTGCATGGCGGACTGCCATTATAATGGTAATGTGAAGATGCATAAATTTCCCAGTGGTGAGTGTTGCAATGTCCCACCCAGAGCCGAATTATTTAACTCGTTTTTTCATATTTTGACACAGATCCCACACAGCTGAGGCAGTGGTGCCAGGCTCTCAGACTCACGGATACGCAACGTTATCGTGGCAAGTATATTTGCGCGGCCCACCTGCCTACCAATATGTCAGTTAGCTGCGTCGTCTGCGGGATGGATGACGTACAGCTGCCGATGCTGGACTTCCCAGAGAACCGCAACCAGCGGGCCAAATGGTGCTACAACCTAAAGATTGAGACCATACCCAAGTGGGATCGCTCCAAGCACATCTGCTGCCGGCACTTTGAGGCACACTGCTTTGTCCGGCCGGGTGAACTTCGTCAAGGAGCGACCCCAACAGTGGCTTTGAACCACAACGACACAAACATATTTCTTAGCGACTACTCCATCGATTCGGCGACCTCCTATGGGGGTAATCGAATCAAAGACGAACCCAAGGACGGCGACGACACACTCCTGGTCTAGTCTCCTCCATATGAAATCATTTTAACCTAGAATAGCGGAACCATTTTATAGACATTTTGTACATTCGTTGTACCCAAGCCACAATACACACGTCTTCTAGTTTTACCTTGTAGTCTCTACCAGTGATTTAAATGCGTTATTAATTCTTAAGCGGCGTAAGAAGTGAATGCCATACAAAGAAACAACACACAACGTTCCTTAAGTTTTTGTTTTTAGTTTTTATACGAGTACATTTACAAGCATATACTCCTGTGTGAAGAAATGGTATTGTAGTTTCCCATATACATAAATAGGTGTATGTGAAAAATAAAAATATACGCATATTATGGAATATCATCGTGAATGTGTAAACTTGTAGATGACCCCAATAAATATTGGTGTTTTATTAAATATACAAACCTAAACATTGAATTTTTCCAACGAGCATTTTTGATCTCTTAAACGCGGGTTGAGACATAATAAAAACAATTACTTACTTTGAAACTATTTATTAAGTAATTAACTATAAACTAGTTGCATGAAAGTAAAAGTTGAACAGGGTTTTCAATTAATTTTGAAAGAAACCCTAAACTAATGCGGAAATATTTTGACTGAAAAAATGATTGATCTCTTCACACCGCCAAGTTAAAAAATAATTAAATACAAGAGGTATAACGTATATTATAATTAGTTTGTGCTTAAGACTTATTTGTCTTATCAGAAAACTAGAAGCTACTACTTTCCTCCGTCGTGCGTGGATGCGGTGTCTTCGTTTTGGGCGTAGCCCGAGTCCAGAAACAGATTTCGATCCGATTTGTTCGACTGCAGGAATAAAAGGTTAGCCACGTAGAGTGCTAGGAAAACAAACTCACCTCCCGGTACTTTTGCAGGTATATGGACAGCGGCTCCACGTAGTTGTCGAAGCCGAGGTTGCTGAATGCAACTAGGAGGTCATCCCCGTTCACCGTCTTGCGGTTTTCGGCTACGCTGCGCTCGATGGCTTCGCTGCTGATAAAGGAAATGAACTCGGAGACACATTCCTGAATACACTCGCGGGCGTCCTTGGCTATCTTTCCATTTTGCGGCACTGGCACCTTCATAATCTTGATTATGTTGCAGATGGGCAGGAAACGGTCCTGTTCGCGCAACATAATCCCACCATCCTGTTTGTCCGACTCATCTATAGAGGTAAAGTACATAAGTAGTGGCTTTAAAATGCGAACACTTTTTGGGATGTCGATTAGGTTGAATTGATTAGGTTGCTTACCACCAGAGGCCTCGTCCTCCTCCTTGACATATTGTTGCGAGTCTTCGCTATTGCTCATTTTTCTTATTATGTATAATTTATTTGATTGAAATCGTATCTTTCCTCTTATTGCCAATTGCCAGGGTGCCTTGGAGATTTTTTTTGTTCTTAAAAATCACTGTTAATTTCCTTTCCTGCAATTTTGTGTAAATAACCTAGTCATTTGCAGATATGGTTGTTTTCTTGCCTATCTGGTAAACAAATAAACTTAATTTTTAAGGATTTTTGTTTTGTTTACAGTTTAACAGTTTATTGATTACTTTCATGCTAGTGATGTGCAAACGCGCCTATCGATAACACATAGGTTTGGCAGCACATGCCAAGGCAGCTCACGGAGTCCCGCTAAACGAGCGTCCATCACTGATCGCAGCGGTATAGTTTCATTACTGGATCCTCGATTTCGGTACAAATCTTTATTTCTGTACAACCAAAGAGGATGGAATTCTGTGAAACCATTATTAAGATTGAGCCGAATGATGCGGAGGACAACGATCTTCCATACAATGGCATGGAGGCAGCAAACGGTGAGCTCTCTGAAATGTTTGTCACACATACGCCAATGCCGCAGAGCATGTGTATGTTAGTGTGGGCATCGCAGCTTTATTACGCACTATACCGTTAAGCATTTAATAAGTTTAATAAATTTTCCCAACCTGAAGCCGAGGAATCAATGAAAATTATCGACGAAAGCTCCCAAATGATAACCGTTCCTGTCAGAGAGACCGAGACGGAGGACGATCGCCGCTTAATTCTCAATGTGCAACAGGTAAGGGGTATGCATAACCTGCAACTCTCATTTGATTCTATAAAACCCTTAAAAAAAAATTAACTAAACCTAATTAACATAATTAATTAATATTTAAACGCAGACTTAAATTAGTTTCCATTTGGTATCGTTTGAGTACTTGCAACGTAAAGCTATTGTAAAAAACAAAGTGTGAGGTGTTATGAAATGAAGTTGTTTATTCTGCGATCATAAATCGATAAATACCAACCATTACATCTTTAAAGTTATTGCCAACGTAGGATGATAAAAAATATATAATAATTGAATCATTATATCGAATTATACAAAAGGACAATTTAGCTTATTTTATCTCTTAAAAAACGTACCTTTTCAATGTAGCCTCTCGTGGCTTTATCTTTTTTATAAAAAAAATACATTCCTATCCTAGATTTTTCTTAGTTTTCCCCATTTTCTGTTGCAGCTATTTCAATCGTCATTAAAAGAATATAAAAACCCATTTGAATGCCATATATGTCACTTTCATTGCGACACCGAACAGGAGAAGTCTGCCCATGTTTCCAATCATCAAATTAACCTTCATTTTTGCCGTCATATGTGCGGGGTTTGGCTGGACGCTGTTGAAAAGATCCTGGAACACGAGAACCGTTGTCATATTGAGCCAGGAATGGACCTTCGTTGTAGGGTAAGCGAAATAATTAATTTCAGCAATTTTAATCTTTATTGAAGGAAATCTTCTTTTAGATCTGTGATTTCTTAACACAAAGCGCCGACAAATTGGCCAACCACATGGAAAGCCATTCCTATGCCTATCGTTTTGTCTGCTCCCTATGTCGCCGCCACTTCGAGTCGTCCCAGGACCTTCAGATTCACTGGAAAGTTAGTAATTCAATCTGTGGGCGTGTGCAGTTTATGCAGGCCAGGGCCGAGTTGGTGGCTACTAGTTTACCAGCTCTCGCACCGGCGCAGAGTGGTGTTTGGATAAAAAACGAACCACTAGATGCTGAAGAATGTCCTCCGATGGTGAAAACGGAACCGCATGATGAGGAAATTTCGGAGATCGACATTAAACAGGAGCCAACCGATGAACCGATGTCAAACTTTTGGTCAAACTTGCCAATTTGTCTTCGAGGAAAACTTCGCTTACCAGCATTACCAGGTTATTATTAATAACGATAATTATAATTCATTTCCGAATAATTTTAAATTGGTTTTTCAGCTCGTAATTGTATTAATGAATCCACTAAACCCTATATTGATGCTAAAAGTATAATACAACGGAGCATAGAGCCTTCTCAAAAGAAATCGATTGCAGTGAACGTATTAAAATCCTTGCCCACTAACTGCATGACAATTAGTTTTCCAGCGAGCACAACAATTGAAAAGATCGCCGATGCCTTGGCGAACCTACATGAATCGAGGGAGGCCGGTAAAAACATTACCGAAGAGTCCTCTAGCATACTTCACCTTCCAAAGTCGACATCAATTCGCAAAGTAGAGATGGCAGCGAAAACCATATTAACATCCACACCTGTTACTCCAGTTGAGTCTGGACCGCCATTGCAGGGCCGCAACTCTTTTCGAGTCACGGAAGCATTCAATAACTCAAAAAGGAACCCAGAATCTATAAAACTGATATCAGATATCCGTAATCAGATATTATCGATTGAAAAGACGTTGCCATTGCCAGGAACAGTGCTGCAATCTGCAATGCGAAAGGATGCTCCGAATCAAGTCGAAGTGGTCCTGGATTCGTCAGCAGATTTTGTAATGAAGGAACTTCGAGAAAAGTTTTCAAATTCAGGTTTCATATTTCTATGCCCTATGTGCCCACGGAATTATGAAAGAAACACTTCATTTCGCAATCATTTAATTACTGATCATCATTTGCATTCGGATCTATTGGACAAGCTCAAAGTGATCATACAGCCATACGATTGTAAGTACTGATTGGTTTATTATGCAACATGAAACATTTTCGTTGCATTGTTGCACTCACTGATCAAATAATTATTTTAATTCCTCTATTTACTAACCATACAGTGTGGCGAAGGATAAAAATCTCAGACTCCCCAGTGCCATCGATAAACAACATTGAATCAGAACCACCTAAAATCTCTGCAGAAATTAAAGTGCCAAGTCCTTCTATCGAAGATGCGGAAACATCCATTTCTCCCGTTATTAATAAGTCGGCGAAGAGAAAAAAGGATAAACCTGCGGCAACTAATAAAAAGGGCACGAGCTATCAGTGCTCGGAATGCTCAAAGGTATTTACCACTCAAGGAGCCCTACGCATTCACAAAACCATCCACACAGGGGAGCTGCCGCACAAGTGCAATTACTGTGACAAACGTTTCCGTACTCCTGGTCAGGTGCGGGTTCATCATCGCCGTCATACAGGCGAAAAACCTTTTAAATGCAAGGTACGTTTATTTAGCATAATTATCAAATTCAAAAATGACTTCATCTTAAGGTGTTTAAAATATAATATTGATATTGTTTTCTTTGGAACGACCTAACCAGGTCTGTTCTTTAGAGTTCACTCACCGGGAAACACTTATTTCCCATATATCCCGCCATATTGGAATGAAAAGATATAAATGCTATGGATGCGACAAGTATTTCGTTGTTGTTAGCGGCTTAAGAGCCCATCGTCGCATCCGGCCGGACACCTGCGGCAAAGTTAAATTTACGGCTCGGGCTCATGGACCTCGCGTGCGAGTCATTAGGGGTGAGGTGGTCTTTGAATCACACCCGGAACATAATGGTTACCTGCGGAGTGAGGATCCACTGAACATACTGTCGGAGCGAAGCCAAGCCGATCTTATCCGCCACGAAATTACGGAGGACGAAAGTGATTAAACTTAAACGCCTTAAAAAATGCGTTGCCAAATACTTCCGTGTTTTAAAACACTACGTATTTTAAATGAATTGTTTAGCTTTTTCTATAAATTTCAATTAAATTGTACAAATTTTGGAAAACTCGGTTTGTAAATTATGTTCCAATTATACTTAAAATGAGTGATTATTTTACTGATTGCCTAATTTTGAACACAATCATTGTTATTGCTAAATATTCACTTGTATATTAACAATGCCTCTTATCAAAAGGAAAAATGAATTTAATTGTTAGAAGGTTAAAAATTCAAATATATGCGAGCATTTTTGTTAAAATTAAAGATTATATGCTCAAAATAGTGTCTGTTAAAAAGGTTTTTGTCATTGATTGTTTAAAAGTCGACCTTATCAAAATGACCTAATAATAAAAGACAATATTGTGTTTTATTTTTGCTGCCATATTTTATTCAACAGGATTGAATTGCTTATTGTATTGTAAAGGCTTATACTTATTTTTTAATGACAGGACTATATCAAGATCTGTTGAGTTGTTACATTCGTTGATCGCTTGGAACAGTTCCCATGCCAGAACAAAGTTTTGGGACAAATTTGTTTCTTCCTCCTTTAACTTAGCAAAAACGCGTTCATTGGGGGCATTTAAAAGAATTTTGGTAATCCGGAACTCCGGTGAGTTTGGTTCTGATTGCTTCATCGCCGCTTTTATCCTGTCATCCCCTTCGATAATGTAGTCGATCTTTTGCTTCTTCGTGCTATTTGGAGGCTTCTGCCACGGTTTATTAGGGCCTGCAGGCCGGCAGTTGCCGGAATTCTTTCCTCTCCATCCACCAATTCTTTCAAAATTTTCGAAAATCGGGATTGTCCAAAATTGATGGTTTTCAGACACTCTTTTGTAAATATTTCATACAATTTTCATCGGATTTGGAAAAGGAATACCATTTACAAATCAGGGCTATATTCCCTTTCAATCTGCATCAAAAGATTTGAAACGATTTACAAATCAGGGCTTCATTCCCTTTCAATCTGTATCAAAAGATTCGAAACGTAGAACAATCGATTTTTCATCGATTTTTGCAAAAAATCATGATGTTACCCCTTTTAAAATTTGCGAAAATCGGCATTGTCCAAAATCGATGGTTTTCAGACACTCTTTTGCAATTATTTCATACATTTTTATCGGATATGGAAAAGGAATACCATTTACAAATCTGGGCTTTATTCGCTTTCAATCTGCATCAAAATATTCGAAACGTAGAACAATCGATTTTTCATCGATTTTTGCAAAAAATCATGATGTTACCCCTTTCAAAATTTTCGAAAATCGGCATTGTCCAAAATCGATGGTTTTCAGACACTCTTTTGCACATATTTCATACAATTTTCATCGGATTTGGAAAAGGAATACCATTTACAAATCAGGGCTATATTCCCTTTCAATCTGCATCAAAAGATTCGAAACGTAGAACAATTGATTTTTCATCGATTTTTGCAAAATATCATGATGGTACCCCTTTTAAAATTTGCGAAAATCGGGTCAGATTTTAGGTTGCCAGATTTTGATAGAAATTGATAGAACTCGAAGATCTAAGATCGAGAAGGCATAACATTTGCAAATCTCACAAAAATTAGCCAAGTTATGGACTTTTCCATGAAATTTATTGAAATAAAATCGATTAAACATCGAGTACTAGTCTAAATGTCCTTTTTTCGTCCTTTTCCTTAGTTTTCAGGGAATATTTTTGCCATTTCGCAACCGATTTCGCAACGGAATACCATTTACGAATCGGGACTTCATTTCTGTTCAATCTTTTTCAACATAAATATTTAATCAAAGCGTAAACTTAGTAAAATCTTTTCCAAATTCCACAAATAAACCCAATGATTCTTTCTCACCCTTTAGTTTCGGTTTCTAATTAAAAGTTTCTATAAATATCAAATAATATAATACTACTCAAAGATATAAGATCAAAAAGGTATAAATTGCGACGATGAGAGGTGTATTACGCAAGTTATGGCTATTTCCATTCGATACTTCGATTAAACATCGAGTACTAGTCCAAATGTTATTTTTTCGTCCATTTCCTTACTTTTCAGGGAATATTTTTGCCATTTCGCATCCGATTTCGCATCGGAATACCATTTACGAATCGGGACTTCATTTCTGTTCAATCTTTGTCAACATAAATATTTAATCAAAGCGTAAACTTAGTAAAATCTTTTCCAAATACCACAAATAAACCCAATGATTCTTTCTCATCCTTTAGTTTCGGTTTCTAGTTAAAAGTTTCTATAAATATCAAATAATATGATACTACTCAAAGATATAAGATCAAAAAGGTATAAATTGCGACGATGGGAGGTGTATTACGCAAGTTATGGCTATTTCCCTTAAATTTATCCAAATAAAATCGATGAAACATGTCGTCAAAGTCCGAATATCCTTATTTGTCCTTTTCCTAAGGTTTTTATGAATTAATTTTGTCATTTCGCATCCGATTTCGCAACGGAGTACTTTTTATGAGTCAGAACTTCGTTCCTCTCAAATGTGCATCAAAAGATTTCATAACACGAACAAAAAAATATTTGCCGATTTTTCAAAAATCATGATGGTACCCCTTTTAAAATTTGCGAAAATCGGGTCAGATTTTAGGTTGCCAGATTTTGATAGAAATTGATAGAACTCGAAGATCTAAGATCGAAAAGGCATAACATTTGCAAATCTGACAAAAATTAGCCAAGTTATGGACTTTTCCATGAAATTTATCGAAATAAAATCGATTAAACATCGAGTACTAGTCCAAATGTCCTTTTTTCGTCCTTTTCCTTAGTTTTCAGGGAATATTTTTGCCAATTCGCATCCGATTTCGCATCGGAATACCATTTACGAATCGGGACTTCATTTCTGTTCAATCTTTTTCAACATAAATATTTAATCAAAGCGTAAACTTAGTAAAATCTTTTCCAAATTCCACAAATAAGCCCAATGATTCTTTCTCACCCTTTAGTTTCGGTTTCTAGTTAAAAGTTTCTATAAATATCAAATAATATGATACTACTCAAAGATATAAGATCAAAAAGGTATAAATTGCGACGATGGGAGGTGTATTACGCATGTTATGGCTATTTCCCTTAAATTTATCCAAATAAAATCGATGAAACATGTCGTCAAAGTCCGAATATCCTTATTTGTCCTTTTCCTAAGGTTTTTATGAATTAATTTTGTCATTTCGCATCCGATTTCGCAATAGAGTACTTTTTATGAGTCAGAACTTCGTTCCTCTCAAATGTGCATCAAAAGATTTCATAACACGAACAAAAAAATATTTGCCGATTTTTCAAAAATCATGATGGTACCCCTTTTAAAATTTGCGAAAATCGGGTCAGATTTTAGGTTGCCAGATTTTGATAGAAATTGATAGAACTCGAAGATCTAAGATCGAGAAGGCATAACATTTGCAAATCTGACAAAAATTAGCCAAGTTATGGACTTTTCCATGAAATTTATCGAAATAAAATCGATTAAACATCGAGTACTAGTCTAAATGTCCTTTTTTCGTCCTTTTCCTTAGTTTTCAGGGAATATTTTTGCCATTTCGCAACCGATTTCGCAACGGAATACCATTTACGAATCGGGACTTCATTTCTGTTCAATCTTTTTCAACATAAATATTTAATCAAAGCGTAAACTTAGTAAAATCTTTTCCAAATTCCACAAATAAGCCCAATGATTCTTTCTCACCCTTTAGTTTCGGTTTCTAGTTAAAAGTTTCTATAAATATCAAATAATATGATACTACTCAAAGATATAAGATCAAAAAGGTATAAATTGCGACGATGGGAGGTGTATTACGCAAGTTATGGCTATTTCCCTTAAATTTATCCAAATAAAATCGATGAAACATGTCGTCAAAGTCCGAATATCCTTATTTGTCCTTTTCCTAAGGTTTTTATGAATTAATTTTGTCATTTCGCATCCGATTTCGCAACGGAGTACTTTTTATGAGTCAGAACTTCGTTCCTCTCAAATGTGCATCAAAAGATTTCATAACACGAACAAAAAAATATTTGCCGATTTTTCAAAAATCATGATGGTACCCCTTTTAAAATTTGCGAAAATCGGGTCAGATTTTAGTTTGCCAGATTTTGATAGAAATTGATAGAACTCGAAGATCTAAGATCGAGAAGGCATAACATTTGCAAATCTGACAAAAATTAGCCAAGTTATGGACTTTTCCATGAAATTTATCGAAATAAAATCGATTAAACATCGAGTACTAGTCTAAATGTCCTTTTTTCGTCCTTTTCTTTAGATTTCAGGGAATATTTTTGCCATTTCGCAACCGATTTCGCAACGGAATACCATTTACGAATCGGGACTTCATTTCTGTTCAATCTTTTTCAACATAAATATTTAACCAAAGCGTAAACTTAGTAAAATCTTTTCCAAATTCCACAAATAAACCCAATGATTCTTTCTCACCCTTTAGTTTTGGTTTCTAATTAAAAGTTTCTATAAATATCAAATAATATGATACTACCCAAAGATATAAGATCAAAAAGGTATAAATTGCGACGATGAGAGGTGTATTACGCAAGTTATGGCTATTTCCATTCGATACTTCGATTAAACATCGAGTACTAGTCCAAATGTCATTTTTTCGTCCTTTTCCTTAGTTTTCAGGGAATATTTTTGCCATTTCGCATCCGATTTCGCATCGGAATACCATTTACGAACCGGGACTTCATTCCTGTTCAATCTTTGTCAACATAAATATTTAATCAAAGCGTAAACTTAGTAAAATCTTTTCCAAATTCCACAAATAAACCCAATGATTCTTTCTCACCCTTTAGTTTTGGTTTCTAATTAAAAGTTTCTATAAATATCAAATAATATGATACTACCCAAAGATATAAGATCAAAAAGGTATAAATTGCGACGATGAGAGGTGTATCACGCAAGTTATGGCTATTTCCATTCGATACTTCGATTAAACATCGAGTACTAGTCCAAATGTCATTTTTTCGTCCTTTTCCTTAGTTTTCAGGGAATATTTTTGCCATTTCGCATCCGATTTCGCATCGGAATACCATTTACGAATCGGGACTTCATTTCTGTTCAATCTTTGTCAACATAAATATTTAATCAATGCGTAAACTTAGTAAAATCTTTTCCAAATACCACAAATAAACCCAATGATTCTTTCTCATCCTTTAGTTTCGGTTTCTAGTTAAAAGTTTCTATAAATATCAAATAATATGATACTACTCAAAGATATAAGATCAAAAAGGTATAAATTGCGACGATGGGAGGTGTATTACGCAAGTTATGGCTATTTCCCTTAAATTTATCCAAATAAAATCGATGAAACATGTCGTCAAAGTCCGAATATCCTTATTTGTCCTTTTCCTAAGGTTTTTATGAATTAATTTTGTCATTTCGCATCCGATTTCGCAACGGAGTACTTTTTATGAGTCAGAACTTCGTTCCTCTCAAATGTGCATCAAAAGATTTCATAACACGAACAAAAAAATATTTGCCGATTTTTCAAAAATCATGATGGTACCCCTTTTAAAATTTGCGAAAATCGGGTCAGATTTTAGGTTGCCAGATTTTGATAGAAATTAATAGAACTCGAAGATCTAAGATCGAGAAGGCATAACATTTGCAAATCTGACAAAAATTAGCCAAGTTATGGACTTTTCCATGAAATTTATCGAAATAAAATCGATTAAACATCGAGTACTAGTCCAAATGTCCTTTTTTCGTCCTTTTCCTTAGTTTTCAGGGAATATTTTTGCCATTTCGCAACCGATTTCGCAACGGAATACCATTTACGAATCGGGACTTCATTTCTGTTCAATCTTTTTCAACATAAATATTTAACCAAAGCGTAAACTTAGTAAAATCTTTTCCAAATTCCACAAATAAACCCAATGATTCTTTCTCACCCTTTAGTTTTGGTTTCTAATTAAAAGTTTCTATAAATATCAAATAATATGATACTACCCAAAGATATAAGATCAAAAAGGTATAAATTGCGACGATGAGAGGTGTTATGGCTATTAGTTATGGCTATTTCCATTCGATACTTCGATTAAACATCGAGTACTAGTCCAAATGTCATTTTTTCGTCCTTTTCCTTAGTTTTCAGGGAATATTTTTGCCATTTCGCATCCGATTTCGCATCGGAATACCATTTACGAATCGGGACTTCATTCCTGTTCAATCTTTGTCAACATAAATATTTAATCAAAGCGTAAACTTAGTAAAATCTTTTCCAAATACCACAAATAAACCCAATGATTCTTTCTCACCCTTTAGTTTCGGTTTCTAGTTAAAAGTTTCTATAAATATCAAATAATATGATACTACTCAAAGATATAAGATCAAAAAGGTATAAATTGCGACGATGGGAGGTGTATTACGCAAGCTATGGCTATTTCCCTTAAATTTATCCAAATAAAATCGATGAAACATGTCGTCAAAGTCCGAATATCCTTATTTGTCCTTTTCCTAAGGTTTTTATGAATTAATTTTGTCATTTCGCATCCGATTTCGCAACAGAGTACTTTTTATGAGTCAGAACTTCGTTCCTCTCAAATGTGCATCAAAAGATTTCATAACACGAACAAAAAAATATTTGCCGATTTTTCAAAAATCATGATGGTACCCCTTTTAAAATTTGCGAAAATCGGGTCAGATTTTAGGTTGCCAGATTTTGATAGAAATTAATAGAACTCGAAGATCTAAGATCGAGAAGGCATAACATTTGCAAATCTGACAAAAATTAGCCAAGTTATGGACTTTTCCATGAAATTTATCGAAATAAAATCGATTAAACATCGAGTACTAGTCCAAATGTCCTTTTTTCGTCCTTTTCCTTAGTTTTCAGGGAATATTTTTGCCATTTCGCATCCGATTTCGCATCGGAATACCATTTACGAATCGGGACTTCATTTCTGTTCAATCTTTTTCAACATAAATATTTAATCAAAGCGTAAACTTAGTAAAATCTTTTCCAAATTCCACAAATAAGCCCAATGATTCTTTCTCACCCTTTAGTTTCGGTTTCTAGTTAAAAGTTTCTATAAATATCAAATAATATGATACTACTCAAAGATATAAGATCAAAAAGGTATAAATTGCGACGATGAGAGGTGTTATGGCTATTAGTTATGGCTATTTACATTCGATACTTCGATTAAACATCGAGTACTAGTCCAAATGTCATTTTTTCGTCCTTTTCCTTAGTTTTCAGGGAATATTTTTGTCATTTCGCATCCGATTTCGCAACAGAGTACTTTTTATGAGTCAGAACTTCGTTCCTCTCAAATGTGCATCAAAAGATTTCATAACACGAACAAAAAAATATTTGCCGATTTTTCAAAAATCATGATGGTACCCCTTTTAAAATTTGCGAAAATCGGGTCAGATTTTAGGTTGCCAGATTTTGATAGAAATTGATAGAACTCGAAGATCTAAGATCGAAAAGGCATAACATTTGCAAATCTGACAAAAATTAGCCAAGTTATGGACTTTTCCATGAAATTTATCGAAATAAAATCGATTAAACATCGAGTACTAGTCCAAATGTCCTTTTTTCGTCCTTTTCCTTAGTTTTCAGGGAATATTTTTGCCATTTCGCATCCGATTTCGCATCGGAATACCATTTACGAATCGGGACTTCATTTCTGTTCAATCTTTTTCATCATAAATATTTAATCAAAGCGTAAACTTAGTAAAATCTTTTCCAAATTCCACAAATAAGCCCAATGATTCTTTCTCACCCTTTAGTTTCGGTTTCTAGTTAAAAGTTTCTATAAATATCAAATAATATGATACTACTCAAAGATATAAGATCAAAAAGGTATAAATTGCGACGATGGGAGGTGTATTACGCAAGTTATGGCTATTTCCCTTAAATTTATCCAAATAAAATCGATGAAACATGTCGTCAAAGTCCGAATATCCTTATTTGTCCTTTTCCTAAGGTTTTTATGAATTAATTTTGTCATTTCGCATCCGATTTCGCAACGGAGTACTTTTTATGAGTCAGAACTTCGTTCCTCTCAAATGTGCATCAAAAGATTTCATAACACGAACAAAAAAATATTTGCCGATTTTTCAAAAATCATGATGGTACCCCTTTTAAAATTTGCGAAAATCGGGTCAGATTTTAGGTTGCCAGATTTTGATAGAAATTAATAGAACTCGAAGATCTAAGATCGAGAAGGCATAACATTTGCAAATCTGACAAAAATTAGCCAAGTTATGGACTTTTCCATGAAATTTATCGAAATAAAATCGATTAAACATCGAGTACTAGTCCAAATGTCCTTTTTTCGTCCTTTTCCTTAGTTTTCAGGGAATATTTTTGCCATTTCGCATCCGATTTCGCATCGGAATACCATTTACGAATCGGGACTTCATTTCTGTTCAATCTTTTTCAACATAAATATTTAATCAAAGCGTAAACTTAGTAAAATCTTTTCCAAATTCCACAAATAAGCCCAATGATTCTTTCTCACCCTTAAGTTTCGGTTTCTAGTTAAAAGTTTCTATAAATATCAAATAATATGATACTACTCAAAGATATAAGATCAAAAAGGTATAAATTGCGACGATGAGAGGTGTATTACGCAACTTATGGCTATTTCCATTCGATACTTCGATTAAACATCGAGTATTTAATCAAAGCGTAAACTTAGTAAAATCTTTTCCAAATTCCACAAATAAGCCCAATGATTCTTTCTCACCCTTTAGTTTCGGTTTCTAGTTAAAAGTTTCTATAAATATCAAATAATATGATACTACTCAAAGATATAAGATCAAAAAGGTATAAATTGCGACGATGAGAGGTGTTATGGCTATTAGTTATGGCTATTTACATTCGATACTTCGATTAAACATCGAGTACTAGTCCAAATGTCATTTTTTCGTCCTTTTCCTTAGTTTTCAGGGAATATTTTTGTCATTTCGCATCCGATTTCGCAACAGAGTACTTTTTATGAGTCAGAACTTCGTTCCTCTCAAATGTGCATCAAAAGATTTCATAACACGAACAAAAAAATATTTGCCGATATTTCAAAAATCATGATGGTACCCCTTTTAAAATTTGCGAAAATCGGGTCAGATTTTAGGTTGCCAGATTTTGATAGAAATTGATAGAACTCGAAGATCTAAGATCGAAAAGGCATAACATTTGCAAATCTGACAAAAATTAGCCAAGTTATGGACTTTTCCATGAAATTTATCGAAATAAAATCGATTAAACATCGAGTACTAGTCCAAATGTCCTTTTTTCGTCCTTTTCCTTAGTTTTCAGGGAATATTTTTGCCATTTCGCATCCGATTTCGCATCGGAATACCATTTACGAATCGGGACTTCATTTCTGTTCAATCTTTTTCATCATAAATATTTAATCAAAGCGTAAACTTAGTAAAATCTTTTCCAAATTCCACAAATAAGCCCAATGATTCTTTCTCACCCTTTAGTTTCGGTTTCTAGTTAAAAGTTTCTATAAATATCAAATAATATGATACTACTCAAAGATATAAGATCAAAAAGGTATAAATTGCGACGATGGGAGGTGTATTACGCAAGTTATGGCTATTTCCATTCGATACTTCGATTAAACATCGAGTACTAGTCCAAATTTTATTTTTTCGTCCTTTTCCTTAGTTTTTAGGGAATATTTTTGCCATTTCGCATCCGATTTCGCATCGGAATACCATTTACGAATCGGGACTTCATTTCTGTTCAATCTTTGTCAACATAAATATTTAATCAAAGCGTAAACTTAGTAAAATCTTTTCCAAATACCACAAATAAACCCAATGATTCTTTCTCATCCTTTAGTTTCGGTTTCTAGTTAAAAGTTTCTATAAATATCAAATAATATGATACTACTCAAAGATATAAGATCAAAAAGGTATAAATTGCGACGATGGGAGGTGTATTACGCAAGTTATGGCTATTTCCCTTAAATTTATCCAAATAAAATCGATGAAACATGTCGTCAAAGTCCGAATATCCTTATTTGTCCTTTTCCTAAGGTTTTTATGAATTAATTTTGTCATTTCGCATCCGATTTCGCAACGGAGTACTTTTTATGAGTCAGAACTTCGTTCCTCTCAAATGTGCATCAAAAGATTTCATAACACGAACAAAAAAATATTTGCCGATTTTTCAAAAATCATGATGGTACCCCTTTTAAAATTTGCGAAAATCGGGTCAGATTTTAGGTTGCCAGATTTTGATAGAAATTGATAGAACTCGAAGATCTAAGATCGAAAAGGCATAACATTTGCAAATCTGACAAAAATTAGCCAAGTTATGGACTTTTCCATGAAATTTATCGAAATAAAATCGATTAAACATCGAGTACTAGTCCAAATGTCCTTTTTTCGTCCTTTTCCTTAGTTTTCAGGGAATATTTTTGCCATTTCGCATCCGATTTCGCATCGGAATACCATTTACGAATCGGGACTTCATTTCTGTTCAATCTTTTTCATCATAAATATTTAATCAAAGCGTAAACTTAGTAAAATCTTTTCCAAATTCCACAAATAAGCCCAATGATTCTTTCTCACCCTTTAGTTTCGGTTTCTAGTTAAAAGTTTCTATAAATATCAAATAATATGATACTACTCAAAGATATAAGATCAAAAAGGTATAAATTGCGACGATGGGAGGTGTATTACGCAAGTTATGGCTATTTTCCTTAAATTTATCCAAATAAAATCGATGAAACATGTCGTCAAAGTCCGAATATCCTTATTTGTCCTTTTCCTAAGGTTTTTATGAATTAATTTTGTCATTTCGCATCCGATTTCGCAACGGAGTACTTTTTATGAGTCAGAACTTCGTTCCTCTCAAATGTGCATCAAAAGATTTCATAACACGAACAAAAAAATATTTGCCGATTTTTCAAAAATCATGATGGTACCCCTTTTAAAATTTGCGAAAATCGGGTCAGATTTTAGGTTGCCAGATTTTGATAGAAATTGATAGAACTCGAAGATCTAAGATCGAGAAGGCATAACATTTGCAAATCTGACAAAAATTAGCCAAGTTATGGACTTTTCCATGAAATTTATCGAAATAAAATCGATTAAACATCGAGTACTAGTCTAAATGTCCTTTTTTCGTCCTTTTCCTTAGTTTTCAGGGAATATTTTTGCCATTTCGCAACCGATTTCGCAACGGAATACCATTTACGAATCGGGACTTCATTTCTGTTCAATCTTTTTCAACATAAATATTTAATCAAAGCGTAAACTTAGTAAAATCTTTTCCAAATTCCACAAATAAGCCCAATGATTCTTTCTCACCCTTTAGTTTCGGTTTCTAGTTAAAAGTTTCTATAAATATCAAATAATATGATACTACTCAAAGATATAAGATCAAAAAGGTATAAATTGCGACGATGGGAGGTGTATTACGCATGTTATGGCTATTTCCCTTAAATTTATCCAAATAAAATCGATGAAACATGTCGTCAAAGTCCGAATATCCTTATTTGTCCTTTTCCTAAGGTTTTTATGAATTAATTTTGTCATTTCGCATCCGATTTCGCAATAGAGTACTTTTTATGAGTCAGAACTTCGTTCCTCTCAAATGTGCATCAAAAGATTTCATAACACGAACAAAAAAATATTTGCCGATTTTTCAAAAATCATGATGGTACCCCTTTTAAAATTTGCGAAAATCGGGTCAGATTTTAGGTTGCCAGATTTTGATTGGGATCGATAGTACTCAAAGATCTAAGATCGGGAAGGCATAACATTTGCAAATCTCACAAAAATTAGCCAAGTTATGGACTTTTCCATGAAATTTATCGAAATAAAATCGATTAAACATCGAGTACTAGTCTAAATGTCCTTTTTTCGTCCTTTTCCTTAGTTTTCAGGGAATATTTTTGCCATTTCGCAACCGATTTCGCAACGGAATACCATTTACGAATCGGGACTTCATTTCTGTTCAATCTTTTTCAACATAAATATTTAATCAAAGCGTAAACTTAGTAAAATCTTTTCCAAATTCCACAAATAAGCCCAATGATTCTTTCTCACCCTTTAGTTTCGGTTTCTAGTTAAAAGTTTCTATAAATATCAAATAATATGATACTACTCAAAGATATAAGATCAAAAAGGTATAAATTGCGACGATGGGAGGTGTATTACGCAAGTTATGGCTATTTCTCTTAAATTTATCCAAATAAAATCGATGAAACATGTCGTCAAAGTCCGAATATCCTTATTTGTCCTTTTCCTAAGGTTTTTATGAATTAATTTTGTCATTTCGCATCCGATTTCGCAACGGAGTACTTTTTATGAGTCAGAACTTCGTTCCTCTCAAATGTGCATCAAAAGATTTCATAACACGAACAAAAAAATATTTGCCGATTTTTCAAAAATCATGATGTTACCCCTTTTAAAATTTTCGAAAATCGGGTCAGATTTTAGTTTGCCAGATTTTGATTGGGATCGATAGTACTCAAAGATCTAAGATCGGGAAGGTATAACATTTGCCGATCCGGTCAGTATTCACAAAGTTATGCGAAATTTTGTAAAATTTCTTTAGTTAAAAACCCCGATGACCCGTTACTATATTGTGGTAAAGGAATTGACCAAAATATTAATGTTCGAGCCAATCTAAAACAAATATTTCAACTATTTTATAAGACACCATAAAAACCCTTTTCCCTTTCGTTCCCCTAATTGGAAATACAAAACTCCAATTCAATATTTTAAGCAATTTTTATTGTAAATCCAACGTAAACTAATTTCTAAAGTAACTCTTATAAATTAAAATTAATTATGAAAAGTTATATATAACCAAACATATATTGTTACAAAATACATAAAACTATACTGTAAAGACTATATAAGGATAAAACTAATCATGAGATTCTGTATTCCCAGGACTTCAATCAAGGATTTCAGCTCAGCCACCATGATCGCTGTTTCACTGTGCTCCACGCCACCGGACACTGGATCACATAAGGAGTCCTTCAAGCCGCTCGACGACTACTACTTTGCTGAGCCTCGGTATCCTTGTTTCCGTGGCAGGACATCACAGGGACGGCCACTGTAACTCAAGGAACAAAACCTCGAACGCAAGGACCAACAACGAATCACAGCAACGTGTTCCCATCCTGTACAATACAAATCCTGTAAAAATAGAAACAAAATGAATAAATAAAAATGTATTAAAATGATATATTGTGTTTTCAATTATTTGGGTGTTATTTTTAATATTTTCAGGAGTGAGGGTCCTTCTTTAGCCTGATATTTGCCTCAAATCATGATCGTACGTCTTTAAAACTGTATCAAATATTTGTATAATGCTTTAAAAACAATCCGCAATAAACTTATTTATGTAATTGCAATTATTTCTTTAAATAAATTTATAAAAATAAATTAACACTGCTCAATTTAGTGTTTACCTGTGTAATTTAATGGATGCTTATTAGTACCCTATTCAGTAACTCGATTTTGCAGCCTATTTTTCAATAAAATTTACAATTTTGTCCAAAATTGAAAAATTTTTGCTCCGAGCTTGGCCAATTTCGCCTGCGTTCAGATTTGAGGTACTAGGCGAACATAAACGAGAAGAAGGCCGAAATGTTACGTCAAAATAGCAAAAATTTTAATTAGTATAAGAGATTACTCTCTTCTACTCCTGGGTGGGGCATGGGAGACTAACTGTGCTAATGTAGATGTGGTGGTGCTCCACCGTCATCTAATGTAGATGTGTTGGTGCTCCATCGCCATCTAGAGATGACGGTGGAGCGTGTGGACCCGTTATGTTCTGGCACGAAAGATCCCCACGAAACAACTGCCCCCATAGGAATACATGCATTTTCACTCACGCGAGCCCCAAAATCGTGACACGCCTGGAAAGCGACATCACTGGGAGCAAATTTCCAATCTGATCTGGAAATTCAGATGTTTTGATTGGCGAAAGTTCGGCCATCATGGATTTTAGTACCGTTTTTCTCAATTTTTTCTCGAAAGTCATAAATTAACCTTTCAGTAGTCTTTAACGGGATTATTTATCAATTTATTATTAATTAGAAACAAAACTGATAATTGGGAAAAAGAAAACCAATGTAACACAAAAAAAGACCATTTTAAATGGGAAAAATAAATGAAAATATAAAATTGGAGGATTATTTGATCTCATATTACTCAGCTTTTGCCTGCAAAATACATCTACGCAATTGGGGCTCATGGGGCCAGCTAAGGGACAATTATACTTATTCTCTCGCAAAGCAACAACAATTACACGGTGAGAGAGGGAGAGTAATCTCTTATACTAATTGCAATTTTTGCATATTTTACGTCACTACGCGACCTTCTGCTGCTTTCTGTTCGCCTAGTACTTCAGATTTTCGTTCATATGAATTTTAACCAATCTGGCCGACGAAATACCGTTTCTTTCGAAGCGCATAACTTGGCCATTTCTTAACCGATTTTAAAAAGTAATGCCTTAAAAGATTCACAAAATCAATTTCCTTCAATCTGCATCATATTTTAAAATTTGGCATTGGCCAAAATTGATGGTTTTCAGACACTCTATTGCAAATATTTCATGCACTTTTTATTTTGGATTTGGAAAAGGAATACCATTTTAAAATCAGGGCTTCATTCCCTTCCAATCTGCATCAAAAGATTCGAAACGTAGAACAATCGATTTTTCATCGATTTTTGCAAAAAATCATGATGTTACCCCTTTTAAAATTTTCGAAAATCGGGTCAGATTTTAGTTTGCCAGATTTTGATTGGGATCGATAGTACTCGAAGATCTAAGATCGGGAAGGTATAACATTTACCGCTCTTCCAAGTATTATCAAAGCAAGAACTATATGAAGTGTCCAAAAATAGGTCTGTGGCAGAATAATATAATCTTCGGATCTATGGGAAGTATTCCTTGTTTTAATTTCTTTAAAAAAAGTGCGGTATAAATCCAAAATTGAAATGAAATCCAAGAACTTTATAGGCTTTTTTATTTTTATTATTTGCTGTCATTGGGTTCTGCATTTTTTTTTTGAAAATGATATATCATTTATATTGTATTTTTAAACATAATATTATTTTCTTATTCATAATTTTTCGCGAAATACATACGCGTGTCTTTTCCTTGATTAGTATAATCATTTTAATTAATGTTTTCTTGTGTACTATTTTACCCCTAAAACATCTTATATTCGTCTGTCTGATAAAACATATGAAACAATTTATAATTTAACAAAATTCGACAAGCCGACAAATTTGTAGTTATAATATACAATACGCTCGTACATTTCAATTGATTTATATGGTATATTTAATCCGATTGCAACACTCTGCAGGGCTGTCTTTACCTAGACATCTATTGCTGCTAACGCTATAGTTTAATTATGTATTTTTTTCATTTTATTCCAAACATGCCCGGCCGCCCTAAAACCTCAGAAAGATTTACTAATGGCTAATACCTTCGATCCTGTTGGCGGGGCAACGTGCTACGTTATTTAGTTATAACAAATATCGGTATTTCGTATAAATATTTAGTTTACATATGACTATTGTTGTTTAACATGTGTTTGTTTTTATTTTCAGCTAATAATTTAGAGTTTGCTTTTACGCATTTGCTTGCTAACGTCTTTCTATAATATAATAATATTATGTATAAATACGAGGCCGAATTTAAACGATCTGCAAAACATCTTAGTTATCAGTTATATACATTATTCTGTGTCCTACGTGCTATTGCCAATTTATCGCTTTGCCTATTTGTGTGTCCGGGTGTGTGCCGCTTTTATTATTGTGTTTTTTTTTTTTTTTGTAAAAATTGTATGCTACAGTACATATCTACAGTTATCCTTCTAATCGGTTCGCACGGGTTACATCGTTACATCGTTACATCTATGCCTTCATACACCTTAGGTACAATAATCGTTTAGCTTCCGAATCTAAATTGGATTCTACTCTGGTATGTACAGGAATGTTTTGGTGAACTAAGCAGAAGAATCGGGAATGAGGTTAAACTTGTGATTAGCTTCTCAGCTGGAAGAATCCTTTTTGGGGGAAAAAGCACATATTTTAGTCAACCAATATTTTCTTTCTACCAGTCATTTGAGTTTATCCACCTTCTTGTCATTTTGGGGAGATCAAAACTTAGGTCCGATAAAAATAACTTTTAGAAACTAGCGGCCTAGAAAATATAAACTATGCAAGACTTTTGACTAATTGCACGGAGTGTTTATAATATAAGAACCTAGATTTATAACTGATTAACATATTAATATTTGATTGATTGTAGTATCATCCATACACTAGATTGTAAGGTTTGCTGGATTAATTTCCCTTTGACTGATGATCTTTAAATGGCTTTTACATCCTATCCATTTGTTTGAGATTCGCTTTAGGCGGTAAGACTAATAGCTACCAAGTCCTTAGTTCAAATATGTATCGATTTTCAGTGGAGTGCAAGGCCCACCCGCCAACTCCACCAACTACAAGATGATTGACTTTCTCCAATAGTTCGAGCAACACTTGCTGCACATACTATATACTCGTAGAAGTTTACATATATGGGCTGATATACAAATTACTGATAATTAAACGTGTAACAGTCTTTTTTAGTTTACATTATCAATAAAAATAAAACGCAGCAAAAGACCGATGCCCCGAAAGAAAGGTGATTGTAACGCAATCTATGGGGCGGGAAAGGTGCGCTTACAAACTAAAACATATCCACGTATATCATTTTAGGTGTAAGTACGTGTTTGTGGGCAGTAGCTGGCTATAATACTTTAGTTATTATATCCGTTGTATCATAAATGCGTATTATGCGTAGTTTTCGAATTTCGAAGGTTCACAAATTTGCTCTATGGCCAGGCGATAAAAGTCGCTGCTTTAGTTAGCATAGTTGTCGAATGAGCCCAAGTACTCCAATGCAGCGCGATAGCAGAAGTGATATTGGTCCTGGAAGGAAAACGTTATATAAGTGGGAGCTTAAAGAACGTAATCTGTAATAGTCCACCTCGGTTTGCACCATCGCCGGTCGCTGGGAGCGCAAGATTCGCACTGTCTGGAAGACATCCAGGACCCCCTCGTACTGCATCCGCTCGAGGACAATGCTGAGGGTGATAAAGACACCCGTCCGGCCCACTCCAGCGGAACAGTGAACGGTGATGGGTCCATCCTGGCCAAACTGCTCCTTGGTCTTGTGAACCTGTCCAATAAAGTCGATGAATCCCTCACCGGACTTGGGCACACCCTGCTCTGGCCAGTCGATGAACTGGAATTGTCGTACGGTGCGCGAAGAGCCGTCACGGGCATCGGTCACCTGCGGAAATATTAAAGTAAATATTAATATTAAGTATTTATCAAATATGGCTTGATTTGCTTAAAACCACCTTAAACTCCCGCAACTTGTACTGCGGCATGTTGTATTCAGCAATGGGGTCCACAACATAATACTGATAGCGCACTGATCGCTCATGGGGCCAGTACTGGAAGCACTTCTCCTGTTTAAATATAAATAATAAGTTCTTAATAAATAAATATCAATTCAATGTAATGGGAATTTTTTAAAGTAAAAGAGTTCCATCAAGTGATCTTTAATGATTACGAAAAATCGTCATGATTTTCACTTACCCTGCCCATTTCCTTGAGCTTGGTGAGCATGACTACAATGGTCGAGTTATGCTCCCAGAGCATTCGCCAAAAGTCCTCGGCGGTATCCTGCACAGGACCCTGGGCGGCAATGTAGGCTGAGCGATAGCGATAGCCATCGATGAAGCTGGCATTGACATAGTCGCTTCCCTCGATGCCATGGATGGGGGTCAGGTAGACGCGGCTAGACTCGTACGGCAAGATGTGGACTAAGCGGTTCTTGTGCTTGTTGCACGGCAGATTGGCTGTAACGAACTTGGAGGAGTCCATCTTCACGTTTGAGAGCTTCTTGAACTCCACCTCCATGCCAGAAATGCTCTCGCCGGGCTCCGTGGTCAAGAGTTTCTGGAGGTGCGTGTGCAGATTGCGGGCGGGCACCTCCGTCAACCCGCAGACGATGGCCTCCAGGATGGCGTCGTGTATGAAGATGTACTGGTCCTCCGTCTGCACCATGTAATTCCTCTGCGCCCGCAAGCACGTCACATGGCCATAGATGTCGATGATCTTTTCATGCTTCATCCGTTCCAGCATCGAGTCGATTACAATATAGCACCCGGTACGACCCACTCCCGCCGAGCAGTGAACAACCACGGGTCCGGACTCCGGTGGCGTGAGGGCGCGGCAGCGTCGCAGGAACTGGAGGAACGGGGCTGGGTGATCGGGAACTCCGTGGTCGGGCCAAGCGGTGAATTGCAACTGCTTGATCTCCCGTCGATCGTTGAAGCCCTGCCGGCAGAGTTGGAAAGTCCGGATGCTGTACGTGGCCAGCTCCTGGGTCTCCGTTATGGTCACAAAGATCTGGCCATAGGTCTCCGTGCCACGGGACGGCCAGTACTGATCGCACTTGATCCGGGTCCGCTCCTCCAGCCGTGTCATCATCACAATGGTGGCCGTCTTCAGTTCCCAGCACATGCGCCAAAAGTCGATAAAGGTCTCCTGAAGCGGACCTTGGGTCGCAACGTAGGCATTGTGCTTCCGGTAGCCATCGCAGTAGTTGGCGTTGATGTAGTCCGACCCGGACACGCCCTCCGTCGGGGGCAGCTGGACCCGCGAATGGTCATAGGCGGTCACGTTGGCATAGCGATTCTTGGACTTGTTGTGCTCCATATTTGAGTTGTCCCAGGTGAACTGCTGGCCCGGCTCAATGCTTTCGTACTCCTGCGAGAACTTCTGGTTATCGTTGGATTTGAGGCGCTCAATGTGATTGGAAAATTCTGAGATGGGAATGGGCGGGTGCGAGATCATGCCTGGGGTCTGGAAGTTCAAGCGTCGCATGTCCACAGGATCGCTGGGCGTGGGTCCGGCTCCCAGGTCGGCGGCCATCAGCGGACGGGTCACGGCCGCCTGATCCGGAGTCTTGCACGGCTGGCGGCGACGCTTCACCACACAGAGAACTATTAGGGCGGTGGACACAATGAAGGTGGACACCATCAACGGCAGCACCACCCACAGGATCTCCGGCTCGTCCTTGTTCCGATTCACCGACACCTCCGGCTCCGAGGGGGAATTAGGATCTGGCCGATGGGGCCGCTCGCCAGGCGGTGCCTCCCGCATGTCGAGGGACAGGAACTCCGAGAAGGGACTCGAGGTGTAGAGGTGTTTCTGAGGCGTGTCAACCACTGCTCGGACGAAGATCCGGTAACGCTTCTCGCGTTCCAGCTTGCGGTTCGTGTAGTTGTGGTAGTCGTCGCCGGATCCCAAATGGAAGGTGAACGGAATGGAGCGTTGCGGGAACTTGGCGGCTATGTAGGGGGCGTTGGAACGCTCCGGCTTGTTCCAGCCCGGAAGCAGTTCGTTGGTGAGGAACTGGTCGGGGATTTTGTGCAGATTGGACTTGTCCTCAGGCACCACTACCAAGTAGTAATGCGAAATTGGGCCGTACTCCTCAGAGGCCTGCGGCAGTATCACCAGTATCTCCTCGCCGTTAACTACGCCGTAAAAGTCCGGCTTGACCATTGGTTGAGGTGCGGCCATTTGGGTGGTGACGGTAATCTTGGTGGGCGGGCGATAGGAGTAGTCCGAGGGTATGGCGCTCACGTTAACGTTGTAGGTGGTAAACGGACTCAGCTCGTTGATAGTGTGCGTCTTCACG
Organism: Drosophila vallismaia; assembly: GCA_035047325.1. Classification (NCBI taxonomy): domain Eukaryota; kingdom Metazoa; phylum Arthropoda; class Insecta; order Diptera; family Drosophilidae; genus Drosophila; species Drosophila vallismaia. Next base: position 9,155,776 of record JAWNPU010000090.1, on the reverse strand, counting down.
TAGTGCTTCAGTATGATCTCTCGCTTCTGGACGACTTGAGTCTGGGAGAAGCCTTGCGAGTCCACGAACACCTTCATGGCGTCGAAGCTGATCTTATAGTTAACCGGGGTAAGCCGTATAGGAGGCGACCAGCTGAGGGTCATCGAGTGGGTGCTGACATCGTGGGCACGCAGATTCAGAGGCACATCCTCCGGCTTGATGCGAACCGTTACCTTTTCACTGAGCCTGCCCAAACCATTCTTAAAACGCGCTGCAATGGCCACCGCGTACTGAGCAAACTTTTCGAGATTTACCAGATCAGCGGACTCGGTTAGCCCCACGGTCTTGGTCTGCCAGTCGTCCAAATCCTCGACAGCCGTCATCGTGTAGAATATCTTGTAGCCTAGCAACTTACCCCGACTGGGCACCGGCTCCCACCAGATCTCCGCCGTCTGCTCGGACGTGGCCTCCGCCTGCACGGACATCGGAGCTCGGCCCATGTCCCGCTCCGTCTCCACGATCAGTTTCTCGCTGAAAGGACCAGCTCCTTGTTTGGTGTAGGCCCTCACGCGGAAGATGTACTCAGTGTTCTCCTCCAGGTTGGTGAACACCGCCTTGCGCAGGGTCATGTTGCGCTCAGAGCCAAGGCCATGGTCGATCTTCTTGTGAAACTGGACGTCGTAGCGGGTGATGAGACCGTTCCGGTGCTCGCGCGTCGGCGGATCCCAGGTGACGCAGACCACATCGGGCGTCTGGAAGCGGATAGTAATGTTCGATGGCGGACCACCCGGCGTTCCCTCGGGCGTCTGGAAGATCTTAACCGTCTCCTGGCCAATGCCGATGTGGTTGCTGCCAGCCACCCGGAACTCATACTCCACGCCGCGTTCCAGATCGTCGAAGCGCCGCTTGGTCATCTGGGGTCCTGATAGCATCTCCTCCTTCAGAGCCTGATCCTTGACACCCCAGCGCAGGCGGTAGCCCCTCAGTTCGCCGTACGTTTGTGCCGGACGTTCCCACTCCAGTTCAATGGAGACCGTTGGATCGCGTTCCATAATCTTCAGACTCACCGTGGGTCGAACCGGAACTCCTCCGGGTGTCTTTACCACAATGGCTGCGCTGCGGTCACCGTCGCCTTTCCGGGTTAGAGCGGCCACCTGGATGGAGTACTTGGTGTCCGGTTGCAGACCCGTCACATTGAACTCTAGTGCGTCTACCACATCGAACTTGAAGGGTTCGTTGAGAAAGCCCTTTCCCTGGTTTTGGGTTAAGGATCGTAAATATATCTTCTACATTGTTATGTTTCTCCTGAATTAAAACTTACCTCGTCTCTTAGTTCCTGGGCGTGAATGTGATAGCCACGAATAATGCCATTGCGGTCCTTTTCGAGTGGCGGCTTCCAACTGACATGGATTGAAGTGGAGTTCAAGGGCGTGGCCTTAACATCCTGCGGATCTCCAGGCACTACAGTCGACGGCGAAGAGAACTCGATTAGATGAAAGTACTTACAGTGGCGAAAACAACTCATAAAAACACCTTTAAAGTTAGCCTAACTTATGGCTAAGATGATGTATAAATAACTTACTTAAAACATTATAGAGAATTACATTACATTTAAATTGAGATAAATATTGATAAAGAGCTAGGAAACTAGGGCTAAGTTCTTAGATACTAAGGCCAATATATAAACAGAAATATATGCTGGTAGTACAGAACCAGAACGAACTTAGTTCCAAGTAAACGTCATCACCACATCACAGACAAAAACGATTCAACTTATAATTGAAGAGGGAACTGGAGGATTAAGTCACAAAAAGTGCTGCTTAGGTGCTATGTACGAGTATAGTATATAGTAATTAGGGGTGCTCAAAAGTCAATAGGAGGTGCAGTTTATACCTTGCTATAGTAATATGGTTTAATATAGACCATTACTTATAGAGAGTATAATGTCAAAGAATGTACACAAAATGTTGGCTATCAAAAACCGATTCGGCTTCGACATCCACCTTGATTCACTTAGCAAAAACAAACATGTAAGCATTCAAAAGTTTTTACTCGGTTGTGTGCAAAAACGTAGTTTGGTGGGAAAAAAATTAAATAATATAGTTTATATATATATATATATATATGCTAAAATGGTGCCTTTTTTTTGAAAGCACTTTGGATCCTTGCCGGCATTTATTTGCGGCTCGATAAGATTTTCAAAAAAGTCGAAATAGAGAAACATCAAAAAACAAAATAGATTTGATTTTTTTGTTTAGTTATTGGTCAACAATTTCTGGACCAATTTCAAAAAACTTGTATTGGAGGGTAAAAAAATGTTTAAAAAAGATATGAAAAGAGAGTTTTATGGTATAGAATAGTAGATCGTGTGCATCAGTTGCTATATTGGGCATTCTTAAACATAATACATAGTCAACCATTAAATATACTCACTCTTTTTCTCTAAATAGTTTTAAAATAGTTTATTTATATATTTTATATTAAACCACCATCCATTAAAGGTTGCGATCAAAAATCAAATTTCGCAATAATTTCGTATTCACATCAAAAAGTTTCAAAAAGATTTTAGATTTTTGGTTTTGTGTTTTCCATTTTGATTTGCATTCAAAAAAAGGTGCACGAAACAGAGCAAGTAGTGCAAGGTGCGATTGGCCAAGCAAAGTTATTTTTTGTTTTGTTTTTTTTTTTATAGTATATGAAAAAGATATAAAATATAGGATTTTAGTTTACATTATACAGTTCCAAAATGGATTACTGGTGCAAAAGTTGAAGGGAGGATTCACAAAAGGAAAGGTTACAACCAAAATAAGGAAAATAATGTTACAAAATCTACATATTTGTTGGCACATCGCTTTGATACTGTACAGAGAAGTTGAAATTATGAAAAGCATATGAAATCTTAACTTATTAATTACTAATTAACTTACCTTAACTTGATATCTTAAATAAATTGGATTTATATCTTAAATGGTAAGCTAACTTATAGTTCTTAATTCACTGAATTTCCAGTCGAATGTTACAAATTATTTTGACAACTGAATTTTTTATAATTTTTGTTGCACAATTCATTATTTACAGAATGGCTTACTGGCAGACGGTTCCTTGCCCCCAATCGCCGTGGCATTCGGGTTCATTAAAAATGTTAAACAAATGCATAATACAAATTATTCAAATGCAACTGACGGGCACAAAAATGTTAAATTATGCTTCATTAGTGTTCTGGCAGCTCATATGCTTAACTTCTGTTGCTTTTTCGAGAAGCTGGAAGGGGTCACCTGGTTTATACTTGTATATATATTTATTTTTTTTATATATATATATTTTTAGTTTTATATCCTGTATATTCTGTTTTTTTCGTTGTCACTTCACATTCATTCAGAAACACACAAACTCACATTCAACTCACCGGCACACTAAAAATATAAAATAATTAAAATGCCACCGTTAGAGAAGTGTTTCCTCCAAGCTCCTTTTTCTCTGCTGAATGGAACAAACGAAGCAAGGAGCTCGTGCTAAGCTTCCAATGCTCGAGGTGCTCATTTTTTCTATACAAACATAGTGCATACATTTTTTTTCGGTGCATACGTGCGACTGTCTGGTTGCACAAAAGAGAATCTGCTTGCTTTACGAAATTCGCAGTCGGAAAATGGAAAATGTGTTGGATGGGTGGTTGGGAGGCAGATGGGAGTGCTGGTGGAATATGAAAAGCAAGTGCCCAGCTTTAGACAGGTGAAATGCATTTGCATTTGTGCTCTGGCAGCTAACAAGCGCATCACATCATAACGAAATACGTTCCCGACATACGAAAAACACTAAAATTAGTGGAAAAAAGTATACGACAGATACAGGATGCATAGATGGTTTATACTGTCCATGTATCTATGTATCTTTGTATCTTTGTATCCATGCGCTGACCCTTTAATGCTGTCTCAGCTACAACTCAACTGCAGCTTGTGAGCCGCTGGCTAAAAGTGTGACAGGATCAAAAGGAGGGAAGGACATACAGATGGTACGGGGTACGAGGTACGTCTCGCCCTTGGGTATACCAAATTAAGTACAATTAAAACAAAATTCCAGTACTGTGAGTATCAGTGCCAGTGCGGTGCTTTTGTGCTGAATTATTGTAGTTTTTTACTTAGTTTTTGGTGCAACGTTTTTAGAAGCAAATAAAAAAGTATCTTTTCGAATTAAACTTTTCTGTAATAACTACTTAGCTTATATGGATTACTGTGCGAAAAAATGCTTTGGATGTTAGAAAGAAAAACAATAAAATAAACTAAAAAACCCTCTAAATCTTATTTAAGGAAATGAGTTCTTAATTCAAAAAATATAGTCATAACTCTTCCAATGTTTTTGCTGAGATATTTATAGAATTGCCTGCCAAAAAGATGCAATCATTTAGTGGCTTTGTGGGTGCTCTTGAGTGCCTTGTGCATAAGGTGCCAGAATCGGTGATGCTAAGTGAGCTTAATACTTAATAGTAAGCCTATTATGATATATAGATTTGACAATGACAAAGATAGAGAGCGAGTGAGACGTATACTAAGGTGCTTAACATTAAGTACATTAAATTATGGTGCTTAGTCGACAGAAAATAAAGTTAAGTGAATGGCCCACCACTAAGAGGTGGTGTTTCAGCTATTAAACGCAAGAGTTCAAAAGGTATTTTGTAATAAAAAAACATTTGTTTTCGAACAAGCAGGTTAACAGCTATCAAGCAAAAAAGGGATCAGTGGTTTAAGTGGATTTCTAAATAAATTAAAAACGATTATCACAGGATAATCCCCAAGAGTTTAAGTAACATGAAAATCCATAAAATTAGATCAATAAATATGTATTTTATATTAAACAATATTTGGAATGTGCATCCTTGAAACGAAAAAATTGTGAAACACTTTTCCGTTCGAAACAGGACGAAAAAGTAAGGATTCTGGGAAGTGCAAAAAACCCTTTACAGGAAATTCGCAGCCACTCTTAATGGGACAACAGAAAATAAATATCCCAAGGGGATGGAAATAATGCCGAGTACAAATACACAAATGTGTTAAATGTGCAAACATGCAGGTGATTGCAAATAAAACTTAATAAAATTGGTCAACAACATAAAATATATAAAATTATGTACGCAAATAAAAATCGGTTAATTTTGTGCAGAAATCAATTTAAGGATTTGTCGCTTTTCAGTGCCCAGTGCATTATTTGCATAGCAATAAGCAAAAAACAAAAATCCATTTAAAACGTGCGACATTCGGGTGTTGTGGGTGTTGCGGGTGGGGTCAGGTGTTGGCTGGTGGTTGGGGCTGCCAAGGGTTGTGGGTTAAGGGTTGGGGTTGGAGCTTCACTTGCGACAAAAGTGCAAAAATCATGTGCCAAAAACCAAACAGATACGCGGGGATCGGAGCACAAAGAAAGGGTTCAAAATTATAGTACACCGAGCTTTGTACAGGTTATTAAATATGTAGGCGTTTATGCAAATACCACGTATATGGGAAATAATATATGAAATATATGGGATATGTGCTGGTTGGTGTGAATGCAACTGAGAACTGAGAGAAAAAAAAACAATAAATAAATAGAGCGGAACATTTTGCGCTATTTGCACTGTGTAAACATATGAAATAAAATAAGAATGATTTGGGAGGGGAGTTTGGGGGATATTATGGGTTGTATAACCCCTATTTAGGAGGGTCCTGGGTTTGTTTACGCTTATAATTGCATAAATTTAATTATGCAAACAATTAAATAAAACATTTAACGCAAACAACCTAAAATCAAATTTGTGTTTTGGTTTCTGGTTTCGGGTTTGGGGTTTTGGTTTGGGGGTGTTCTTACAAAAACTATGATTATGCCAAAAATACAAAAAGATTACATAGAGTTCATGGCGATTTTGGTGCTATACAAATTACCACAAACAGTTGATGCATTTTATATTCAAAAATATATACTTGTAAAGGTAATTTCATCGTTTTTTTTTTAGAATCAAAGTTATATTTTGATTTGTGCATTTCTCGAGACGATTGCGAGTCAAGAAGTAAATAGAAATAGAACAAAAATTATGTTGCTTGCATATAGTACACATTACATAGGAGTTCTTCTAAAAAGTTGTTTTGTTTTTTTGGTTTTTTTTTGTTTTGTTATAGAGATAAGTGAAAAAAAGTAGTCAAAAATTGCGCCAAAAAATATGCAATTTTATAGTGCCAATAAGATAATTTTTGTAGACGTTTTCATTTGTCTTTTAAACTTAAATAAATCACATTAAAATAATGTGACATTTAAATAAAATATAATAATAATAATGATGTTGGATGGTAAAGATAAATATATATAATATCTATGTATAAAAAGATGGATTCTAGCAATCCACGAAAGAAGTGAAATTTATGAATCCGATCAGATTAGAAATAAAATAAGAACAAAATTAATCAAAAAAATTCCAGTATAACTGATTTCAGTAAAAAATAAAATATTCAAAATATTGTTTCTGTTTAGTTTTCACAAAAAAAAATCATATATGGTAAGTAAGCTACAAATAAATAGTTTGAGACTGCTTTCAAAAGATGATTGACAGCTCTTCGATTATATGATTTATATTGTATTTCAAAAGTAATTAAACAATAAGGTTTTTGTTTATAGATATCTCGATATATATCAGTTAACGCTCCATAGTGCTTAGCCGCTCCTGTGTTGAATGCTCTCGATATCAAAATTCAAAATTGTACAAAATACTTTGGGTTAGATTTTTGGGTTGATATTTTCGATGTTCTTTTTCATGGGGAAATCAATGGCAATATGGATATATGAAATGTTGAACTAAAAACTCCAACTTAAGGCAACTTAAAACTTAAACAGAGCCATAAAACAAGAGGGTGGATAAACAATAATAATAATAAACAAAAAACAGATATCGGTAGGACTTACGCATAGGTAAGAGTTTCGGTTCCATACATACCATCCTCTTGGGTGCGCAAAATGATCGGATGGGACCGGGGACCGTTGCCGACGGAGGTGCCGGCCAGGACCCAGATCTTGTACTCCGTCCAGCGCTTGAGCTCGTCCAGCAGTATGCTGGTCCTATTGAGGGTCAACGTGGTGGCCTCGTCGTCCTCGCGGCCAACCTCCACAAAGAATACCTTATAGTAAATGATCCGGCCGTTGGACCTTTCGACGGGCGGCGGTAGCCAGTTCAGGGAGATCGTCGTGGAGCTGGCCGCCACGGCGGTGATATTACGGGGCGGTGCACCTGGTACTAATTACATAGATGGGAACGGAACGTATTTGTGTATGCATTTGATTTGGTTTTGGTTTTGGTTTTGGTATTTTGTTTTTGTTTTTTTTTTTTTAATTTTTTGTTGATGCATAGCCAGGGTGGTTTTGGTTCGGTTGGTTATGAAAGTTGAGCAAGTTCAGCAATTAGCGCAGAGATTACAAAATAAATTTCAAACCAAAATAATGGATAACATGAAACGAAAGAGCCGTAAAGCAAAATAATATTAAAATCATATCGGAATAATATGGTTTATATAGGCATAGTAATATCAAAATAAATCAAAATTTCAAGACATAGATCCAATGGTTTATGCAAACAATGTTGACTCCCTTTTCTTTTTTTCATTTTTTAGTTTGTTTTTTGTGCATATTTTTTGGTAACGACTTTTTGAGCTGAAAATTTATCCAACTAGCTACTAAGAGAAGCATGCTTATAGCCTATAAAAACGATTAGAAATTAATGAATATAAAATCGACAAGTATACAACATTTACATACACATTTGCATAAACCATGGGAATTTGGATAAACTATCAAAATAAATACAATTAAAGTGCATAAAAATATTAAAGATAAGAGATCAATAAAACACATTCAGCTAATATAAAAGAAAACGTTTGATGTGCATTAAGCCAAGATGAAAAATAGTTAGCTATATACATAATTCTGAGCAGGCAAATAAAGTGAAAACAAACTATAAATCAAACTCTAAACGAGGAGACAACTTCGAGAATAAGTTTGAAGCTCGTCTTCATTGAAAGTGTCTGTCAGAGACAAGCATTTAGGTTTTAATTATGCGAATATGCAAAACGTGCAAATACGGAAACCATGGTGATATTTTTGCCACTGCCTGGGAACTTTGTACTTCCGGCATTTTGGCATTTTGGCATTCGCCTTCGCGTCGGTCTATTAAAATATCATTCAAAATCAATTTTCTAGACACTGATGCAGAAACAGAGCGAGAGAAGTTAAGTCATTTTTGGTTTTGGTTTTGTGGTCTCAGTGCTTTTGGTGCAGAGTGCAGAGTGCAGAGTGCGGAGTTGAGAGTTGTGAGTGCAAAGTAGATTTGGAATTTCGGCACTTAAATAGTGGTCCAAAGTTGAAAATTGTTTTGGCATAATTTACATGATTTAACACTCACAGAGCCACAAATGATAAATATAATATAATCGGGCAATGCAAGAACACACACAAATTCAAATACTCGAATGCATGCCATAATAGATGTATGATTTTATTCATTTTTTCTTGCATTTTGCATTTTGCATTTCGATTTAACATTTTACATTTTCGACCATCTAGTTTGCATTAAATATTCATGCAATTTGATTTTACACTTAAACCGAAAAGGTGTTTTTGATTTGGAATGTTTTGTGGACGTTTTATAATGGGTTGTTTTTGGGAGTTTCTATGCTGTGGTGTGGTGTCAGCTATTCGCTATTGTTCAATCAGTTTACTGGACAAGTTAAGCTGAACAAATTGCAGAGATTTGTTTTAATTTACAATTTACAATTTTTTTATTAAATTTCAAATAATTTGTTTCTGCAATCCATTCAACTCTGACGTCTGATTTTTGGTATTTTCTATTCCAGTGTAATTCTAAGTGTCTTATTGTGTAAACTATTTATATTGTGTCATTTGTATTGTGGATATTTTGTTTGTATAATCTAACTAATAAGGGTTTTATGCTAAGAAGTGTTGTGTTTAAAATAGAAATAAATACTTATCGCTAACTTGCAAGGAACGGGAACAGTCACATACCAAACAGTATACAATATATATTTATATATATCCATTAAATATTTATAATTAATATAAAATGCATAAAAACCCTGCAAAATATTGAAACTCATTTACACTCATATCCATTCATTCATTGACTCATTCTTTACCTGTTTCCACGAAAGCAAAACTCAAACTAAATTCATCGATTCACACTCAAAACTTGTAGCTTGTATATATATCGTATATTGTTTATAGTTTTTGGATGATCAACTACATGTATATGTATCATTGGTTTTAATATTTTAAATAAATGCGGATAAATATCGGTTTTCAATGTTGGACTTAAGCCTATGGAATTTTGTACGACTACGTCGGCACGACCTAACTTAAAGAACGTAATCAATGTCCTGGTTTTAGCCAACTTACCGTATTGCTTGGTGCGAACCGGAATCGGGGGTGTTGTGGCCCCCTCGCCACGCTGTGACCGTGCCGCCAACCAGATGTAGTAAAGGGTATCGGGATACAGGCCGTCCAAAGTGTATGCCTCCGAATTGGAAATCCGCCTGGACAAAGTCGTAAATAGAAGTTTGGTTTTGGGTTATGATTCTGGGACTCTGGACTCTGGACTCTGGTGTCTAAAACTCACTTGTGATGGGGCAGATTGGCGTATGTGTCATTCCAGTAGAGCTCGTAGTGTACGATATTCTCGCTGGAATGCGTCGGCTTCGACCATTGCAATGTGACTGCGGTTTCGCCGATATCGGTGGCCCGGAAATTGCTCGGTTGTGAAGGCACACCTTTTGTAGACACATCCGTCCGGAGGAGAGGAGAGGAGAGCATGGGTTTTGGGTTTGGTAATAATGAAACGGAAATTACGGAAATTAAATAAAATACAAACAAATCAATGTGGGCATTTATTTGTATGCTGATGATTTCGATACGGATTCGGATTGGGTTTCGGTTTCGTATTTCGTATTTCGGACTCAAAATCAAAATTCTCCTGATGATGAGCACACAATCTCGCTGCATCGGCATTTTGAATTCGTTTATATATTGGTTTTTGGCATCGAATTGATTGAGATATGTCCATCAGACCCTACCAGACCACACCAGACCAATACACCCCAACATTTACGTATGTATGAATATTTCAGAGTTCGCCACAAAAACCAAACCCGTAGAGAGGATGATTATCAATTTTCAAATTATTTTCACTCCCCAGGGTAGCCCAAAAACACAACAACAAGAACCTGTCACCGCTTTGAAGTTTTTCGTTTTAATGGAAACAAAACGAGAGCATATTTTTGCCGATTGTCAGTTTGCCATGTTTATTGATTTCTCGGAGACTATAAGGAGAAACATTTTCAATTTACATAACCCCAAGTAATAAGTCTAAGCAGTTCAAAGTTCAGTTTTGTGGCCAGTTAAAGCGGCTTAAGATGGCCATAAGTTAGATACACCTGCCACGCCCCTCAATTCCTAAGATTTCATTTAGTTAATACAACACACACGATCTGGTTTCAGGTTTTCAGGGATTCTGGGTTTTTGTTGTTGGTTTCTGGTATCTTGGTGTTGTTGTGTGCGGACATGGAGAGATAAATATTTCATTGAACGGACACACGTTTTGCCTGACATTTTGCATTATAATTAAATAATTGGTGTGATCTATGTGGGCCGATTGAGTCGAGCAATTAAATTGCAAAATGCACTCTATTCCGAATGCAGCAACTCGGCCATGGCTGACCGAGTGGTCGAGAGTGCGTGTGTGTTTTTGTGTCAGGTGCCTAATTGAAGCCGATTGCCCAATTAATTTGGATCCACTTACCTTGCTGCGCCTTCACCTGGACCGGTGTGGACATTGGACCGGCTCCCATCGAGGTGTACGCCTGAACCCGGACCGTATAGATGGCATGCGGAGTGAGCTCCGACACTGTGGTCAGCTCGCTATTGTCCACCATCTGGGAGTTCCACGAGGCCTCCGGCTGGTTCGAATTGGTCGTGTAGTACACCTTATAGCCCTGTTTCGGAGGAAAGATAGATGGTAGGATTAATAACTACGATTCAGATTTAATATTTCGCTTGGATTTGCTCTTTGGCTCTTCCCCAACAAATTTTTAATGGAAAACAAATAGCTTAAACCAAACTAACTGCCAAACAAGTCCGAGTCGGAGTCGGAGTCGGAGTCCAAAATCCAAATCCGATTTTCACCTTTCATTAACTGATAAACCGAAAATGATATATGGCCAGTGGTCACAGATTTGTGAACCTATAAGTTCCAGAAGACCACAGAAATTGCTGTTTGGGAATGGGTTACCTGTGGACAGGTGTCCAAGATTTGTATGCAATCGTTTGGTTGCCATTGTGCCGATTACCTCCCCCTCAAAACATGGCTTACGGCATTTTGCCAATTTTCTTGCAACCGGAGGGCAACCGCCCCTCTCGGCCAGCCCATTGATGTGACAAAGTGCGTTGGTTTCGGTGCAGGTTCCAGTCCGGCTATGGATTCCAGTCTCGTTGTGCCGGTTTCCGGATCTTATCGTTTAATATGCACACTTGATGCCAGGTACTTACGGTCACTTGTCCATTGGGCGTCTCTGGTGGCTCCCAAGTAATAACCATGGTGGACGAGCTCAGCGTGCGCACTTGAACATTACGTGGGGCACTTTCCATTTCTATGGGCAGAGAATGAGAGGAAAAAAAGTAGAAAGAATATTAGCATTACCGTGGCAAAGAATCAGGACAGCTGAGTTAGTTGACCGCACTTCCTAATTTCCTCAGAGAATGCCTAGTCGACGAGTCCTTTCTACCATCCTAAACTATTTGAATTTATGAGCTTCCTGACACACAAGCTTTTAACATTCATTAGGGGTTATTGGTTATTTAATTAAAATTTCCATCCTGTATCAATATTAAATGTGTTTTAAATTTATCGCCCCGAATTGGCTTTCTATTTCTATTTCAAAAATTCCCTCCGTTTCCCTCCGTACGTCGCCGTCAACCGAATTCATAAATATGCAATTTTGTTAAATGATTTTTGGGGGGGGGCGAGGCGAATGCCACGACAAACAAATGCCATTATCGAGAAACTGGAGAAGCCAAGTGAACGATAAAATCGGCGGGGAATTATATTCTGGAAAGGATAATGGTGGCAAGTGGGGCTTTTGGCTGGGACAACGGACAGCGGACGGGGGCATTAGGGCAGCGCAAATGTTTTCCAAAGCAAACAAGTCTCCATCCATCACAATTTGTTTTCCCAATGAATGGTCGGTTGTTGTTTTAGCTTCTGCTGGAGATGCGTATTCCATGTCGTTTTTTGGAACAGAGGTTAGAGCCGGGAAATTTGAGGAAATTGTTATGGCGGCTCGTTGTTGCCCCGCGGCTGTTATAGTGAGAATTTTAGCATTTATAAACTGATTTTTGTGTGTGGGTGGGTGGTAGATCCTATTCGTCATGCAATTTTAGGCAATGCACGGTCAAAATTTTGTCAGTCAACTGCATTGGCAGCCACAAAATCATCAGCAGCATCGCTGACAGATGGCGTTGCCCTGAAAATTCCAAAACCTCCACATGAATGGCAATTAGTGGAGCGTCTCCCCGTCACTTGCCATGCCGACCATACTCATTCCATACTCTTCATATGCCAGATACCCATCTAAATATCTGGATGCCTGGGCATCCGTTTGTGTATATGTTTCATTCGATGCCAGATTGGTTAATGGGCAATCAATAAATTCCAATTTCTCACAATTTTACTGCAATATCCACAAACGGTGCAGCAGTTTTATCCACAATTTATATCGCAGTCATCTCATCTGTTACACAAGTGCTACCCAGGATGTGGCTGTGTACTTTGGCTTTGCCTTTCCCTTGCCATCGTTGGTTTGGTCCATTGCTTGTTATAGCCAAGATTTGCATGCAGCTCATACCTACACACACCCAGCCACACTTACGGATAGATTCTGGCAAAAATTTCCTCTTAGCTTTCGGATGTGGGCGGGGTTGGGGGTGTCAGTGTGAGTGTGAGTGCAATTGCAGGAGCATCACGTAAGCTGCATTTAAGGGCATATACATTACATACGGATACGCTCCATTAATATGTAACCCTTGCCAGCCTGCCGGTCTGCCAGGCTGCCAGCCTCCTTGCCTACTGCTTCTTCTCAGGAACATAGCACTAAATTGTGGCCTCCCTCCTCTTCCTTCCCAGGCAGGCCGAGGAGCATGTGCAGGTCATGTATCTGATTACATGACGAAAGGATATTCCAAGGATCCGCCCACCGCAACTCCGACCGGCTTAAAGGTAAGTTTTGATTGCTGGAGCGGTTTTAGGGCATCCACGCGTAGACTGCAATATCTAGTCCCAATTAGCTGAAATATATTTCTAATAACTTCTGAATAGTCTCAGAAAATAGTCTGTTGACTTCATCAAGTGGCTCTCAGACGCATCTGCTCAAGTCTTTTTCCGTTAATGTACTTGGCCATCCCGGCCAGGAATGGTTACAGGCCATAAAGTAAACTGCAGATTATCCACTTGGCTCAGCTGCTACCTAAGCCAATGACACGTGTTAAGCGTTGAGCTGACCTGATGTTGCCAATCTGCTGTCCAACTGGCCAACTAGTTGACTGGCTCACTGCCTGGCTGGCTGACTGCCTGACTGCCTGCCCTGCCATGCCCTGCCCATAAACGTTGCCATCGAAATATTATTTCGAAACGATATTGGGCAAGCGATAAGCATAATTGCAGCAATAAAAGTTTTCAACTTTTGTTCGACAGACGCTTTGCCATTGCAACTGCAACAGCTGCTGTTGCAAAAAAAGGGGGAAGCCAACAAACATCTTGAGCTCGTAAGTCGAGATTCAAATATCCTTTTAAATAGGTATTTAAAATAGCTTGCAATACAGAGAGACTCGCCATCCAAAACAGTATTGTATTGTTTTTTGGAATAAACTTTGAATTAATTAGAAATTAGAAAATTAATCAAAAGGATGGGATAGAATGGAATGGTATTGTTTGTTGGAAATTCCACTTCTAATCGCAGGACTCTGTCGAAGGGCAGAAAAATGGCTCCAGGAGCAGGCGGAAAAGCATGTCAGACAAGCTCACGCTTACGCGCAATTGCCAGGACTAAAACGTCCCTACACACACCATATACTCACACACCCATACACTCACACACAAACACACCCATACACTTACACAAAAATACAGCAATTCGCAACCAAACGAACGCTTAACAATGCAAACTTTATGCTTTGCCTGAGGAAAGAATGGGGTTTGCATGGCTGCCTGTTTTTAGTCCTTCCACCCCCACCCCCATCCCCACCGTCACACAAACACACATACGTCAGGATATGGCCTGCGCTGGTATTGGTGGGAGGACGCAGCTGCGTATGCAACGATTTTTTAACATTGCATTTACCTTTGATTCTATCTAGCTACTTGTTATTCCGCTTTCCCAACTTCTTTTTACGTTTTTTACTTAACATTTTTCGGGTCGGATTTTCTGCTGCTCAACAATTGTTATTGAAATTGTTTTGGCAATTTTTTGGCCAACCATAAAATTTTGTTTGCCAAGGATACTTACTTGTGCCACCGAATGAGAAATCGCCTGAGCACCACACAGAAACCGAGAGCGTGAGCGTAAGCGTAAGCGTAAGCGTAAGCGTAAGCGAGCGAGATAAAGAAAGAGAAGGGAAATGGACATTTTCAAGAAGGGTTAGTACCACATTGCAAAACATAATGGACCATAGAAATGGCAAATAAAAACGGATCTAAGCACAGAGTCTAAATTCAAAACGAAATTGGTTAAAAATCCTTTTGTGCAGCATGTAAAAGACACCAACGAGAGAGAAAGAGAGTTAGTTAAATGTCCTTCCAGGACCAAGGACATGTCGATGTCGGGTACTCACTTGTCTCACCGGTGGTACAAGTCGCCGGCGCCGACGGCGGTCCACGTCCGATATTGTTCACGGCTATCACGTAGAACTCGTACTCCGTGTAGGGACTCAGTGCCCGGACCACATAGTACATGGTGATGATTCCGCTAATCTCGCTGAAGGCCTGGTTGGCGTTCTTCGGCTTGTACTGGATCACATAGTACTGCAAGTCCTCGGGACCCTTGTACGACCACTCCAGACGAACCGAAGTGGCGGTCACCTCGGATATTTGCACATCGGTGGGTGCGGTGGGCAGGGCTGGAGATGAAAGTATAAAATTTATAGCAGAATGCCTCAAAAGGACTTGAAATCTTTACTTACATTGCACTTTGACCACCGAAACGGAATCGATTTGGCCCAGAGTCGAGGCGGCAATGCAAGTGTAGTTGGCGCTCTCCTGAATATTAATCAGTTGCAGGACATTCCGTCCGATTGGCATCTCATTCTCGGGTGTCAGATCCTCAGAGCCTGTAACGATTATGCGACAATTATTATAGATTATAGATGAGGCAGTCCTCGGGGTTTCCTCGGTTTCTTACCCTTCATCCACTTGACATGCGGCATGGGTGAGCCGACGGCGATGCAGGATAAATTCAAATTCGATCCCAACATCACCTCATTGATGGGCTCTGGTGGACGGGAGAAGGTGGGCGGAACACGACGGACTTTCACGTACAAATTGGTGGCCTTTGAGTGCTCCGTGCCAACGGAATTCTCGGCCACACACTCGTACTTGCCCTGATCCTCCTCCCGGCTGTTTTCAATTTGCAGAAATCCTGTAAGGTAAAGAAAAGTTTTGTGAGTACTTATTGATTTTCAATTTGAACAGGTAGGTCATATTGTAAAATATCTATTTGTTACCTAAAGGATTTGCTTTTCCCAGATTAGGGTTTTAGGCAATTGGTTGTGTAAAATGGATCAGGTACTGCAATCCTTTACGACGAGGCAGGTTGTCTACCTGTTCTCCTATATAAGTAACACGCGCCTTAGGACCCTATTCAGTTTGCTTTTTTTTCTCGCTTAAACACATCGCACAATGTTCTTGCCAATTTTGTTAACAAGTCTTGTCTATTTTGTGGTTGGAACATCTTATGTAACCAACAATAACCACGGGGAAATGCCCATCTACCGAAAACGACCGATGAGTGAACAAATGGAAATGCTTGACATTCTGGACTTGGGAGACAGACCCAAACGACAGGCGAATCCAAATCTGGACAATTCCGCTTCGAAATTCCTGCTGGAGGTCTACAACGAAATCAACGAGGATCAGGAGCCCAAGGAGGTGCTGCACCAGCGGCACAAGCGTTCTCTGGACGACGACATATTGATATCCAAGGAGGATCGCGAAGAGATTGCCAATTGCAACAGCATCCTGACCTTCTCGAGTCGCATCAATCCCGAGGAAGTGAACAACGAACTGGATCTACACATTACCTTCAACACCAACGATGTGCCAGTGGACTTGACTCTGGTCCAGGCCATGCTCCGGGTATACAAGCAGCCCAGTTTGGTCCAGAGGAGAGAGAATTTTACCGTGTCGATTTACAAAAGGCTGGGCGATCGCCAGGACTTCTCGCACCACATCCTGGGCTCGGTGAATACCACATCCAGCTTTCGGGGCTGGCTGGAGTTTAATTTGACGCCGGTCCTGCAGACTTGGCTGCTCAACAAGAGTTTTGTGAAGCGAAATGAGCTACGGATTTCCATCGGCGACTCCCAGCTGAGTACCTTTGCCGCCGGTCTGGTGGCTCCCCAGGCGAGCCGCTCCAGCCTGGAGCCCTTCATTGTGGGCTACTTCAATGGACCGGAGCTGCTGGTGAAGATACAAAAGCTTCGCTTCAAGAGGGACCTGCAGAAGCGTCGGGCCAACAACCAGGCAGCCAACCCACCTGTCCACGCCCCACCATCCGTGGATTTGTACAAGCCGCCGCAGTCCTGCGAGCGCCTCAACTTCACCGTGGACTTCAAGGAGCTGCAGATGCACAACTGGGTGATAGCCCCCAAAAAGTTTGAGGCTTACTTCTGCGGCGGCGGTTGCAACTTCCCGCTGGGCACCAAAATGAATGCCACCAACCACGCCATCGTCCAGACTCTGATGCACCTGAAACAGCCCCATCTGCCCAAGCCCTGCTGTGTGCCGACGGTTCTCGGGGCCATCACAATCCTGCGATACCTAAACGAGGACATTATCGACCTCACCAAATACCAGAAGTCGGTGGCCAAAGAGTGTGGATGTCATTGACTTTGTAACTTCTTCGGAATTCGTAGTTTTAAATGTAAATATTGTATTAGGGGAATGTATTATAAGTTTAAGTTGTAGAAATAAATATTTAAATTCCAAAGAACTTGAGCTTAAAATCTATCAGGAAAAAGAAAGTGATTTCCTATACACCTGACTCATTTGAATTACGTGGTTTATAAAGTTAATATTCACTTGGCTTTACTTGTTGGACCCTTTTATGATGGGGCATGGGTTTAAGCGTAACAGAGTCGTAAGATCTTAGATTTATCAATAAATTTGAAAGTCAAATGATGTTTGTTTATCTCGCATCACTTTAATAGGGAACCCACATTATCCTCATTGGCCATAAAAATGTTCTCAATTCACCTTGCTTTTATGGGCGGAATCCAGCCACTCCACATCGGGATGGCTCCGGCTCCGGCTCCGGCGCCGGCGAAGCAACACATGGAAAATTAACACTTTTTATATGATTTTAAAAGCCGCATAAATTTTACGACAAGTCTGCTGCCCCAAAATGTTGCAATCTCACGCGTGGAGGGAGAGAAAGCACACACGCATCTATTAAATATCGAGTCGGGGACTCGAGGCTCGCTTTTCCGGCATATTACGCTAATGTGAGTGAAGGGAAGGTCCGTTTTTGGATGGAGGTGGAGCCATAAAGCGACTTCACGTTGTCATTATATTTATATGACTAATAAACAGTACACGACAGTAGAGCCGGTGATGAGTAGACAATATGGAGTTTACGTAAACAATCTCCTTACATTTTTTTGTCGCTCTGCCTCAAGCCTCAAAGCCCTTAAAGCAACAGTTATGAATACATTTTTCAGGCTCACAATTTGTTTAATAGCTTTTGGCACTTGGACTTTGGGTGAAACCATAAAGCCATAACTCCATAAGCCTATAGCGCGAATATGTATGAAAATGAACTTTTTAATTAGCCTATAATTGATTTTTCAAATATTATGCACGGCTATAGCCACGATTGGTTTTTCTCGGCTCATATTAAAATTAAATGCAATCATTTATATTGAAAATTGGTTTCATATTTTTGGTTTTGCAAAATTATTTGATCAATTTTAATGAAGCTTAAGAGACTCGTTACCAGAGACCGAATTTCTAAGCGTTTATTAAACACCGAGGCTTGTGTGTGTGTGGCTGTGTGTTTGAGTGTTTGCGAAATTAATCACATTCAGTTCGATATTCAATTTTCTCTCACATACAATTAATCAAAAACCTCAATTCAATATGCACGAGTACGCGTACAAATATTTAAGGATACTGGTCGGAGTAGGTAAGCAAAATTTAAAATCTGCATGAAATATGACAATTAATTTGCGAAACAAGAGTTTTTCATATGCAATATTATCGTTTAATTATTTATGGCCCCTTTTTGTGCATATAAAAGCAATGAATATTGATCAGGTTCAAGCGGAAAGCTTAAATTACAAACTCTATTTGGCTCAATGCGATGGCTAACAGTTTTAAAGCGTTTCAAGATATCTAATAAATGATTTGCAATATGCATAAAATGTCAGAAGCTAATAAACTTTTAATAAAGAAAATTATAGTAAAAATCTATTAATAAAGTCAAACTTATTAATAAACTTTTATTGGACTTTACACGACTTTAACTGCCACCGCCTCCAAAACTTTGAATATATTATTGGAAATTATTATTATCGGCATCATGGAAAGCGTGAATAGTTTTATGAATAGCAACTAGGAAAAAATCGGTTTCTGGTCTATAGAAACCATGTTTATTGTATTTATTTACCTATAGAGTTTTGCGTAAAAAATAAAACCTGTGCCAGGACATCGTTGGGGGTGGTGGATAAAAAACAAGGCTAAAACACAACTAAAAAATGGATTGCCACGCGGTTTTTAGTGCATGGCTGGATGGATGTTTCCATGTTTTGGGGATTGTTATGGGCAAAAGGGAGCCCGCCCTGGCTTTGGGCTTTTATTTTCAGTGCTACCGCCACTCACCTACAACATGCATCAAAGTTGATTGTTGGGAAATTTATTGCATACTATTTGGCCTGTATTGCTGAACATTTATTACGCTTGTTGCACTTCCTGTGCAGTCAGTCTGTGCCATCTAGCCGGTAGGCTGGCAGGCTGGCAGGATGGCAGGATGGCAGTCTGGCAGTCTGGCTTTCGGGCCCATTGTTTAGGAATCGCTGAACCATTCAAACGACCATTAAATGTTGAAACATTTTTAAATAATCGACAAGTTTCATTTTGCCCGCTTCAGTTGACTGAATCAACTTTTTTATGCATTCATTCATCGCCAAATAAGTCAAGTTAAAGCGCTGAAAATAGCCAGCCAGCGAGAGAGACTGCGAAAATGTTGATTAAAATTTATGAAGGTAAGTTTCATTAAAAACTCTGTGCCGAAAAACATTAGCATAAGCCACCACACACACTGACAGAGAGAGAGAGTCTCGGAAAGGACTTTCAGCAAGGACTTGGCGTGCGGCTTGACTGTAGCAATAAAAATTAAGCTAGCATACATCTGGGCGCTCGTCTCGGCTCAAATGTAAGTGATTCTACGTGCGACTGGGTGTGTGCGTGTGTTCCTCTTATTAAAATTAAAAATTCTTTAAGAGCCATAAAAAAGAAATATAAACAAACGGACAGACTGGCAGAAGAGTCCTGCCGGTAAAGAGGTAAGCGTTTGGGTCAGGTTTTCGCTAGAAAGCAAGTTTAAATCTTTAGTTGCTTTTCAGGAAATTTAATGAGCAAAAAGGATATGGAATATCCTCGCATTTAGGCCCTAAGCTGCTTTCGATCAGAGCCTCACCCCATTTGTGGCAAGACAATTGCTGTGCAATGTGGGTTAGTTTGGACGTGGCGCATATGTGGCATGCCACACAGCTGCACTTCCGCTAGCGCAGTCATTTTCATATTCAGCAACTTCCGTTGCACACACACACACTCTCACACCCCGTAAGCAGGCACTCACACTCATCCACCATGTCCTGGTCCGGGACTTTCGTTTCGTTTGGCGTTGCCAAGGATTCCTGCGACGGCTTCAGCGACAACTTGAACCGCTTTTGGCTTGGCTTGGCTTGGCTTGGCTGCACGCCCAAATGGGATTATTAATTTAATTATGCTTTAATTTAAGTAGTCGTTGTCGTCCCTACAAAGTGACATTTATGGGCCGCCCTCCTCACGCTCCCGCCTCCCTGTTCAGCCACATAAAAGTGTGCAAAGTTTCAATTTTGGTAATGCAAGTGACGACGCCTTATCGTCAAAACCGAAACCGAAAGAAACTCAACTGACCCGCTTGAGAGGATTGGCGGCATTCGGGGAGGCATGCCGTGGCTGGGAGGACCTTGAGCCCCCCGTTGGGAAAAAGCCGTTCTAGTCATGCACATTTTGGCAATTACTGTCTCATTTTCAACAAAAGTGACTGTCAACTCTTTCGGATAAGGAGAAGGAGCTGAAGGCACAGACGGAGCCGAAGTCGCAGAGGTAGCAGGAGTGACAAGGAGAAGCTCATAATTTAAGCATTAAACTTTTCTCAAAATGCTTTCAAGTTGACTTGGCTTAACTACAGTTTTACGGCTCAAGTAAATAATTGCGTGCAGAGCCCCTGCCACACCATCAACCCAGCCCACTCCTTTCTCCCGCTTCCCGCCTCCTGCTCACAGGTTGGTCACGTCAAGTGGCGACACGATTGTAATGATGGAGCCAAGCAATTAAAGAGTTGGAGTCCAGGTCGCGGGGTCGTCGGTGGCACACAGCTGCTGCCCCTTTCGCCAAATGGGGTAGGGGCGGAATGGGAGTGAGGCTGAAAGTGTTGCCACGTGTAAGTTTTGAACAAAGGAAGGCATAAAAATGTCATATAAAAAATAAGACGATGTTGCAAGCAAGCTGGGCTTCCTCCAGTCGTTTTGTATTTTCCAGCCAAGCTGTGTTCCAAGTTGTTTTTAAGTTTTCCACATAAAGGTTAACCTGCTGAGTTATATGGCCTCTATTCGTGGCTTTATGTTCCGGCAATTCACTGAGCAATCCGACTCAATATTCAGCTAGTTAAAACTTGAGTATCCACTTGAGAAGAGTTGTGTTTAATTTTAACTGGGATTTTATTATGATGATTTGCTTATACTGCTCTGGATTCTTAATAGAAAATTTCCTAGTTAACAAAGGGATTAATTTCTGACCCAACACATCAGAAGAATTGCCAAAAAATCTAAACATTATGTTGTTTCCAGAGTTTGATGCAGATTAATAGAAAATCGATCCACCAATTGTTTAAGATATTCCTTTTGGAAATCGGATTACTTTTTAATTTTTGTTAACAAAGTTGTCTTCTCTTTCAATGTTTGGAGATTCTATTAAACTGGGTGAAAAATTGAAATAAAATTTTGTAGTGCACCTGCTCAGACAAAGGGAAACCATTAACTCTGTCAATGGCTCCCTGCTAGACCCTTCGGCTGACACTTCAATTCAGTTGAGTTCATCTTGTCCTTCACACACACAAGCCATTAAGACAATTGGCTCAGCCGAAACCAATTTCTGATAAGCCGCTTTTGCTTAAAAGCCAAATTATGATATTTGAGAAAGCCCAAAGGCTTTTTTTCTACTCCTTTTATATTTTTCTCCATTTTGCCAATAAGAGTCTCGACCCAGTGAAAGTAATTTCCCCAGACGCAGAACCTTTGTAGAAGCAAAAAAAAAAAAAAAAAAAAACACCAACCATGGTCACTACTCCAAAGGTTTTTACACCCTCTGTTACGCTTTTTTATTGAACAAAAGCCCAGAGGGACTATTTGACGAAATAAAAATAAAGGTATAATACTCAATATTATTGTCGCTGGTCGTTACCCGATCCTGAGTCCGGACTCAGGAGTCGGTCTATGGAAAGTCAACCCTTGACTCGTCGCGGCTCGAAGGACTAAATTAACCTCCAACTGCCGCCAACAGCCGAGTCCTTCAAAGGCTCCATGAAGTAATTTTAAATAAATTATTTATAAATGTATTTGTGCATTCAAGTGCGACCTCTGTCATTTGCCTTCGTCATGAACTGCTGAGGAACAACATGAACAAAATCAAAAAGGGTCACAAATAATTTCAGGGAGCCCTAATTTGAGTAATTTTAAAACAAATATTGGACTTCATATTTGAAAAATATTGAAACACCCTTCCAAGTAGTGAAGCCTTTGCATTTGGAATTACTTAAAGTTTTCTGATTAACCCTAGGGCACTGTGAAATAATCACATAAAAATATATCCTTGTTTGGAGCGCGACAAAGGACTCTTTGAGGAGTGAGGGAAGGGCATGCGAAATTGGGTCCTTCAGGCTTTCTCTTGAGACGGTTTTATTAAAATAATAAAGTTCTAATTTAATTATGACGCGAACAAAATGAAGTACGACTGCCGAGTTACTTTTCATTTGATAACTCACGTACCCCCCCTTGAGTCCTGTTTCTCTAGGACCTTTGCGGGACTTCCCAGGACCTACTGCTCCACCCTCACCCCGCCGGGCAGGCTCTAATTAGCAGGCGGCGGCCGTATAACCGAAAAATCAACGCGCAAAGGAAAGGACGAGCGCAGAGCGCAGAGATTGGGGGCGGGTCCGGGGGAGTACAATAAAGGACCATAAAGTGCTAATTGAATAAAACGGCACATGACTTGCATAACTTATTATGAGAAATATATTCTCGCCACTCGGTTTGGCGTCATTGGGAATGCAAGGACCCAAGGCCCAAGGCCCTAGGACGCGGAACTCAGGACTGAGATCTCTACAATAGAATCAGCCCAACCCATCCGGTGGTGCCTCCTCACCTCGGGCGAAATATTTATTTTCATAAATTTAAAGCACACTTAAAGGCCAGCCGATGGATAAGAAAGGGAAGGTGGTGACCGGGAGACGGTTTAGGGCACCCAAAAGGATATTTAGCTGGCGGAAATATTTTTACGTTTCGTTTAACGCGCCAAAGATGGTGCCAGTCCGGGGCAGGAGGAACTTCCTCCTTCTTCTTCACCTTTTTTGCGAAAAAAAAGTTACTCGGCCCACGTAAAACTAATTTAACCCGCAAGGTACTCCTACCCCGGATCCCGGATCGCTCCTTTAAATCCACAAGCCAACATGGCCACTTTTGGTTCGTGTTGCGCTAAATTAGTCGACCTCCACATTTACAACGTTCTGTGAAAGGCGAACAAAAAATAACAGAATCCAACAAATATGCCAGGACTATGTAATCCTGAGGTCTCTACCCATCCTAGAGACATTCTAGGTGGAAATAATTTTACCTTGGGGAAATACATGTAACCGTTTTTAATTTGCATTGCTCTAGGCCAGGCCGAAAGGCGATGGATAGTTTGGCTTTGGATGGCTGTGCATTTGCCAAAGTGGCGAATAGATTAAGATGTAAAATATATAGGTATGCGAACTCTGGAACATTAAAGCTTAAAAAATGTGAAGATTAAGCTTGATTTTTCCTGTCAAACGCCAGGACTTTGCTAGGCCCTATTTTAGGGCATTTGAAAGTCATGGAGAATCACATAATGGGGCAGCGCTTTAATGGAAGCCACTCAATTGTTTGGGAAGCTGTCATTAAGCGTAAGCGACCATTTCATTAGCATTGTCGGCCCCCGACCAGAGGCTGGATCAAAATTCAGGGGGTCCACCAGCGAGGACATCGGGTAATTTTTTTATCGCTGCTCTTTCATGTCCTGGCCATCACAGGCCAACACGTTCCAATTGTTAAAGGCCGGCTAGGTGGGAGACCTGTCATGAAAACATTTGTCCGATCACCGCACGTCCCTTCGGTTGAAATAATTTCTACCCTCCGGCAGCGACCACCACCGACACCTTTTCGGTTGTCAACGCCACCGTTATTGATGTCATTTTAAAAGGCACTCTTTAATGCATATTAATGTCAATATTAATGTCAATATTTGAGCCTCTAATGACCAAAGGTAGTGGCCTCTGCTCCTGACAGAGCTCCAGCTTTTGTGTTAGTTTCTCCAGCCGTTTGATGTGACACAGATGATCGTTGAAACGCTCTAACGATGCGACCTGACATTGAACATATAATTATCAAATGCTGCGAGTGCCAGGATGCTTGATTAAAGGCCTCGTCCCAGCGACATTATGTTGACATTTTGAAAGTTTCTGCCAGCAGCAGCAGCAGCAGAGAAAGCCGGGAAAGGTCGCCACCCTCACTCCCATCCCGGCTCAAAGGACAAAGTTTGTCCAGGTGAGACCAGGAGGACCGGGCCAGTTGCCGGGAAGCTACCTGACAAAAGTCAAACGTTAACTAAGCGCCCAAAAACTTGCGACACAAAATGCACCGAAGCGTAAGTAAACTCCTAAGAAATTCAAATGAGCGTAAGGAGAAAACAGCACCTAAAATAAAAAGGAGGATGGCAGCCGCTCAAAAAGGTAAGTCTGGGACTAGAATTTTAATAAATGAAGTCGTTTCGAGCGGACATAAGGTATCAGTCAGTTGCCTGGATGACTGCGTTTCGGGCACATGTTTTAAGACATCAAGTAAAAGTACTCTTAAAGTTTGCTGGAATTTCATTTTACAATTTTAGTAAGATATTATATACTATTTTAAGGAATAAAGCTAAAAGTGTTGATTGTAAAAATATAAAATTCCGTAAGACCCACTTATTTTAAACCCGCAACAAAGTAAGCTCCCACTCGAAGCATTGTACTTACCATCTTTAAGGGAGTAGCGTGGATTGCTCATATCAACCTTTGTCTGATTCTTAATCCAGTAAATGTTTGGCGTCGGATTGCCGATGGCTTTGCATGTCATGAGGACGGTGTGACCCACTTCAATGACGCGGGTGCCTGGACCCTGCGTTATAACCGGAAAGCCTGCGGGTGTTTTATCGCCTGCAATGGAGAGAAAGTCGCAAACAACAAAGGGTTAAAAATTATTATGTTGCGAAATGCAAGTAGCAAGCGAAAAATGTTCATATGCAGGACAAAGGGGGTGCCACCGCCTAGGTGTTTTGGACAAACAATATGGCGTTGTGGAACACACACTCACACACACTCACACACACATCCACGCAAAGTATTGTTTTACAGGACTCTTTTATATGCGGAAGTTGCCGTTTTCTTCTTCTCTTTTTCGTACGAGTATGTGTGTGTGCGTCGCTTTTGTTGGCATTTTCTACGCCATTTTGTAAGTCAAACAATGGCGTTCCCACACATCCACTCGCACAACTGTATCTGTGTGAGGTCAGCATTTACCCCTTCTTTTGTCAGCTTTAAGGGAATTTCAGTTTTGTTGTTTCCTACTCCGACCGAGGACCTAGGACCGAGGACCGAGGAGGAGCCCCCAGGCCCCAAGGCTCTCCAGCTCCCTGGCCCATTATTATTATTTTTTTCCTGTTTTTTTGTGTTGATTTCTGCGACAAGCTTGAAGAAAACTCTCGCGGTGACTGTCAAGTGGGCCCCGACTGCAGCTGCTCCTCTTCGCAACTGCATCTTTCAAATGAACAAAGCTCATTTGCATTTTCCAATTAAATCCGTCGGCGGCCACGACAATTGGCACAAAAACGGATCCCCAAAGGGAGGTGCCAATGAGGATGGGTATAAAACCGAGTATGGAGATGAGGATGAGGATGGAGATACAGATGAGGAGCTCACGGATGTGGATGATTCCAGTTGCCACCGTCTCCGGCAGCAGCTGTCATTGCATGCCATCTGTTGGATCCGGAATTGTATTTTGTAAAAGGTATTATGAGACTCTTATTGGATGAATTCCTTTGGACTACAAAATACTAAATAAGCTTTAAGAAAAGTCCACAAAAACAGAGAAATATATTGAAAGAATGTATACTTTTAAATGGAATAAAATCTATGTATAAAAACCCACTGGAAGAGTATCTAAACTTTGTGACTATCCTTTACACTTCTCATCTGCATTTTTTGGGCATTTACTAAAACATTTAGCAACGACAAAATCCACAACAAACGGGCACACAAAGTTAGTTGCAGTTGCTTGTATTTTATTTTAGTTTAATCTTTTATTTTTTGGCTCTGGCCTTTCGTTGTTAACGGCTGCTGGTGAATCCTGGTGCTGGTGAAGGACCCCCGTTAGGCCCCACTACTTGGAGGACTCTGTCTTGCCTCTCACTTGCTTGTTTGGGCTTCAGCTCCTGATTTTGGATGTTGTGCCTCCGTTCGTGGTGGTGCTGTGAGTGTGTTTTCAGCGTGAAATTAAAATTTTAACACAGAGAGACAAAAAATGCGGTTGGATGCGAATATGTATATTCATGATTATACACACACGGTGGCACATAAAGTGCAAAACTACAGTGGCAAAAAGAATAAACAACGGCAGCATTGATGTTGACATTTGACGTTGCCATCATCATCGTCGTCATCATCGTCCTCCACACATCGTGGATGTCCTGTCCTGTCGACCGTGTCCCCTGCTCCTTGCTCCTTGCCCCTTTATAATTCTCCATTTTCGCTCCTCTATCCTTTTATCCCTTTATTCCATATTGTCTGTTGCCATTTTCAGTCATTTTCACCGACCCTGCCGCCTCCCGACCCTTTGCGTTCCGTCGACTGTTTCGTTGCTTTATTTATTATTGCAGTGTCACTTCCTCACAAATGCATAACGAAACAAACAGAAGGGCAGGCATTCGAGGCAAAACAGTTGCAAGTACAAAAAAAAACACAAAAAAAACACACACACCACACACACAAGTACTGAAAAAACCGGGGAAATAATGAAAACTGTGCCAAAATTAACAAATAAAACTGCAACATTTTTATTAAACAATGTAGAAAAGTGCATTCTATTTGCGTAACAAATATGCATGAGTGCAAACAGCGACAAAAACTCCGACTAAGCGTGAGACACAAAAAGCTACAAAAGGCGAAAGGGGCAGAGGCTCAAGGGATAATTCCACTTTTGAAATAGTTCAGTTTGCCATTTTTACTGCAATATACTGATTGTTTGCCAGCTAAGCCCAAAAGTCGAAAGGGTTGGTTATTTACAACAATCCTGATACCTTATGAAACCAGATATTAAACAATATATAAGAGTTTTGGTTAAAAGTTAGGCGCTCTGGCAAAATTTGCTTTCCCTGTGATTAGCACACTCCTCACAAAAGGTATAGATAGCATCCTGGTGGTGACAGGCTATAATGCAGGCTATCGAGGCCCAGAATGCACCAGCCGAAATCCTTTCATTTTGTGACAAAAATGGCACAGCCTGTTCTCGGGTTTGTCAAGTGCCAACCGAAATTTCCACAACAACAGCTCGCACTAAACACTAAAGTTGGTGTTGGCGTTGCTGTTGGTGTTGTGCCATGTGTGCGAGCGGAAATTTTGTGAAAATGCAATGGAAAAGCTGGCCAACACTTCATTTACAGCATTAGAGGGAAAAATGTGTAGGAAAAGATGCCATCGTCTAAATTCACGCCAAAAAAAAAAGAGAGATGGTTGAAATTGAGTAACTCGACTATGATATACCCGGTACTTTTGCGTCCTGCCTCGGACTTGACGAAAAAATTCAATATCCCCCCTTGCCGGGTATAAAAAAAACAAAAATGTGAACTCATAGAACGACTACCAGTGCGTGAAAGGACGATGGGAAAAGTGATGAAGCCAAAATGACCTCCTGGCAGGAGGTTGGTTGTCGCCTGTCGTCGGCTGCCAAATTCATTCGACAATTTTATGCATTTCAATTAAGGTGCCGTCTGGGTGCGAAAATCATGCATGGCTTAATGTTTGTACAAAGCGCCCAACACCGAGCCCTCTGAATCTGATTCTGAAGTTGAAGACCAGACGCCATCTTGCTGATCTTCCTGAGAGCTTTTAATGAATTAGGTAATAAAAGAAGGCAGCCCCGTCCCCGAGTCCGTCTTTCATATGGAGTGTACGGAGTGGATGCGAGTGAGTGTATGTCTTGTAACGATAAACATCATTAGCTGGCACAAAGGCACAGCGGTACAAAGGGCTTTATTTGCATCTTGTCTGCCGTTAGGTGGCACTGACCCCCCGCCAGGCTGAATGGATTCCGACACCAGGGATCTGGAATCTCAGGTGTTTGCCTTATCGAGTCCATTTCAAAAGGCACATTTTCACGCCGTGTTTTCGTCCATTCAGAGCGTTTTCTTTCTTTCATTCCCTTTTCACGCTCTTGTCTAAAGTCAAAGAGATGGAAAATATGTTGTTTTCTGGGCGGCACCGATACGAGGCGGGGTGGCCTTACGCAAGAAGTCGAGGGATGGACGCTGAATGAATGTCACTCAAAGGGGACGTTTGCCGAACAAACATTTCTTACTCTTACTCAAAAGTGCTTTAAGCAAAGTCTACAATTTGGCTTTAAAGTCACCGCCAGAGAGTCCCTCAGCGCCTGACGGACCGAAAGACCAAAAGACCAAAAGACCGAAGACCGTCCACTGGTCACAAAGCATAAATTTGCATATTTTAATTATTCATGCATTTTTAAGATTGATAAGAAATGTTGTGGCCAGGCTGAGGGTGACAGTGTGGCCTTTATGCCACGGGCAACTTAAAATACGGTTGGGCAGCAAAGCCACCAGACCCTAACCGTGGTAAATACCACAAAGTGTTGAAAAAAGAGTTGAAAATATGATTATTCCAAGGGAAAAGATTTTGATTCGATTTTGTTTCAACTATGTGTTTAAAATGTATCTAAACTTTAATTATAATCTCATTCCGAGACAATTTTGAGTCGAAAAGTAAGAGACAAAAGCCAAATCAAGGAGACCAAAAGCAAATCAAACTTGGTGTCAACTTATTATTTCTCAACAAAGTTTCCTCCTCAGCCGGAGTGGCCAAGCAATTGAGAACAAATCAAAAAAGCCAGGAAAACGCGGTGGCAGCAGTCAACACAGTCAACAATTGACAATCTTCAAATACATTTATAGGCCGGCAGATCCAAAGGAAAGCAAACTTACCAAAGTTTTCAACCCACAGCCATACAGCCATACAGCCAGAGCAAGCCATGGTTGAAGGAAAATCCCAAACAAAACATGCTCGAAAATTGAGTGTTTATTGTGTTAAGTAGACACACACACACACACATCCTTTGGAGAGGCAGAGGACTAGAGGGGAATGGCTTAAGAAGGATGCAGCGACACATCCAACATCCCGTCCAAAGCCCCGAGCAGAGAAGTGAATGTGAAAAGTGTGCGACAAGCCGAGCCAAAGCTGAAGAGCTCCGGGCAGAGTAAATAACCGTTTTTTAGTGGCAGGCCGGAAAAAAGACAACTGGCTAAAGATGTTAGACAATGCCAACAATAAAGCCGCAAGTGCCGGCGGCTTGAACAAAAAAATAACGTAGAAAGTACAACAAAAAAAATTGAGGAAAACTGAATCCCCGAGCAACAAGAGGAAGTTTCATCCGCAAGACGTCGGCAAATTTGTGGCCAGTCAACACTTCCTGCTTCCAGAGTGTCGCATGTGTCCTGCGAGTATACAAGTGACTGGGTGTGGGTGTTTGTGTCAGTGTGTCGGTGTGCTCCTTGGACTGTCTATAAGTAACATTAAGATGCCCATTGATCAGCGTAATGAAGGGCCCGACGTTTCCCTAATTGCTGTCGCTCCTAGGCCTTACAAAGGATCTTGGATACGTTTACGGATGGTGCGGTTTTGTCGGTAGTCGGCCGTCGGTAGTCGGTGGTCGGGTCCTCTGACTTCACAACCAGTCACGCCTCAGAAGAGAAGATGATGCGGATGAGCTCTGAGTAGGCTTGGGAGCTCGAGGGTCCTTGGAGCTGGCATCCATGATGGCAGTTAATAGATAATAGCACGCAGCGAAGGACCCGCCCAAGGATTTGACGAACTGATGGCCGACAGCCAGCAAACTCAAGCAGGCAGGCAGCAGGCAGGCACAAACAACAATGAGATGTGGGGCCTATTTCATTTAAATTATATTCTGCAGTCTGCAAATCTCATCATTATGATTTCGGAGATGCATTTGAGATTAATTTAAACAAGGCATTTAGCGCTGCAAAATAGATCAAGCAAATCGGCAATAGGAAACCTGTTCAGGTTTAAACCTTTAACTCGTGAAAACTTATGAAAAAGTTGAGCAAAAACTACCAATCTTTTTCGAACCCAAATATAAATATAATAAAAACCAATATGGAAAATAAACTCAGTTTGATGAGAAAATAATAATTTTGTTTTCGATATGATTGCCTGTTTTTATGGACTATATTCATGATATTTCTGCTATTCACACTTGGCCATACTTTCAGAGCCTCTGATAAGGCAGGAAGGATAACGTATGCCTGCACCGTCTGGGCGTAAGTTTTAAACATAAAATGTTTACTGATTACGGCCACATATGCGAATAATGTATATAAGAAGTGGAGAATGCTCGACACCATTTACAGCAAGTCCTGGCCCTCGGTCCGGCCACCGAGAGGCCACCGAGAGGCAAACGAAAAGAGGATGCAATGTCCTTTTCTCCGTCTGACAAACTGACGGACTTGGATGGCTTGTCTGTTTGTCTAACTGTCAGTGCAGTCTGATAGCTGCATGTGTATCTACTGACAGACGACATGCACAGCGTACATCTTATTAAGTTTGCATTACGATGTTGTACTCGGAGCTAGGTGCTTGTGTCCTTGCTGTCCTCCGTCCTCCGTCCCTCGTCCTTCGTCCTTCGTCCGTCGTCCTTCGACCATCGGCCCTTGCAGATGGCCGATTCGAGTCGACTCAATTTCTAAGATGGTCTACACTACAAGGAATTTCTACTTTCAACTTGCGGAGGATACAAATGGCTTTCGTCAAAGATGGTCCCCTCTCTTCAGGTCTTTGTCCCATGTCCTTTAAGCTTTTGAGTCCCTGTTAATTAGAAGGGAAATTTCTCTCAGTGTCCAATGATGAGAAGGATGCAGAACGGAGTGGATTGAAGTGAGCTAGAGTTTCAATTTCTCTGTCCAAGCCATGACTGTCGAAGTCTATTTTAACATACGTTTTTCCTCTCTTTCGCCACGAATCAGCCTGTCTCTATCCTTCTGCATTTCACTGGCTGCCGTTTCTACAATTTAATTTAATTTTTCTTCTCCTAGACGTTTGATAATGCGGCCCCGCCCACTTTACAGTTACCAGTTACTATTACGGAGGTCCTTTGCCTCAGTTATGGGCTGGCGCATTTTATAAATTTTTAAACCGATGGCTTCATTTTTATGCATTTCCCCCAGAATGCGCAGTGAGACTGCAAGACTGTAAGACTGTAAGACTGCAAGACGGCAAGACGGCAAGACAAAAAAAAAAGGAAACCGAAAAGGACAAATTCAAGGCAGATGGAAAAGATTGAGAAATGCCTGGAGCAAAAAGCAAGGATTCCATCCGAGTGCACTTGTCTAAGGCGACTCCCCCATGGCCGTTTCTAATGCGTTTTAATGCGGTAATAAATCATTGGAAATCCATTTGTATTGTCAACACAAGTTGACAACCGAAACGAATACGAATACGAATCCGAATACGAATACGAAACGCTTTGGCTTGCATGCGTGTTGACCATTAAACGCCAACTGGTATGCAATAAAAAACGACTGACAAGAAAAGCTGTTATATTTAGACAGCGATACACATAAACACCTTCTCGCTAATGATTTCTCTCAGGGAATGGGAACGGGAGTGGGAATGGGAATGGGAATGGGATTGGTATGGGGATAGGAATGCTTTAATGAGATCATGTACAAATCAAGAATGTGCTGGTAGCTGCAAAATTAGTCTACTGAGAAAATATCCCCACGACGGGTGTCATAAAACTAGAATGGAAACAGAGAAATTGGCACGAAATGCTTTGCCATTTTAGAGTGCACTTATTTGCTTCGATTTATTGTCGATTTGCTGACTGCGAGATATGGTACTTCGGACTGTGCGAGTTCAATAATACCTTTGACCCACATTCCGGCATAGGTCGCCATGAACATGAAAAGAAACTCCAGGACGCCAGGACGCCAGGACGCCAGGACGCCAGGACGCCAGGACGCCAGGACGCCAGGAGGCCAGGAGGCAGAACAAATAGCCATAAAACAGACGGCGAAATTAATAAATAAATTAATAAATTACAAATAATTTATCACGATTCGCGCACACATCAAGAGATGTATTGGCGTTTCGGCTCGTTCCCATTTTCCCACCATGTCTAAATAAGTCTATTAGAGAAATGAAAATAAATTGCGTGCCTGGAAGGCGCTACTCCTGGCTGTCTGGCTGTCTGGGTGGGTGCTTGGTTGGGTGGTTGGGTGGAGTTCGTTGTTTGGCCATCGATTGCCAACATGCCAAGTTGGACAGACACACAGACAGCGTCAAAACAAGAGGCAGAACAAAGGCCGAAGGAAAAACAAAAGCCAAATTCAATTATAAATGCGTGTAGCCGTGTAGCCGTGTAGCAGGCATTGTCTATAAGTCTGTCTGTCGATGTGTACTAAGTGTAAGTGATTAATTTTTGACAGGAGCATTTGTTGTAGGGTATTGAAAACAATCAATGCCCAATCTACGACACGTTCCCCCCAAGGACCTCTTCCAACTCCAGAACTCAAATGCCAAACGGAGGCCAGGACAGCCTATCCAGCCCAGCAATTAGTGAGCTTAAACAAAAGTATTTCACAAACCTCAAGTGTATTGCTCAAGATTGTGGGCTTATTGAGAACGCAGCAGCTGTGGCAAGCGAATAAATAAATATTTTGCATATCAATCGCAATCCCAATCGCAATCACAATCGACTACCTATCGAGGTCAATACTGACAGCCAATACTGTAGCCAGAGCTGGCTTGGGCTTGAATTTTAAGTATTTATTCAATTATAAATTAAAAATTAACGACGCCTGCTTGGATGTCGGTAAATAACAATGGATAAATATTTTATGAATATTTTCCGATTGAATAACAATGGAAAAGCGCCTTCGGTCGAAAAACTCTTTAATGAATCATTGAAGACCTTTTCTGAATTTTTACCTTCGACGTTTTCATCTCATTTAGTGGCCATTCCTCAAATATTTACATACGAGTACGGCCTGTTTTTACGACTATCTTCGGACTCAGGAAATTGGCAAATGTGCGTTTTGGGTAAAATTATAACACAAGCCACATGCTACCGTAACAACGTAACCGAACAAAGGCTGTAACTCTGCCGGCTCGTGCTGGGCTGGCTCTGATGGTAAAATATAAAAATCAAGCGGAAAACCAAAACCAAAACTGAAAGCCGCCAGAAACCCAGAGAAGCTCTGGCCATAATGCAAATTTATGATCAGAATTCAATTATGTGCTTATTGAAACGCAGCTGCTGCCAAATGCCGCCACTGCCGGATACCTGAGGGAGGCAGGTGAATAAGCGGGAGAGCTGAGCTGGTCAAGGGGCATGTGGCAAGGTGGATGGCGTCGATGGGGAAGGGCTGGCCATTCACGCATCCGGCCAGCAGTTAATGCTGCCCGGTTTAACGGTTAAAGCCAAAAGGCTATGATTTACACCCACATCCACATCCACACACATAACCAAGCACAAACACAAACACACTCGCCATTTGGCAGAATAACAATTGAGGCTTAAAGTGCGTGGCCGGCATTTTATGAGCAATGAGTGTGGGTAGTGGAAGTTGGCCAGGCCACTGAGGCGTCATTAAACCAGTTAACAAATAAATACTACGGACCATACCACCAGAAAGGAATCGCCTTTATTGACCAAGTTGCGGCCCGCCTAATGTCCTTTGGGCAGGGGGTCCTGCTATACGATATTAGCCGCATTCAGGTGCAGAATATTGACATCAAATTAGAACAAAAGGAAAATGGACTTCGGCTGAAGTCTATTATTAGAGGGATTAATATCTTTTTCCAGCTTGGATCAATTACATAATCGAGAGATTAAAATGGAATTTAATTGCCATCTCGCTAATATTAAGTATACGCCATGTACGCCTGCCTTCAACATTGCCAACAAAACTTTAATTTATAAAATTCAAACATAGGAAGAGAAATGATGTTGGTTAGCTTCAAAACGCATATAAATTCCCTCATTTAAATAGGTTTCCCTTTTGTATCAGTTTTTTTTTTATTTACTATTTTGATGACGTTTAATGCTTGCCATTTAATAGAGACTCGTCGGTGGTACACAATGTGTGGTATAAACACCGCAGGCTGTGCAACAAAAATTTGTTTTCTTTATTTGTTGGCTCATTTTATTGTTTTCCTTTTTTATTTTTCTACCTTAATGCTGATGCTGCCTGGGCGTTCATGTATAAATAATTTGAAATTAATTACATGTAACATGCTACTGCTTCTGCTGCTGGTGCTGGTGCTGGTGCTGGTGCTGGTTCCCTCATGCATTTGTCCAACTGTCTGCTATATTTGAGTTTGTTTATCGTTGAAACAAAACAGGGCAAAAAAAAAAAAAAAACACAGAGCAGGAAATGAGAAGAACAAAAATGGAATCCATTTTATTGTTGTCAAAGGTGGCCGCTCAATT
This sequence comes from Drosophila vallismaia, assembly GCA_035047325.1. Classification (NCBI taxonomy): domain Eukaryota; kingdom Metazoa; phylum Arthropoda; class Insecta; order Diptera; family Drosophilidae; genus Drosophila; species Drosophila vallismaia. Next base: position 9,121,186 of record JAWNPU010000090.1, on the reverse strand, counting down.
GGCAGCGGGGGGTCTGTGGGTTTGGGTTTGGGTACGCGTTTGCGAGAGTGTTATAAAATGTATATAAAGTATATGGGAAACAAGATGTGCGACGACTGCTGCACAGATTTATGGCACGCAATTAACAATGCCGGCCATTAAGCGGAACTACAACTATGACCGGAAAATACAACTACAGCTACAGCTGCAAAGTCCGTGTGTTCAACATTTTATAGCATACTTTTATGGGGCAACAAACAGACTTTTATTCGCATTCGCAGCCACACACGAACACAAAAACGCACTCGTACACACACTCGGGTAGCTTGCAGCTTGCAGCTTAAATGTTTTTGAATTTAAACTTATAATTAAAAAACTTTTCTTTTCTGTCCAGGACTGTCCCCGGCCCCGGCCCCAGCCCCCAGCTCTTCTCACCCTTCATTGTTAGCCCTTTAATTGGCTCTTTGTTACAGTAGTTGTCCGCTCAGCTTTCCGCTTTCCGCTTCCCGTACCCACTTTTCACATTTCTCGCAAATGTGTTTGCAATGTAATTTCAATTCATTGGCATTTTTGTTTTGGCCACCACCCTGGCCTTAAATCTTTCATATGTAAATGGAATGTTAAACATTGAAATGAACTTGCATTAAGTTGCATAATTACATTTCGCAATAAACGTTGGACACCGCACCATATAATTGAGTGGCCCTGCCCTGCCCTGTCCCATTTGGATGGCACTCGGATGGCTCGGCTTGGCATCCGTCCGCGTATATAGTATACATATATTATTTATTGTAAATATACCCATAAAAAGCACAATGTACTCCGGTACTCCACTACTCCGGTGCTGTCGTATAATGGGGAAAACGGGGTAAAAGGGTCTGCGAATTGGAATGGCGTCTGAGGTAAAAATAATGGCAACTACCTTTTGCACTTTGACATATGACAAGAGTTGCAACGCTGCAAGCTGTGCATCGCACATACCTCTCTCCTGCTGACACTTTGTATAAAAAATTATTACAAAAACACTGAGGTACGAGAGAATGCAATGAAATGTTTGCTCTTTTATCCTGTGATAATACCCAGTCCCGTGGGTTTTACACACAAGAAAAGGCAATGTACCGTGCCAAAATCAGTCTGATATCCTATTTGGTTTAATTAACCGCTTCCCCATAAATGAAGACAGCAATGTCATAACAATAATAGGAGCCAGCAGCAAACAATGGAAACAAAATCCCAGCCTTGACTTTCGGGCATAAACAAAAAAAAAAAACGGCAGAGAATGGCACATATGGAACATAAAAATGTCGGAAATGCCTTACAAAAACTAATAACCAACCGGAAATGCAAAAATGCATGCATGAATTTAAAAAAAAAAAAAGGAGAAAAAATTCCAGGACATAAATGAAAAACAGGAGCATAAAAACTTTAACGGTAGAGGTGTACCAAACAAAATATATGGAGGGAATCTGGCACTATATATGGCGAAGGTAACGACCATAAAGCAAAGGACATTTAATGTTTCACTGACAGAAGAAAAAAGGAAATTTAATTAATTTCATATGCGAGTCAAATGTTTTCAGCTGCGTCCCGGATTTTGTAGGTCCTCTGGGTTCTTATCACGAGACCTCCACTCTTCAGTTTCCGTAAGTTGACCAAAAGCGCTTCATTTAATATATATTCCGAATTTTTTATCCTTAATACGGAGTAAAGGTACGGGTATGGGGATGGGGATTTTCATTTTGTTTCATTCGCATTTCAATTTGTGTTTGACATCTATTAACATTTTTCTGTTTCTGTTGCTGCCGAACAGGAACCCTTGCCTTGTTTCGATTCGGTTTTTTGTTCGCCTTGTTTGGTTTGTTTTTTTTTTGTTCTGTTTTGCGTTTTTATGGCCAGACATTTACATAATTAAATTTATAAACATTATTGGTAGGTAGCATGCTTTTAGCTTTATTAATTTTGTGCCGCTTTCGGTTGCATATGTCAGGGGAAATGACTACCAAACACCGAGCCCAGAGATGGGTCCTGGTCCACTTCCTGTTTGCCAGCCGACAACATATGTATGCCAGCTATGTGTGGTTTGGTTTGTTTATTAATAATATATGTATATACCATTCTATATGCATATGTTTGCCTGGCGGGGTATCCAGTTTATGTGTGTGCCGCTCGTTTAATCAATTTACTCGTTGTCGTTAACGGTTGGAAGGCCAACAAAGGTAAATTAATTACAAATAATAGATCTTGATATCATTAATGATGTTTCTCTACTGCACAGATTAACCTCCTTTAAAGTTGGAAATCAAAATATTAGTCTAGGTCTTCCTAAAAAAATCATCATTTCTAATTATCGATTTTCCATAGATTCTAATCTAGCAATCAATAGCAAAAACTTTCTGATTCTTCGAGTAGTTTCAGGACAAAAAAGCTGTCCCAAAGCTGTCCCAGCAAATGCAAACATTCAATTAGGAAAAACACTCGCTGCGAAAGATAAATAATCAAACGCAGAGGGTTCTCTTATTAATTATGAACCAATTAACTCAGAAATGGCTGCAGAAGCAAAAGCAAAAGGCACTCGTGCATGTGGGCGTGTCCGTGTCCGTGGCAGATGCAAATGCAGATGAAGATGAGTTCCAGTGAGTACATCATCGTCTTCATCATCGTCTTGTTAATTATACGAATCGTAATCATCAACAACAAGTGCATTTTTAATGGCTTTTGCAAAAAGGAACTTGGCTTGAAGTTTTTGTTCTGACTGCAATTCCGTTCTGTTGGGCTTATTATTTACTCATAAAGCAAATGCGTAAAACTCAACTCTACGCAAAGAAGTTTATAATTACGCTGATTGCGGAGACAGTGGCGTTGACGCCAAAGTTGATGCTTGCCGATGGGCAGAGAATAAAGTTTTGGGGGATCCACGGATCCACTCGTACTTTAGTACGTTTTGTAGTTGTTTGCCACATTTTAGGCCACAAATATGTATCGGTGAGCCGCATTTCTTGGTCTGTCATAGATATGCAAATGTAATTAGTTGCAGGACACGGACACGGACACGGACGCGGATGCAGCCACGGACTGCGAGCACAGGATATACACAGGATACGGACAGCAGCCAACTGTGAAACGCCACACGGCCACAAGGCGCTCTCGACGCTTGGCGCCTTGTAAAATGTAAGCGTACCGAAACAATTTATAGCGAAAATAGAATTAAAACCACAAAAGCAAAACATGCCAACAAAAAGGCTAAAAAAAAAGTGGCAGGACCAAAGGAATGAAACAGTGAAAAGAACTAAACGATATAAAAAATACAAGCAGCTCACCGAAAGGCATGTCCTGATGCACAAACTACAAAAAAAAAATCGGGAATGAGTAAAGGGAAAGAGGGAGGCGTCCTGGATGCAAAAAAAGAACAGTCGGCTAAACCAAGATTTATATGCAGAAAAAAAGGAGTCAATGGGAGGAGTCCTTGTGGCTTGAAAAATACCCTTCTTGGCTTTCAATCCAATATAAAAATGAATTGAATATGAAATAGAATTTATAGAAATTGCATGTATTTGGTAATGTCTTTTGTTGTTAATGTTTTTAAATTAATATTAGCCTTTCCTAAATAAAATATCATTATTCTTTTAGTCAAATATCCGATTTTCTTAATTATTTAATCTATCAGATGGGACTTCCTTGATTTATACGGAATACAAATACATGAACACCTGCGGTTACAGGGTATGGCGCCACACAAAAGGCAACAAAATCAAGATGGAAAAGAATGAGGCAAGAGCCCTGGAGTTTGGTGGGGAAGAGGCGTCACCTAACAAAAAAATGTGCATAGATTTGGCCACAATGCCTGGCAGGAACGCGGCAGGAACTCTCTCGAGCGAGAACAACGAAGAAGGACGATGCATATAAATTTGTAATTCTTGATGCAGCCGCAACGTTTATTAATTTAAAATTCAATTTCAAAGTGGTCAAGACTTTGTTTTTTTTTTTTCGGCCATAAAACGTGGTCACTCGAGACCATTCCAATCGCATCACAGCATCCTCTTGGCAAGCTGGTTGGGAAATGAAATCGAATGGAATCAATACTATTCGTATTAATGCTTCGGCAATTAGTGCGATCAAGTGTCTAATTGTTTTTGCTCCGAAGCCCACAATAAAGTCCCTTCTCGTTTCGAATGGGGATTCAATTATTAATGTCTTGGACATTTGTTGTCCCAGAGCTTCGGGTCTCACAGATGTTCGGTTTTTAAAGAAGGAAGTAATAGAATTGGGAGGAGAATTTTGAGTAAACTCTTTGAAGGATATATCGTATTGAATTCTTACTTACTTATAACATATATAATTGATATAAAATACCCTTCCAATTCAAAATCAATATTCAGAAAGAAACAGAGAAATAGTAAAAGTTGGTAGAAGAAATCCAAAGATAGAACCAGAAGGATTGGCGGATAAGTAAAAACGAAATAAAAACTATGCAGAACATTAAACACAACTGACAGCTCAACATACGTCACGTGGCGTTGTCGTAAAGTTTTCTGGGGCTGTGTGGCAGCCACAGTTGACGGGGCAACTGGGCAATGGGGGAAGTGGAAGAAGGACACACAAGGGTTGGCGTTGCAAAAGCAACAATGCAACACACGCTCAGACCATCGATGACTCTGGGGCATTTTTAATGGAAACTCATTTTTGAGGTTAATTGTAAGCAAAAAGATGGCTGGGGCCCCGCTTGATACTGAAGGTCCTGGCGACTCCGGCACGAACCTCTTGTCCAACCAACCCAACTATCCAAAGGCAAATGCATCCGTCCACACGAGGTGTGGCTTTGGGCTAGCAACGTTTATTGTGTGAGGAAAATTATGAAAAGCAGTGGGGTGGCGCCACACATGCCCCAGCACCAGCACCAGCAGATGTGGTTAATGTTCTGCCCTGCATTTTGTAATGAGCGGAAGGATTTTAAACGCCGTTTTCGTTTACGGCAAACCCTCCATCCTCTACCCTCTTGAGTAAGTTAAGATATTTAGTTATATCTTAAAGGGTATTCCTAAGTCCTTAATCTAGCTTATAATGTCAAAAGTTTAAATTGTTCAAGTTTTTTCTTTGCCAAAAACACTCTTGGCTTGCAAACAAAATTATTAAAGATGTTTTGCCATTAAAGACACCATTTAGACCTCTGAAAACTTCAAGTCTGCATATTTTCTGATTGCATTTTCATGTATAAGCTCAATTTCCATTTTCGGAGACCTCAGGAAAGCCTCTTTTGGCCACAATTCACATGGAGCTTTGCTGACTAGGCTTCTGGCTCCTGGAAAAACTCGCTCCGACATCATAATTTGCGGCTGAGCGGCCAAATTCCACTACGTATTTCCGTTTACTGATGTTTACCCTTAACCAAAATGCTTTAATTAGTCCGGAATAAGGAATACGGACTCCGCAGCTCGAACGAATTCAAGTTCAGTGCCCTGGCCTGGCCTGGCCTGGCCTGGCCGTGGCAAGTGCTTAACATTTTTCCGCTGCCTTGGCATAAATGGCTTAATCGTCGCCTTCAACAGGAGCGACACTAGAAGGAATTCCATTTGCAATTACTTTAATTGCGTAAAGGGCAGATTTATCGACTGGAGAATGGCAGAAATATTTGTGCTCAAATAGCCAAAAGTATGCAGTGTTATGATCCAACAAAATTGCTGGCATTTATGTTGTCACATACTTTGTTTTCCAGCTCCAGCTCCAGCTCCAGCTCCTCTGCATACTTCTCGTACACCGAAAAATGTTATTTATAAAATGACAGACACTTCTATTCCGCATACTTTTTGTCTCGTCGCCGGGGAGGAGGCCAACAGATGCTCCTGCTGGCTGATGAAAAATGTTGTGAAAAATGGTAATGTGTTCACGTCACGTCGCAGACTAGAAGACTAGCAGACGCGGAGAGTCTGGGAAAGTCGGAGTTTCTTTCACATACCACACTAGATTAAATTATAATCGCGGCCCGGCTAGAACAAACTTGGCCAGATTTGTGCAATTGAGTGTATAAGTGTTGGCATACCTCGCTCCAAGTTCCCATCCCCGTTTGGCTTGAATTTTTTAATGAAATGTCAGTCAGTCGGCGGGACCATTTTTCATCCCAGCCCGGCGGCAACGGCAATATCTTCAGCAGTAACTGATTAACTTTTAACAACTGGTTTTGCATTAAAAAACGTTTGTAAAACGTAAAAAATCGAGAGCATTGGATTACTTTTGTGCCTTGCCATTTTGATAGGCCATCGTAAATCATCGCAGAGTCAAAGCAGACCCTAACCCTCCTGGCCTGACATTTTGCGTTAGTTTATGTGATATTTCATATGTGATAAGCCAGTGACATTTCCAAGAGAGTGGTGGCGGAGGTGGCACCGGATCCATTCTATTTTTTATCCACCCTTTTGTCAAAGGGCAGTCGACGCCTTTTTGCATGGCTCATTGAGCAGTTCGGGTGGCAAAAAAAAACCCAGCTAAAAAAGGTCAAGCTAAGCTAAAATTATTTGACCGGCAGGAGTAAGTGATAAACTATGAGATGAAATGTCCGAATATCCGAAAAAGTGTCAAATAAGAAATTTTCTGGTATTAAGTTAAACACAATGTTTATTGACTGTGGCGAATCCTGGGTTTTATAGGAGGGTTCGAAGATAAAATGGCATTATAGCGATAAGAAAGAAATTAGATGGGGGAACACCCAGAACCCAAAACCCAGAACCCATAACCCTGAACCGGAGAAGGAAATATGATTTGCATTGGAGTCACATTTTTGGAGCTGAAACCAATTATTAATTTGGTATATGAACTCGAGAGTAATGGATTTAGATTAAAGGGAAAGCCTATACGCGTAGATAATATTTCTCTTTGGCTTTTGCCCGACTTATTGCCGGATCTTTAACATTCTGACAAGCCGAAATAATTTTTCACTGCCGGTTCGCAATTTTTTGTGGGTGGAAACCGGGCGACCCACACCTCTTCCACTTTGTACTCGTTTGCAATTGTTTTACGCGATTTATGCCACATGTCAAATGCCTGACAAAGGATGACCTAGCGCCTCGCCTCGCCTCGGCTCGCCTCGCCTCGCTTCGCACCAACCCACTCACGCCCCTTTGAACCCGACTCCACATGACAGATAAGTGAAACTTTTTGCGTATTCCTGCGAATAAAAACAAAACAAAAAAAAAAGCACTGAAACGAAAACAAACATCGACCAGAAATGCGAGACCAAATCCAAAAGGGAGTGGCGGGGTAGAAAAATGTAGCAAGCTGGCAGCATTTTTTAGGCTTTTTGTTTTTTTAATGTGTGACAAGCTCAACGCAAATGCAAAACTTTGCTACACATGTAATGAAAAAAATAAATAAATAAACACGGGATTGGAGAGGCGGTGGATGGGTGTGGGTGTGATACCCCGTGACAAGTCGAAGGTCCTTGTCAGTTGCTGCCACCGATAAGAGCTTGCCGCACAGGCTTGCCCCACAGACACACACAGCGAAAGACACACGATTGCCTCGATTTACAATGCGCTAAGTGTCGCCAAAGCCACGCGCCCAAAGTTGAGATATCAAAAGGCAAAACAAACAAGAGCAAATAAATAAACAAAACAGGAAATAAGGCAGTGAAAGGACAATCCGAAATATGTGTACCCTTAACCTCTATATCTAAGGCATCCTAAAGGAGTAAATCACCCATTTTTTTCATACATTTTGTAAGAAAGATAAATGAGTTTACATTTTGGAGACTGAAAGCTTCGAAATGAAGATCATTCTCGCAATATTGGATAGACTGAGGGACACAGCTTTTATCCAAAGTCAAAGGACATCCGGCAAGGGTATTTAAAAAAGGAACCAACAGGAAAAAACGACAACTTGAGGAAACAAAGCATACGTAACGAAAAGCTAAAGAAAACAAAGACATATCGTAAGTGGCATCGTATGTCAAGTCGTGTCAGGAACACGTCAAGGTATGTGGGCTGCCCCTGTCCCTGCTCCTGCCCATGCCACGAACAACAGGACACACTTTTACCCTTCCACCCTTCCTTGCCATCTAATTTGCCTCGCTCGAGGCAGAAGAGAGACACCATGGAATATGTTTGATTAAGTTGTAGGAATTTCGCTGTTGAAGTGAAAAATATTTTAAGCCAACCCCGAATTTTCCATTTCCATTTCCATTTCCATTGAAGGCCATTTTAGAGTTAACCGGAAATGTGCGAGTGTCGTGAGGGGAAATGCATTTATTATTCAAGAGCCCGAAATATAACCACAGACCGCTCGAGATCATCTCCGGCATTGTTTGGCTCTTCGTTCCGTTGCACAACAAAGCGGCATGCAGCATGCAATGCACTCGCCAAACAAAAAGCCAAAAAAAACCAAACAGCCAACATTCAAACAAAAACAAACCAGCTTTAAGAATAGTCCCCATTCTCCTTATTCTGTTGTGTGTTTCCTTTTTTTTTAGTTCAGTTTTGGTTTAGCGTCGAGGGTAGAATAATAAACAAACATTGCCTGCTTATGGGAACTGAAATTAAATATGTATGGCTTAGCGAAAATAGAGGAATTTTGAAAGGAGTCTGCTCTGTTTGTTGTTGCTCTGTTTGTTGGCACATTCAAGTTGCACAAAAGGCATTCCCTGTCGAGAGCCGAGTGACACAAAGGACGAAGACAGAGATAGTGTTAATTTTTGGAAAACTACGACAAACTTTAACCTTTTGACATCAACCTTACGAATTTGTGGCCATTCATTGATTTATGACAACCTTGTGAAGTTTTTCATTCAACAACTTGTGTAATTCTAATCTGAATATAAATTATATCAGCTTCAGCTGCTGCTTCCTCATCATATTTTACGAGTATATTCTCTTAAATTTCCTGCACAGCCCTCTGGGCCACTGCAATGCGTCAAAAATAGTGGCAGCATACGCTGCTATTATTAAGATCCTTTTACCCATCTAATGTATGAAAAACGTAAGCTGGAGATAGAGTAGGGAATATATCTATATTGCATGTAAAGTATCCTTACAATACGAGTACCTAAACTCCTTACGTGCTGCTAACGGAAAAAGCAATTTCACTTTTCATATTTATTCTGGCTTTTCGTTTTTTCTTTGGGAAGCCAATAAAAGTTCAATTTTTTAAGTCGCTTCCAATTTTATTTAACGTCATTACAGTTGAAACTTTAATACCAACGAACAAAAAAATAAGACCGACTATAGCTACTGACTTGCACTTGCCGGGAATCGAAAAAAATGGAAAAAAAATACTCGTAAATGTAGGTTGAGATGGCAGGGATGTGGGTGGGTGGTTTTCGGTGGAAATTTGATGCTGAAGCAGACTGTCATGTGAGTTTCTGGGTTTCCTAGGTACTCCTCGGTACTGGGTAGCTCTTGCCTTTTTGATGAATACCAAATGCATTTTCCAGCATAATAAAATGTTTATATTAGGCAACCAGAAAAACTAGTTTAGATTTATTTCCATTTCCTATATTCTCTAATATATATATTTAAATTAAGTTGGCTAATCTCCAAATGCAATTTTGCCAGATCTCTACCCCGAATCCCTTTTTTTCCATCAATTTATCAATATACATTGATGAAATTTTCTGCTGCATTCTCCGACTATTGGGAAGGCAGCCACCGCCACCAAGTTACTCAATTTAAGTCGACGTGTGCGGCTTCCTCGCACGCAACTCAGCCATTCGGCAGTCATTTCTAGAAATATATACGAGAATATATGTACATATATTCAACTCCACATACGTTCCACATCTCGTTTATATATATAAAAGGATGGCTAGTTTTTGAAATATTTTTGCAATTTAGCCCGGCACTTAATGGCTTTTTGGCGGCACAAATCATATTAAGTGAAATGTGTGGCCTGAACATTTAATTGGTTTAAATGCAAGCAGGAAGGAATTTATTCGGAAGTGGCTGTAAACTTAAATTATGGCAATCACGATGGTAAATTATATACCATAAATGACTTAAAATAAGATTTTTCAAAGTCCTTCCTTCAGAATGATAGACATATTTTAGCTAACCATCATCTTGGGCAGTTTTTACTTTAAGTTCAGCACTTTGTCGTGCATTAAATATAAACAGCTATAAGCCCAATAACTTTCCAACACACACACACACACACACTTCATTGTGCGGCAAGGATACACCGGTATCCTTATGCCAGGCACACAGCGTGGCGCCACAGCTGCATTGCTGCAGGGCTGCAGGACTCCGAGAAGCAGCAGCAGCAGCATCAGAAGGAGGCTACTCCGCAGCAAATTTCGCCCATTTAAACTTTTCGCTACTGTAGAATTTTCATTATTAATATGACTTTTTAGGCAGACCGCAAAACGGTGCTGGGGCCCAGGACCTGGACCTGCTCCTGCTCCTCTGGCTGCGCCAATGCCGTTGGCCAGTTAAATGCGCCCAATGTATTGTCAATGTTTGTCTATGTGAGAACAGCGGGCGGGCGGACAAGCGAGACTAGGACCAAGTTTTGCCCCCCCCCCAAAGCCCAGGACCCTAAAATCCAGGACATGCCATTTGACTTTGCAACAAGTGCATAGGCAAGAGCTACTTTACCAGTCCAGTCCAGTCCAGTTCAGGCCAGTCCGCCGTTTTAATCAAGCCCAACTAATGGTCCACCACTACCGGTTTGAGTCGGTTGGTAAACCCTTAAAGAAAAACCCCTAAAAAATAAAATAGAAAATACAAAACGAAGGGTAAAAAACGAGCCAAACCGTAACCAGTAAAGCCGCTTATTACTATAAAGTGAGATTAATGAATGCTACACCAGCTCCTCCTACGCCAAATCGCTGGAACCAAGGATGCCATCGCCGCAGTCTCCCTTTTTGGCTGGCAATTAATGAAATTTATTTGCGCCTCCACAGAGACCATATTGTTTTTTTGCCAAGGATTCAGGGGATTCGAAAAGGGGAGCCGAACGCTGTGCTGGGCTGTGCTGCTGGGCTGTGCTGGATTGGGAGAGCTTTTTGAGGTGCTAAAATGGTTTTTGGCAGGCAAATTTAAAAGCAAATTGTTTTGGGTTCCGTGTTCTCTGCGGCGGTGTAGATTGGCTTCCAGATGATTTTATTGCAATTTGCAGCCAACCCGGCAGCAAAGAGCGGAAAATGCGGTTTCGTAATGAAAAGGTTTTCATTAGCTCGTCCTTTGCCGTCTAGACAACGCCCTGGGAAGCTACAAATCTTCTCAAAATAAATGGAAACCGAAAAATAATTAAGCGCCTGAATTATTAACAGTTTAGAAAAGACTAAAAAAGAAGTTAAACAGGAATTTGGTTCGGTTCTGTTTTGTAAAAAATCTACAATATTGAAATGGAATTATTATGGCAGCACCCACACTTTTGGTAATTAATTTTATCCATGTGAAAAAATCACCCACATAATATGGATAGATTATATATATTTTTAAGCCCTTCCACCTTAATTCTTGCTACCTTTGTTTCACCTTTCACACGCTTGCCACTTTTTCGTATATTTTTTTCGCTATAAATCTCAATGTAAAAATTTTCGCACACACAGAGAGCAGCGTGGAAAAATAAACGCCACCCCCGAATGCCAATAAAGGGGCCCACATATGCAGAGGAGCAACGCCCAGGCACGTTTGAGTTTCACGTGAAAGCATTTTTAATCAAAATTCTCAACAGGCTAAAGCAGCGCGAGATCAAAAACACTTGCCACAAAGATGAAAGTGTGTGTGTGTTTGTGCATGGAGGTTGAAGGTGTGTCGGGATACATAGGTTGCAACTCCTGCTGCTGGTTCTGGTGGTGCTCCTTGCCGCAAAAGCCGACAGACACACCTCCCAAAACACCAGCCTCGGATAGATTGCACCTGCAACACCTGCAAGTAACGTGACTCTGTCTCCTCACCTGCTGAGCAATATCTTGACTCAACCTGAAACTGAAGCTGGAGCTGGAGCTGGAGCTGAAGCTGGCGCTGGTGCTGGAGGCGTGGTAAATGCAGTAAATCCCCTTTTTGCCTTTACAGTTTCATGGACTCTACCACTACCCATGCACTACCCCCCTCCGAAAAAAAACCGGGGAAAATCCTTTCGGCGGATGGAAAGAAAAAAAATTAAAACAAAAACCCGTGAAGCGGATTGCCCGCTTATATGTACACTTTTTGACATGTTTGTTTTTTATGGAAATATCGAAATAAAGATTAGTTTTGTTGGTGGGTGGAGCCAGAATATATATATTCCTGATGCTGCGTAAAGCGGATAAATTTTCCCACCGGAGGCGTGACTCCGCCACATCCTTCCCCCTGCGAGGCAGTGTCCTGTGTATTTATGCAGCAAACGCTTAACCAACTGACTGCGTTAGTCGCAGCGATTTAGTGCTAATGTGGCCCAAACTACCCAACCCATCCCGATCTCCATCCTCATCCTCATCCTCTATCTCCATCCCCATCCCCATACCCATCTCGGCCTGGTAAAATTTACTGTTTACAATTTGTTGGCTGATTGCTTCTGTTCTCTGCACGCTTTGACTAAATTTATTGCATGCGATAATTTTTTTGGTCCTGGTTTCGTAGCCAAAGCTTTGGCATTAGTATATTTATTATAATGCTGTCTTCCATTTGCTAGCTGCATTATTATTTTCCTATTACCATTACGCATTACCCCTGCCATCGCGCAGGATATTCTCCTTTTAGCCGGGCTCATGGCTGTGTGACTTTGTTATCTGTGTTGGACGGACGACGGACGACGGACGACGCGGCGGTCATGTTGTTCGCCGAATCTCTGGATGGATGTTTCCCCCCTTTTCCGCATGATGAAATGCAGCATTTTAATTAAGTGCCAAAAGAAAAAGGGGAAACCCACAAAAACAGAAACGAACCGACATGGGTGCATTATATCCCTCTAGCATTTGAAGTAATAAATTTCGGTTTAATTTGATAAAGTTTCACAAAATTTCATTGTAATTTTGGTTTCTTCCCAGAAATTGTATTTTATTATTTCCATATTCCATATACATATACTCCGGCCGGTATATATTCCGGCCAACCATAACCGCCCACTCTTTTCCCACTTTTCGCTGATGACTTCCAGGTGTTTGGCAGACATTTTGTAAACGGAAAATAATTACGTACCCAAAGGCCGGGTGGAAAATTTATGTACGCGGCGTATGAGTAATGTGCACTACTTTATCCCGAACCCTGGGAGTTACAGCTCCAACTTATAATTTACTACTGTCTGCCAGCTATTTTAGCTTGTTTATTGTTGTTTTCGGTTGTTCGGTTGTTCGGTTGTTGTTTTTGTGTTTTTGGTCTGGCTTTAGCTTTAGCTTTAGCTAGTTGTTTGTTGGTTGTTTATGAGGCCGCCAAAGAGAACCGCAAAATGTGTGAAAATTGCGCAGAGGCCAGGTGAAACAAGGTACTCAAAAAAAAAAAACACGAAGCAGGAACATATTTTCGCTGATACACTCCAAAGGGACCTATAGACCACCTCATGCCTTTCTCTTTCTCTGGGCGTGTCTCCGTCTGTCCCGCTTGCCCGTGTGCCTTTTTTATGCGGCTTGTGGCACAGAGTTTGCATTTTTAGTTGTTAATTATGCGAGTTGATTATGCTCTCTGTGCACTCTGGCGCCACGTAATTGGTGTGCATTTGATTTGTGGCAGGTTGTAACGCTCGCTGATAGACTCAAAAGTGAGTGGATGGGCTGGCGAGGCTTGCAACGCTTGCGGAGGGAAAGTCCTTTACGGGGGGAAGTAATTAGTGTAGTTTAGCAAGGACTAACAGCCACACGCGAGTGAAGGTAAAAGTTTGGGGCAAAGAGACCAAAGGCAGGCCAAGGTAACGTAATTTGCCTGCCTCGTTAACTCTTAACCGAACAAAAGCATAAAGACATATTTAAATAATCGATAAAAGAGATCTGTGTCAGGCCAACGTTGGCAACATTTTAATCATGACTCGATAGCCTCATTTTAAACGAACTTAGCCACCCTTGATTATCGATCAATATGCAATTTTGCATTGGAGTTGATTTACCAAATAATTTGCTTCTTTAATCTCATTAAAAGTTATAACTTTTTATGCCCTCCAACCCCTACTCGTACCTCAAGTCCCATTAGTAGGGAACAATTTTTGTTATTGAACTTTTTGCTGTTTATAATTTGAGGGTCTGGGGTCTGGGTTTTGGGCGAGCCGGAGAACGAGAAGAATATTTATAAATACTTGGCCTGCTCTCAGTTTAAGCAAATTAGTTCAATTGCCAGGCTATCCAAGCCCATCCACCCCGCAAAGACTTGATTAGGCTTAGAGAGCTAAAACTTTATCCTTTGCACAGTTGTAAATAAGCAAAAGTAAATTTTGGCAAGTAATTTAAGCCACACAAACAAGCTGGCAAATAACTTTCCACCATCGCCATCACCACAACTACTACTTCTACTTTTTGCCATCCCACCCGGGGGAATTCTGGTTCTGGTGGTTTGGGCTCTCCCAAAGTTTACCATTTACGCCAAGTTCTTTGCCCAGTTTTAATTCAAAATCAATGTATGAACTTAGTTTACATTGCGACGCATACTAAACGAAACTTTTTGTGTCGCTATATCATAGAGACCCCTCTTACTCTCTCCACATGGACAAATTTCGTAAAGTTTAGGGACTTGGCTTAAGTCTTGCAAAGTCTAGCGAAAGGATATTAATACTTGGTAATTGTGAATACAATTTTGTTGCATTTAACGATAATATCCTAGATTTTATCCTCAGTGCAGCCTCCCTCGAGTAGAGTTCAATTAGGAAGCAGCACTCCAAGAGCCATAAATAACTGCACACGTTGATGCCGATGACGGGCTTAGTGCCCCGGTCCCCGTCCCCGTCCCCGCCCAATAGCAAAAAAGAATCGCATGGCACTTACCTTCATAGATGGTTAAAGTTGCATCTGCGTGAACGGCATCGCCCACACCGTTCTCCGCCACACACTCGTAGGGGGCGTCATCCCGGCCCGCCCGCACAGGCTCAATCCGGAGTATGGAAATCCCGCCGGGCTGCTCCAGGACCGTGTAACGAGATTGCGTTCCTGCAGAGAGCACACACAAACACCAGTTAAGTGGGCTTAGGAAGCCAGCCAATGGATGCTGCAACCATTCGGTTGCAGAAACTTACCCGAAACTTTTTTTCCGTTCTTGCGCCAAACTATCGATGGCGGCGGATCACCGCGAGCCGCACAATAGAAGCTTGCCACGCCGCCCACTCGCACGCCCTGGTTCTGCGGCTTCCTGATGATCTCCGGCGGATCTGTGGAGGGTCGTAAAAGAACATCACAAAGCCTGGTTATTAACAAGTCTTAAAACGGGTATATTTTCTGCCTTTATATTTAAAGTTTCGTCAACAGTTTTTAATGCCACACAACGGTTGGGTTTCCCCTATTAAATTCATAAAAAAAAGAGGGGAAACAAACCCCTAAGTAGTAATTTAGTAATAAGTAAGTTTAAAGCTGCTTGTGAATCCTTGAAAACCATTTTTCCAATATATACTTTTTCTGTTGATTTTGATGTGTGTGCACGGAGGGTGTTTTCATATATTCTTTTTACATATTTGTCACAATATGCTGTCAATACAACGTTGCATGTTGTTTGCCAACACACACACAACTACACTTACTCGGGCACACACCCACGGCGAGTACGTGCCCCGAACACACACACATGTGAGCCAAAGGATACAGGACAAGTGCGGAATAGGAAAGCCGGGCGGCTTCAGGGAAACAGATGCGTGGCATTAAAAATCCGGCAAAAATCACGAAACGTTAAACAACCAGCAAAAATATTGTCATGTGCATGTTGCACTAGCAGATCCTGCAGTCTGGTTTCTGACAGGATTCGCTCCGTTTCCAACCAAACCAGAACAGAACAAAATGTAGTTTACCCAACATATCAATTGGATTTATGATTTTTTCCCCCAACCGTATTTTTTCCTCATTTTCTTCGCGTTTTTTATTTTATTTTTTTTTGCATACAGGTTTGATTGAAATTAAATATTACGCGACATTTAAAAATTGTGGGCACCAGCAGGTGCCTAAGGCCGGAGCCAGACTTACGTGTGAGATATTGAATGTACGGAATATCCGAATAATTTGCATCTGGAACGGGCATCAAACCGGTTAGTAATCATTTAGCGACGCGCGATTTGATTTGGTTTCCGTTGAACGCGATTTATGTTTATTTTTTTGGTTGTCGATTTTTATTTGATTTGGTTATTGATTATAATTCTAACTTCAATACTTAACTTACTTGGATCAGGAATTACTCACTAACTTGGTATAGATATAAGAAATTAAAATGTTTCCTTTTAAAGTAGAAACTAAAAAATACAACAGAAAAGTTGATCAAATTTCATTGTTGGCAAACTTAAGGGCATTGAGCTCTCTCTATGGCTACATTGTCCGAGTAGTTTTGTAAATAATTTAAAGTTTTCCCACAAGAAAAGCATTCTCTCTCTCAGCCGCTTTGTGGCTTGGCTATTTTCGTTTTGGCCATAATGGATGAAAATTTGTTTTTGTTGCGGTACGAGTATAGTCAAGTCTGTATCATTGGGAAAAGTTTCCTGGGCTCAACTTTTGGTCAGTCAGGACAAGTTTATTCCTTTTTGTAGCTGGAAATATGCTGAAAGCCAGTTACACAAATGTTGCTACTTATTTTATATGAGAATTATTTACTAAAAAAAATGTATATATTTCGCAATTATATATTTTGATTAAAGCAATCATTTCCTTTGAAAGTTAGCCAGCAGGAAATTCACTTTCCCACCAACAATTGTTGCTTTTGCTCATTAAAAAAGTGGCAAGATGTATAAAAATGCTTTATTTTCACAGCTCAGATGGAGATGGAGATGGAGATGATTTGGCGGCGTTAGTAGGTTTGCTAGATTTGCAAAGCACTTGAAAGCATTTTACGCTTACGTTAACAGTTTTTATACCCACAACCCGGAGGGGGCTCTGAAGAAAAAGCAGGAGCAGGAACAGGATCTACTGCAGCCGGAGGAGGAGGAGGAGCTGCCAGGGAATCAGAAATAAGCATATTGGTTTTTGTGGCTGTAATGAGCTCAGAAAACGCAAATTCTCGGTAAATATATATATATATTTTTTTTCTCGCATTTGTAAAGTTTTATGTTTGCTTAAACAATTTGATAGCATGGCAATGGCTGTGGCAGTGGCAGTGGCAGTGGCAGTGGCAGTGGCAGTGGCAATGGAAATGGCTCGAAGACAGACGCAGACAACATTCAAGACACTTTCGTGCCGAGTCATAAAAAGCGTATCATTAAGGCCATAAAACAGGGATTTTGGTTTATTTGCTGGATTGCCAGGACCAGGCAGCACCGCTCGTTTGTTGGTTTTAGGCCAAATACAGAGATAAAATTTAAATAAATTTAATTATGTTTGTGTTTTTCGTTGGCGGCTTCATTTCTTGTTGCAAAGATTAAAGGCATACCAAATGAAATTTGTAGATGGCGTCGATACACAGTCCCCAGGGCATGGGCGTGGTTTGGCGTTTAGAAGAGGACGAGGACGAGGTCGATGAATCTGAACTGCAGTCGGCAGCCAAGTTTTGGTTCGCGTGCAACTTTTTGCTGATTTTTCATTTCGCACGTTTGGTTGCCAGCGGAGGAAATAAAAAAAAGGATAAAGGACGAGCGACAAGCGACGAGACGGGCAGAGCGCAGTCTACATTGAGCAAACAATTTCGTTGTTGATATGTGCAAATTGATTTGAACGTTTGAAATGTGCAGTTATAGATACACACCCTAGCCCTTACAATGGCTGCCAGAGCCGCCTGCCACCTACCACCACCCACTCGGTGCAAATACGGCAACCAATCCGCGTTTTCAAGCAATTTATATGGAAATTAATACTAACATTTTTACTATAGCTACACGCCCGCCTAGAAAAAAATGGGAGTGAAAAAAACAACGCACATCAAATAGGAAAATAGGAAATTCGAATTGATTTTATGAAATAATATTCTATAAGCTTTTTGTCCAGCCATGGACTCAAAAAAATTGAAGAGAAGGAAATCTGAAATTGGAAAAATGAATACCGATAATAGGTCAAGTGAACCACAAGAGGATGAAGCTGCATTTCAGAACTAAAACAAATAATAAATAATTATGTGCTTATTGTCCCTGTTATTTGTTTATAAAAAACTATTTAATTAAATGTTTATTCAGCCTAATTTGAATTTAAATTGAAGCTCGAATTGGCCAGCATCCCCTAGAAAACGCAACTCTTGTGGAATTCCATACAGAAATGTCTATATTAGAGGGAATATATGATATAGCTGCTCCTTTTTTTTTGCTTTTTGGTAACCCCTTGAAATTATACCCATAACTTTTGGCCCCATTTTCCAATATGCCAAAATGCTCGTAAAAATTGACCCCGTGTGGCATTCACAGAAGAAGAAAAAAAAAGGGAATGAGCCCGAATCTCTACTTTAGCCTTCTTCGGTATGTAAAATTACATATAAACCTATCTATATCCATAAATATATATATATATATATAAAATCAGCATATGCCGAAGAGTAGGAGAATCGTAAAGTATGCAGCTGGTTTTTATGGTCCCCAGTTAGGGCAAAACTTCAAAGTTAGGCCTGTTCAGTTCGGGCAGCAATTTATGCTCGAAGCTGAGGCCCAGAATTTGGCCCATACTTTCCTAGCTACCTACCCGACGGCCGGGCGGGCATATCAAGTGTACGGCTTTTTAATAAGTGCAAAGTGCGAGGGCAACATTTTATGGGCAATGGGGTTGAGTTTGGCTTGGGGTTGGTAGCTTGTGTAATGGAAATGCTTAATGGAAATAGTCATAAGATGCTGCACAACCAGGAAGGATAAGCTGCTAAGCTGCTTCTATGACTATCTCAGTATCTCTGTATCTATGAGTGTATGTGTATCTTTGTATCTGTGCATCGCTGTGTCGCAGTGTGCGTGTGTCCTGGCGACAAATCATTTTGCTGGAGGAACAGGAACAGGACCCGGTAGAGAAGATGAGCCGAGCGGGTCGCTCGTTTTCCCTGACTGACAGCTGCAATTCACCTGTCAGCATCAGAAGCGTTTTCGTTTCGTTCCGTTTCGTTCTCTGAACTGAATTGCATTGAAATACGATGCTAAATTTAACGATTCATTGCATTCTCGCCCCCCCCAGCCGTTCTGGCCAAATTGCAACTCTGGGCTTCCTGGTCGGTAGTGGCGCAACCTTTCGACCCGGACACCGCCTCCTCCACTCCTCCCCTCCGCTGGTAGTGTGTTGTATTTTTAATGCGGCAACTTTGGCAAAGCATTGCTAAATCTGCTGAGTCTAAGAAACAGAATGCCTCGAACCAACTAGTTCTTTCTTCAATATACACAAAACAAAATATTAATCCAGTTTATTTAGAAGCTAATTAAATGGAAATTTCTTAATAAAAATTATGTAGCACGCTTACATAATTTTAAGAGTTTTTAAAGAAAACAGAGATCTTTTTAAATATTGATTTAAATCCGATTTAAGCCCACTCCCAACCCTTTTATTGTTTCCTGTGTAGATCCCAATCCTCGTAGCAGCTACAAATAAAATACTTATAAAAGCGCAGCATAGTTTTACACTGGAGGATTTTTATAGCCAACGCGCCACACCCTCAGCCCCCTTGGAGTCCTGCGAGCTGTTGCGTATGCAACTAAATTTTAATGTTACTTGAAAGAGCAATAAAAATAAAGTTTACAACAGTTGAGAAACACCGAAGTATAAAAGGCATCCAGTGATTATGAGAAACTCCTTTCCCAAGTATGCAGCCATGGAAAATTTTTAATTAAATTGCCAGAGTAAACGTATTTCATTCTCTGCAGTCTCACAGCAGCAAAACAACTCTGATTGGGACTCGACAAAGTGTCAACCGAATCGCATTGGGCAATTCATCATTGAATCGATAACAAACCGGAAAACGGAAGAAAAAAAAATAGAAAACTTTTGGGATGAACCCCAAGGAAGAGCCTAAGCCGAATACTCGTCGAGCGTCGAGCGTTCAGTCAGGCATATAAATGATGCGGGCCAGAATTTCAACATCGATGCCATTAATCAAAATTAAAACCGTGTAACTTGGTCAGTACAGTCTGGCTAGCTGGCCTTAATGTAAAGGTGATAAAAAATGTATTTTCCACTAGAAAGTTTTATTTTCGAATGGGTTTTTCTATAATTGAAATCAATTAGTGAATCCAACTGACAAGAAGAACTCCTTTCCACGTATTCAACTAAATTATCTATTCAATTTACCCGCAAGGATAAGCAGGGACGTATATATACGAGATGTTAACTGTCAATTGGCTGAGATCATTAAATATTTATTGTTGACCAATTAGAGAAACGTCGTTCATTTCGTCGTCGATTTTCCCAAGCAAATTTGCCAAGAAGCGTGATGATTTGGTTTTCAATATTTCCCGAACTGGCCCACTTAGCATCCCATTTAAATATCCATTAAAAGGCTTAGCAAACTTTGGCCAGCAACTTTCAGTCCATAACTCGCAGCCACATTTCAGTTTCAGTTCCTGTGCCAAAAATGACTTGGCAAACTCTGCATTAAATGCCCTCAGACATCGAGAGAGACACTCTCATGTACATACGAGTACGTAATATATTTATAAACCGAATAAACTAACCGACGGCTAAGGCAAAACTCAAAATCCCAGCAAACATTTTCGACCAAAGTCGAGAAAAAAATAAACGAGTGCGAACAATTTTCCATGACATTTTAATATAATTAGTTTTTGCTTCTAGCCTAATGTAAAGTTGTGGCCGAAAAATTGTCAACACGTGCGAAGAGGGTCTCTCCAGCCTCTCCTGCCCTCAAGGACTGCCACACACACCAGGATATGGAAAAGTTAACTTGACTGGCCTGCGGTTTGACTGCCTCCGGATGAAGGCAAACTATTCGAGCCGCAGCATATTTGATGGTGGAATTTGGCAGTACCCTACGCCTACACCTACGCCTACTCTCTACTCTCTATTAAATGGGGATTTGTTGTTTTTTGGTCCACCAATCTATCTGTAAGTTTCTGTCTTTTTTTTTTTTTTAAGGAAAAAGCAAGTCGAAGACATTTGGCCATGGCAACTCTCATTATTTCTAGGTGGGATTACTTAGTAAGCCCGGCCAGCTTAAAATGCTGCAAACTTTATGAGACACAACACACGTGTGGTCTGGGTCCAGGTCCTTCGCCCGCTACTTGTGCTGTTTTTCTATCCTGCCTTTCCCCCACTTTTGATCTTTGTTGTATTATCCTGCGGTATCCTCGGCTTCAGCTTCAGCCTCGACCTCGGCCTCGGTCTCGGCGAGTAGGCCTTAGCAATTTATGATTGGTAGCGACCAGGATAACAACAACAACAACAACACGAAGCAGGACAATCATGATGACACAAAAAGGAATTTTCTGCAGACAACCTGGCAATTTCATAAACTGTCCTGGCACTTGCCAAATTGCCAGGAGAAAACCAAAGCCTAAATAGATCCCTAAATTGAAGAGGATTTTTTTTTAAACTTCAACTTTAGGGTCCCTGGGCTATGTAAGGCATTTTGTCTCAAGACTAGACGACCATAATAATTCTCTATGAATGGAAAAGACTATTTGGTAAATACTAGAACAGCAAGAGAGTATTCGTCAACCAAAGAATGGACGAGACAATTTTCTGCTCCACATTTATTTCACGCACGTTTTTGCCCCAGTAAGCATGCTTTGATATTTTATTGAGCTTGTCACAATATTTATGAAATGTATTAGCAGAATATATTTTATACAGATTGTATATGTATTTTGAGGCAATCAGAAAACCGAACTAAAGCTTAAGTGTCAACCAAATACTTCGGTGAGACAAGGACGAGGTGAGAAGGACAACGACAATGCAAAAAGTTTTTTGAGAGGAGTGCAGGACAAAGTTTTATTATTATTAGCATGGCTTTTGGCTTTCATTAGTTTCAACTTTTGACAGAAATTATATTGAGTATATATACGGAGATACAGAGATACAGAGTCAGTGGCAGACGACACTCACATACATATTGATGATGATCATGATGGACGGAAAAGTTTCATTCGCCTCCATCTCCGCCTCCACGTCGGCATCACCAGCAGCCGCAAAGTTTCTTTTTCATTTTTGGTGTTTTGTTTAATTTGCGTTATTTATAAGCTGCCAAAAAAAGCCTCTGGCCTCTGGCAGATGTTGGTCAGGCCGAAAAAGAGCCAAGTCGAAAAACTTGTCTAGCACTTGATTTTTCTTCTGTTCGTCAGTTCTTCAGTTCAACACACGCATTAAGTCGGAGGCTCCACTCCACTCGACTCCACTTCCCACGAAAGTGGCAGACAAAAAGTAGCTGGAATGGCTGCCAGCTAAATGTGCACAAAAGTAAACAGGCAACACTTAAGTCGGCTCTGGCTATGGCTTTGGCTCCCAATGAAAACAATGAAAAGTAAGCCCAAGGTAAGGCTAAGTCTCAGTCTCAGACTTCATCCCCGTCCCTAAGAGAGTAGCGAGTCGAGGGGCGTTTCCATTTAGGGACTCGGTACACGTGGCCAAGGTGGTGATGGCAAAGTACCAGCTAGAGTAAATCTGAAGTTTGAGATTTGCTGGCATTTTAAATTCCAGCAAAATCCGCATTGTCATACCTTGATAAATAGCAGAAATTATTCTCGCAAAGACTCCTGCCACTTGCCATTTGCCATTTGCTACTTGCTACTTGCCACTTGGCAAAAGTTCTGCGAAAACACGCACTAAGCCGGTGTCAAGTTGAAGAACTAAAATGAATTCCATGTATCTCACGTTTTTGCCGGAAAGCCTAACAGAAACGAGCCGAGAATTCATAAAAAGCTGAGAGTCAGCATTTTAATATTTTTCAAAGCAATTAACAAATGAAAACTTCACATATTGAAAGGAAAAGTGTATTGTTTTCCAAAACCAATTAAATGAGTTTAAAGAAAAGCTAAGATTGCCTTTTCTGCCCATTACCCAGACCCATTTATAGACTTAATACCCTGCTGGTTCGCAATCCAGCATCTTTACCTTCATCTCACCTTAACCTTTGGTCTGGGGAATTAATATGTAACCCCATACCCCGCCAGGCCTAGCTAAACTTGGCTAAACCACCAGACGGAGACAATCACGTCAGGATCCCGAATCCCGAATCCCGGGTCCTGGGTCTCGAACTCCTACCAACTCCTGGGCTTCCTTTACAAAATCCAACAAAGCATAAATGTTTTGTCGCTAAGCCTACAGTCATATAGCCGTAAAGTATGCATGGGCGGCACCATCCCCCTTTTTCCTTTTCCATACCCAATACCCATGCCACTCCCGGCTAGTCTTTGTTTTATTGTTTCTCAAATCGCTGCCTGTCGCTGACTTTTTCCCCTGCCTGACTGCTGACTGCTGCCTGCCTAGGAGGAGCGCCCCTTTCTCCGGCTTTCTTTTGTTTATTATTATGCAGCAAATGTCGCGACGCGTCGAGATTATGGACTGAGATACAGGAGGTAGCCGATGGTATAGTCATTCTTGTTTCAGAACTTTGTCACGTGGCCTTAAACGCATTATTTAAAAAAAAAACAAGCCTACTACAAAAATAAATGTAAAGAAAACGAAGTATGGATACTCTTTAAAAAGTTATTGTATGATTGTGAAGCTAAAGGTTGAGTTTAAATAAAGCTTTAGTTAGCTTTAAAACAACAATCATTTTCTGTTAACTTCCTTTATTACTTGCTTAGTCTTTTGAAATAATCTGAAATGATTCCTCTACCCTCATATTTACATCTTGATTAATGTACTTCAGTAGTAGGAGCAGTACGAGGGTTTATGTAAATTCATGGAAGTGAAACCTGCGCCGCAGGTTGTCCAAAAAGTCAGAAGTTCAGGGGAGTTCTTACTGAAAGTTTCATCAATTTACAGGCTTTTCCCAACTGTTGCAACGACAGGCAATTATGAGGAGGGCGGCAGTGCTACGTAAAAGGACGAACACAAAAAAAAAAAAATATCTATATATTGTACATATACATTAATGTTCCAAAAAAAGAGCAAGTCGGAGACGATTAAGACGATAATAACAAGCGACAAGTTTATTGCCCGCACACACATCAGTCGGGAAAGGGAATGGGCTGGAATGGATATTGGCCAGCCGCAAAAACTCTTCCAGAGAAAGCCTAAGCTTTTGTGGCCTGAAGCCTAATGCGCCAACAGCTACAACAGCTACAACAACACACATTTGGCCACAGCTACAAACACACAACATTTTCCCGCCTTAAAAGCCAGTCCACTAATGCTAACAGCTGGCGACATAAATATCAAAGAGTGCGGGGGCAGCCAGGAGAGGCGTGAGTGGGTGCTTTGGTCTTAGTCGAGTCCAGGGCAGGGCAGAGCCGAGAGACCATAGACCAGACCAGGCGAGCCATGCCGAGAGCGCACTAAACCACTAAGTAAGATAAGTGAGGTCAAGCAAAAGGGGTCATGTGCGCGCATTGTCACAGACTTGCACCCGCCCCTCGCAGTTTGCGCTTATCTGGCCATGGGGGAGTGGACCTGGAAGTCGAAGTAAACCTGGACAATGACGGCATGCCAGGAGCCGCCTTCAGGTGGCGAAGCCCCAAAGGCAACTAAAAGCGCAATCCGGTAACAGGGACAAGAGTACTTCGCCACAGGGGACAAGAGACACTACCATAAATTGGTAAATCGATAACTCAAAAATTGTCATCTGTCTTCTTAAAGAAGAGAGATTATCTAGAACTTTAACCAAAAGAGAAAGCTACCTGGAACTTTATATTCTAACTGAAGAAAGCAAAATAATTATGGGTCTTGCAATGTGCCCAATCACACTTCGTTTACAGCCATCAAAAGTCATCAATTTTGTATCATTAGAATACCATATTCTTTGGCTCTCCTGGGCAGATAGCGAAAGGAATCACTTCCCTTTCCCTTTCACTTATCCGCGTGATGACTCTCTATATGAGCCGAGGATGATAGCGCTGCTTTGGTTTGTAATTACTTTCACATTTTTGATATGCTGAATCATGTAAAATAATTTCCTTATTGGTCAGAAAAATGCACAACTTAACTTTTTGACAAACTGCCCTTTCCCTTGGACCAGCTCCTGATCCAATTCCTCCTATACGTGCCCGGAGCTGTGGTCCATCCCCATCATTCCATCCGCATCGTGATGACTTTCATGCTTTCATTATTCATTATCTATGCCTAGAGCAAATCTGGGGATCAAGGTTTTCGGTTGGCGTTCAGATTTTGCGTTGCCTTGGTTTTAATTAATGAAGCTACAATATGACAACAAAGCTTAACTAATTAATTTGTTGTCTGGGATGCTGGGGCATCAAAAAAATGTATAAAAAGCATATAAGAATTCTTTTCCAAAAACGAATAAGAACAGATATGACGAGCTTAATAAAAAAAAAATAGAATTCATAGGAAACCATTAGGTTACAATAACAGAGAAAATTGCAGGATCTACAGGAGCTATCATCGAAGGTAAATTTTGGAAAAATTACTCAAATTTCTTAAAAATGCCAAAAACATCAAACATAACACACACACAAGTCACGGGAGACAAACTGGTCCATAAATTTCACAGGATACTCGTACCAGTTTTTCATCTGCAGTTTCGGAAAGTCAAAAGGGAGAGCGAGCGTAAGTCAAGGATGCGTTTGCTAATGTTCTAAAAGAATCGAGAACAAACAAAGTAAAAATACCAAAAATATGCAAATGAACTTACTCGGAGGGCAAGTAACAAACACAAGTGAAAAAAAAACAAGAATGTGGATATGCCAGCCATATATTTCGATATGGATTGATGTAAAATTGATGCGATGCAGAGTGGGTTATTGTCTGGCCCGCATAAACAACACACAGGAAAAAGTAAAAACAAAACACGAGACTCAGAACTCGGGATTCGGGACACACAAAAAAAAAAACAAGAAATTTCAATAATGCTAAAGCATTTGTTCCCAACTTGAGAGATGGAAGGGAAAAAAATATGAGGAAGCAGACAAAGTCGGTAGAGCACTCCAGGCAATTTATGGCATATGTTACCTAACACACCAACTCATACACAAACACACTTCCAGGACTTCCAGCCAGGACCTCAACCCATTTGCCCGCATACACTTGTATGTAAATGTTAAAATAATACATATGCGTATGGCATCAAAATTGATATGCCAACATTTCTTTCATGTGTGAGTAATTCACAAGTAAAATGTAGAAAGTTTTTAAATAAAATATAACTCGAGTGCTAAGAATACCGGCGGAAAGTCAAAGTCAAGAGTTTGTCGATTCTCAGTTTACCCTGTAAAGTGATTGATCTGGGAATGATATAAATAATAAATAAACCCATATTTCAGCGTGAAATTTTCTTCAATTAGAAATGGAATTCCTCTCGCCCTCATGGTTGGTGCATTTTAAATTAATGGCCCCATTGGCAAATATTATTTGGGGATATGAAAGTTGAAAAGAAAAGCAACCATCCATCCGTTCGCCGGCCAACTATGTGCTGAAATAATGTAGCACAATAAATTGAACTTTTCATAAATTTTCAGCACAAATTGACCGAGAGTTGGGTTGGGTTTGGACGCGACCAAGGGTAGAGCTACGGATCCGAATTCTGGAGTCCGGATCTTTTCCTCCTCCTCCCAACAGGCATCGTGACATTGTCAACGTCTTGCCACGCCTGCCAGGCGAATTTATGGTTGGCAGCTTTTAGGCTTTGTTTTGCTGCTTATTATTGTTATTGGCACCAACAGTGACATATTAGGAGGACCTGCTCCACCCTCCATCCGCCATTCGCCATTCGCCATTCGCCATCCTCCATCGTTGTCCGAACTCATTTGTTCTCCAGACTAGATGGCTGATCGCTTTCGGGCCGAAAGTCCGAAGTCCTTTGCCATCGAGTCCTCAAAGGTCCCCGGCCCCGTTGCGTATGCCGGATTATTAATATTAGAGGAACACAAAAAAAGGAAATATATATTTTCTACTGACCGGCTGCTACTGCTCTCCTGCTACCGCTACTGCTGTTTTCGATTATTGTCCTTCGCATCGTCCTGTTTCTTATCCCGTAAATTGTTATTGACAACGGAAGCAGCAGCGCGGCACAAATTGGGCGTTGAATTTGCGGCTTGGTTTTCCTTCTTTCCTGCCACTGCCACTGCCACAGCCACAGCCTCAACCATCTCACGCCCATCGCCTTTCTTTATTTGGCCTCAGATTTTCCATTGTACTGCTCGCTTCAGTTATGTGGGACCGACCATTTGTTGTGGTTATTATTATGGTTGATTTAGTGGCCACAAATTGAATGAATTGTCTTATTTAACCGAAATAAGCAATGTTGTATAAGTTTTTTAAATTCAATAAAGCCAAAGTGCGTTCCCAAATCAGATTAAAACGAAGACTCCTCCATCTCCGACTTCAACTGAAACTCCAGCGACAAGGACGATGATAACCGAAACGAGAATGAGAATACGAACGGATCCAGCGGAAATGACAGACGCAGCATTCAATTGAATTAATTAATGCCAAACCGATGAAAAGGAGAAGGAAATTAAGTTTAAGCTGTTTCCATTCGGGCTTTCAGCTCTCCCAGCAGCTCCCAAGCTTCCCAGCTTCCCAGCTTCCAAGCGGAGCCAGCGAAATGTTGACGCCACGACATGGCGCAGAAAATATTTAAATAAAGTTGTAATTAAATGCATAGCAAAGTGCAGCATTCCAAACACTCGTTCACCATTCACCAGCAATAAACTCGAGCAACAGTTGGGCCAGAATGAAAATCCCTCATACGATGACAACCGAAGCAAAAGGATGATGACTGTCGGAGTTGTTAAGAGAATGAGCCAGTCTGTGAGCGATGTGTGTGCTGTGTGCCATGTGTGTGGCCAACAAACGCGAAACTTTTACAATTAGAAAATTAAAAATACACAGGGGAAAACAAAAGGCGAGATTTTACAGATAAAGTTTGGGAATCGCAAATAAACAAAAAATTACAAGAGAATTCATTCACTTTTTTCAACCACTTGAAAGCGTATATTTTATTTGATTTTAAACCGATTTCAAAACGAAATACCATTCCGTAATCACGGCTTCACTCTGCTTCGATCTGCATCAAAGAATTCTAGAAACTAAACAAAAAAAATTTTGCCGATTTTTGAAAATTTTGAAAGGGGTAACATCATTATTTTTTTCAAAAATCGATGAAAATTTTTTGGTTCTGTTTGTTGGGTCTTTGGACGCAAGTCAAAAAAGATTAAAGCCCTGATTCCAAAATGGCATTTCGTTTCAAAATCGGTTGAGAATTAGTTCAGATATTCGAATAAAACTATTCTAAAAACGAAAATTTTAGATTTTCAAAAGACGGGAAGTGGACATTTGTCAAAAACTCCTTTTCTTACCATTTTTGTTTAAGTTTTCAAAGATATTTTTGACATTTTGTATCCGATTTCGCTTTAATATGCCATTTAAGAATTGGGACTTTATTTCCCGTCTATCATAATCAAAGATTTCTATGTAATCGAGGTGTAAACTCCATATAATCGTTTCAAACATCGCCTATAGGCCCATATGTCCTTTTCTCGCCCCCTAACTTAGATTTTTAAGAAGTACGCTTGATAGATATAGAATAATCAGATAGTACTCGAAAATACGAATTCGGAAAGGCATACCTTTCGCCGATTGGAGGTGAACAAACCAAGTTATGGCTAATTCGCTATTTCACTAAAAGCGGATTATTTGTCGTATGAATAATATTCATTCAAAAAGATTACAGGTCGTATACGTAACTTTTTCAAAATATTGCGTATACCCCTATTGAGTTTTCATAGAATTACACAAAAAGACTTTATGTATAAATCGTATAAGTAATTTTCTATTTTACTCGAAATACAGGTCGTATACGTAATAATTTTTAAGTGAAAATTGCGTATACGACCTGTGTTTTCTAACGAAAGTTATGTATACGACTCGAGTTGGGAAACAAAAGTTCTGTATACGAAATTGTATAATGGAAAAAATTAATTATACGACATGTGAATAAATTACGTATACGACATGTGTTCCCCTCATAATTATGGATTTTCGTTTAAAAAAAAAAGGAAATTCATTAGAAGATACCCAAGAAATATTACAACTTGTATTTATTAAATTTATGAGATTGTAAAGAAATCTAAACAAACAAAGTCAAAATAAGGCAGGTGATTACCGGGAACATTTTTCAGATTTTTCCCCGAAATAATAACCTCTTTATACTTTATTCAAGTGTACAAAGTTCCAAAAATACGCAAAGCACACAATGGCTGACAATTTGTTGCGTTTCGCCGACTCAGAAGCTGCTGGCAATTTCAGACGCCGGCGGCGCTATCTCTTCATTTCCGCAACCGCTGCCACGCAGCCATGCTGCCACACGACCGTGCCGCAAAACGCTTGCCACCAAAACCGAGAAACCGAGAAACCGAGACCTAAAACCGAAACTGCAAAGTCTCCGATGGGAGGCAAGTGTGCTAAATGGCGGGAATGCTGGAAAAGCTCCCCACAGCAACATTTCTGCACGCAGGCATATTAAAATATTTAATTACCATGTAAACTTACGACTTTTGTTTTTGTCTTTGTTATTGTTTTAATTGTGACAACAACTGTCATAATAATGAATATGATGATGTTTGCCACGCGGCAAGTCCTCGATTTTTGCCCCTCAATTCCTTCCTCCCTCTTCGAGCACCGCAAAGTGCACAACTTTGGGAAAGGAATTGCGTAAGTGGGCGGAGGGATGGGATGGGAAGAAAGGTCGAAGCAGGAGGCAAAGGCGGGCAAGGACAAAATCGCAAAGCTTTATTACATTTCGTGTGTGATTCATGGCACATATGTCCTAGCATATGTATACGAGTCTGTCTGTATGTGAGAGTGAGATTGGCGGTTTTCTTAGAATTGTCTGCCGCTTTTCAACACACATTGAGTTGTTTTCCCTTTGCCCCTTTTCCCATTCAAGCTCCAGGATCGCTCCTGTGCTCCCTGGCACAGGGCTTCCTCCGTCTTGCATGTTATTTGAATTTTAATTGCAAACTTTTGCTGCATACTTTTGGCGTGGATTTATTTTATGGTCGGCACTGTGCTTGTCTTGGTTCTTGGTTCCTTTTCCATTTCCATCGCTGGCTTCTTCATCGCCACTCGCGGCTGTTTAATTAAAAATGCTTGGCGGTCGCACTTTCTCCCTATCCCTCGCCCTCGCCCTCTCTCTTTCCATTTCTTCACAACGGTACAACGGTCTACGGGTTGCATTTTCATTGTGGGTTCCTACCAGGTGTTTCCTCGAAAATATAAATGCGATCTGCCACTAGAATGCCCGAACTGATACTAATTTAAATAGTATTAATTCTTTTGTATAGAAAATGGCTCCATTAATACATGAAAGCAATCTTTCCTTTGAAAACGAGATACTTTAAGGACTATTTTTTACCTATTTGAAGTAGACTTTTTAAGGTGAATTTTCTCCTGCTTAGTCTACCCCCAAACACCCCTCTATTACCGGCTATTAGTACTGAATGCTTCCCATTTTGTTTGCTCATTGGAACTAATTAGTTTGCCTTCGTCTCCTTATTGACTGTCCCCCCATACCATTCTGATTCCAGTGGCTCAGTTCTTCCTTGGCCAGTCGCTGGATGAGATTTTTCAATTGACATTGTCAATGGCGGGACGTTTTCTCGCTTTCTCCGTGTAGATTTTTTTGTTCGGGTCTGTGCTGTAGAATCGCTACTTAGTATGCGGCGCACAATACACATAAAACATTAATAAAGCTTGTTGTCCTTTTTAGATGGCTGCGTATCCGTGCGTTCCCTACCCAGACGGAGAGTGAGCCCTTGTCATTACCAGGACTGCCCACGTCCTTTACACCACCTCCCCCTGCGTCCTACGTCCTACGTCGTGCAATCGTCCTTCGTCCTGCGGAAAGCATATGCTTAGCATAATTTCGGGGATGTCTGTTTTGGTATGCAAGTGGTGCTGAGCTGATGGCACTTGAAGGAACTGCCGCAGACAACTTTGATTTGGGGAGCAGCATTTAAAGGCCCAGCGTTTGGCTTAATTAAAAAACCGAATCCTCAACGGATGGCCAAAGCGTTTAAAGTTTTCCTTTCTCTTGTTTTCTATTTTATTTTTTTTTTTTTTTTTTTTGGTCTGCCAATTATTAACGGACAGTTCGCTGGGCCATGGTTCATAACAACATAATTCAGTCATATAAAACTCCTGTAGCGTAAAATTAGAAATGCGGCTCCGGCGACAGACTCTGCGTAATTAAAATGGGAAAAAATCATAGCACAAGCACACTTTTTGGCTTCGCCATTGATATGCTGATGAGTGAGAGAGGTCCTGGCAGGAGGAACGCGCTGAGGCTTGACATTGAAGTGACTGCTTCAATAGTGAGGCAAAAGTAAAGCCGGATATCCCCAGGATGGGAGCAGGATGGGAGCAGGACGGTGTGTGGCTGTGTGCGCATGTGTCTTGTTTACATAAAAATTTAAAGGGAAACTCAGTGATTTTTATGCTTATCAACAGCTAAATTGAAAATAACGCCAAGCTACACAATCCCCTCGAAGCGTTGGCAAGACACAATATTTGTTGAGATTAAACCCGAAAGACAGTGGGTTTTGTGGAATAAAAATGCTTATTGGAAATAATATAATACTTTGAGTAGCTCTTGATTTGTTTCATATGCATATTTTGGGATAGAAATCTTTGAAATCGTATTTCCTATTTGTTGTTTTTTATAGATTAGATCGAATATCTGTAGAAGATTTTAAGATAGGTTTATATCTTAACCCACTGTACATCTTCATTTGTCAGAGCCATATAGGCCGCAACACCCACCCACAAAATGTGTGAATTTGGGCGTGCGTGTGAAAGTTGATTTTCAATCGAACCAAGAGTCAAGGGGACGCTTTTCCGGTATTCTTTTACCCCCGGCAGCCAAAAAAAAAAAAGGGAACCCTCTAAAAGGCAGGAAAAAAAACTTATTTGCCAAGTTTTGCGGTTTTTGAGGTTGACATGTTGCCGTTTATGTGACCCAAAGAACTGAATTGAGCAGCGGATGGAGCTGAAGGAGCGCAAGGAGCGGCAGTAGCAGCTGCTCGACAGCCATCACTGATTATGATGAGACCGAGACGGAACACGGGAGACGGGCCTTTCGTAGAATCCCTTTTTCGTTACAAATTTGTGCCAAGCTGTCGAAACTTTTATTTAAAATGGGTATTCCGAACCGACACACACACACACATACGAGTATCCTGGCGCAGTGACTGGCAGGCGGCAGGCGGCAGGCGGCAGGCAGACATAGAGACACGCCTTCTTTCGACAGGAAAACCGTAGATCGAGTAGATGTTGAAGAAAAATAATCGTATCCTTTGGCTAGATTTGCATTTCCTGTCAGGTAATTACCCGGTGATAGAGGCAGGCTCTCGCCATTCAACAAAACGAGCCGCTGACTTGGCCCGTCATCAATTCTAGCGCCGTTCTAATTAAAGATAGGCATCAAACATGCAAACGGAACGGAACCGAACCAAACGGACAACGAACTCTAAAGGACTTCGGGTCGCAGTAGTGGGAGTGTGTGAGTGTGTTGCTGGAGTGTTCATTTATACATATGCTTGAACAATATAAAGTCCTGGCTGGAATCGTCGAGTGGAGTGTGCTTTGTAATTGATTTGCTGGCACTTTGTTGTTTGCCAAAGGTCGGTCATGGGGGCAGGACAGGCTGGGCTGAAGCGGGGGTGAAATTTAATAAATATGAAAACATCAAATTATTTCAAATGCCTGAACTATCTTGTTTGTCCGTCGGTTTGTCTGCCTGAACTAACGCCCGCCCAGCACGGAAAATATGCTTTCTAAAGCATATTGGGGGGTGGGAAGGTGGGAAGGTGGTTAGGTGGTCGGTTTGGCCAGGCCAGGATCCCGCCTCCTGACTTTTGCATAATTCTGCAATTTCTCCACAACAAATCGCAGTTGATTGTTTTTGTTATGGTTGCTTTTTTCTGTACGTTCTTTTGCATCTAGTACATACATAACTGCAGCCAGCAAAACTGCCTTAAAATATGCAACGAAACTTTGCTCAAAGCATAAAATAAACTCGGAGCAATTCCACTTTTGCCGGCAGGAGCTGGCTGGCTGGGTGGCTGGCTGGTTGGGTGGTTGGCCCAAAAGGGTGAAGGATTGGATTGGGAATGGGAATGTGAATGGGAATCAGGATGAAAGGACGAGGGCAAAGGGGAAATAGGAAATCACTGTTTGCGAAAAACAAGCGCTGAAAATAAAGCTCACCAACCCATTAAACTGAAACGGAAATGCAAGGCATTCTTATGCATATCCTCTAAACAACTGCGCGCACACTGACAAAGAGACACACACACACACACAGACACACTGACTGAGAGATGAGGAAGAAGGAGAGGTAGAAAGGAGCAGCCAGGACCTCCGTAGCTGCAGCTAACTCGTTTGGGGAATTGCTGCTGCTTCCACAACTACTGCTGCTGCCGCCACTGCAAAAGGAATTTTTCATACGCAAATTAAATCTACTTCAAGTCTGCAGGTATGAACGCCACGCCGCTCCCCGTTAAGCCTCCAACCATCCTATCCTCCATCCTGCCACTTGCCTCATGCCCCACCCCGCTAGGCCGCGTCCTTTCACGGCTTTTCCAGATTTCCAAGCTGCACTTGCACTTGGCGAGATTTGCAAATATTCATTACATAATAAACTAAATAAAATGTGGGAATCCGGCTCAGCTCCGAGATTTCCTGAACTGTAGTCAAGAACTGCACTCGGTACTCGGCACTCAGATGGAAAGTACGTTAATAAACAAAACGGCTTTACCTGATGTAAGAGGCAACATAAAGCCCAATTGTGGCTAAAAATATGTTGCAATTCTTGGGCTCTCACAATATTATTCAAGAGAATGAATACAAAATGAAGCTAACCCTCAAATATTGTCGAATATTTGTATCTCGGTGTACTCATCACACCTTTGGATTGCAATCGGATCCATAAAAGCAACGCTTGGCAAACACAAAACAACAAATCAAATTGTTTCTCAAATTCCAAACAGGAATTTCCCAAACACTCTCGGAATACTCGTATGTGGGAAATCAATGACATGTAAAAACTCTAATTAAACGCACATTTTTGCCGCGCTAGCTCCGTTTTTTCGGGTACTTTTGGGGGGCTGGCCATGGGCCATAAACTGGGCAATGCCCCATAAACACCACTTCCTTCCTTCCGGCTCTTTTTCCAGAGCGTTTTTCCAGAGCTCTGGCAGCCAGAACAACATATGCCTTTTAGGCCACAAATAATTGAAGGGTAGTAAACCGGCTATATGATCTATGACTGTATTTAGAGTGGAACCTAAACAGAGGGAAAGGATTACATTAGAATAATTGGGTATGTGATTTACGGACATTATTTAAACATATTTTTAGTGGAAAGATTTCCCTCATGAAATTAATTCAATTCCCAAAGCCAAAGCCTCGAACAATAAACTGAAAACATCTAAAATTAATGCGTATCATTCGTTTCACTTCATTTGCATAATGTTATAATACCTTCTTTGGTAATAATTCGTTTACCACAACAACTCAGTTAGTGTGCTAAGCCAGAAACCACTCGGTAGTTAGCCTTTTCGGATGTTTACTTCCCTCCAAAACGAAAACAAAAACAAAACGCAATTATTTAGTATTTATATGGCTTATATATGGCGTATAATTTTTTTTCCACATTTTTACAGCGCTTTAACATGTAAATTCGATTTCGCTGGACACGGGGCGGAAGGACGTACAAACCCAAACACACACACACCTTAATTAAATTTCTAATTATTGTAATTAACCACATTAATATGACCTCATGCGCACCCTAATTTGCTGAAATTCCAGCGCGAAAACAAAAAGTTTGACTCCGAAGGAAACCGAGAGCCGGACCGACTCCCGGGTCCGGTCCAAGTCTTGCGGGATATAAAATTGTGTAGAAAATTGTCGGTAAACATTTTTACAGTTTATTTGCAGAGCGTGGAAACGCGACGCGAACCGTGCGGGTCTTGCCACCACGCCGCTTGCCCCACCCAATCGGTTGTATATTTGTGGCCTGTGGATGTGGTTTTTGGACTTTAGCCGCCGGTCTGCCCTTTTATTATACAAATACATATATATGCGATGGCAACAATGCTGCTCAACGGTTTGGCCTTAATGAGGTCATGTGTGTCGACCACGACAGCGCGACTAAGGACGACCAGGACGGTTAGGATGGCTAGGACTGTTAGGACTACTAGGACGACCACGACAACGACAACGACAAGGACAACGACTGCGACAGCGACAGCGACAGCGGCGACGGTGATTATGATGGCATGAAATTAACATTTAATTTGAGTTGAAATGCCACCTAGCGGGAAATGGCTTTTTGGCTAATTTATGCCGCCAACGCCGACGACGCCGCCAATGTCTGAATGTGGCATCATTAGAGGGGCAAAGTTTGCGGTTTGCAGGCCCACGACTCACGGGCCACAGCCACTAACCGATTCCATTGGACAATGGCTTCTAATTTATGTTTGTCTTAGCAGATGCTGCCGCCCACTCCCTGCAACACCCAAAGGGGCAACAAGTAAGACACTTTAAAAAATAGTTTGTAATTGAATGAGGGATAGGATTGATTGAAGAATAGGATAGGATTTCCTATTTATATCCTTAAACATTACATTCGTTTTCCTCAGTGCCAAAAACCAGTTAAAAGTTTTCTTTTTTCGTTTTCCCACAAAAGTTTTCCTGTCTGCGTTTAAGCGCAACCAGAGGAAAGTTTTCGGTTAAAAAACAAATTCTGTGCTTTCTCCTGCCCCGGCAAAACTTTCCTCAGGCTTATCAATGCTTTCACATTGATCAGCAAAATTTTTATTGAAAACCAGCTTTAGACTGGGACTGGGTTTTGGTAGGGAAACGAAAACGGAAACGCTTCCTCCTGTCGTTGCTCCAGGACTTTGGTATTCATCTCTAAATATTCGCTGCATTATTTATTAATGAGGCTTAAGGAGCGTCTAACGTTTCAAAGCTTACTGTTTTTGCTGCGGATAGAAAAGGAAACCGGAACCGCAGCAGCATCAGCAGCAGCAGCATCAGAAAAAAAGATACAGAAACGAAAAGGGAAAAATGTGAGCACATTAAATATTAATTTCCATTTCGTAACTGATAAGAGCCAAAGTTTGTTTTGTGAAAGCCAAAAGGTCAGCGTCTGCTGTAGCCCAGGGTCGAATAGAGGGAGGCTGGGAGAGTGAGAGAGTGAGCTTTCAATTAGCCACGGCCAAGAAGCATTATAAATAGCGGAAAAAAGGGTTCAGTTTTTAGCCCTAAGGGCTAAGGGGATGGCATATCCATAAATTAGTCGGATAGTTGAAATGGAGAATGCGGGTTGAGATGGAAACTTCTCAAGCTCTTATGTGGCTTATTTATTGAAATAGAAAGCATATTTTTAACAACTTCCCCTACGGATATCCTTATCCAATCTCTCTGACTATCGAAAGCCTAAAAACTGTTTCAGTTCCGGATTTTAGCTTCGTGTTTGGTCACCCGACACTTGTCTTTTGACCCAAAAAAAAAACACTTCATTTCGGACATTTGAAACAACAGAAACCCGTAACGGACTGAAGTTAATTCTTTTCCCAGTTCTATCCTATCTCGGTTGAGGAATACAAATTCCATGAACAGAATGAAATGTCAACACTAAATTTACCTTCGAGTTTTCCCTTTTTTTTCTCGGTCTCCCTCGGTCGTTGTTTGGCCTTTGATTATTTTCTTTTCTAATGCGGCGAAAGCTCATTTTTCTTATTTTGAGGCGAAATTTTTCTTAATGGGATTTACAAAACGAAAAGTCTACACAGATGCTTTGTGTGGGTCGTCCTTTGGGGGGGCGGGTGGTTGGTGGGTAGGCTCTTTTCTTGGGTCATTGACGGAGTGTGTAAATCGGCGAATAAATATGTTGGGAATGGACTTGAGAATTTATTTACATAAAAAGGATTTAACAAATAAGGGCGCCGACCAAGAGAAAGGGACAATATACTTGGAGTTGACTCGACCTTGGTGATTTGTTGTTTGGTGATTCGTTTCTTTTGTTATTTTAAGCGGGTGAGTGATCCGATTTTCTTTAAAAAAAAAAAAACCCAAAAAGTTGAATGACGACAGATGGGCATAAGACGGTGAGATGATGGGTACACTTTCGAAGACTCTGTTTATTGGATTTATCTGTTATGCCAGTAAATGGCAATGGCAATGGCAATGGTCATTGATCACAAATCGAACAAATTCTTGAGAAGCTCATAGCTACTGGGTACTGAAAATACATGGCTCTAAGAATTCTGCACGTTTCACTTATCGGAGAATAGGGGGAAAAAATGAAACAGTGGAGTTCATTTGAAAAGGAAACCATACTTGACGGTATGTGAATGGATGGATAGACTAAGGACTAAGGGAGTTGAGTACGAGAATGAGCTTTGGGGAAGGACCTGGGCTGGATGGCTGACTGGCTGGGTGGCTGGCTGGGAACTTTGTCGCGCTCTAAGCAGCAAATCCCTTCATCCGATTTAAGTAAATGCAAACAAAATAAGTAAATAGCAAGAAGCAACACTTTGTCTCCTTTTCTTGTTGCTTCCATTGCACAAAAGGGGCTTAGGAAGGAGGCGCTGCCTCCATTCATTTACCCCATCCAAAGGATTTTGGGGATGGCATCCGACTCCCATCCACCCTTCATCGTCCCGGGCACTTGGATGAGAGCTTGTTAAAACTTTAAGTCCGTTTTACTTAACGTGGCTACATTTTAGCTGACAGTTGTAACTGTTTCTGTTACTCCTTCTGTTCTCTTGCCGGCTTCGTCCTTTCTATCAGCCCTCAGCGTTTCCACCAATCCCTGTCGTTTTCTTTTGTCATTATTACTCGATCTTTAAGTTTTTAATTTTAAAAGCCGCCAAGGATTAAATCTTTTAACTATGTAACTGCACTTTTTTCTACTAGTTAGTTTTTTTTTTACCGTATACTTTGCCATTGACAACGCCTTTAATTGACTTCCATTGTTGGCCCTCTCTGGGTTTGCGCTGACAAGCCCTGTAATTAGTCAACTTGGTTTGAGCCACTTTTTGCTATTGACACTTGGCCAAAAGCAAAAGCAACGATGCCTTTTAAGTTCCTCTCCATTCGTTTTCCCTTTTTAATTGAAAGAAGCTCTTTGCAAGGACCTGATTAGGTCAATTAAGGCACAAAACACAGTGTGGGAATAAATCGTTTTCTAGTTTTCTACTTACTGCAAATTATTAAACGAAAATTGATATTATGGTACAAAGTATATGCACTTCATTTGCATTCTTTGAAAGCCATTGCGAAATTACTGAATAAGCTCAACTCTTTTAGCTTTAAAATTGCTTCCTGGCCGAGCAGACGAAACCAATTCATTCGGTTAGGCTATCCCACACCCTCGCAGGAAGTGCGCATATTTGCCTACCTCGGCATAATTCGAAATTAGTGCACTCAATGGGTATGGTTTCTCTACTTTTCCTACATTTTCGTCCTGCATATTTACATAGGACGATCGAGCTGGTGGCTGGTGGCTGGTGGCTGGGGGATGAGGCCTAACCCACCAGCTGCTTCAGCTAAAAATGCAAAAATGCTTACGCCGGCCACCAATTTCATTCGCAACATGAGGGCGGGGTGACTGAAGTGACTGAAATTCGTGTTGGCTGTCGGTAGCCACTATCCCCCTAAAAAAGCATCAATTTTTGCAACTGCAGCTAGGAAATTTCAACAAAGCGAGAATGATTTAGGAGGGAGGAGTCAGGAGCTGGGGACAGCTGTAAAATGCAACGATGAGCGGATTCTGGATCCTGCGTCCTGCATCCTGGATCCTGGATCCTGGACTTGAATTTAAACTTTTGCTGCATAAGTTAAGGCGCGCTGACGCTGGTCCTGCAAAATGAAAAATGTTTCTAATGCTTTGACATTTCGCTCTAACTTTCTGTCTTCTTTTTCAGTCGCTGTCCCACAACCAATCCCTGTCTGTCTCTCTTCCTGCCCCTGAAATGGCAAGGGCGTAAAATTGCCGTAACATGACAGCGAACAACTTGGCCAAAAGGTAACTCAAAACGCGCTGCAAACACGCACCCACCACCTGACCTCCACCCACCCACGCCCTTGGAACAACCCCACTGCCACGCCATTTGCCTAAAGTACTCTTCTCGGCCAGCGCGCTTGTTAGTGTTGAGTTAGAGGAACATTCACTGCCGCACATGTACAAAAAAAAAATATTTATATATACTTTCTTTCCCACCTTTAGCGACATCGAGCGCTGGAAGAAAGTTTTCCATAATGTGTGGAAAAAACTGTTGAAAAGAAAATTATAAAAAAATAACCAAGGGACAAAACTGCTCTGGAGCATACTTGGATTTGTATTTGAATTTAAGTTTGTAACAATTTGTTCATAAAATGGTAGAATTTGCGATTACCAATTGTCTATCTGAAATACCTGAAACTGTAAGTTTACTTTAATAAATTCATAATTAAACTGTTACATTTTGTTTTTTTTACATTTTAGCCATAAATGCAGAGTACTCTTCGACTTCTTTCCCCGCAGAGTGTAAATATTTTCCTTCACTTTGGATGGCGGTTGTCTTTTATTTTTTTCCGCCATTTTTTCCCGCTTGTCTACATTATTTATGCATTTTACTCTCGGCTGGCGCTGTTGGCTTTTAATAGTTCTGCATGTGTGGTGCGTGCATCGTCCTGGGTCTGTCCCAGGATCTGTCCCAGGATCCTCTCGCTCTCGTGTTTACCGCATTGAAAAGTTTTCTTTGCAAAGTGCTTGCCACACACCCGAGCCACATACGAGCGCGCAAATATGCCAAAAAATATGCTACACAAAAATCGCTCAAGTGCAAAGTTTTAACAATTGAAAAGTTTGCATGGCTTGAGCAGTGTTAAAAATACAAAAAAAAATAAATAAAAAGTATCTGTATTCGGAAAAAAATGAACCAAAATGCACCTCCCCAGAAAGTAGTTAGCGCTTAAAGTGTGAGAAGTGTCAACGCAGGAGCACCACTTGGGGGTGTCAAGTGGTCGTATGAATGATGAAAAAGTTTAAGTTTAAGATTGCGGGACGGTTAAAAAATGTGATAAAAAGTTGGACTTCTTTGTGCAACGAATCGTTTATCAAAAATTTGCAACAATGCAGTACAAATTCCCTTCCTTATCAGAGATCATTATGCGCTGACTTTAAAGCTCGCTGTTTAAGGTGTTTATCTTTTAAATTGCCAAAAACCCTATTAAGTTTAAAGGTTTAGCTTCTCCAAAGGACATCTCACACACACACACACACACAAAGAAAGCACAGAGGAAAGCGGAATGAAGGAAAATGCCACTAAAAACAAACTATTCAAGCTCTTTTTTTATGCGCTCTGAAAGTGGCCAAGAAAGAGGTAAGTCCTTCCCCTAGTGATTCTTTTTTTTGCGTCGTCGTCGTCCTTTCATCCTGCTATTCGGGCGTACGGAGCCACCTTGCCAGAGCAATGAGGTGTGAAGATGAACTGTCGCAATTGTCTAACGGCTTTGTTGTTGCCACTGCCACTGCCACATACATATTTCCAGAAACAGTGGCTTAGTCAGGGGTTTCAGTTCAGGAGAGTAATGCTAATATTTAAACGAAGAAATGTCGAGTATTTTAGAGGAAATTCTTATTTTAGGAGATTAATTTTCCCATTTATCTGACGATCCCCAAAAAAAAAATTCAATTCATACAAAAGCGGGAAGCCGGGAATCCCCTTTGGGAATGCAAATTCCCAGGACTACGCACCTGACAGCAGGTTGACAGACAGCAGGACACAGGACATCTTCTTGCCTTGGTGTATGGTGTATTTTTGTAGGATTGCCTCTTGAGTGCTCCTTGCTCTATACTCGTATATGTGCGTTTGTGTGAAACGTAAAACAAATATCGCACTAAGGCGAAACCAAATCAAATGTAAAGCCCGGTGTGCGAGTGTCAGTCTGTGTGTGCTTTGTGGTATCCTCGACCGTCCGACCATCCAACCATCCAATCCAGCACCCCATGCACCTCGGCACGCCTGACTTGGCTACACCTTTTGTAGAAATCCAACAATGTCAACTATGCAACACAAAAGCGACAATACTGTTGCTTTGTCTGACTGACTGAGAGAAGAAAAAACAAGCAGAAAAAAAAAAGCCAAACGTGAGAAAGTGAGTGTGGCAAGGTGGCACTGTTGCTGTTGCGCTTGGTGTGTCCTTGTTGTTGCCGTTTTTATGGACCATACAAAAATAGCTCTTTTCTCCCCCCAACATTGTCAACGGGTCGAGTGTAATTTATTTTGGCTTTTTCTGCATTTTCATGGCTTTAATGTCTCTTTTTTCCACCTTAAAGTCAAGCATAAATAATGACATTAAAATTAACATTATATTAAAACCGAGGAAAACAAAACAAAACATACAAATACAAACAAAATTCTAGATTTTCCAGCGCGTGCCGGTTTAACCCCTTGGCGTGTGCCCCATATACCAAACCAAAAAAAAAAACAACAACAAAAAATATACAAAATAAGGAATACATTCAACCAAAACCCGAAATGAAACGATGAACGACATGCAAATCAGGCAACAAACAGCAACCATAACTACAACTACTTCAGTTTTATGAGCTCCAAGCTCCAAGCTCCAAGCCCACCCAACCCAACGCCCCCAAACCGCGTCCTTAGCCTTTAGCCCTTTGCCACCACATTGACAATTATTAGACCGACCACGCCCCTTGTCGTGCTCATAAATTTTGTAATTATTCCCCTGCGTGCCGAGGGAAAGTCCAAAAAAGAACAACACTAAATTGAGCCAAATACACGCATGTCTGGGCCCAGACTGGCAAAAGCGAAGAGATGAGTTGGGATTGTAAGTGGAGCGATTGTTTACCCGCAGCATTTCCGAGGGTAAGAGTTTAAATTTAATTAATAATATATACATAAAAACATGAAAGCATGCTTAAAAAATACTCTTCATCAACTAAAATAAACGTTGTTTTAAGGAATACCATCCTAGTTTTCTTTTCTCTTATTGTCAATAATTGAAACTTGAGAAAAGTTTCTATTAATTACACACCGTTCTAGAAAATAATCAATAAAACGAAATTATTTACCAGATGACCAACCAAACACCCTGAAAAGTAGGCAATAAATATTTTATTTGCTCACCCCGCAACTTTCTAATTGATTAAACGGGTTTGAGGCAGCCCATATTATTGGTAGATATAACAAAATATTTCTATGGTTTTAGGCTGAAGCCAATCTTTTGCAGCGACTTCTACGGAGAAAGGAGAAAGAATGGTTCAAAAAAAAAAGAAGCAGGAAAAATGGTTTTATAAATTTAAGTTAAAAGGCTGCGTGTCACTGGGTACCGCAGTGCAGCCATAAACATTAATTAAAACTTTTGACCCTTTTGCCGTTGCTCAGGGGCTCATCAGCTGCAATATTCATGCAAAGCCAGGACATGCCCATACACACACACACACAACTACAATAAAATGCACTCAAATTGTTGCTGTGGGAGAATAGGAGGAATCTGGGAAAGTGAGAAACGGAGCAATGGAGAATCGGGGAAGCCATAGAGAAAAGCGTCCTGAGAATGCCGCCTCAGTGGCCTTATTTGCACGTTGGGCTAACAAAAATTACGAGTTAAGCACTTTCTGCCCATGGCAAACATTCAAACATTGCTCCGCCACACACACTCTGTGCCACACACTCTCTGTGCCACACACACACACTCAGTCGGTCTTCAATCTCCGCGCGGTCCACACTCATAACTCATGAATCATTTAGCACACACTCGGCCGGCAAACTTTTCTTTTCTGTTTTTCTGCCTCTTTTCCATTTACATGAAAAGTGTTGGCGGGAAAATGTTCAGTTTTTCACCGCTTTCCAACAGTTTTTCTCCGGTTTTCCGGCTTTTTTCGTCATTTTTCGTTGTGGCTTGTCGAAAATATGACTGGGACATATGGGCAAACAATTGTCATCGTGTTGTGAGTGTTACTATCTGTATGAGTATTCATGGCTGTGTGTGGCTGTGTGTGGCATACTTTTACCAGCATGTTCTGGACTGTAAAAACAAATAGTCAAGTGACAAATTCACCAAATCCAGGCTCAGGGAAAGCGACAGGACAGTCAAGAGCAGCCAAGCATTAAATTAACATTTTTCTAATTAAAGTGGCCAGTAAAAGTGGTCAAGTTGTAAAAGTAAAAGGCAAAGATTTGCATACTCGTACAATGTTTAAAGATTGGCACTGGGTTTAAATTATATTTTGAAATTCAGAGGAATATTATTATACAGGGCCATGACAAATATAAGCTTTTAGCCCAAAAATACATTTAACGCGTTTAATGGACCGCAATTAGTGGAAAGATATAGACGCCATTTTCAATTGTCAGCAATGGCCGCAGATAAATGTTGATTTATCTCAAGGCGTCCGTCTCTTCTCACATTAATGTGTTGACATTTTTGGGCCGTGGCAGCCCCTGCCCCAAAAAGAACTAACAGCATTTTGTTGCAGCCATTTTAATGGGGGAGAATGAGAATGGTGGAGAAGAGGCAACCCACCCACTCGTCGGCCTTGTAATGAAAAGTAATAATATTAAATTAACAGAACTCTCATGAATTGTTGCCGCTTGGCCAGAGACAACGACAACCTTTGGGGAATGGCCAACGCTTCCCCCTCCTTGTCCGTCCACACTATTTTTTGTTAGGCCGCAACAAACATCTTATTTATGGTTTCGTTTCTCGTAAAAATTTGTTATTTAGATTTATGGCGTTTGGCTCTTTGTTGTTGCCAACATTTATTTATCTTTCCTTTATTTCTTCTTCTTTTCTTCTGTCGCTCTTTTTGTAACCCACTAAGTGAAAGGAGGCGGGGCACTGGACCGTGGGCCGTGGGCAGCGCGAATTTCTCCACTCATTTGGCCAGTGAAATTTTAGAGCCACTTTAGCTGCTCACTTGTCCGTGCGTCCAGGAGGAGCCACAAAAAAATTCTGATAAATGTCCAGACATTATTATTGCCGGACCACTCAGATATATATGTTCCATACGAAATGTTTGTTAATATAATGATATGCGGCATTAACAAAGTGCATACGCATTTTCTTGGTCAATTTGCCAAAAGACGAGATGAAACATTTGTTGGTAGTTAGTTTTTTCTTCCTTTCAGACTTCAAGGGATTCTAGGTTCTAGTTTTCTAGTTTCGATTTGATTTTTAATTAAAAATCCCCTTGAAACCTTATGGCAAGTATATAGAAATTGGTTAAAACTTTCAATTGATTTTTGATTGGGCTGCCGAAAAAGAATCCAGCCAGCCAGCCAGCTACGGTTTAATTACCTTTCGCTTAGCAAACTCTATCAAACAGAAAGTTATCAATTTCGGATTAGTTTTACCCACAAAAACAAACAGAAACGAATCTCGACTTTAACCATATTTCATCCTGACACGTTTCTGCCTCAACTGCCTTAACAGGCCTCTACTGCCTCATGCCCCA
Source organism: Drosophila vallismaia (assembly GCA_035047325.1). Lineage (NCBI taxonomy): Eukaryota > Metazoa > Arthropoda > Insecta > Diptera > Drosophilidae > Drosophila > Drosophila vallismaia. The sequence goes on along the minus strand of JAWNPU010000090.1, from coordinate 9,076,631 downwards.
TACCGAAGCTGGCGAAGCTGGAAAACTTTTGCTATATGTTAATTATGGCTCGGCATTTATTTGCGGCTTAATATGGCATATGCGTGGGGTATATCCACATATAGTTTAGTGCCGAGTTTAGGTAGCGATTTTTCCCAACAACTCCACATTCCCATAGATTCATTTTCATCTTTTATTTTTTTTTTCTGCTGCTGCTGCTCGCGTTCTCGCTGTCTAAACGAAAACTTTTCAAATTATCGTGGCATCAACTTTTTTCTTCCTGCCTTTTTTGCCACTGATGAGTGGAATGAAGTGTAGTGGCAGGGGACCCGAGGAGGGATTGGCGGATGATTCGAGGCCTGGAGTTGCGCAAATTAATTAAAACTTGTTGCAAAAACCAAAAGTGAAATGAGTTCCCTTTGCGTAAAATATTTTGGAGCCAGAGCCGGAGCCGGAGCCGGAGCTGGAGCCGGAGCTGGAGCTGGACAGAAGTCGATCCCAGTCGAGTGCCAATCCCCAGTCCCGAGTTGCAATTGTCGAGCTCTGGAGGGTGGGCTTTTGTGTCATAATTTTGAACAAACGACAAATTAGCTGGCTAAAAAGGGGGCGGACGGAAGGGCCGAGACATTGCGGTCGGTATGGGGCATGCCCCAAAAACCATTTACATGGCAAACAGCAAACAGCAAACAGCAAACAGTTTTGCATATGTTTTTAGATACTTTCCCCGGCACTATGCAGACGGCCTGTCCAACAGTTTGTCGGTCTGTCAACGCCCGAAGAGCTTCGGCTGGGAACAAAAAGGGGGAACCAAATGCAAAAACAAAGCAGCGGAAAAATGGTAACAAAAACAACAAAAATATAAAAACACTGGGGCAGCCGCAACCAACAACGAGTTGTACAAACATTTCACGCGGCAAAGTGCCGCATAAATTTCAATTTAATGCCACATACACAAAAAGAGGTGCGACAAAATGCAAACTGCAAACTGCAGGCTAACCAGGCACCACCAGTAGAGCGCCAGAAGAGCGCCAGTAGAGCGACAGTAGAGCGCCAACAACAAATAAAAAAGGCAACAAAAACAGCAAAATATTGTACATCAGGATGTACAACAATGTTTGTGTTGCCTGTTTTTCTGACTCTGTCCCCTGCAGCTTGTTTATCGGTACAAGCGACCCCCTGCTACCTCGCAGGACACCCCCAGGACACTGCCTCTCGCCTCAAAATGAAATGAAGCGTCTATGAAAGGTAAGTGGCATAGAGAGAGCGAGAGCGGAATGCCCGGGGCAAAAGTCATATGGTTGCAGCCTCGACACTTCCACTTCCACTTCCACTTCCACTGCCACTTCCACTGCCACTTCCACTGCCACTTCCATTTCCACATCCACTTCCCTAAAAGGCCTTGGCAAAAAATATGAGCCACATTTGACTGCAATTCTGAAATGTCAACACTTTGATTGTTATTTGTTTTCCTTTCGTTTAAGTGACAAAAGTGCCTTGGAATAAGGGGCGGACTTGATTTAGGAGGAATTGCTAATTGAATGCAAAACACAAAAACACAAAAACACAAAACGGAGGCATACCAGTTATCAAAGTGGCAGGATTCAATTATGGTTTGAATTAGTAAATGAAAAAGAAACTATAAATCTTTAAAAGTAAAAAAAGACTTAAAACTATTCTAATTATCGTATTAAATAATTTCTTAGCTTAAAACAAAATTTGAACCAAGTTTTCAGCCAATTTGAGCTGGAACTGATTAAAAATTCTTTTCAGTTCGAATGCTTGAGCTTAATAAATAGAATGCCTCGTCCTCCTCCTCCTCGTCGATCTGAAGGAGGGAACTTCAGCTGAAATCCAAGTAAACTCAACTCCACTTCAAAGTTGGGCTTACTGGCAAGAGCAGGAATGTAGTTCCCACTAAAGTTCAAAATTAAGAGCCAACTTAACGTAAACTTGGCTTAACTTGCGTGTAAAGTGGCGGCATAAATATGTAACTAAAATACCGGAAACGAGTCCTTAAGGATAATGTTAGTATACTTTGAATAGATAGAGGATTGTACTCACGGACTGCATCGACGATTTGGGGCGTCCAGGTGAGCAACAGCAACGCTAATAGGCTGGATGCTGCAACAAGACTGGATGCTGCCATCTGCAGACCCATTATTTCGCTATTTCTAGGCTCTTTATATAGTAGAGGAGGTGTAGTAGAGGTGTGTGTGTGTGTGTTCTGGAGAGGGGGTTTACTGGGCACAACAACAACAATGGTTAATAATTCTAGATCTGGTCTTTTATTTACACAGGCTATGTCCTTGTCAGACTTATTCTTTGGCTGACGACGTTAAGCTCTGCCTCACTCACTGGCCCGATCGCACAGTAACTTTTTCTACAAGTGTCCAAGGCAAGTGCAGTTGCAATAGAAGTTGCAGTTGGTGGCAAGAGTCGTTGGGTTTTTGGGGGGCGGGGGGCGGGGGGAAAAAGGATAAGCAGGGTTTGTGTTTTTGTAAGGAAGTAAGGAAAGCGTTTGTGTTAATTGTTGTTGATTTTGTAGTTGTTTAGTTTCGTGTTTCGTATATTTGCAATATAAATATCGGGGATGTTGCAATACGATGTTGCAATAATCAATCGTTCGTTAAGTACATTTTCGCAAGCCGAAAATCATCGGATATTACAAGACGTGTTAGTAAATGCGATGTCATCATCATTATTGGCATGATAGCAGCAGCATTTCGTTGATTCGCATTATAAATGTTTGCATTTGTCGTCACGTTGTCGTCACGTTGCAGTTAATCGGTTGTTGTTCGTTTCGTTGATCACACATATTGATTGTTGTCGACATTTTGTGGTATTGCCGTTGATGTTTTTTATTGTTGATGTTGTCGCAGCATCGATGGTTACCATGTGGAGGGAAGCTGTTGTTACTTATCTACTCAAATACCTTTACCTGGCCAAGTCGATAGCTAATACTTAAAGAACTCTTAGGTGTATATCATTTATATCTAAAATAAAATCTGAGATATGCAGTTTATTCCTTTGACTTATTGATTTAAATTCTTTTTTAAATATTTTCTTTATTTTATTTTATTTTGAATGATGTTTGCCGCTTTCGTTTCGATTTGTTCTGCAAAAAAACAAAGCACAAAGAGGTGGAAGAGAGCAAATGTTAAGGATAAATGTCAGTCAACGTGGCTTAAATTGTCGGAGGAGACCTTTGCATGTGGTTTGCGGCATGCGGCCAGGAGGAGAAAAAGTGAAATCCTTTTGATTCGTTTAGCTTGCAGAATTCCAGACAAAATAATAGAAAATAGAAAGAGCAACCCAAAAGCGATGTTGGCAGTCTCGAAACAAAATTAGTTTTCATTTCTATGGAAAATTATTGCATTGATAAAATTTTGTTTTGCTGAGAACAAAGAAATTTCGTAGAATAACCAAAGGATTTAAAAACAGACAAGAAACAGACAAGCATGTACGATTATAAATTAAGGTAACAACTTAACCCAAAACCTTAACCAATCACCCAGAAGAAAAGTCTCAAAGCAAACTCAATAATTACAGCAATCGGAGACCATTCACCGACAATTAAATAGTCGGCTTATTTGCCAAAGAAAACCAAAAAGTCAACACCAAATCCGACCAACTAAAAGCCAAATCCGAAATCCGAAATCCAATTGCGACAGCCTAACAATTTGCCTCTAATGGAAGTAGAGTGAAGCATGGCTATTTTTGATCCGACCTTTCACCTCTCGCACACACACCCTGGCATCGGCTTTGTTTACATCAAGTTATAGACCCACTTAGCAGAGGGAAAAAATCCAGAAAAAAAAAGTAGGTAGGCTACTACCATCAATCCTTATCCCTACATTCTGACTATATGTATGCATGCACTTGTAAAAATCAATTAAACTTTTCAAGTGAAGTTATAATGGCTGGAAACCTCTTTTACCCCTCAAAACCCCAACCCCAGCCCGAAACCCTTCACTGCCACGCTTCCCTACTTGATTTTCATTTTTTGTGGACTTTCTCTTATATCGCCAGGCAGCAGGAGCGGCCGCATTGTTGCCCTCGGCTGGCAGTCAGTTTTCTTATTGTTTTCATAGCCTTGCAACAATGCTGTCGTTGTTGTTGCAGTTGTCAAAAGTTTTAAAATAATTGGATTTTTTCGGTGTGTATGTGGCAGTGGCAGTGGCGGGGAAGCCAAAGTGTAAGCACAGCACGAACGTAGGAATGTTGACGACTGGTTGGTTCCGAGGGATCGGAACGGATTGGAGGTCCTGGAAGCCACTCTAGGTACTCACTCCGCCTCCAGCTCATTCTATATAAATTAAAATTTCTTTGTTGCAACCCAACATACACATCCATACACTCCCTCATACATATGCAGACATTCAGAGGGCGTACTTAATGCAGGATTGCTGCAGTCATCGTCATCGCCATCGCCATCATCGTGAGTATTACCCAATTTCGAGCTGAAGTTTTCAACACCAAATTGTAAACGTCAACAGCAACAAAAACAACATCCAAGGGGCGGCAGTTAACTGTGTGGGTGTGGTCGATCAGCCGCCTATACGGCCGAGCCACGCCACGCCATGACGAACGTTTGGTAAAACGCTATTTGAACAGACAGAAAGGAGCGCGCAGCAGGAGCAGAGGCAAAAGGGGCGTGTTTGGCGGATTTTATTTCGGCTTAAGGAATGCAAATATGAGTGGATATTATGCACATAACTTCCACTTTTCCATCCATTCCATCAATCATGGCATAAGTTACATTTACGTAAAACCACAAAACTTCAAGGCATTCTTTTCTCTCATCCATAAAATTAATTACTTCTCAAGAAACCAGTTAAGTATCTTGTATCTTAAGTAATTATAGCTCAGATCAACCTTGGTACTATATTAATAACTTAATTGCCTTTCTATCTATGAAAAAGAAACCAAAATAGACCTCAAATTTCACGTCAACTATCGCAGATAAAATTTCAATTAGACTAATGCAATTAATTAAGTTATGTTTATGGTTAGAATAATGAACTTGTTGTCAGTCAATGATCCAACGATATGCCTATAATATTATTCTTTTTCAGGGTGTGTATTATATTAAATATCTCTGCATCTCTGCGGCACACGTGGCGTATGCGTGATATTTCAGTCAGTTCACGTTTTAGTTGAGGCAAAAGTTTGCAGAGAGTAAGAAAAGCTGTAGAGCAACACCCTCGTCGTCCTAGTGACTGCAGTTTTTCTTCTTACCGCTTTTGGTTCTAATAAAAACACTTGACACCAAAACGGAGGAACTTCTTCCTTAAAGCAAAAAGTGAAAGGCATTCTGGGTTGCGTCATGTTTCGTGGGGCTCTTGTCGAGCTTGAAGTTCCTCTTTAAATTTCTAAGGATGAATTTCGGAATGAAAGAAGAGAGATTTATACACTGAATAGAATTCTAAAGGGAAATAATATATATCTTATAATTTTCCGACACTTTTGAAACATTTTTCCTTCAATTTTCTGTAAGACTTTAATGTAAATTGCCTGAAACTGGATTAGCCTGAAACCCTCAACAGAAACCTATATATCCTTGAGAAGTTGCCAGGGCTTTTCCATTACTTGCTTTGAACATAACTATGTCAATCTGCGGAACTCTTTCGCCGCACACACTGCGGCCCTTTTTTTTTTTTTTTTTTGGCTGGAAATCACTTCGCAGCTGCTCCTAAAACGATTTTAGGCCGCTCCAATCACAAAAAACACACAGACACACACACTGGCAAGGCAGGACTCGAACACGAATTGGAAACCAGGAAAACCATCAGCAACAACAATCACTGAAGGACGCGGCGTTAGTTTCACACCAAATTCCAGATACCCCTCCAGGCAATCCCGAGTCCTGCGTTTCGAATCCCGAATCCTGTAAAAGAACTGTGTGAAAAATTGCCAAAGGTTTCGCTTTAGTCGCAGGGAGAGAAGCCGCTCGTAAAACTGCAAATGAAAATAGATAAAAAGTATCTCTTGTCCCAACCGGCAACTTCATTTTGTAAATCAATTGAATTTTCAATTGTGTGCGAGAGCAAACTAAACCAAACCACGACCACGACCACGACCACGACAGAGGGGACAAGCAAAAAAAGGTAAACATAAAAGGACAAATAAAGGAAACGACACTATTACTGTGGAAGGACGAAGGACTCTTCAGAGGAGTCACAAGCCAACTACCCGAAAAAAGATTCCCATCGGTTAGCAATCGTTTCAATCTCCATCTGAAAAGGCACAAGATTGGCCTTCTTATTAGCTGCTGCAGCGCCAACGATCTAAAATTTATTTTTATTCATAAGAACCAACAAAAAAAACACAAAAAATAAGAAAAAAAATTGAAAGAAAGCAAAAGTATGTCAACGATTTTCCAGGTCAGAGCCAAACACACACACACACACACACACACACAAAGGTGCTCCTCCTCCGGTATTTGTATCTGAAGATTTTACCATTATTCTATTTTTGGATGCCTGCAACGGGTCTTGGCCTAAAGCAAGTTTAATTGTAAAACCGTTTTAAAGCTAAAGCTAAAGAAGCGTCGTTAACCGTTAACCGTTAACCGTTAACCGGCTTGCGGCTACAAACACGCTCACATAAACAAGTACACATACGAGACACGGGGATCGTGGGACGAGTCACGGGGACGGGGCGGGGGCGCAGTAGAACCGAGGCAAGCCGAGGATATCGAGGACTTTGACGATATGATTTTCCCTAACTTGGCGGATTACGATTAAAATCACTTTGCCGGGATCCCAACTCGTTTTCCGTTTTCCGATTTCCGATTTTTTTTTTTTTTGTTACTATTTCTTTGTTACTTTTGCAGCAGGACTATGCAGTACATCTGCTTCACTTTTCAATTTTTAATTGATTTCAAGGACTCTTAATATTTTTATACGGATTTTTTCTGTATTTTTGTTGTTGCCGCGTTTGTTGTTGTTAATTATTATCGGTCGCAATGAGAACGACGCGCTCTGTTTCTTACACGCTCGTTACATCCTGCCAAATCCCGAAATTGTACTAAATACGTACAAAACTTTTACGATTGGCTAAGGCTAGGAGCAAGCCTGCTCGTGTTTTTCCTCGAGTCCAGTGTGTGCGTTTGTGTTGCGTCCTCCGACCCGAAGAGTGTTCACCGAACCCGAACCCGCCCGACCGGAGTCGGTTGTGGTGAGTTGTCCGGAGAGCGAGCGCGTCAGCCATCGGAAAGCTTGCCCCCCGAAGTCATGGCGTCGCGAAGAGAAGCCATTTTCCAAGTCACGGAATTGAGTCCGAATTGTGAGCTGATTTTTAGCTCAACCTCGAGTAACTTCTGGAATCAAGGAGGAAACATAACTCAACTCAATCTGAAACTTTGAGTTATGTTACTAGCTAAAAACTCAATGGAATCTCTTCAAGTTCACTTTTTAATGCAACTCAAATGTTAGTTTAAACTCAAATTTTAAGCCTTTTCTATGCAGTTACAGAACTCAAGAGAATAATTCTGCATTTTAGTATTAAACTCAAAGTTGAACTCAGTTGGAAAGTGACCTGACAGAGCTCCATTTTGGGGTCTGTTAAAGATAAGCTTGGAAAATAAACTCAAAGGAATAGCCTTAAAATTATAGATTTGGAATTAGAATCTAGCAGGGAAATACAGGGGGAGGAAATATTGATAATTTCTTAAGTTTTTCAATGTATAAATCATTCTATTTCCTTTATTGTATATTTTTTAGTAATAAACTCTTGAATTTGGCTCAAAACTAACATAGTTGAGATACTGAGTCTGAGATAAAGTTAGACTCAACTCAAATGTTAAACCTGAGTCACTTTAAAATTGCAGAGAATTGCATAAAACTCGCTTTTCTGGCTAAAACCAAAGAGGCAAGAGCTAAAAGTTGAGTTCAACCAAAACTACGACTCGAGTTGTTCTAAACTCAAAAGCCAAAGAAGAGATGGCACCTGAAATGAGCTGAATCCTTGCCAAAGAGTGTTTTCCGAGAGTAAGCTTTAAAGGCTCAACCGTTCGGGAAAAAGGATCGGAAAATGTCGCGTTTGGCTTCAGACTTCGTAAGCCTTCACAGCCGAAGGTGAGAATCGCATCCACGAAAGCCCGCCATTGACTTTGACCGTCGTCAGTCTGAACTGGAGCGGTGACTAGTGAGCTGAAAGGAGCTAAAAGGACGCACAACACCACATCCTGTGAACCAGCCAAACCGAGCCATATAAAAATTAACGAAAATTTCCCAGTATCCTGTGCTATCGCTGTATCGCTGGGTAGCATACTTTTTGGCGCGCTCCCGACCAAGTTAATGTGAAATGTGACAAACAGGCCAAGTGACAGTTGTTAACCAAAAACCATGAACAGAAACCGAACCGAACAAAAACAGAGAAAATGGCCAACCAGATGGAAGTGGAAATGGAAACAAGTTGTGCCGTTCCCGTTGTTGCCGTTGCAGATCCTGGCTGTTCGAGGCCCCGGGAGACATTTAACATAATAAAAACGAACGTGTGCGGCATTTTTGTGTTGCCTTTGCCAAGTTAACAGTAACTCGAGGCGTGTGTGTGCGGGTTTGTTTAATGCTAATATTACAGACACGCTCGCCCGCCCACACCGCACAACCACGTCCTGGTCTTGGTCCTGGTCCAGGACACACCAACCAATATTGCAAATGTGTGCGCCAAGCAGTTGGCAAAAGTGTCGTAAATCGTTTAGACGGCGAAACGTGGAGCCCAAAAAAAGGGAAATGGGGGAATGGGGCCCAAACGATATGTAAACGACACAGTCGCCGTGGGAAAAACTCCAAAAATTCACAAACAAAAACCAAAACATCTGAAAGGAGATGGCCAGGACACAAACTGCATTTGTTGCTCATGTGAGTATCCCAAAAATAAAGAAATTATTTTCTGTTTCTTGCGCGCCGCGGTTCCTAAATTTTATTTATTTTTATTCGGCTTTAACGGGACACCATCGGGGAGGTGTTAGAGTGTTAGAGTGGTGGGCGTGGCTCCAGTAAATTTTTATGAGCGATTCCTTTTGTACGCGTACGACTCCTGCGTCCTGCTAATAATGGCAAGTAGCTTAGGGGCAGTCCGTAAAGCTCCGCCAACACAATAAATGCAATTAGAGCGTGGGCGGAGACCGAGAGGCATAAAAATAAATATCAATCTGATTAATTTCCAAAAGTGCAATCAAATTGCTGCTCATCCGAGTTCATAAAATATGATTAAAGTTATTCAAATCGAAGCTTTATTAGCTTGCCCCTTGAAAATTTTGTGATTAAAATTGATTCCAAAGTGCGTTTCTGTATTAAATTTCTAATTGCCATTAAAATTACAAATATTTTAGTGCAACAATAGAAAAGATTTAATTAAAATTCAGTTCAAATTGGAAAATCTGAAATAGAATGACAAAACATGAGTTTTTCAAGTTTGACAAAAAGTTTCCCCAAAACCCAGAGAAAAATTGTCAACAAAAAATCCATTTGCATGAATTTGTGGAAAAGAAGATTTCCATTCGTATCCGGTTTTCTCTAAAAAGTTCAAATTGAAAATGCAAAAAAGTCTCCGATATCAATTGGCAAACAAAATTAGGCAAATGGATGAGCAAACAGCATTAGCTTTGACATCAATTTATCGCAGAAATCAATGAGGAAAAAACGAGAGCAAACAAAGATTATAAAAAACTATGAAAAATACGTTTGAATTATATTTGCTTGTAATTAAAAACCACACTTTTGTGTATTGGATTATTTACCTAATAATTGGCATTTTTTTGTTTTCTTTTCAGGATGGAGGCAAATAATGTGCTAAAAAACCCGTCAAGTTGTATTTCAAATCAACTCTAGATTTTTAAATTGATTTCTTCATAAAAAACGTAAGTAAAATAATATTTATTTAGAAACATTTAAGAGGAAAATAAATAAGTAAGGAATTGGCATGAATATTTTTAGTTTATCATATTTCTTTTGTATATTCAGGAAAATATGCTAGAAAAAATACAAAAGTATAATCCTTCAAAGGTAAAAATATAATTTTAAGAAGGATTTCTAAGTTTCTAATTTCTAAATCCTTTTTTAATTCTCCCTATTTATTTTAGTTCTTCTGGTTTCCTTCTGGCTTTTCGTGATTTTTTTTTAAGAACATTATAGTCTATTAAGGCTTATTTACTTGCATCCTTTTTGAGCTTTTTGACTTATAATCTTATTTTAATCGCTCGTCAATAATCCCTGGCATAGTGCGAACCGCAAAAAACTTTTATACTGTTCGCCACCACATCCTTGTTAATCCCTTCCGGCAACAAAACACTTGAGTCCTCGCTCTACCAAACTTAATCTCCAACAATCTGTCACAAGGAGTCATGTCTGGGTGTGGGCGTGAGTGTGGATTTCGGGTGTGGGTTTGTCGTTAGTCTGGTAAAGCGTTCCCAGATAAATCGTAAAAAATGCCAAAGCTGAAGCCAAACAAAATGTAGGGGAATGTTGCGTAGGAAACGCAGCAACAAGCAACAAGCAACAAGCAAATGCACTCAAAATGGATTCTATAAAAAGATCCAACAGGACGACGTGTCCAATGATAAAACATTCGCCAAACGCAGCAACTTTTCGTACATAGTTGGTTTTTTTTTATGATCAAAGAGTAAAGTAGCGAAAAGTATTCATAAAACAGGGAGTCAGATTAGCAGGACGCAGGGTTCGGTTCGAAAGGGGATTCGCAGGATGCTGAAGGCATGCGGGGACATTCTGAAGCAGGCACGTAGCTGTTTGCCGCTTGGTGTTGCATACTTTTACGCGTCTCTTTAGTATTAATTTGCAAAGGTAGCCCGCATGGAGGACGCACCGTCGGTTAGAAGGTAAAAGGATCGTGGTGGGTGCTCAGAGTCCTGGCTGCCTGCTGCTACTCATTATGCATGCTTGTCCGCACGTACCGCCCCTTTATCCTTTTGAGATGCCCACACCCACCGCACCCCCAACATCCATACTGAAACCCAACACGTCGAGGCGAAAGAAGAGTTTTCTGTATTACTCGGCCCGGCCCGGCCCGGCCCGGCTCAGTTCTGTTCTGTTTCTGCTAACTTTTACCAATTTCATTTTCAATTGACTGTCGACCAGAACACGCAGCCGGGCTTGGCTAACCACCAGCAATTGAGCGTATGAAATACCAGAAAGGACCTGGGCCCTCACAAAAAGTTTCACCAGCCGACCAGGACACGACACCCACACGGCCCACACAGCCACCCAGCCACCCAGCCATGCACATACCCAGAAGATATCACAGGAAGATACAAAGAAAAGAGGACAACTTTTCTTTCGTTCTTTTTTTTTTTGTTTGGTTTTGTTTTGTGCTGAAGAATCCTTTTCTTTCATTTCAATTTCGATGCCAGTTGCCTTCTGTATTATACTACTTATTTTATTTCAAGCGTAAGGAGCAGGAACGTGAGTGCGAGTGTGGGTTGCTGGCTGAGTGTGTGTCCTGTGGCAGCCGAAGGCATCCCAAAAGCAACTATCCTTGTGCCTTATCCCCCAGAAAGTTTCCGGCGAAATTACGCCACGCACAATTCATTTGCAAATAGGAACAGTTTAATTTGTTGCTTTTGTGTGTGTGCTGTATGACAAGGATATGCCTGACCAGTTTACAAAGTTTTTGAAAGGACCCGCATTCACACACACACCCGACACACATACTCGAACACTCGAAAAGTCTTCTTTATGGGAATATTGCATTAAACGAGTTCTCCCCCACAAATCAGTTCGATTGGGGCTATCCTCCACATTCCAAAAGCAGTAATTAAGCTCGGCTACATGGCCTCATAGAGAATCCCTCATCTACTCCTTTTCAAAACGATCCAAATCACATCCAGGACGATCCATCCCGCCCTCAGATTCGTTGAGTGAAAGGCAAATATTCGCACACAACTGTTTACCGCATTCATTCCATAGTTGTCCAAAGTCTAGACACTTGAAAAGCTTTCTTAAGCCTGCCCCGGCACGTATGCGGATTGATAATCGAAAATAGAGAAAAAAACCGGGTTCCAAGGATTCGACAAGTCCTGACAAATGAGCAGCAGATGAAAACGTGATAGCAAAGGAGCATTCGGCACAAACCATATGCCAAATGCCAGACCTGGGCTAGGAAAATGAATAATTAAAATGATTCAATCAGGCGAGAGTTCTTTTTACCAAGATCCATTATTTTTTAAGATTATATTTATAGTTTTAGAGGATTACCTGAATAAACTGCATATCTCTAAGTGATATAAATGAAATATTGTCTTCATAAAGTTCTTCAAATATATAATATTCAGACTCAAAAAAAAATATACTTACGTTTTGAAATTGTTCCATTATTCTGCTTTTATAGCTTCGCATTTGTAGTTTAAGGTTTATTGACGTCGGCTGTAAAAATTAAATAAAGAATATATGTTATTGAGTGGAAATAAACATAAACAATAAATTAACATTTATTTTTATTTTATTTTCTTTGCAGCAATTACACCCAAGCTGATGAAGTCCTGTGTGCTGTCCTGCGGCTCCATCAATATTGTGATAAATATATAAAAGCTCTCATAAATAAGCCAATTTTATAGAACGGAGAAAATAAAAATATACAGTCTATAAAAAATACATCGCATTGTGTTTTTTTAATGACGGACTCTGGGGGGGGTGCCCACCTTGTGTGGGGCGCAAAATGATTGTTATTATATGCTCATATTATTATGATTATTATTGTTATCAAAGTCAATGTCGAGAGTCGAGAAGAAAAACAAAGACAAGGACAATTGTCAAAGAGCTCGGCAAAAAGTCAAGGAGGGAAATTATGAAGAAAAGTGAAGAAAAACGTGCGCGGCATAAGGAACCCTCTAACATTTCATGTTGGTCTCAAAAATTTATGTATTGTTTGTTTATTTGCTTATGCAGTGCTTTTCTCCTGCTTATGTCCTTTCACCGTACACCACGACCAGGACACCCACCCACAGCCACACGAGGCTGAGTTCCTTTTCTTTGCTGCGGCAGTTTCTCATGCAAATTTATACACCTTGCCGACTGCCATAATAAATATTCCCAAAAATATATCTGGTTTCAGCGCCTTTTGTCTACTTTACGCTCTGTCTGCTCAGGTCCTGGTTCCCCTTCCAGCAAATCCCTCCAGAATCCTGTCGTCTCCTTTGCCTTCTGTCTTGTCGCCTTGTCACGTGTCGGCATCATTACCGCACGTACCAGAATTATTTATACAAAAAATATATATCGTTTATAAGGCCAGCAATTCCAGCACACAAAAAGAATAAAGAGAAATAGGGCTAAATAAGGACATTTAAATAAACGAATGGCCTTTAAGCGAAAATATTTGTACAAGTATATTTGGGTATTTCTCATCCATTGAGATGCACTTTGAATGGACCCCGGGGGCAGATGCCCGAAAAATGTAAATCACCAGCAAACGCTTGCTATGAGCGAAGCTAATTGTTCGATATTTGTGGCCAAAAGCAGCTGGGCCCCTGCCGCCCTTTGGGCCATGTGTGGGGGAATTTACGACACATATTCCCGCCTAAAACTGGACAACAAAACATGCCAAGCATGTCGGGCCCAATCGCTTGGATGGTCTCAACCAGCTCTGTCGACCCCTTCGACTGACTGTCCGTGTCCGTTTCCTCCACATCCCCCCATAAGCGTCACAGTTAATTTGTTGACAGCTTTGCCGGTGGAACGGAAGGGGCTACCAAGGGGTGGCAAGGGGTGGCTAGGGGTGGCTAGGAGGTGCTGCCGCAAAACGGAAACGCTCGACGGTATGATATGGCTGCAGGACACATTGGTGGACAACCAGACAAATGTCGTTCCCCATTGGGACTACAAGACGGAGCCTTGTAAAATGTGCAAATGACCACAGAGAAAAGCCGGAGAAATATCAGGGCACCAAACTGTAATTAGTGGGTTGGGGAGAGGTCCTGTATCGTTCGACATTTCTGGCCGGAAGATGGCCAAAGCGATAAACTACGAGTATCTTATGAACCTTATTTAAGGATATAAAATTCTATACCCTCTGATCAAGGAACCTAAGACAATCGAATATAGATATTTCCCACATTTATACATTTCATTTATTATATTACATTTTTTATAAATACAATTTGGTGTTCAATTTACAATTGGAGGTGGGTGTCCTTCAGTTGTTTGGCTGTGATGTCAGGATACCCAACAACAATGTCGTCAACGTCAACTAATTGGGTTTTCAGATCTTTCGGCTTTCGTCAAAAAATAAATTGGCGAATGTTTGGCTGGATGTGAGGGCGGGAAAATCACAAGGAAGTAAAATGCCAGCAGGCGAAGACACACACAAAAAAGGTAACTGGGAAAAAGATTAAATTTCCTCGTTATATTGTAGCTTTCAGCTCTCATCTCTCAGCTCTGAGCTGAAAATAAGAAACCGAAAATTGTGACAAAAATGAAAACAAATATTGAATTATTGATATACAATATCTCAAACGAGCAGCGAGTGCGAAGTATATATGTATCTAAAATGGAAACCAAATAGATGTATGTACTTGAATCTTATTTAAAAATCAGCTATATATATGGGTTTTATTAATTTGTTTTATTTTTTAATGCATATGGCGGCTCCTCTTCATGTTAAAACCTTTTTTAATTTTTGGAAATTCCGTGGAAGGACTCTTATCTGGATGACATCCGATGTACAGTCTTGGCTCAGCTTATTGTCAACGCAAATATTTGTTTATTTATCTTTTGACGTAGGATGTAGGACGTAGGATCAAGGTAGGCCTTGCTATTCTCACCCACCCCAACCCAGGACCTCCCCTTGAAAGGAGCTTCTCCCAGCATGGGCTCTGCCTTATTTCATTTTACGACGAGTGCGCTTTTCCAACCTTTTTTTCCTTCTTGGTTTGACGGGGCCTCGACAATATTTTGCATGTTTGCATACAAAATATCATATTTGCAGAGATTGTTTCATTAAAAAAAAAACAGGTGCTGCTGCTGCTGGGCGCATATTTCATCTGGCAACTCCGCCTAGTACGTGTTTAGCTTTAGCACCTCCGCGCTGCCTCCTTCCGCATGCGTGAGCCATAAAATGGTCATATTACCAAAATGGCAGTAAGTGCTACGCCGGGGAAATTGGTTTTCCCACGCACCCAGAAACTCTATGTCGTATGGATATGTATATGATATGGTTGCTGGTTGGGAAGGACACTGTTCCTAGTTGCGTATGCTGAACAGGTGGACTTCGCTGGTGAGCTCGTAAAAGTTTCACCGATTTCTGTTCTATATTGGTGCGGCTCAATGCATTGGAAAGACATAAAGCCCAGAGGTATGCCTGCGTCTTGGCCATAAAAAACTAAAAGAAATATTTTGTATCAAAGATTATAATAAAATCGGAAAGCCAAGGTAAATGCCTATTTGCCATTTATGCGAAAGTCAGGAAAGCCTTTCAGGACTTTCTTACTTTCTTACTTTAACTTCTTAAACTTGTTGTACAATATTTATTTTGAAATACATCAAGGACCTAATTCAACCCGACCATTAACTTGATTTACTTTATATAGACTCCTATATTCTCATCACTTTCAAAAAAGGCACTTTCTCTTGCTTTCACTTAAGATGTCAACAGCCACCCACCTGGGCTGCAACGCCAGTGGCGCCACACACAATAGTCAATTATTTGGTTGACAGTAAGCACATAAAAATACAAACAGATGACACCCAACGACAACGGTGACAGAAAAAAAGGTTCAAGCCAAGTTCCTATAATGTGTTTCCAGCATATCGAAGTGTTGGGGAGACAGCGATTTGTCTGTACCTTTTCTCTAATGTATATTCCGTTGTTCAGTTCAGCCGGACCCTTGGCAGGATGGGACTAAGGACTAAGGACTAAGGACTAAGGACTAAGGACTAAGGACAAAGGAGGGAGAACGAACGGTCGCACGCCTTTATCGGAGATTAAGTGCGATGGCATCGTTATACTCATAGTCATAGTCACAGTCATAGTCCCAGTCTTCGTTAGTTATATTGTGTTGAAATGTGCTTACAGGACATTAATTTCTTGCACCTGGCATTAAGATAATTGTTGCCTTTTGTTTAGCGATGGCTGTGCCAGATAATCAAGTCGCAATTTGGCAATATGTTTCTAGGCCTGTTGATAACCTGACACAATGTGTGCAGATGATGTTTGCTCCTCGAGAACAACAAATCGTCCTTAATTAATGCCTTTAAATTAACAAACTTAAGTAGATAGGAAAAGCTTAAAAAGCTTGAAAGATAAACTAAATTTTGAATCTCTGAAATACCATTTCAAAGCAATTCTCGTTCTGTTTCCAAGAAATATATATAAAGCCACAGAAAATTAATCAAAAATCATCACATCGCTTATGACATTACAAATTTAATAAGACGAAATCATCTTTTAATGGAATTGCCGCATTGGCTGCCAGTCACTTTGAACTTTGCCCTCGCAGGGGCAGAGTCCTGCCGATGTCAAGGCAATTGGCTGTAATTTGATAACAAAATAATAGAAAGCAATGACTAAAAAAAGGCTAAATCAGAAGCTCGGGATGCCAAGGGAAGCTTTTGAAAGTAAAAAACAAAGCCACAAGGGTGTGTTTGGGGTGTGTGCCGGGTTGCATGTGTGTCTCGTCATAAAATGAAATCATAAATTATGTGCCCCATTTTTGAGCGCTTCTTGTCATGTGGGCCAATTCAGTTGGACGAGTGGCTATTTAATTTTTTGCTTTTTGTTATATTCTTTTTGGTTTTTTATTTATTATGTTTTTTGTTTTTTTTTTTGGTATCTCAACACAACGACAAATTACTAAAAGCCGCCAACGCGCTTTCGCTGGGCTTGCTTAGTAATTGCTTATGAAATATGCATAGACCACCCACTCTGTTTCCATTTCTCCGGCTTGTAGGCTTGTAGGAGACACGCACCCTTTTCGTCGGAAATCTTTGAGGCCTTCTTGTTTGCCTTTTGCGGTTCGTTTTTTATACTCTAATGCCGTGGGGAATTAAATTTATCTACAAATTTAGCAAGAAGAGTAAGAAGATGTATCAAAAGTATATCTCCTTCCCTTTTAATGGATAAACCGTATCTGCCAGGGTATAAAAGCTTCGACTCCTCCCGAACCCAGCCACCTTACTTTCTACTTTTTTTTTTTGGTATTTTAAGGAATGGGCCACAGTTAGAGCAGCCTAGCATGACATTGCCACTTAGCGGCTACATTAATGGCAGTGCCAAATGACTCTATCTCACTCCTACTGCCCACTCCCACTGCCTCAACTCACACTCCAGCTCCATCTCTTTTCGTACCGTAACTGAGCGTGTAACGGTAAATAAACTAATACCAACATTTTGGAGACGAAATGTTTTAGGCATAAAAGTGTAGCCGACTTTCGCTGCGTATGAAGATGTACCGTTATGTTCCGCCGCACCCCACTCTATCACTCACTCTGGTCCTGTTCCTGGCCCTGTCCCTGTTCCTGTTCCTGTCCTTGTCCCTGTCCCTATCCCACCGACTGCATCATGAATATTTAATGCTGACATGTACAAAGTATGGCACATATATACGAAAACTTGTAACTGTACATCAACAACATCTGAAGGAAGGAAAGCGAAAACGAATGACAAGAAAAATTACAAATGTAACAAGAAAGAAAGTTTTTTTTCCTTCTTTTTTTTATGAAGCCTAATTTCTCTTTTCTCCTTGGCCTTGAGGAGTTTATGGGAACGAAATCTTATCCGCTTTTCCTTATTTCCTTGCAAAAGAAAACTAGATATTCTGCTATGTTTCGAGATATTTCAGGAATTATCCTATCAAATTCCCAGTTAAAATTATCAATGAAGCTAATTTGAATTCAACAATGGCCACTCATCATAATTACGGGCAGAGAAAAACCATAATCAGAAGCTATCATCTACCACAAATTCCCCTGGCACTCTATTAGAAATACGATACAATCCTCTAATCCAACAATTATAAGTGCCCCAAGCATGGAAACTGCTGGAAATTATGAAATTGTTGGTTAAACCCGAAACAAGCCAGAAATTCCAGCTAAACACTGTCTCTCTCCTGCTTACTCTCGAGTAATTTATACATAATATATATATATACGTACTAAGACAACAAAATAATTTAACGCTTTAATGATAATGATGTATGAACAACGTAAAGACAACAAACAGAGGAGAAAGTTGCACGTGTGTTGGTTGGCCTACAGAGAGACGTAATTCCGCGGGGTTAAAGAGCGGCAAAAGAGGTAAACCAGGGGGTGAATCGTGGGTGAACCAGGGCTGAACCCAATGCTTAACAAGCTAATGTGCTTTTAATGGTTCCGTCGGTTCCGTTGGTTCCGTTGAATCCGTTTTTTGGCTCTGTCTGATTATGTCGTTTAGGGGCAGTGGCGGCGGGCAACAGAGAATCCAAGTAAAATACACAAATAATTAAAATTAATTATCTAGCAATTAGTTTACGATTTACTCGTTAAGCTAAAGGTTGGAACGTGCTGGATAGACGCGATGGCGGTGGCGAGAGAGAGCGCCAGAAAAGTATGCAACTGCCTTTTGTTTGTTTGCTTTCTACTTGCCACTTTCTAGGCGAAGCATGTCCCCTGCCATGAATGTATGTAGGAAGGATAATGGCTATGACAATATAATTATGAAATTAGTTCTCTAACATTTCAATTGAGTTGTTTATTTGATTTATGTGCAATTGCACAAGCAAATGGTATATACGGTTATGAGTATGCCACGCCCCCGAAACACATTCGCACACACACACACACACTCGCAGGAAAACTAATGACATTCATTACGCATACGCCATGTTGACTCTGACATTTATACGCAGCAGGAGGCCATGCCAGGATACCAGGATGCCGGGATGCCGGGATGCCGGGATGCCAGGATGCGGAAGGAGGAGCGACAACTTCCTTTTATTGACATTTAACACACTGCCATCATCAAAGTCGTGTTTCGTTCTTTTCGCCAATGATTTATGACCCGGCACTCGATTGCCTTGCCTAATAGGTTAAAAGTTTTAACTTGTCCCGCGTTTTACCTTCTCGGTTGTGTTTTCTAGAATTTCAAATTATAAAGTCTTAGCAGGACGCAGCCAGCAGCGAGCAGCCAGCAGCCAGGATCTCGGTTTTCCATTGGCCTGTTGCCTGGCAAAGTACTTAGCCGTCTGCTTATTATTAAAAGGCAAAGCTTAAGTGGCAAAGTCAAGCTAATTGAATTAGCCGGGCCCGAACCCGTTGCCCCTTCGCGTTGCCCCATCGCGTTGCCCCATCGCGTTGCGCGTGGTGCGTGAAAAAAGTGGAAGCTCAAAAATAACATCAGCTCGCAGCAGCCGCAGACCCTGCAACAAAACCCAGCAAGCAACAAGGACATGAAAGGGAAACAGGATGCGCTAATGTTGATAAAGTGCCGCCAACTCGAAAAAGATTTTGCATTATTTTTGTCAAAAATGAGCTCTAAAGGAGAAGGATGATGGATAGAAAGGATTTTATTTCGCCGAACTAAGCAGTTCCCTAAATATAATCTTTTATATATTTCAGATTTTTTCCAACATTTAAATCCTATTTTCTCTCTTAAAAAAATTCAATTA
This sequence comes from Drosophila vallismaia, assembly GCA_035047325.1. Lineage (NCBI taxonomy): Eukaryota > Metazoa > Arthropoda > Insecta > Diptera > Drosophilidae > Drosophila > Drosophila vallismaia. The sequence goes on along the minus strand of JAWNPU010000090.1, from coordinate 9,057,058 downwards.
AAATATATATTAGAAGTCTTTATTTTAAGATTAATCTTAATCAAAGAAAGTGAAACATTCTGCAAAATTTGTTCCCTTTACGGACAATCTCGGCCAAGGCATCCGACTTATGCCAACCGAGATGCCTCGAAAAACTTGCTCACGCAGCTCCTTTGGCGAATGGCATTAAAAGGGGTTTTAACACAACGGTCGCGCCCAGGACAACACCCTGCCTCCTGTGCGTCCAGCTCTCGTCCTTCGTCGCTATCCTGGCTATCCTGGCTATTGGTTTATTCGCTATGCTTCGTTAAGTGCATTTTGAATTTTTAATGTTGAGCGAGCGAGCGAGCGAGCGCGCTGTCGCAAGAGGAGGGTCCTGTAGAGGTCCTGATTAATTCGCTTTATTAAAAAACCATACGCCAAGAAATGCGTAATACTTTTTAGCACTTGGCCAAGACCAGCAGCTGCTCCACTCAGCAGTAACAACAAACAAGGCAAAATAATCAACACAAATTACACGGCGCGCATAAATATTCCAGGCTCTTAGGGAAAGGGGTAAGGCAATGGGGAGTTAAGAGTTGGGACAGAGACTGGGACTGGGACTGGGACTTGGAATGGAATTGAGATTGGGGAATGGTTGGCTGTGTTTGGGTGTTTGGGGAAAAATATATATACCCTTGGCCAATTAATTTTTAATATACGCTAAACATTGCAACAAATTTTTAAGAATCAAGCAATTAAGAACCAAAAACAAGTGGTTACAGTAGGATTTCTACTAATAATCGGTACTAGATTTACAGGGTATTATTAAGCAATATTTATTAAATAAATATTTGATTATTTAGCAAGAATTCGCGTAAAAAATACTCGAGACTGCACTTGTCTTACATATCCTTTCCTAAGCTTGCGGTTTCTTTTTCATGATTTGCAAAAGTGCCAACAGCAGTGTAAAGGATTTTAGACCAAGCCAAGGGGATTAATAAAAGGATTACGCAGCGGAAAATGCCAGCTGTGATGCTTCGAGAGAGTTGGCAATGCTAATGCGGATGGGGATAAGGATGTGGGTGGAGGCTGCGAGCGAGGATGCTGCTGAAGGCAATTTGTAGCCACACTCGACTAGGATAAGGATATGTGGGTGGGAGTACCGAGTGTGGGTAGGTCCTGTGAGGGGAAGCACTTGCAGCAGGCTAATTGCGTTGCCGCCTTTGCTCGCCAGCATCAATGGGCTTTCCAGTGCCTGCCAAAAGCTGCAGTTTTTCGGTGGCCTCGGCTTCTACGAATATACGAATATATATCCTTGGCCATATATTAAAAATAATCCATTCGATATCTGTTTTAATACTTCAAATTTATAGCACTTGCTCTCGAAACAGTAGGAACAGCAAGAGTAGCACCAGGACTGCCACCAACCACCAACAATAACAACGAAGGACTCTGTCTGTGTGTCATTTTGAAGGGCTTTTAGCTTGGTATTTTATTGCTTAAAGGATGCGTCTGGCCATCAACATGCGAGGGACGTTATCAAAATAGCATAGCTCTTTTTAGCATCAATTCGAATTGTTACTCTTTTGGTTAGATTTCTGTATTGTCCAAGTTTTGGGTTCTAGAACAAAGAAAGGACTTCAAAGACTCTCCAACCTCCCCTCGCACTATATTTCAGCAAATATATTCATATGTTATTTTTATGCCCATTTTAATAATGACATTTGTCTCGGTGTAGCAGCGCGGTTACTTTCTTATATTCGGAATCCATTTTTTTATGGATTATGGCCCAGCGCTGATTTGCTTACAATTGACATAAACGACCATCAGATGAGTTATGTCATAACTCAGGCCAGCTTACCGCATAAGGACACAGGACACAGGACGCAGAACGCAAGACGCAAGGCACATGGCAATGCAGATAAGCCGCACTCAATCAGCATAAAAGTATGCTATGTAGAATCATTGGGGGCCAGGCCACCACCAGGCAAGAGGATCAGAAAAGAAGCGCAAAGCGCGAAGCTGCCTGCCGTTAATCAAGGAACCCAACATCTGGGGGATATAGAACAAAGTCAGAGGAAATCTAAATTGGGTCTTGCCCAACACGCACGCATTTAATTAAAGTAAAAGCTTTGCTTCTTTTATTTTTTACTCGTATTTTGCTGCATCTCTTTTTGCGAAATGCAAAAGTTGGAAAAAAATGTGACCGTCAGGGGAGGCGATGTCTGTCCAATGGTTGCAGTTTCAGTTTCAGTTTCAGTTCCAGCTCCAGCTCCAGCTCCTGTTGCATTTGCACCGGGTAATAACGTGCAATTTATATGCGTGCCACCAGTTTTTCATTTTGAAATCGCAAAACACCAACCCAAAGCCAGTCACTCGACCGGGGTGTCTCAGGGCATTAAAATAGGGGAATATTCGCAGGGTTCATTCTTTCATTAGTTTCGCAGCCGAGTGAGCACTTTATGGAAAACAAACCAACAAACCAAAACAGCCTTTCCTTTGAGCCTTATTTACTCTAGAGAGTCGGAGTATTTCGTAGAACAGAAATATCGAAGGGGTAAGGGTCTTAGTCCACGTCATAATGTATTTATAGCAGAGGGACAGCTTATTCTGGTAACTAATATATATTTCTGGGTACTTTGTAGTACAGAATATCTAAGGGGTAAGGGATTCAGTCCACCCTATAAAGGTTTATAGCAGAAGGTACCTAATTCAAGTACCCAAAACATATTTCTTAGTCCTTTGTAGTACAATATATAGCAAGCGACCTTTTGCTATACAAATAAGTATAATAAAACATGTTTTTAAAGCATTTATAACACTTTATAGCTCTGGTACAGTAGCATAGTATTTATTCCTATAAAAAGGAGTGTAAAAAACAAATTTTTATCTAACGAGAGCTTTATTCTGGCATAAATCTGGTCTACAGAATTTTGTTCCATTTCTGATACGAAAGCTTTTTCCATTCTAAGAACTCTACAAAAAGATCTAAAAGCTTTTCGAGTCGATATCGTCCTTTAATCGAACGTTAAACAAGGATTCCCAAGCTTTTATAGCAAAGAAAAACATAGAATCTACATGATGTAAATGTAAAATCAAATGTAAAATATCAATGTAAAATTACATCAAAGTAAAATTTCATGAAAATATTTTAATTTTTAAAAATAACTATATTAGTTAATGAAAATATTAAATGTTTTTAATCAAAAATCACTATTCCTTTGTATATTATTTACATGTAAAAGAGGAACAAATAAAATTATACGGAACCCAAAGATAAACATTAATTCCTTCTTGCAACAACAGAATATTAATCTTTACAGAAACATGCATTACATTTTTTTAATAAAAAAAACACATCAAAGGAAATAAACACTTATTTCCATGTCAGAAACATTGACACAAAGTTGACCAGAGCAGCGAATGAATGGACGGAGGACGAAGAGCTACTAAGAGGGCGTATGTCAAGTGGATTATATTCCAGCACTTTGCGTAGGCGCTCTTCAAGGGCCAAGTGTGCCAGCGATATAGAAAATAATAAATAAACAACATGATAAGGTTGACTTGCGGCCAGCAACAATTGGCAAGGGTTTTTATAGTCATCAAGTGCCAAGGACTACCCCAAGCCAACTAATTCTGTATTAAAACGCTCTTTAAATAGTTGCCTTGACAAATATTCAATTCTGATAAAATATGAACTTGAATAATTATTGATAACAAGGCAGTATAGAAAGATAGCATCCATACATTCCCCTTTTTATTTAAAAATCTTTCTCTAAATCTTAACTAATCTCTGGTAATAAACGTAATTCAAATTGAAAGTGATTTCTGACCTCATTAGATAAGTTTGTTAGACTAACAATTACCATTTTATCAAAGATATGGTACTTGCCGCTAACTGATTGATCGGTTATTAATAGCAGCAGCATTAAGAAGTTGAAGAATCTAGGGTTTAATTTCCTTTTTGTTCTTTAAAGAGTTCGATTCCCGTTTTAGTTTAGAAATCGCAGAAAAGATTCTTTTCCAATTCGAACCGTGATTCGATTTTGACAAAATACAAAATTTAAAGTGGTTGGAAACAAATCTAAAGTCGGACAAAAACACATTAAGGACTAAATGCCAACTGGGGTGAAATTATTTATTGCTTTGCGAATCGAAATCGAAATCGAGAAAATGAGGACATGTGGAGTTGCAATACAATACAAAATAAGAATCCAATTGGAAAACCTTGCACGGCCAACCCTCGCAGCAACAGGATTAGAGGGATGCCTAGACTGCAGCAACCCCAATGGAAAGCCAGGAATGTCCACACTAGGGAGGACTAGTATCGGATGTCCTGTGTCCTGTGTCTGTCCTATTCCAACTAAAACGTCTAATTAAAATGCCGCCTCGGTCAAATAGAAATGAAAAGTCATTTAAGCGCGAGGAAATGACCAAGCGGATTGAGGGGATGGATGGAAACGAAGCGATTCTATCGATTGCCCTAGGGTCTTGGACTTGCCTCCTCAAAACAATTTCAATAAGGAAATTCTTAGTTTGACAAGCTATTTGAACGAACCGAGCCGTTGCCCCATTATTGCCAACTAATGAGGCTGGCGGGCAGGCAAGTTTTTAATTTTGTCGCTAAGAGCGGCAGAGGGTGGCGATACTTTAAAAAACTTGCCACTGATAAAAGGCGACAGCAGCAACAGCTCGGAAAGTTCTTTCGGCAATTAACTTGGCGCACATTAAATGATAAAAAATAAAGAGAATGGGAGATGGGGTGGCCAGTGGGGTGGCACGACACAAAGGCACGATGAAGTTGGCACAAAAGACTAAATATAAAGGGAGTCCAGGGCACAGGGCACAGGGCACAGGGCCCAGAGCCCAGAGGTTGCAGTTGCAGTTGCAATTTGGGTCAAGCCGAGAAGATAATGCGGTTCGCGGCTTCTTCTTGGCACCGGAAACTTTTGTTTTTGCCTCTCCTCCATCCTAAGCCACATATTTGGCTTAAACTTTTGAGATGATGGTGCAACTGCCACAATTTTGGAATGCACTGTTGCTTCGGTTCACAAATATGTAGCATGTAACTTTCAGATGTTGTTTTCTTGATTGTAAATCGGGAAATCGGGGCGGCATCAAGTCCGCCCACGCAACTCTTCGGACCCGTTTGGCCGCAACAAGATTTTTGTATTGGTTTGGCAACTACAGATTTCCATCGAACACACACATGGCACCCAGTTCTTGGGCTGGACTTTAAATTACTTTAATATGTGGCGGAGTAATTAATGACAGAAACTTACAAGCGAATCGATTTTTTATCCACACGCACGCTCACACTCGCGCTCGTAGTGTGTGCGTAAAACAAACAAAAAACAAGTGAAAAACGCCGACAAATAAGTTCGAAAACGAGATTACGCGACGCGACTTTCAAACAGACACTTTAATCATATTAAAAACAGCTATCTTCTTCGTCTCAGTCTCTAATCACACATCGTATTTTAATAGAATTTAAATGTTTTTGCTTAAATTCGCGCAGCAAGCGAGGTTTTGCACCGACTTTAATGATTGTATCTTTGTATTTGTATTTGTATCTTTGGATTCTTCAAAACAAATGGAACGTAGGAATAGGAGGTTTCTGCTGGAAGCTGATACGGTCCCACTTCCAGTCAGCTGCTCAACCGGTTCGTTTTTTATTTGGTTTAAAATAAAATTCAAAGATCAGGCGACATTTAATCGACCTTAACAAGCTTTAGTTATCTAAATTTTCCGATCCCCTTTGCAGCCTCAACCATTAAAACCCTCTTTATTCTTATCGGGATCACCCGATTCGGTTGAAGGAGAACCGGTTCGGTTAACCAGGGCTGACCACCAAGAACAGCTGTGGCTGTGGAAACTAAGGACACACTTAAAATTGTTTAAATTTATTTAACCCAAAATCCGTTGCTGTTTATTAATATTTAAATCACTTGAACTTTTTACCTAAAATTACTTACAATTCGAATATGCGTTAAAAATAGCAACAGCTTCAGTTAATTTTGCACCTTTCTCTCTCTGCTCTATTTGCACTCAGTTTTTTATGATTAAATATTTAGTTTTAACGACTATTTTTCGTTTTTAATTTATGAACATTTTAAAGCACTATCATTAGGGTTCAAAGCACATTTGGGTTACTCGATATGCATTGGGCATTTATGGCCATTTAATGCACTTTGTTTTTATTGGGGGATAAATCGATTTTTTTGATTTTTCAACTCACTACCAGGAATGAAGTTATTCTTACAACTTTTAATTGAAGGGTTTATTACGGCTCAAGCTGGCCATGATTGGACCGGTTTAAGGCCCTTTCTTTAATGAACTTATTATTTGATTTGACCTTTATGGTTTGGCCAGAAAGTTTAAAGAAATTTCGACGAGAGCAGGACACGAGGAAAGCGCACGCTGTCAACTGGACTAAATTCCTTTATACCAGGATATACTCTTTACGGGGGTGACTTTTCTCCGACTCCGGTCTAGTGTCATCCAAAGGACATGCGCGGTCTCAATTCCGTTCAAAAAGGGTTTCCCGCCCTAACAGGAAACTTTACGAATAGAATAGAATAGGTTTCTAAAATTAAACTTCCATTTTATAAATAGATACATTTCCAATATTGGTAATAATTGCTTTAATTAGGATTATCTTTGTCTATAAACGTAGTTAATTTTTTGTTATAAATATATTTTTGATATTACAATAATTTTTTGTTTTGAGTCTGCATTTTTACATTGCTATTTGTATTCTGAGATATAGCTTAAATTTTTTAGTTTTAGTTTAGTTTTAGCGATAGTCAATCATGATATGATTGTAAATGTTGTCTATCGTAGGTATGGCCGAGGATGGAGTTTGTGTCGGGGATTCTGCATCGCCTTCAGGGTCAGGTTGAGGTTCTATTTCGGACTCCTGAGGCGGACACGGTTCCAAAGGGATGCTAACATCCTCCTTAATGCTGGCTTTGGGTTTTTTTCCAAAGGCAAAGCACCCACTCTGTTTGGTAGCCACAGGCGATAGATTATCCTTATTTTTGGTGCTAGAAAAGGGGGGAAAGCTGTATTGGAACGTCTATGAAGGCTTATTGTAAGGGAATACTTACAACGCCTTGAGAGCCTCCAGCTTGGGTATGTTTCGGTTGTAGCTCTTTGACCCGCCCGCCGCCTCTTGGGCGGCCAGTTCCTCAGGATGTGCCTTCTTTTTGTGCGTGCGACAGTTGGAGCCGTTGGCAAAGGTCCGGTCGCAGAAATCACAGGAGTACGGCTTCAGCCCCGTATGCAGGATAAGGTGGTTCTTCAGGGCCTTGGCCCTTTTGAACTCCCTGCCGCAGTAATCGCACTTGTGCTGCATTTGATCGGTGTGAACCAATCGGTGGCGGTTAAGCGTCGGACGGGAGTTCAGCTGCATGCCACACTCTGGGCAGATGTATTTGTGCGGATCGTGGGTCTCTTTGTGATGCTTCAGGCGGGTGGCAGACTTGAAACACTTGCGGCACACCTCACACTCAAAGGGCGCGTAGTCCGTGTGCTTTAACACGTGCTCCTTAAGGGCACTTATTGAGTGGACACCAACGCCGCATTGCTCGCAGATCACAGGTCGGGGTCGTTCGTCGAGGTGCATATACTGCGAATGATATTGGGCGGAGGCGCTGCTCGTGAACTTCTTGTCACAGCGGTGGCAGGAGAACTGCTTTCGATTAGGCAGGGGCAAGTGTCCTTGCTGGATGTGACGGTCCAAGCCGAAGCGCGTGCGAAACTTCTTTGAACATTCGGGGCAGGTAAGCGGGTCAATACTCTCAATCTTCCCATGGTCCTGCCTCAAATGTCGGTGTAGGGTTCGGGCATGGGTGTAGGTTCGAGAGCACTCGCTACATTGGTGCTTCTTTTCGGATTTCTCTGATTTCGATGGCGAATTGTCACTGCCAGAATCTTGCTCACTGATGCCATAAGCATCGCAAAGCTTCAGCAGATCCGTTTCCTCATCCTCATCCGCAGGCTGCTGGTCCTCGACCGCTTCATCTATGACCTGATCCTGTTCTTCCTCGGCCCCTGCCTCTGGTAACTTTATAAAGTCCTCGTCAACCTCATCACTTTCAACATTTGTTAGCGGATTTTCCAACTCAAAAGTTGACTCTTCAGTGAGTAATCCCTCCCGCAAGTCAAGTTTTGCCTTCGAATCTACATAGTGGACCTCGGCTTCTTCTAACAGCCCAAATCTTGAGCGAAGTTCCTGCAGGTTCAAGTCTTCTCGATTCCCAGTACTTTGTAGGATACAGTAGAGCTTCTGCACTCGGGTGATTCGCTCCGAGAAATTCACCAAGGATGTGACCAGCGTGAGGCATTCGCTACAAATCACTTCCGGCAAATCCTCGCCACGGGAAATCTGTAATAGGAATCGACTTTAATAATGATTACTGAAGCAAAAGAAACCACGGCAGCCACTCACATTTACCCAAAAGTACTTGCCAATGGCTGTGGCCAATGAGAGATCCCCGGAGGGTCCGTCACCAGAGTTCTCGTTCTTCATGAAGACATTCATGTTGCCCCGCACGTCGTCCTTGGCACAGAGGCGACACCACAGTCGCCACTCGCTGGCGCCTGCTGGATTAATTTGCTCCTCCAGCTGGGTGGAGGCCATCGCAGAGCTCAGCAATCAGTTATAAATAAATGTCCGAGCAGCGTAAACATATTGGACGAAGGCTGGATCTTAAATGGAACCGGAACTAGAATAGGGGGGTTCGTTTCGGGCCGAGTTACCTGATGTTCTGGTACCCATCTGGCAACTCTTGTTTTGAGCTTTCTCTACGGTCATACTAAACAGCTGGGCTCAAACAGAATTTGTTTATTTCCTATTGTGAAATTAACGGGAATTTTATTGTTACTTTTTGAAAATGTTGGAGGCGCAACTAGGACAGACCCTTCTTTTGAAGAAAATCGTGGACGCATTGAAGGAAATAATCTCTCAGGGCACATTGGACTGCACAGATTCTGGTCTGCAGGTGAGCACTAAATCCTTTGAGCTTTTCATGATATTATGTTATTTTATATTCACTAAATTATTGATTTATTTCTTGATTTATTTTTAAAATTATCAAAGTTAATACAACCTAGAAGCAATTTTAAAGGAAACCCGACAATAATATATAAATATAATATTAATTTTAAATGGAGTTATTGGCCGTTTGTTCCTATGACAGCTTTCAAATTAAAAAAGTCAAGAATATATAATATAGAAAATATAGCTTCGTTTCTTAATGATAATTTAAACTAATTGTATTTAATTTTACATTATAGCTTCAATCTATGGACAACTCGCATGTCTCACTGGTGGCTTTGAGTTTGGAAAACAAATGTTTCCAGAAGTTCCGATGCGATAGGAACGTGTCTCTTGGGCTTGATCTTAAATCCCTGGCCAAGGTGCTCAAGTGCGCCAATAGCGACGACACGGTGACCCTCAGTGCAACCGACAAACCGGACAAGCTTCTCCTTAGCTTTGAGTCCGACGGACAACAGCGAACAGCGGACTATGAACTAAAGCTTTTAAACCTGGATGAGGATCACCTGGGAATACCCGACACCGAATACTGCTGCACTGTTCAAATGCCATCCGTGGAGTTCGCCCGTATCTGCCGCGACATGAGCCTGTTCAGCGAATCACTGACGATTGCCTGTTCCAAACAGGGCATAAAGTTCTCGGCGAACGGCGATTTGGGATCGGCCAATATAAAGCTAAGTGAGGGCACCAAGGGAGATGTGACCATCGATGTTGATGACCCCCTGACCCAGACCTTCGCTGGCAGATACCTGAATACATTCACCAAGGCCACGCCCCTTACGGACCGTGTCAAGATTTGCCTATCCGCCGAGGTTCCACTCCTAGTCGAATATGCCATCGAAGATTATGGCTACATCCGCTATTACCTGGCTCCAAAAGTGAATGAAGATGATGCATAAGCATTTGACTTAATTAATGTGCAATACTTTGTTTAAATTTTTTAATTTAATCTTTTTGTAATAAATAGAATACCAAATATACACGCTAAGGCTATATCTTTGCCAAAAAACTTCCGATTTCTGCGGGAAATATCCTAACCGATTTGTAAATCGATTCTCGGCCCAGGCAATGTCTATATCTTTGCCAATATTGATCCGATTTCTAATCGGAATATCTTAAACGATTGGTGGATCGATTCTCTATCAATCTGCTAGAAAATCTGGGAACGAAATAATTTTTAATTTTTTTTTTTAATTTTTCTGATGGTTCCCCTTTCAAAAATATAAAAAATGCTTCGGAGGGATAATATTCGTTTTTCGATGGCTGTATCTTTGCCAATATTGATCCGATTCCGAAGCGGAATATCTTAAACGATTGGTGGATCAATTCTCTATCAATCTGCTAGAAAATCTGGGAACAAAATAATTTTTAATTTTTTTTCAATTTTTCTGATGGTTCCCCTTTCAAAATTATAAAAAATGCTTTGGAGGTATAATATGCGTTTTTGGATGACTGTATCTTTGCTAATTTTGTTCCGATTTATAAGCGGAGTATCTTAAACGATTGGTGGATCGATTCTCTATCAATCTGCTAGAAAATCTGGGAACAAAATAATTTTTAATTTTTTTTTCAATTTTTCTGATGGTTCCCCTTTCAAAATTATAAAAAATGCTTTGGAGGTATAATATGCGTTTTTGGATGACTGTATCTTTGCTAATTTTGTTCCGATTTATAAGCGGAGTATCTTAAACGATTGGTGGATCGATTCTCTATCAATCTGCTAGAAAATCTGGGAACGAAATAATTTTTAAATTTTTTCAATTTTTTTGATGGAACCCCTTTTCAAAAATATTGAAAAATGGCTCCGGAGGGATAATATTCGTTTTTCGATGGCTGTATCTTTGCTAATTTTGTTCCGATTTCTAAGCGGAATATCTTAAACCATTGGTGGATCGATTCTCTATCAATCTGCTACAAAATCTGGGAACGAAATAATTTTTAAATTTTTTGAATTTTTCTGATGGAATTTCAAAAATATTAAAAAATGGTATAATACGCGTTTTTCGCGTAATTTCGTTCTGTATTTGGTATATCTTATTTAAAGTAAATGTATAATATTAATGCTAATCTTCCTTATTTATCGGGATGCAGTTCAAGTCTTACCTAAATATTTTTTAAAAATAATTAAAAGTTTAATTTATAACGCACTGTCCGTTATAAATAAGGGTAACGGTCACACCTAAATTTCTCGCAAATAAGTTGGCAGCTCTTATCCGACAAGTTGGCAACTCTAGACAGGCGCAAATGCGGAGCTAAACAAAGTAGAAAAATATAAAATCAGGCAAAAAAGATATCGCCGGCGACCTGATGGACACCGAGGAAGTTAAGAGAGGTCGTGGGCGTGGACGCGGCACTCGAGCGCGGGGACGTGGCCGAGGACGCGGCCGGGGTCGTGGCAAGAAAGTCGACGAGAGCGTAGCCGCAGATGCCGCAGCAGCCCTGGCCGCCAGCAATGCAGCCTTAGAAGACAGTCCCGGTGCAGTAGAGCCCTCCGAGGATGTCACCATGCAGGACCTTGATAAGGAGGTGGACCTAGATGTAGGCACCGCTCCAGATGATCCTTTACAACCGGCGGGAAGCGGTGCAGAGATGACACCTTTACAGCCGCAAGCTCCACCCCAACTTCAGCAGCAGGCAGTTCCACCTGTGCTTAGCCAGACAAGTTAGTTCCACCAGATTTGAATATTATTTCAATATATTTAATGGCTCGCTTTCCTATACAGTCGACATGGAGGCTGACATATCGCAGCTGGAGGCTCCCACCTTCACCACACTGTCGCGCGGTCCTCCAGAGCCCATGTTGCGGCTCAAGTGGAGCCACAAGGTGAGCCTCATCGGAGAAAAGGTGCTCAACCCAATGATTCACTGCTGCGACCAGTGCGATAAGCCGATTCTCGTCTACGGTCGAATGATTCCCTGCAAGCATGTCTTCTGCCTGAAGTGCGCCCGAGCTGAGCCAATCAAAAGCTGTCCCCGATGCAACGACAAAGTGCTCCGCGTGGAACAGAGCGGCTTGGGCACTGTTTTCATGTGCACACACGGTGGTAGTCGCTACGGCAGCACCGGCTGCCGAAGGACCTACCTCTCGCAGAGGGACTTGCAGGCACACATCAACCACAGGCATGTGCAGTTGCAGCCGCTTCAACCGCTACAGCCTCTGCCTCAGGTGGAGCCGCCCCTGGAGTTGCACAAGCAGCGCAAGGCGAGTGGTAGCTATGGCTCCTAAACTAAGCTGTCCTGTCTATAAAAATGCTTGCCCCTTGCAGCTCTCCGAGTCGTCTGTCCCAGCCACAATGTCCAACTCCGTCGTCCGCCCCCTATCGCGTCCCCCGCCCCCGATTGGTAACATACCGCCGCCGGGATCCATTGCCAACCCAAACGCCATCCACGGCAACCACTCGACTCTCACGCTGGCCAATTTGGCGAGGATCAACAACGCCAACGCCCAGGACTGTCACCAGGGCAAGGCCTCGCTGCACCAGACTTTGAAAAAGGGTCTGCCTCACCATCCGGAGTCGGTGGCGGATGCCTCCTACTACAGCAGCGTACTCGCCTCCTTCGGCAGTGCGGCAGCAGCTGTGGGAGGCTCCCTTGCGTCTGGTCCGATGTCCAGCAGTGCTGGCGGTGGCGGTGTCGGCGGTGGTGGGTGCGTATCGGGAATCGGCGGTAGCTCTGCAGAAACGGGAGTGGGCGGATCGTGGCAGCAATCGCAATACTACAGATAGGGGACAGACCCTAAGCCCAAGGGTGTAGCTTTTTTACGCAGGCGCGGCTATTAGGTTAAGATTCTAATTGTATGTTAAGGTTCAATAAAAAAGTATTTTAAAAAGTGATGGATCGGGACTTTTTAAATTTATCAAGGCTCCCGCCCAATCATCAAGTTATCGATAAACCTATTGCAGCGATTTAATATTTTCCAATGTCAGCTGAAATGCAAATTGTAAACATATCCAACGCCTCGTCCAATTGTTGAATGAATTATTAGCATAAGTACAAAAACACACGTCACCTCTATGTCAGACCATAGCTAGGCCATAGCTTCGGCGACGTGGAAAACTGATGAACTCTCCAAGACAATCAGTGTGTCGAGGGCAGGGCCAAAAGTTTCGCTGCCAGCAAAAGTGAAAGTTGGCCAGAAGAAAGATGCTGAAAATTGTACTGATCAGTGGAAAGCGCAAGTGCGGCAAGGATTACATCTCCGAGAGGTTGTTAAATAGGTAAGTAGGTATAAATAGGTATAAAACTTTCAAGAATACTATTTTCTTTTTAACTTTTCAGATTGGATGAGCGGGCACAGATTGTTCGCATCTCGGAGCCCATAAAATCGGAATGGGCTCGCAAGCTACAGCTAGATCTGACTGCCCTGCTCAGCGATGGTCCTTACAAGGAACAGTACCGCCGAGACATGATTGTGTGGAGCGACGGGGTGCGCTCTCGGGATTACGGATACTTCTGCCGAGTGGCCATGGAAGAGGCGTTGGCCCGTCGACCGACACCCTACATATTGGTTAGCGATGTGAGGCGCAAGAATGACATCCGGTGGTTTCGGGAAACCTATGGATCCGACAAGATACTAACTGTGCGGCTCACCTCCCGTCCAGAGACCCGCAGTGCCCGGGGATGGGTGTTTACGGCAGGCATCGACGATGTGCCGTCCGAGTGCGATCTGGATGATTTTGATGACTTTGACGTGGTGGTGGCCAACGATAATGAGCATGAGCAAGAATCCATTGACCAAATTCTGGAGACGATGCAACTGAAGTAACTGTGAAGCTTTACCTATTTATTACTCGAATCAAGCCCTCGGCATCAGCATATTTTTGATACAACATTAGATATTGCAAATATTTTGCCTTGCGAAGGAATGTAGCTAAGTTTGTACTTAATAATTTATAAGCTTTATTTAAAAATTAAAATGGACGCGGCATGGAAATATTTTTGCAAGGTTATATAAAAACAGGTGGCAGTCAAGTTTTTTTTGTAATTTGTAACACCTGTTGCAATAGCTTTTATGTGCTGCTTCGATTTTATTGCCACTTTATCAAAAAATGTATATTTGAATTCTAAAATCGTTCCCGCGCTGTCTAGTATTTTCGAGAATTTATTGCGGACATATGCGGTATTTTGTTATCGCGGAAAATAACTAGAGGCGGAGAAACATTGATGTTTGCGACCATCGATGTCTGAGTAAAGTAAATCATCGTTGACGCGGTCACACCATCAGCCAGTCCAGAAAATAGAAGAAAAAGCAACGAGAAAATAAAACTATATTGGACGGTGCAGACAAAACGCAGAGCAAGAGCGTTGGAGCCAAAGTGAACCCATCTGAAATCTGAAACCAGAATAATACCGGAGATCAGAGGCCCGTCAAGATGTTCGGCAGCAAGTTGGTGATATGCACGGCCCTCCTAATGCTGAGTGGATCAGGTGAGATATGTGTAAAAAAAAAAAAATGGAATAAAACGAGAAACTAGCGACCCCTGCGCCCCCTGAAAAAAAACTGCGTCGCACTGGAGGCCTTTGTTCAATTTGCTTATTCATCGCAAATTATTTTATTTTTTTGACTGCCGTCTCGCTTACGCTCACGTAACCAGGTGTTGTGCTTTTTATCTGCAAAAAAATAACAAAGCACGGACGGGCGATTAAAAGGGTTGTCGTTTCGGGAATTTTAGAAACGACGAACAAAGAGTGAAGAGAATCATATTGCTTGCTCGGTAATTATCCAGATTTATCGTCGTTTATCTATGGCTGCCAGCTCCAACAAAATGGAGGCTAGGTGCCGTTGCAGTTAACGCCCCCCCCTGGAAACAGGGGCCTCCATCTTGGGGGCGGAACACTAGGACGTCCTAAAAATTGCTTCCTACTCGAAAATTACTGTCTGGATCCATTCCTGCATGGAATCTCATTCCCATACGGGATGCCACAACAATATTTGATTTAATTTTAAATTGATATTTATTTAAGTAACTTCTATTCCCGGGCTTTTGTTCCCTGCTTATCGCCCGCGTAATTAGTGCCTGGCACTGGGCGGTACCACCCCCGGGCTATAGTTTCAGTCATTCGCAGTCTCCAGTCTCCGATTTCTTGTGGTTTGTCGGCTAATTTTCCATTGTTAATCATCGCCACATGCAGGCACACATATTTGCTTTTGATTTCACAACTGAATGTGGCACACACCATAGTTTAATAGCTGATGGAACGGAACAGTTACAATGCAAATGCCTCAGCTGGTGAATGTTTTGCCGATAAGAGTTCAATTGAAAGCGGGCCACCGCAAAAACTTGTTACAAAATAATATATATATACATTTTTTAGAATCCGTATGCTAGAGATAAAGCAAATTTGTTAGGGGTTCCATTTTAAAAATGTATTTAAAACCCCTTGTATATGGTTCGAAAATCACTTTCTTTGTTTTTTCTGCATTTGAATATCAAAATTTTCATGTTCCTCTATTAGAAAAAAGAAGGTTGCTATTTAAAGGTTAACGTCATATATTCTTTCTACCTTTCTACACTCTTCTTGCATGGCTGTGGCAAATAAATCTTATTACCACAAACCATTCATTTTCCCAGCATTTTCCTCTCCTCGGCTGAAAATTGTATTACATGTCTGAGGCGCAACACGCCTTCTCCTTCCTGTCTGTCCGCCCGTCTGCCGTTTGCCTGTTTGTCTGTTGCTTAACTTGCATTTAAAGGTCATCTCTCTGGACTGCATTACGGAATGGCATTGAACTAGAACGGGCGTGGTAGGTAGGTGGGTGGGTGGGTGGTCGATGGCTTAGACCGCATTCCCACTATCCAGCGTTCAGCGGCGGATGTCGCATTCAAGAATTTAATATTAAATTACTTTTTATAAGCAGAAATATTATTCTAAGCTAAGTGGATGAATCACTTGGACATCGTATTTGTTTTCATTTCATTGCACTGCTGGCGAAATCTTTAAAAACACATAATTTCTCAGAAGGGAATAGTAATGTAAGGGAACAGAAACCCGGATAAATAAATGCTGGATAAGCTAGGCAGTTTAAATCGTTATTCATTATTCAAGTTTATGACATAAACATTATCCAAAAAGAACATTCAATTTATTATCATTAAAAATGATTCATTATTCATTGAAGAATGAGTCATATCCTCATATTGTTGACTTCCAAAGGGCTGGATAAAAATAAAACAAAGAGGCACAAAGTCGAGGCTGCTTTTTGTTATCTCTTATTTTAATATTTGCCCACAGGTTGAGGATCCAATTATAGTTTATTAACCTAACCCCTGGTTTTCTTTCAGTGCTGTCTCAAAGTTTGGTATCGTTGAAGGATGCCAAGATCGGGGAGGAACATCCACCACCAGAAACTACCACAACCACAACTACAACAACCACAAAGCGACCAACGACGACCACCACTTCTACTACTAGTGAGCCACCAACTCCAACCACCACAACGACCCCAAAGACGACATCCACGCCAGCTCCAATAACGACCACCACACCCGTCAACCCACCAACCACGACCCATGCTCCTCAACCCTATCCGGCGCCATCCGTGGGCACCTGGAATGCCACCTGCATTCTCCTCAAGATGGCTGCTCAGTTCAACTTTACCTATGAGACCAAGGGTAAAAATATCCTTATTCTTATTAAGTTTAAAAAAAAATATAACATTTGTGTCCAATATTTCAGATGGCAAGACTTCGCATGGACTATACAATATTCCAAGCAATGCCACGATCGGTGACCATGTCTGCGATAGCAAGACCATTCAGTCCATCGAACTGATCTGGGGATCTAACAGCTCCGTGGAGTCCATCTCCCTTCAATTCGGCAAGAAAAACGATAGCGTTGTGCTGTCCCAAATCTTGATTCATTTTACTGTTCCCACCGAGGACTTCCCCGAAGCTAAGGGTAAGATCAAATCTAGAAGAGTAGTATATCTTATATTGTATTTCCATGTAATTTGCAGAGAACCAAACTATTCAGCTGTTCCACAACAGCACTGGGGATTTCAAGACACCCGAAAAGATGTCCTACCACTGCACACGGGCTCAAAAGTTGAACATGACCGAGACTGTGGACTCCAAGAAGGAAGTCGGTTGGATCAGCGTCAGTCAGGTTCAGGTGGAGGCATTCCTTTCAGAGAAGGCTAACGGATTTTCTACGGTGCACGACTGCGACAGCTCGGAGACATCCGATGTTGTGCCCATCGCCGTCGGCATCGCTCTTGCCGGCCTGATTCTGGTCGTTCTCATCTCGTATCTGTGTGCCAGACGTCGTTCTACCTCGCGTGGCTACATGAGCTTCTAAGGGAAGCGCATTAGCCTGTTTTTGGAGATAGTTGGATATGAAGTGGGGGAGAGGAATGGAAAGTAAAGCGTTAGAGAGAAAATTAAGATTGATTTTGATAATTGGAAAGCAGTCTGTGAGTATGAGAAACGATCCATTTTGTTTTGTACCATTTGATTTGTAGGAGTTATTATTCGTTTTCTTATACATCGGCAGAAGACGCGTTGGAAAGAGCAGGTGAAAAAGGGAGAAAAGAGGGAAATTATAGGCGAAGATATATCAAGAAATATGATCTGAAACTCTGTGTATTTGTAACTGTCTGAACTCTGTACTGTACATTGAAATTAGATTACTCCGTCGTGTCTGTCACTCCGAAACCTTTCTCTTACAAATTACCTTACCGATAAGGAGCCCAAATTTTAAACTTGTAATAGAAGCACATATTTTACTCAATAAATCAATCACGTAATGTAATTAGCGTGTCATTCGAGAAAGGTGAAAACGGGCGAGAAACTCGACGCTTTGGCTGATAAGGATGGTTAATTACGTACTTTAAGCAAATATTGACTTCATGATAGGTCACATTTTCAATAGAACGGTCGGTCATTATTTTAAACTCCAAACATAATTATATCAAAAGAACACAGATTTATGTATTATTGGCCTTAAAAGCGTAATAAAGATAATATAAAAAAAAGAAGTATCTATGTTTAAACTTTATTTTATGATTGACAGTAATCTTTTTAATAACTTTTTATTTTAAATGGGCAACAAGCTCTCGGCATTCATTTCTGCTTCATCGTCAGAGTCGTCTCTGCTCTTCTGGCCTCGATACATACCAGTTCGTGGACGTTCCGCTGGAGGACCTAGAGGATCAAACTGCTGAACTATGGGGTAAATAAAAATGTTACGAAAATATGCAATCTTTTTGAAAAACTTTCTTACTGGAATAGGTTGCGGGACTTTGCGTATAGGTCATGCTTTTAGACAAGTCGTTGTTCTCCTGGAACCTTTCCTCGTTCGATGGTCGGATTGCTACAAAATCATACAGTTTAAAAAGCTCGTTCTATTGGAATATCAAACGGAAACACCTACTTAGATTAAGCCTACTTTTAGGATTAACATTTCATTATAGAATATGTAGTATAATAGAAAAGTAAGTTAAATATGATTCCTACCTCTCATCCGACTGCTGGATGATGTGGCCGAGGAGAGACGCTGCTGCTGGTAGCGCTGCTCGTTCTGCCTCTCCTGCTGTTGTTTGTGGAGACGGGCATAGTCGTTCGCATACCGCTCGTGGAGATCGGTCAGTCCAAGGGACTTGGTCACCTGCATCAGGGCCCGCACGCAGGTGAGGTTCTCCGGGAAGCGGGCGTATATCTTCTGAAACATTCCCAGATACTGCTTCGGTGGCAAATAAGAGTTGCGGAAACAACTGGCGATCCGCAACATCAGGTTCGGGTCATTGGGATCGGCCAAAACCGCTCGCTCGTAGTAGTAGAGCGCCTTCTCCGTGGCCTGGAGCTTTATGTAATAGGAGCCGATGGAGCTAGCAATGCTGATGTCGCTCATGTTGATGCGATACGCCTCGTTGTAGTATTGATTGGCCTCCTGGTGATCCTGGATCTGCTCATACAGGGATCCAACCTTTTCGAAAAGCCGCGAATCAATATCCGCGGCGGATATTCCAAGCACCTGGAGATAGGCTTGCAAGGCGGCTCCTGGAGAGGAGCTGGTCTAAAAAAAAAGGATATTTCTGAACTAAAAACTTAAACAAAAGGTAGGTACATACCCCAAAGCCGCCTCCTAGACGACGTTCTTGCAACTTGGCTAGCTGATAAAACACATGGCTATGTTGCACGGAATGCGGCACCATCAACTGAGCTTTAAGGAGCTCAAACCGCTCCTCTGCCAGCTCGAAGTCCTGCTGGGCCAAAGCCACCAACCCTAGATTGTAGTTGGCCTCAAAGTTAGTTGGTTGCAGCTCCAAAGCCAGTTCCAAACGATCGCGGGCGGAGCTGAGATTCTGTTTTTTCAGATCCACAATGCTGGCATTGATTAGCGCCATTGGGCTTGTTTCTAGGGCTCCAATCTCGTGCAGCTGGTTGAGGCAATGTGTGGTCATTTCCAAGTTACCCAACTAAATGAGAAATATTAAATAAATGCCTCTTCAAATATCCTCAAGCTAGCCAAAACTCACGCTTATGTAGATGAAACTGAGGTTGGTCAGGGCACTGGCTGTCATGGATCCCTCGCTTTTACGATCGTACATCTGCAAAGTTTCGATGGCCTGGGTTACATCGTTTTGACGCAAATAAACCAGAGCCTTATTGAGCTCCAATTCGTTGGCCAACCAGGACAGGTTTGAAGTCTTAATGATCTCAATGCACCAATTGTAGCCTAGGAGGGGTTTCAGTGAGTATTAATATACAAAGGATGTAAGTTCAACCTCACCATCGTTATAGTTCTCCTCAATTATGGGTGAAATCAAATCAACAATCATGGTAATGGATCTTTTCTCCGAGTTCCTGCGATTCTTGGTATATAAGGCAAGTTCGTCCGTCTTAATAGCTTGGAGAACAAAGCGCTGTTTCTCCTTAGCGGACGTCTTGATGGTCTCCTGAACTTTTTCGTAGGAACCTCCGCCCTCGGCATCGATAACTGCCACATCAGCGCCACCATTATCCTCCCGGTCCAAGGTCTTGTCCAGATCCTGAACTCCAGTCGCATTTCCAGCCTGCTGCTGAAGCTTAAGGATTTGACTTTCGCTGTCCAGATCGGTGTCCGTTTCTCCTGCCTGGACATCGCACAGACTGCGAAAAGCTGTCTTGATCTTCTCGACGTCTCCCAAAGCATAATAGCAGAGCACCAGGTGGATGCCACTTTTGATGTCACCCCGCTCTGACATGATAAACTCAAAACTGGAAGCCGCATCCGAATAGGAGCCCATGCGGACAAACAGCACTCCGATATTTTCGGTGATCTTCAAACGCAATTGGCTCAGAGTCTTTGGCACCGAATCGAGGGCCATGCGATACATCTTAACCGCCTTCTGGTAGATTCCCATCTTGTAATAGATATTGCCCATATTGATCTTTAACTGGTTGACCTGCGGAAACATCTTGTTTTTGGTCATGATGCTGTAGGTGTTGAGGGCCTCAATGTGCAGGTCATTGCGCTCATATTGCTCTGCCAAATTGAAAAAGACCTAATAATCGAGAGTTTTGTATATTAGAATATAGGATTAAAGAATCATCTTACCGCATAGGTTAAATCAAAGTTGTGGTAAACATTTTCTCCTTGTTGGTCCCTAAATCGGTGCAATGTTCGATCCAACGAGAAGGCTTCCTTGGCTTTGTTTAGAGCCTCTGTCAGTGAGGACTTCGTATCCGGATTCACATCCCCGACTGATCTAGGGGCAAAACTTTGCCAGGACAATACTATCGACGATTCCAGGAGCTTAACAATTTTGGCTTCCAAGTTCTTGTATTTGATTTGTGGACTGAAATAAATGTAATAAAATACTTGTATTCAAAGAAACCCGAAAGGATATTTACTTACTTTACTTCCTTGGCTGCATCTACAGCTGCGTTGGCCGAGGAAAGTGTTTGTTGCTTGGCCTTCTCCAGGAAAAATTGGTCGAACCTTTGACCAGCAGAGCCACTGTTGTTGGCCGCATAGCCCACGGCCCGAACAGCGGTCGAAGGTCGTGCCAAGGCAGTTTTGTCTCCTCCAGCCCGACTACTGATCAGGTTTCCCCTCTAAATAACACCACTTAAAGTTGTGCACTATTCAAATTAAATTTCCAATGAAACACTCACCGAAAAAAGCTGTGACGTGGGTGGCCTTGGTCTGCCCGCCGCTGTTGGTGGCGGCGGAGGTACTGTTTCGCTTCCAGTTTCTTCGGGTTTTTGCTGGTCATTGGTGGTCATTTTTGCCTAGAATTTGGCTTGCACCGTATAGCAATGTTGTTTCCAAATTTATCGTAAAAATATATTTCCTTTTGATTGCAGTGAATAAAACCGACTGCCTGGGGGTTGCATTTGTTTTGGTCTTTGTTCCTGTTGCCTTGGAGATCCTGACAGCTGCTGATATAAACGTTTCCACCTGCTGCCTTGGCGTAAAAATAAGCTAACAACTCTTAAATTAAAATATAATAATAAAACATAGTAAGCTTATAATTTAAGAAAGCGTTGAAAGAAATTTTAATGTATTTTCTAAGCATCTAAATGACGCTGAAAAGTTCTTCTAGTGTAAGTTTCCTTGGCGACCTTTAAAATGTTTTCATGTTTTTAAATAAAAACCTACAGAAACTAATGCTAATGCAAACGCAATATTCATAATAAGCAAGTCACAGCATATGAAATACGATCTTGACAATGTTTTGGCCAAAAATGAAAAATGGAACAATTGATTTGATAGTTAAAGCCTCTCCCCAAAGCTATCCCCCAGGATAAGGATCACTCACAAATATAAACGTTGGAAGCCGAAAATGTAGGAATATAATGTTAAACATACTTACATCCGACTATATGGATGGAAGCCTTGCGGGGATTACCTCACGCCATTGTTTCTGACGTTTTTACGACGCTACTTTGTAACTATGCCGGACTGCCCGAGGTGAAACAAATTATAATATGGTTGTGCTGGAGATATGGAATGTATTCCACCGTCTCGTCCTGGTTGATGGGCAATCCACGACGAGAAAATACACGACGCTGGGTGACCGTGTCGTATACTTGATGCTTAACAGGGAACTCTGCATAATATTTTCCCGCATCTCATCCACTGCTCCAGCCAGGACCTTTCCGTGTTATCGCTGACAATTTAGCTGGAGCAGAAATAGAAAAAAAAGGGGGAAGCCCAGGCACCAAACGAAGTGTAATCTGATTGCATTTGGCAGAGGCACAAAGCCTGATGAGATGGAGACGGGCAGGAATGGCTGCCACGTCATGTTGTCTGCCAAAGGCATTTTGCTTAATCAAACATCGGTCTTTGTGTCAGCGCAATTCCTGCCTAGCCCACTTCCAGGTGTTGCTGTCTATTGCTTTCCTTCTTCACCTTAGACGACAGTCATTGAGTCAGTCAGTCACTCAGTCAGCAAGCCAATTGCCTAGATTGATTTGGTCTACTTTAATTTTGTTAATGTTTTCCTGTTTTCAAGTTTTCTGAAAAATTCCACTTCCTGGTTTAAAGTCAATTTAAATGGTAGCAAAAGTATCGAATAAATTGATTATATTTTAAACAACTCAATAATTTTAATAGTAAAATCTTAATCTAATTGAAAAAGTTGTTGGAAAGAATGCCATATAAGTGTATCGACTTCTTTTGACTCGATTGTGGTCGTGAAGAAATTTTGGTCAATAAGCCAACAAACAACCCTGTCTCAGGCTCATCCCATGTGAGCTTGTCTCAACGGAAGGACGGAAAGATTCCAATAGCCAGACCAACATACTACCAATATGGCTTAAAGTTTTTGGCTAAAATTTACTTTAGAACAAATTAAAAGTTCAAGTTTTCTGCCTCGACGGGGTCCACTGAGCGTGTGAACTTTTACAAGAGATGGCCGAAAGTTGTCCCGCTTTCTTCGCATTTCTCCGCCTTTCTTCTCGTATGTGAATGTGGGTGTAATGGCACTCAATATTGTACTTTGCCTTGTAGTTTATGCGCCACCGCACAGTCATCAAAGTTGGAATGGGATCGGGACTCCGTCTCTTTGGTCGCTCAGATTCGAAACTTTTCGATTGTTTGTCATTGTGCTGGAATAAAGCATATATGTATAGTATATATAATATATCCTTCATCCTTTGCGACTCCCTTTCTCCAATACAGGTCATAGGGTGGCCTGCTGAAAAGTTCCCGGTGGCAATTACCGCCGAAGCAATGACCAGGTGGGTGAAATTCAACTTGATAAATGAACCGTGGCCTATAAGGAATATGCTTCCCATTTACAAAATTACAAGACAGAATTTTACAACATTTCATTTAATAATACTTTAAGCCAATTACCAATAACCCGTGTTCACTCCAAACAAAGCTTTGCTAAAGTTTTTGTGTTTGCCAAGCAAGAATTTAAATAAATATGCAAATTGTACAGTCCCATCAAAAGAAAGAGAAAATGGTTCGAGATTAGTGGAAAACTTTGGAGGACAGGGTTGCCCAAGAGAGCCCCAGAGGTCTCTGGCCCGAAAGTTTCCCGAATGCATCGCCAGAATCATCTTCATAATCATAAATGATAAATTGTAAATTCCCCTTGGCCCTGTCACCATTCGTGTCCCTTCTTTTTGAGTTCTTCTATAATAACTGCAGAAAAAGCAAAACAAAATAAATAAATAAGCTTTCAAAGCCAAGAAGGCAAGTCGGGTGAAGTCGAAATAATAAAAGAAAACACAACAATCATATTTTTATGGAAAATGCAAAATGCCAGACGGCAGGGAAACCCACAGGACCTCAGACTTCAACTCATTCGCAGGATTTGATGGCAGGAAAAGTGGGGAAAACTGAAGTGGAATACACCCTTTTGTTGGAAATTTAATACTAAAGGTATTTCAAGTTTATTTGTTTAAGTTTAAGGAATTCTAAGTGGATCCTCTGTTAGTGGATTTTTTTTAGTGTTGAGAAACTTTCCAAAAATCTACTGATCTATAGAGTATTCGAAAGCAGGATGAAATGCAATTTGTAAAGGTGGCGATGACTCTGAAGCTTTGGTTCCTGTTGTGGCCGAAAAAATGATTTGCGTACAAATTGGTTCGGGCGAAATTCGATTGAGCTGTGGGAATATTCAGCGTCCTTTTGTTAACCGGGTTAACGCGCAAAGGGCAAAACAAGGATAAGGCAAAAAGAATAGGGCCAAAGAGCAACAGCATCGGCCACAATGGGGATAAAGGAATTGACGGCAAAGCAAGCAACGCTTCCTAACTTGGCTAAGAGCTAAAACCGATTTGGTCTGTGGGCGCGTAGCCGAAAAACTTTGTACCGAAAGAAGTTGGTGAAACCGAAAACTCCAAAAAGCTTTTGTGGTTATTGCAATTTTTTTCGTTTCTCCATTTTTCTTATAATTCATTTTCTTTTCTTTTCACCGAGGAACAGGATGGAGGAGGATTGGAGCGAATGAAAGCAGAACAATCACTGATGCTGCCAAATATGCCGGAAATTTTTAATGATTTCCGCTTGCAATAGTATACATTCAGTCGAGGCAGTTTGGCAAATGAAAACAAATCGCCTTTGCTGGAGTCAGCCAAAGTCGTATCTTCATCTTTATTCCTGGCCAGTCATCAAATCCCCTTACAGTCCTCAATGTGTCCAAAAATTGGTGGGCCAAGTCGGGGAGTGTCCTTGGGTAAAGAAATCGATACGTCATCATTAGTTCCTTAGCTTTTATCCAGCTCGAAAGTTATTTTATTTTTGATGAAAAGCAAAGGAAAGTAATAACTTTCAGCTTCTTCTTATAATTTATTATTCAAATAATTGCAATACCCCTCTAGTAGCTAAAAATTATAATAGAAAGAGAAAAAACACAAATTACAAGCTTATCAATTTATTTCTTTTATCAGAAGAGTTTTGTTTTGTTTTTCGATAATGAAATCTGATCAAACAAATAAAATTGTATTTCATCATAAGTTTATTAAAGCTTTTCTCAAAAAAAGTTTCATAGTTAAAAGTTATTTTTAAAAGCTTATTTGATAAACCTTTAAAAAGCAGATGATCTCCATCGATTGTCATCAGATCCTACCAATTTTTAGAAAGTTACAGACCGTAGGTTGGCTAATTAAATAAAAAATGTCAGGAAGTGCAGATGACGGAAATTTCAATGCAGACGAACTAGAGGCGCCAAAATGGCTGACAGCCAAGTTTATAGAGAAAGCTTTGATCTCCTACGAAAAGTCACCAGAGCTCCAAGTAACCGACTTGGAAGTCAGTCCAGGAAGTGGTCTGGGAGATCACTATGCGAGTTCCATGTTTCGGGCCACTGCGAAGTACATAACATCTAAAGGACAGTTCACCAAGCCAATGATCCTGAAAACAATACCCGAGCAGGAAGGACACAAAAAGGAATTTCTGAACGAAACGCATCTCTTTTTCACGGAGATTGGAATGTATTCCAAGGTGCTTCCTGAATTTGAAAGGATTCTGCGGAAAGCGGGAGACACCACAAGGCTCTATGCTCCCTGCATTTATCACAGCTTGGAACCAAGTCCTGTGATAATCTTCGATGATCTTGTCCCACAGGGATATGAAGTCTTGAGGGATCGCCCAGCCACACTGGACGAACACAAGGCCGTGTTCTTCAAGTTGGCCAAATGGCATGCCACAAGCATGAAGGTCCTAGACGAGGTGAGAATCATTTTTATAATTTAAATGTAAGAATGTTACTATATGAAATTATTTTAGAAACCGGATTTACTGAAAGAATTCCAATATGGCATGTGGGAAATGCCAACGCTTATGACAGATCCAATGGTGACCACGGCAATGGAAAACTTCAAAGAAGTTCTGGACGCGACTCCGGAACTGACCAAGTACAAGCCATATTTTGAGAAAATACAAGACACATTCGTGGACAAAATGGGGGCTGTGATGCAGGAGTACCGAAAGAATAAACAACCCGTTGGACACTATATTCTCTGTCATGGCGACTTCCACATTAAGAATTTGATGTTCAGACATACTAGAGACTTGGGAACCTTCGAGGATGTTATGTTTGTCGACTTTCAGCTTTCCAATCTATGTCCTTCAACGGTTGACCTGATATACGCTATATACATGCTGATGGAGCCAGAACATCGATGGAATCTGGGAGAAGACCTGATCAATTACTACTTCTCTGTTCTGGTGGAGACTCTCAAGAAAATAGGCTACAAAGCTGAGTTACCCACCAAAGCAGGTCTCTGGAACCAAATTCGTCGTCACAAGGACCTTGGTAAGTGTATTTTACAATCGATATATGATTGAAATATTGAAAGCTATTCTACTTTATAAACAGATTTGTTCCTTCTGGTCAGCTTCTGCCCACTTATGATTGCTGCAAGAACCAATGTCTACAAAATTCACGATCTAGTCCAAAATAATGAGATCCGGAAAAAAGCATTTTTCTTAGACAATTACATTCGTGATGTAAAGAAACTTTTACCCCTGTACGAGAAATTGGGATATTTTAAAGATCTCTAAACCATGTATGGAATTTATAAAAACAAATATTAATACTAAGTCATACAAAAACTGACCTTTCTTTAAATTAAAATTACAACCTATACATGATTTCTACTATTGATAACCTATAACTTGTAAACGATTTTTAAGATTATGTGAAATATATGTATTTCATAACTTATTTAATAGAGCTTTTTTAAAAGCTAACAAAGTTTTCATTCAAAAAGTTTAATACGAAACATCTTGACGAAAGCTTAATTCAAAAATCTTTTTCAAGACAGTAGACTAATAGTGCGTGAGTTAAAAAATGTCACTGTTTTAAGACTTTAACATCAACTATGACTTTATTTGTTTGAAACCCCACTGCAGGATATGAATCTGTGTCTCTAATGAAACCGAATTATTTCGTTTTTATCCAATTTTTTCCCCCTTTCAATTAGCGCAATTAATTTAGCTTTTAGTTTGCTAAAAATGACAAAAGTTACCAGACCCAAGCTCGCTCGACATTAATTTGAAAGGCCAAAAAAGTCCTTTTGACTATTTGTATGCGTTGGTATTAGGATAATGGGACAAAGGATGCATGTGGCACGTCACATTTATTCACACATTTTTTTAATGAAGCAACTTAGGTACTTCAATTTAAAACATTAAAAAAATTGCTTTAAATTTTAGATTTTCTTTTAATATAAGATTAAAATATTAACTTTGCATTAGTTATTTATTCTCTAAATGTCCAAAAAAATTAAAACTTCCTGTCACCAATCGAAATGGAACACATTTACGCAAAACTTATTCAACTTCAATAAAATGTCGAAAAGTTTTAGAAAAAACTGCGACAGTTTTAGGTAAAATGTAAGTTTTCCAGCAAAAACGGACTATTTCTAGTGAAAATTTAACCTGGCTTAAATTTTGTTAGCCAGAAAAGAGATATGCAAATTTGAAAGTAACCACTAGGAGTGGCTGGAAAGTCCGGAAGTTGACACTTAAGTTTATACATAGATCCAATAAAAATCACATTAGCCCGCCGGCGGAAGTTGGTGGGCAAACAGCGACCTGACACTAAAATATGTTTCGAAAGAAACCCCGGTCGACACTTTTGGGGTAAGGCACTTAAGGTGGCAGCATCTACGAAGTTGCCTCTTTTTGTTCCGCCAAAAAATGCTAATGATTCCGGGAAAGGAAGTGGAAATCCATGGCATTGAAACCACAAAAGGCTTTTAAATATTTTTTACCTGAAGGACACTGCTAATGGTTTTCAATTTTTATTCTTCGCTCAATGATTTTGCTTGACTTGAAATGTAAGCGAAATATTATCTATTTTATGAAAATATCAACCTGTAAGTCTTATTGCTAAGACTATTGATTAATTGCATTATATATATTGATTTAAACATAACCAATTATAAAAGCAACACTTTCTGGAGCACTTTGCAAGGCGTGAAAGGCAGCATAAAGGATATGAAAGGCGGTTGCTCCTTT
Organism: Drosophila vallismaia; assembly: GCA_035047325.1. Classification (NCBI taxonomy): domain Eukaryota; kingdom Metazoa; phylum Arthropoda; class Insecta; order Diptera; family Drosophilidae; genus Drosophila; species Drosophila vallismaia. Next base: position 9,029,130 of record JAWNPU010000090.1, on the reverse strand, counting down.
TAGTGGGGTAAAGGACCAATTATGCGCACATTTCATGCATAAGAAAATTCAATTCCACGTTCATTTGCACATGCAAATCAAATTTATTTGCGGCAAACACACTCGCTCCCTGGCACTTATGCAGGCGGCGGCGGGACACATTCAGGACATAGCCAGGACATGGCCGGGACACCAAGTAGTAAAAGCCGTCACACTACACGCCGTTTGTGGAGTTTCCCTGGCATCCTGATATCGTCATCCTGCCATCTTGCAGCTACAATTTTCACAATTTCTGCCGCGAACTTTGACAAGGATGTGACTGATGAAGTTTGCGTGGGTCGGCAAAGGGTTTACATTAATATCACCTTATTTTAAAGAAATATACTGCTTTCTTTATAATTTAAATAAATATTTTACTTATTTACCTATGGTTTGAGTTCAAAACAGAAATATTTAAAACAATAGTTATTTCAACTCGTTTAAATATCCACTTTTGGTCTGTTCCACTCCAAATGCTGCCATGTTTGTGACATTTGTCAGAGTCCACTCGAAAACTGACCGAAGCAAGGACCCTACATTAAACTCGTATCATTTCGGACTTGTCTGGGAACACAATGCCAACTGGAGTCAGTCCACTTGAAAGCTTGAATAATTAAAAATACAATATTGAAGTGCAAGCATCTGGCCAAAAAACGGGATATTCGCGTCAAATACAGTTGTGTGTGAAAGTTTGCATGGTGCTCCTTCGGCGCCTGGAGAAAGATGGCCACTTTAAGGGCAAGGGGTTGCTCAAAGGACAGCGCACATCCTGACCCTTGGACTGTTGACAAGTTGCACAAACAATCGGAACCGAAAGGACATGCCAAAGCCAACAGGAGCAAAGCGACAAGAAATGTGAAAGAGCAAGAAGAATGCATCCCGCTTGGGTCGAGAGTCCTGATTTTGCTTTCAGCAATTGTGTACAGGATACGGAAGGATGTGCTGGACTGCGAGTGCTTATGGTGAGGCAAAAACAAACTATAGGAAATACTTCTTTACTTCTGTGATGGTCTGGGATAATGACTAATTGATAAGATTGAAAACTACGCAATTGTGTTATAAAGGATTTATGAAAGATTGTTTCCAAAAGTTCCTCAGTTTCATACAAAATATATTACCTGATTAGTTTTTATAACTAGGCAATGAAAAATGTCTTTAAAAGGCGACCGGGTTTACATTGTTTCTAGTATTTTTTTAGTATTAGTATTTGTTATTGCTTCTGTGGGATATGATTTTGAAGGGTCTGTTATTCTTAGCCATGTTTAATCTGTCTGTCATCTGTGGCCGAGGAAGGACAATTTTTCTGACCACTTGTCAACGGCTTTGGCCGCCTTACTGGTCGCTTTTTGCCACAGTTACTGCCAGTTACTGTTTTATTTATTGTTTGCGCTCATTTGAGTCAATTACGACGAACGGAGATTGTTAATTGTTTTGCTACTGCTGGCTGTTGCTCCAGGTCCTGCGCCACGTCCTGTGGTGGCCTCTCCTCAAGTCCAAGACAAACAGGACCTCACCGGACCGGGCCCCTTTACTTTATTTCATATTATTTGCCAGCCTCCCAGATGGATCTTGGTTTTTGCCCAACAGTTGCATGTCTGCCGGGTTTTGTTCTGCCACATTTGGCATTTGCTCTCCGCTGTTTTGGCCCTTGTTTGTTTTTGGCCAATAAACGAGCCATCTCTGTGCCAGTTCTCTTGGCGAAAGTCTCCTGGGTCGCGTTAAATGGCGCGTTTAACATTTCATTCGGTCGTCATTGTCCTCCCAATTCCAGTAGAAGGACATCATCCACATAGTGCTCCTTGTTGTTGACTTGTTGTCGTCTCTTGCGTAAACTTTAATTGACTGCTAGTTCATTGAGGTAAGTTTTAATTAATTTTTGCCCCCATTCTAGACAAGGACTCGCAGGAAAACATATAGGCGCTTGCCAAACACTTGGTTTTCCCAAGAAGGCAAGTCCTTAGACGAGACCGCCCCAATAAAAGATTAGATATCGATATTTTATAGTTTTTATAGTTTTATGATGTGATGAAAATTAACATAAAAGCTGGCGACACTTTCATTAAAAACATTACAGTCAGCAGCTTGATAATGGCTTTCCAAATAAATAAAATCGAAATTTTATAATCTTACTTTAAGATTATTTATAGTTTTCCTCTAGTAACATGAATCCAATTACATTACATGACAGATTTTGATCCTTTCTATACCGCAATTGACTAAAAACTACATCACACATTTAGAATTTTAAAATACGAAAAACTAAATGTTCAAACGGGGGATAGACACGGCTCCTGCAATACATTTTTTTTTATTTATATTAAAAACTTTATATCAGACTTATATTACCAATTTCCCAGGTATGTTTTGAACTGACAAAGCTCTTGGGTTCAATATTTTCATAGGGAAAGTTGTTTTTAATTTTGGCCTGTGGATCTTCACCTTAAAAAAGAGGTATTAAAAAATACGTTTAATATTAAGACATCTTTCCTTACTAATCTGGAAGTTATTCAGGCTTTTGGCATGTGTGATGTTATACGGTCGCCGGATTTCTGGTTGAGGTAGTTCCACATCGGGCGAATTCTCAGTATCCTCTGGTGTCTTGGGACATTGCTGGCGCACCGGCTTCTTGCCCTTGGAACTCCTTACCTTTTTGGGAAATTTGGTCATTGGCCAAACGCACTTGTGCGACTGTTGCGGCTTAAAATCTACAAAGCTTGTCGAATTCGCCATAGAATCCTCACTCTGATTGGAGAACTTGGGCTTTACTTTCTGAGTGGTCTCTGTGGTGGCCACATTCTGAGCCATCAGATCGTAGAGCTTCGAGCTAGTCTTTGGCTGAAAGTCTTCCTTTACCAACATAAAGCTATTTCGCTTCGATTGGTAGTGGGCTCTGAGGGTATCATTGCTGCGACTCAGCTGGGCGGCGGCATTCTTCAACTCGATTGTCCTATCATGAGTGGGCTTAGGGGCGGTTTCGAAATACAAGCTGACCGGTGAGTTTTTAGAAAATGAAGACTTATTGGTCATTTTCACGGAAACTGCATCGGAAACAACAGGCTTGGTGGCAACACATTTATTAGCCACTCCATGAGTATTTCGCGATTGCTGACAAACATACACAACGACTACAAAACATTACAAACAAATCTACATTAAAAAAGGTTCTTTTCCTCTTTTGAAACTCTCTTACCATGGCGCCAATTATTCAAGTTCTTTGAAATATTCGTAATACCATCAATTTTATTTAAAGCCATTTTTAACCTATAAATTTACAAGCACGAAATTTAAAATTTGGAAGTTATGTGGCACTGAATCAAAGTATATGTAATTAACAAGTGCCCTGAAACTCAAAGGTAACTAAGTCCTAAACTTTTTGATTTTGGCAAAGACTCCTTGGATATGCTTCATTAAAATGGTCATTTAGATGGCTTTGAGTAAAGCCCAGTACAAAAACAAGTAAGGCGGGTCAAGCTCGCAACCTTTTTAACCAATAACTGGTCCTGAACATTATTTAACCAACCGTTGACATCATCATCGAATCGCAGACGTGCCTTTGTGTTTCTCGTTAAAAAAAATTACTCACGCATAGGTTCGTCCTTTCTGAGCGAAGCGACTGCTTGATTTTAAGTGCTGGTCAGTCCTTTAGCTTGCCCTTGGCTTGGTACAGATTTTGTTTTTACTTTATTTACCATTTTATATACAATTTTGCCATTCAGTGTACGTGTATCGCCCGTCGCCTAAGCGCATTAAAACTTTTTTCCACCTTCCATCGTTGTTGTGGATTCTTTATTTTATGTGCACTTTGTCGAAAGCACATCACGTTTTGCACCTGATTTGCTGACAATCCTTGAACATTCTAAACAGACCCGCATCGAACCAGAGTCCTAATTCCCGAACCCGAACCCAAAACAAAAACCCAAGCAAATGTAAGCAGAGCTCTTCACTTGACCTGCATACATAATTCCATGATAATAATTGAGATTAATTGTCTCTATTGGATGGCCTTTTTGATGAACACTTGTTAAGAGTCCTTAAAAGCGAACGTTTTAGGAAATTCTGGGTAGCTAAAAGAAATAAAATCTCACCATAAATAGTATTTTATTCCAATTCATGGAACCAACGCGTATATATAAAAATTGCAGATTATGCAAGAAAGTTCAAGTCAAGCTCCTTGAAATTTGTCTAGAAATACACTTGAGGCTTTTTTTATCCTTTTGCCACAAACTGGACCATAAATTAACCCACTAAGCTAAGAATAAGAAAGATTTTTTGAGGCTTTTGCCATATATTACGTCAAAACTATGAGAGAAAAAATTGTCAATTTTATGATTTAACAAGACTGTTGAAAGCAGCCACAAATGGGTTAAGCTTAAAAGGGTTAGAAGTGGTCGAGACAACTTCAATTTGGTCTGCACTTCTGCACAGATCTGCATCCCTGGGATTTATTAACTGTTGAATTGGAAAAATTCAAACTTTGATAGGTGAAATGGGTCAGAGGGGAAGGAATTGGCCATGCACCATTAGACAGAAACCAAGCCATCCAGAGCAAACAAAACCAAAGCTTGGGCATCTGTACTTCGAATGCATGTTGGATACAGGAAGCGAAAAGGATTGGCCAAAGGAATAGAACAAGTTGAGAGCTGACTAAGCACCAATGGGAAATTGAACAACCAAGTATGGAAGACTTCTTAATATATTATCTACTATTTTCAGTATTTATCCTTGTCCCCAGATTTAAAGAAAGCTTTTTGGTTTTTGTGATACCTTTATTAGAATTTTAGTCTGCTTTTTATTTTTTTTTGTTTCTCAACAGAAGCCTGGTCTTCTTTCTGAAGGATATCGCTTATCTCAGGATCATTTAGCAGCAGCCGCCGCAGCAGGAAGTGCAGAAGCAGCAGCATGGGGAGCAGCAGGGTGCGCAGCAGGGTGAGCAGCAGGGTGAGCAGCAGGGGGAGCAGCAGGGGGAGCAACAGGGTGAGCAGCAGGGGGAGCAGCAGGGAGAGCAGCAGGGAGAGCAGCAGGGCGAACAGCAAGGACTGCAGCAAGGACTACAGCAAGGACTACAGCAAGGACTGCAGCAAGGAGAACAGCAGGGAGCGCAGCAAGGTCCGCAGCAAGGACCACAGCACGGTGAACACATCCTGGACGACTTCGAATCCTTCACAGAAACAGGCGACAATTAAGTGTTTTTTTACTTAATACTTGACACTAAAACGACAAAAATATTTATTACTTTTACATTTTTTGTATTTTTTTTGGCAATTTTGATGTTATTGTTTGAACATTGAAAGCAGACTGAACTGATTTGAAATTCTGTAACAAAATAAGACATTTAAGCCACAAGCCTATTCTGATTTGTACATGGTTTCGGAGATTTTTGAACGGAGTTGGCGACTTTCTTTTTATAAAATGAGAAACGTCACCCAGTGGTAGTCCGCAAAATATGTACTTTAGGCAATTAACAACCAATTCTGCACTTAGCCAAAACTTATTAATTTTTAACGGCAAGAAAATCCCGCCAGAAATCAGAAAGACAACCACAACAAGCAATCCTTTCGTCCCAAATCCCCTCTCAAATACGAATAAAAAAAATGTGTTATTACTCGTTATCAACATTTAATTAAATCCCTAGACTTCAGCTCTATTGACTCAATATGATTGTAAAACATTATTGTAAAACAGTGTTTATTATCCATGTTGGGATGCATTAAAATCCATCTTCATCTTGCATCAAATGAAAGAAAGTTTAGATACCAGGTAGAATGTCATTTCTGAAAGAAAAAATATATAAATAAATTGTATTCGATGTATTACAAATTCTTACCAAGTGTGAATTATTTTGCTTCCCAGTATTGGGGTAGCCATAAAAAAAATATCAAGCATCGCGTGCTTTACCCTAATCCCAATACGTGGCTATTTCTAAATAAATCGATTAGTTACCAGGAGTTGAGAATTTGAAAATACTTACCAATTCTTTTATAATTGTGGGAATCATATGGAGTGTACAAGAAGTATGTATACGTTTATGGAGTTATCCTTTTTTTGTTGCCTTCACGTCCGCAGAGTGCAAGCAAGCTTTTCATGTGTGTGTCCTTCTATAACTTAAAAAGTCTAGATTGAATTGAAAAATTTATGAGAAAATTTGTACCTTATAGCCATTATTGGAATTAGGATTTACACAATATATTTTGAATTTTGTGAATAAAATTTTTATTTTATTTTTGTCTAAACGGTGTTGACCGGACGAGGGATTGAATCCAACTGATGATATGTTGGTGCTACATTCTACACGTTAACAATCTCAGGCTCCTACGATTGAATAAATTCGAATCCAGATTTATATTCCGCCAAGTGGAAAAACTTTTAGTTAACACAAGTAGGCCTTGATTTCTGTGAATCCAACTGACGATATGTCGGTGCTACATTCTACACGTTAACAATCTCAGGCTCCTACGATTGGATGAATTCGAACCCAGATTTCTATTCCGCCAAGTGTAAAAACTTTTGGTTAAATCAAGTAGGCCTTGCTTTCCTTGTACGGCTCAATAAAAAGGTAGACCCAAAGCCCGATGCTAGAAACCTCATTCACAAATAAAAGTTCAAACTCTTCGGACTGTTCGTAATTAAAAATTTAAATTTATTCTTTAAATTTTCTTGTAAGTTTTTTTTTTTTTTTTGTGATTTTTCAACAAAATTTTAATATTAAAATAGTGCTTATTTCGAATAAAACTAAATAAAAAAATTTCTTTCAAGGACTAGGCAAAATGTGCAGCTTTCCTTGCTATCCCGCCGCCGCCCTCTGCCCCTGTGGTGGAAGTGGACCCAGTGGATTTTATGATCCTTGCTTCGGAGCCTACAACGGTCCCTTCAACTCCTGGTGTGGGGTCAGTGGTCCCGGCTACTGGGGAGGTCGTTGCTGCTGATAATTCCGGCTTCTGGGACAGTTGTGGTTCAGTCCACTAGCTTAATGGCACTTTACAAAATTAATCGCTACTTTGCCAACTTTGTAAGTTTACTTGCAGTCTTTAATTTCTTTAATTTTATTTTCTTGCTTTAGCCCTGAAAGACACGGCCTGCTAATATAAAGAAAACAACGGACGGAGTATCAAAATTATGTTGCAGTCGAAGAGTTGAATTTTTATTCAATAAATTGTTTCCATAAAAATTGAATCAATAATTTGGGTGGGAATTTGGGTCGGAGCTGGAATATTTCCTTCTAAAATAGCGGCTAACAACTTTAAAACTTCATTATAATACACCTATATTCTTCTTCCTCACTATATATTTATATATTTATTCCAATATCTAAGCTAATTCGCAACCGATTTCGAAACAAAATTTCATTTTTTAATCAGGGCTTCAATCTTCTTCAACCTTTATCCAAAGATGCAAAATATCGATAAAAACACTTATCGATTTTGCGGCATATTTTTCAATAAAATTGAAAAATTTTTGCTCCGAGCTTGGCCAATTTCGCCTGCGTTCAGATTTGAGGTACTAGGCGAACATAAACGAGAAGAAGGCCGAAATGTGACGTCAAAATAGCAAATATTTGAAATAGTATAAGAGATTACTCTCTTCTACTCCTAGGTGGGGCATGGGAGACTAACTGTGCTAATGTAGATGTGGTGGTGCTCCACCGTCATCTAATGTAGATGTGTTGGTGCTCCATCGCCATCTAGAGATGACGGTGGAGCGTGTGGACCCGTTATGTTCTGGCACGAAAGATCCCCACGAGCCAACTGCCCCCATAGGAGTACATGCATTTTCACTCACGCGAGCCCCAAAATCGTGACACGCCTGGAAAGCGATATCACTGGGAGCAAATTTCCAATCTGATCTGGAAATTCAGATGTTTTGATTGGCGAAAGTTCGGCCATCATGGATTTTATTACCGTTTTTCTCAATTTTTCGTCGAAAGTCATAAATTAACCTTTCAGTAGTCTTTAACGGGATTATTTGTCAATTTATTATTAATTATAAACAAAACTGATAATTGGGAAAAAGAAAACCAATGTAACATAAAGAAAGGCCATTTTAAATGGCAAAAATAAATGAAAATATAAAATTGGAGGATTATTTGATCTCATATTACTCAGCTTTGGCCTGCAAAATACATCTACGCAATTGGGGCTCATGGGGCCAGCTAAGGGACAATTATACTTATTCTCTCGCAAAGCAACAACAATTACACGGTGAGAGAGGGAGAGTAATCTCTTATACTAATTGCAATTTTTGCATATTTTACGTCACTACGCGACCTTCTGCTGCTTTCTGTTCGCCTAGTACTTCAGATTTTCGTTCATATGAATTTTAACCAATCTGGCCGACGAAATACCGTTTCTTTCGAAGCGCATAACTTGGTCATTTCTTAACCGATTTTAGAAACGAAGGTCTTAAACGATTTACAAAATTAATTTCCTTCAATCTGCATCATATTTTAAAATGTGGCATTGTCCAAAATCTATGGTTTTCAGACACTCTATTGCAAATATTTCATACATTTTTCATCGGATTTGGAAAAGAAATACCATTTATAAATTAGGGCTTCATTCCCTTTCAATCTGCATCAAAAGATTTGAACCGTAGAACAATCGATTTTTCATCGATTTTTGCAAAAAATCATGATGTTACCCCTTTCAAAATTTTCGAAAATCGGCATTGTCCAACATCGATGGTTTTCAGACACTCTTTTGCAAATATTTCATACATTTTTTTTCGGATTTGGAAAAGGAATACCATTTACAAATCAGGGCTTCATTCCCTTTCAATCTGCATCAAAAGATTCGAAACGTAGAACAATCGATTTTTCATCGATTTTTGCAAAAAATCATGATGTTACCCCTTTCAAAATTTTCGAAAATCGGCATTGTCCAAAATCGATGGTTTTCAGACACTCTTTTGCAAATATTTCATACATTTTTTATCGGATTTGGAAAAGGAATACCATTTACAAATCAGGGCTTCATTCCCTTTCAATCTGCATCAAAAGATTCAAAACGTAGAACAATCGATTTTTCATCGATTTTTGCAAAAAATCATGAAAAAACCCTTTCAAAATTTTCGAAAATCGGCATTGTCCAAAATCGATGGTTTTCAGACACTCTTTTGCAAATATTTCATACATTTTTTATCGGATTTGGAAAAGGAATACCATTTACAAATCAGGGCTTTATTCCCTTTCAATCCGCATCAAAAGATTCAAAACGTAGAACAATCGATTTTTCATCGATTTTTGCAAAAACTCATGATGTTACCCCTTTCAAAATTTTCGAAAATCGGCATTGTCCAAAATCGATGGTTTTCAGACACTCTTTTGCAAATATTTCATACATTTTTTATCGGATTTGGAAAAGGAATACCATTTACAAATCAGGGCTTAATTCCCTTTCAATCTGCATCAAAAGATTTGAACCGTAGAACAATCGATTTTTCATCGATTTTTGCAAAAAAATCATGATGTTACCCCTTTCAAAATTTTCGAAAATCGGCATTGTCCAAAATCGATGGTTTTCAGACACTCTTTTGCAAATATTTCATACATTTTTTATCGGATTTGGAAAAGAAATACCATTTACAAATCAGGGCTTAATTCCCTTTCAATCTGCATCAAAAGATTCAAAACGTAGAACAATCGATTTTTCATCGATTTTTGCAAAAAATCATGAAAAAACCCTTTCAAAATTTTCGAAAATCGGCATTGTCCAAAATCGATGGTTTTCAGACACTCTTTTGCAAATATTTCATACATTTTTTATCGGATTTGGAAAAGGAATACCATTTACAAATCAGGGCTTTATTCCCTTTCAATCTGCATCAAAAGATTCAAAACGTAGAACAATCGATTTTTCATCGATTTTTGCAAAAACTCATGATGTTACCCCTTTCAAAATTTTCGAAAATCGGCATTGTCCAAAATCGATGGTTTTCAGACACTCTTTTGCAAATATTTCATACATTTTTTATCGGATTTGGAAAAGGAATACCATTTACAAATCAGGGCTTAATTCCCTTTCAATCTGCATCAAAAGATTTGAACCGTAGAACAATCGATTTTTCATCGATTTTTGCAAAAAATCATGATGTTACCCCTTTCAAAATTTTCGAAAATCGGCATTGTCCAAAATCGATGGTTTTCAGACACTCTTTTGCAAATATTTCATACATTTTTTATCGGATTTGGAAAAGAAATACCATTTACAAATCAGGGCTTAATTCCCTTTCAATCTGCATCAAAAGATTTGAACCGTAGAACAATCGATTTTTCATCGATTTTTGCAAAAAATCATGATGTTACCCCTTTCAAAATTTTCGAAAATCGGCATTGTCCAAAATCGATGGTTTTCAGACACTCTTTTGCAAATATTTCATACATTTTTTTTCGGATTTGGAAAAGGAATACCATTTACAAATCAGGGCTTCATTCCCTTTCAATCTGCATCAAAAGATTTGAACCGTAGAACAATCGATTTTTCATCGATTTTTGCAAAAAATCATGATGTTACCCCTTTCAAAATTTTCGAAAATCGGCATTGTCCAAAATCGATGGTTTTCAGACACTCTTTTGCAAATATTTCATACATTTTTTATCGGATTTGGAAAAGAAATACCATTTACAAATCAGGGCTTAATTCCCTTTCAATCTGCATCAAAAGATTTGAACCGTAGAACAATCGATTTTTCATCGATTTTTGCAAAAAATCATGATGTTACCCCTTTCAAAATTTTCGAAAATCGGCATTGTCCAAAATCGATGGTTTTCAGACACTCTTTTGCAAATATTTCATACATTTTTTTTCGGATTTGGAAAAGGAATACCATTTACAAATCAGGGCTTAATTCCCTTTCAATCTGCATCAAAAGATTTGAACCGTAGAACAATCGATTTTTCATCGATTTTTGCAAAAAATCATGATGTTACCCCTTTCAAAATTTTCGAAAATCGGCATTGTCCAAAATCGATGGTTTTCAGACACTCTTTTGCAAATATTTCATACATTTTTTTTCGGATTTGGAAAAGGAATACCATTAATAAATCAGGACTTCATTCTCTCTCAATCTGCATTAAAAGATTGGAAAAGTTGAACCAAAAAAATTTTCATCTATTTTTAAAAAAAATCATGATGTTACCCCTTTAAAAATTTAAAAAAAATCGGCATAATTTTTTTTGTTCATTTTCGCGGATTCTTTGATGCAGATCGAAGCAGACTGAAGCCCTGATTCATGAATGGTGTTTTGGTTTAAAATCGGTTTGAAATCGAATAAAATATACGCTATTAAATGGGTAAAAAAGTCATTTCTTAACAAATGTGACCTTTCCGTATTTGATAATTCAATTTGTGTATCAAAAGGGTCATAAATAATATATGTATTCGGATTTACAGTGCCCAAAAATAAATACATGAAAACGAATACTTCAAACAAATTTTATTGCAGTGAGGGAGTGATTGAACATTACTATACTTTGAAGTTATGATTCGGGTCTGCTGAATGAGATGGCAGAAAATAATGATAATTTGTTCCCTAATTTTCTTTTGGAGGCGTCTAGATCAAGACCAGCTGAAGATCAAGGCCATTGAAAAAAAGGATCCTGCGGCCTCAGCAGCAGCGTCCTCCCCAGAATCCGGGACCACTGGGACCGCACCACGAATTAAACGCACCGCTGAAGGATCCAAAGCAGGGGTCGTAGAATCCACTAGGTCCCAAACCGCCGCAAGGACAGAGGGCAGCATAGGGACAGCAGGGGTACGCGCCGCACATATTGAGCTGGTCTGGCCTATAAACATACAATTGTAATATATATTTTTTTAATTTATCACGAATTTTGTACACACTTTAATCGCGCAACTCAAAAATAGGAAAATAGGAAATTTAGACTTTTTCAACAGCCCCGAACGGTATGAATATCGGTGTATAACTGAATGTATTTTAATCTGGGCTACAACTAGACGACGGAATAGGAAAGCAAGGCCTACTACGTTCAGTTAATTTTCATATTTTGTTCAGCCTGCTTATTCTGCATATTGTGCCAGAAACATAACTTTTCATATCACCGGCATCAGACATTGCAACCCATTTAAGCCCTTTACCCGTTTAAGCCATTTTCCACCTTTTTGGTTCCGGTTGCGGTTTCAGTTTCGGTCTGGACTTGTTTTATGTCCTGTGCAAAATTACATGATGCGGTACATAAACTAGGATGTGTTGATTACATGTTATGTTATCACTTGGTAAGCGAATAAGAGGATAAAATGTCTGCTGGTGTTGTCAGTTTAACATATTAAAGCCGCTTCTAGGTTTTTAAGACAATTTAGTGATTGAATTTAGCTAGTTCGTTTTTTTATTTTTGGCTAGGCCAAGTGCTATTGAGGTTAATAATCAAGTTTAAAAACCCCTTGAGGTAAATAGGTTACGAAATTAATGCCTTTGCCAGAGACAACTGAATAAATTAAATAATATAAGCCGCCATTTTGTGTGGTTTTTCGCTGACATTACGTATACGCCACATATGCACGACGAAAGGTCTCAGACTCCTCAGAATTAAGTGCTAAAATGTGCAAATTAGATTCCGTGGGCTGGCGGAAAGGCACAACAGCCACGCTCAGACACATACTTTTAATTACGGGCAACATCAACTTTTTGACACCGCGTCATATGAATTAATTAGCAATTGAAAGCCTTTTTAGCCAGAGGTTTTCCTTTCTTCAAGGAGTTCTGGGAAAAATATGAGCTGGCGTGAAATTTATGCTCCCAATCTTGGGTGTCACACAGCGAGTGAGTAATGGCCTAAAAATGTGATGTCTCCGAAACACAATTATCTTAGATGCAGAGAGTTTTTAAAACGCAAAATGCGATACCTTATTATTTGAATAAAACTATGCTGATTTTAGGCTATTTAATGGTTAACGATTTGTCAACAATATATATTATCTGACTGTTGATTGAAATTTCGTAGTGGAGATGAGTGAAGATTGATTTGCAAAGGCAGAAAAACACGAACTGAGAAATGTTAAGCACAATGTGCAGTTGAAGATGGAAATGATTGATTCGCCATAATGCCTGGGAGAAGGCAGAAGTAGGAGAGCCAGACCGCTGACTTTCTATGAGTTTTCTATTTGAGTTTTCACCCAGTTTCCCAGCTATGCTCAGTTTAAAACTGGAGCAACTGGCTCGGCTAATCATCAATCAATCATATTGCCTGGGGATTTGCTGGGCCATGCATAAAACAAAAGCCAGAATGCTTCAGTTTTGATCCGCAAGAAATTCAAATTGTTTGTCTTTGGCTTTCTGTTTGTATTTTCTGCTGACTCTGAATTTAATTTCATCTGTCAATCAGCAATGGAAAATATTAAACGCCTTTAAAAATTAGATTATATTAAAATTGCGTATACGCAGTGTGTTACGACTAAGCCAACGAAGGGTCTGACCCCCGAATAAATAAAAATAGATAAAGACACTGTTCCACCTAGACAGTGCAAACACGATAAACCAGACTTAAAACTTTCGCAAATTGATTGTAAATGACACTTATTGGACAGAAGACAAGCCTGACACGATTCTAACCGGGATCTCATACACTTACAACGGGTAGACTTGTTTTAAGAAGGACCTTCATGGAGTCTAATATTGATTAGAATATATGTATTGCAAGTATTTAGGATTTTAATTATTTAACCAAAAATTGGAGAAATGTTTCTATAGGAACAGAGCTTAATAAGTCTTAGTTAGTGTTTAATTATTCTCAGACTTTTGTAAACATTTTCCTGCACAATTTTTTGAGGGTTGTCATAATCTATCAATAAATAATTTGTATTAATAGTCGAAGCTTCAGTTTCCAGCCAATCAGTCGAGGAACAAAGTCTAATTGAAATTGACCAACCAAATTCCGTAGACAAGCAAACCCATCGACTGGTGGAGGAATGACCCCCGATTGAGGAAAATCTAGTCGATTTGGCAATTTAGATGTACGAATAGGGAGGTAGTTTTGTGCTGCGGTTTGGTCTTATATAGACGTGGAACGTGTCCGGAATTTGACCTTTTTCCGCCGTGTGCTCCTCCCTTGATGAAATCAAAGCGAGCGAGTGAACAGATAAATTGAGTGCAAGCCCAGGATTGCCAGAGGATTGCTCGTTTGGTCAGAATAAATTGTTTTAAATGTATATCAGGGAATAGCATAAACTTTATCGAGTATTAACTGAAAAAATAAACCGGAAATGTACATGTGGGATGGATGGAGTGAAAAGTTTACAACTTACTTACTCACTTACTTACTTACGCCTTCTTCGGTGGCCAACCAAGCGTTGGATTTTTAGTTTTTTTTAGCCGAGTTCTGGAACTCTACTAAGTGCCGGTACATCCAACCTCATGGCAATTGCCACAGCAATTGCATACGAGAAAAAAGAACAGCATTCAAGTTGAATTGAAAGCGGAAGGAGATCTGCGTAAGCTGTGTTTAAAGTTCCGGCAAAGTTTTAATTTAAATTGAAATGCTGGAGTGCAGTTGAAGCGAAACGGTTGAGGTTGCCTGGCTGCTGGGCTGCCTAGCTGCCACCTTGATTGACGCAATGAATGATTGTCGGGGAAAGAGTCCTGGTGCAGGAGTGTCTGGTGGTAAGTTTTCTACTAGGATTTATGCTCCTGACAGTGTTGGTCTGTCACCCTGCCAATAAACCAAAGCCAAAGTCTAAAACTTCCCAGTGCCTCCCATTTAAAATGAAGACTGCTTGATATCAAATCCTAGCATCGTTAAAGGTAATGTGTGTTTTCGACTCTGATCTGAATACCAGAAAGTCTGAGCCTTACCAAAATGATTATCATATTGAAAATCGTAAATTGTTTGCCTTAACCCTCTCGATCTGTAATTAATTTATATTAATTTAATGGACTTTTTTAGCATCAACCTCAATGACTCGCAGACACTCTCTGATTGCAGATCGAATGCAGAAAACAAGGCGTTAAGGCCAAAACGAAGAAGGCAGAAACCAGTCGTGATTTATTGGTAAGACACACACGAAGACAGACCTGTCCGCATGAATGCCATTCTTCTGGGAGTGGAGGGTCCAAACCAAACCAAAGTCTTTTGTAAGATGAAGCCTCTGGCCAAAGAGCTCATAATTGCTATTGGCCCAGTTGAACTTTGACTGGAAGAAGATTTTCGCTGGAGATGGTTGGTTTTGTTTATTGAAATTACCAATAATGAATGGTTTGGCAGAGACTTTACCTAAATGGTTATATTGTATATTAAGTAGATATAGTTGGTAAACAAATATTCAATTAAAAGTATATTTAATTTACCTTTATTTAAATTTATTTATTTTTTTTGAAATACCTTCTCTTTATCTAAATAAACACAAATCATTTCTCAATCACTGCGACTTTCAGCACGCACTTTGGAGTACTTTCTTTGGACTTTCCCTCGACTTTCCATCTTGACTGCTTTTCATTATATATTTATCTTCATGTTTATTTATTTTGTGGTGATTTTTTTATTTGTTGCTCCTTTGGCTTGGGTTGAGTTTTCTGTTTCTCTTTTTTTGGCCTGTATTCCCACTATGGTCATACATACTTAATGTGGATTTAAAATGCGTGCTCATGCAATTTCTCACACAAATCCTTTTATTGCACATTTGGCTTATACCAGGGTTTACGTACCAATTTCGTTCCGCTCCTTCTCCTTCCGCTGCCAACCCCCTCCACCCACTGGTCACGCCCCCCATTTTGGGCCAATCTGATCCGATGTGGCTGCGTTTTTATTTGGCCAGCTATCGCCTGAGGGCCAACAGCCGCCTACTTTATTGGTCACATAACAAACAAAAAGATTACAGCCGGCAGGAGTGGCAGGAGCGGCAGGACTAACAGGGCTAAGAAATGACCATGGAAAGCCATGACCTCTTGCCGTGTTTCCCCAGAAGTGTGGCGATAGGAATCTTTATGTCTACGTGGTTATAAAAATATGATGAGAATTTTATTTATATAATATTCCTATTTTTTCTGTTATTCTTCGCCATTGGGGTCTGTTTGTGGTCGGTTGACAGTTGATTGTTGCTTTTATTGGTCTGAATATGGTAACGATTCGTTGACAATTTAACTCAAAAATCCAAAAACACTTTTTGGTAAGCTTAAAATTAAAGAGATGCCGGATTCGAAACTGACTTTCTAAATAAACAAAAGAAACATGGTTTTATATCTAAACAAAATGGCAAGCTCTGGGGAGAAAAAAAGTTGGCAACAGGAAAAACAAATTGTCGACACAGTTCATGAAAATTTCAAAGCCGCGATAGACAGTTTCCCCAACTCCCTTGAAGATGCAGCCCATCTTGCAGTTGCAACGAAATCCGCAGCATGTGAGAAGTTGCAACTTAGTTGCGGAGCTGGGGAAGGAGGCAGCGGAAGGGCTCTTCAAGTATTCAAAAGTCATTCCATTACGAAAATGACTTGAAAATGCTTACAAACTGAGTGAAACAAGAGAAAAGCAAAGGGCATTGAATTCTTGTCTTTATTTTATTATTTTGCGCATTCTCAGATGGGTTCTCCTCTGGCCCTGCTTCTGGGTGTAAAAATTCAATGACATTTCCTTCCATTTTTTAGCGAATTTGTAGTTTTTGCATCGAAGCTAGGAGGGTTCTGCGATTTCAATATATGTTTGCCTGCTGTTGGCCCGCTTTTGTATTTTGGCAGCCTGACAGTCTGGCTGCCATTGAGTTCGCACTGACAGCTCAGATATCTGGTAGCCAAAGGAGCTATATATGCGAATATATAGCTGCAACATCAGGAGGCGCCGCTTGGACGCCGGAGGACTTGAATCGCGCCAAAGCGGGCCAAAAAGATACTTTATCTCAAAGCTTGATTAGATGCATTTTAAAGCTCAACAACTACTTAAGCATATTGCATAGTTTTTTTAGCTTTCATTAAAGTGAAACTTATTTAAATACTTAACTATTAGTTTGGCAAAACAGTCCTTTAAAACCCTATGAATTTCCAAGCATTTAAGTAACGACACCTCCTCTAAAGTCCTTGAGCCATTTCAAAGGCCTGACTCTGCAAGTGGATCTCTCCAAGCCCCTCCCCGCTTTAAGGACACTCTGCTTTAGTCGACAAACAACAACAAGTTGTTCTTCCTGAAAGTGCGGTAATTGATGTCAAAATGTCAATTACCTAAAAATGTGCTTAAAACACTTGCAACGCCGAAAAAAAGGCTCTCCAGGATCCGGAGCAGCTCATGGCAGGATCTAAGGACAATGCAAAATCGATAGCCTAAAGTGTTTAATTGGCTTTGTGCGACCTCACACATAAACAAACAGGATTTTCAATCCACGAATTTCTTCAAACTAAAATTTCCCTGGAAACTGGAAAATGAGATGGACAAAAGCCTAGATTGCAGCAAAAAAAGGACATAAAAAGAAGCAGCGACGAGGGCAGCCGAGAAGAAGAGAAGATTTTCTTTGAAAATTCTGCAATGGTCTTTCAATTTCATTTCGCTGAATTCATTAGATGTAATTACGAAATCACAAAAGGATGCAGAGTGTACCTTCTGGTTTCACTCAAACATCCTCCCTTTGTCCTTCCTCCTCATTCAATTTCATTCATTCATCCCAACTTTGGCCATTGAAATTGGAATATTTAATTGATTAGGAAATGAGCTGAGCCGAGATTGAAGATGCTTGACGCATTCTCGATTGATTGATTGATTGAGTCACTTGTGGTCCTGCATTCAATATATTTTGCAGTCCATTAAATGGGAAACTAATAATGGCAGTAAAAAGAATCTCTAAATTATTATATTAAGTAATCCACTTTACTTAATAAACCAAGCCAAGCTGGCATGTCGAGTCCCAGAGGCCATAAAAACTACTAGAAAACTGTCCTATCCTCTTGGGGCCTGAAATATTCATTCTGGGGACTCGGGAACTTTAGATCGCCGCCGGCAAAGGTTGCACCCATTAATATCTGGGATTAGTCAAGCCCTCATTGGTATGGAGAGCTGTCTGCAATCCAATCCCCCTGAAAATCCCCCATCAGGCCGCAGCTAATCTTTCCCCCTTGGCTGCCATGGAAAATGGGGGCTGGGAAAACCCGATGTTCACATATTTATGATCACTCAATTATTGTGGGCGGTGAGGAATCGGGGGTTGGACGACTCTTTCATTTTGCTTATGGGCCTCGCATTATTTATGCCAGTTTTTCTTAGCCCAGTTCCCCCCTCGATTGGCAGAGAGCCTCCTATTTTGTGTTTTTGCATTAGGCCATGTCCCGTGCCGGGCATTATTGTCAATAATTTATGTGGGAAATGTGCGGCAATGTACTCGTAAATAGTTAAAAATTATATTTGATTACAGACGTCTTTGGTCTCGGAGCCGGAAACATGTCCCCAAAACACACTAGCTTTGTTTTTTCCCAAAATTAAGATTGATTTTCTTGATTGTGCAAATGTTTTGGCCAAGAATTGATACAAATTGGAGGCCTAAAGAGAATGTTAAAGTCACAACCACACTTGGCTGTGACTGAACCCCAAGAAAAAGGTTTGCCCAACTCAGGTGAGAACCAACCAGACATTGTCCAGAATAACATAATTTTTCATGCATGCCTCCATTAATTATCGAAAGAAACCAATAAATATAAACAAATAAATTCTATTTTGACCTTTTAGCGGTTTTTGTTTTCTTCATTTTAATTACATCACACGAGTCCATCTAAAACATATAGGTTGAATAATTTCCATTTTACATGGACTTTTAAGTCTGCGGATGAATCTTAATGCAGTTTTCTTGTATCTGCCAGCATATAAACCGATTTTAGAAACTCCCCCATGCCCCGTTTAAGCAGAAGTGAGATGCAATTTGGACAGAAGTGAAAACCACAAAATTCCCGACTCCGGGCAATTAGTCAAATTTCATTGGCTTGCGGGCTTTATATTTTCCATTCATTTCATATGCAGACCAAGGAAAAAATAATTCTCAACCCTACAATATTTTATTCAATTTCCTCGAAGCAAGCTGAACTTCGTCCAAAACCGGTTCCCCCCTGGCCAAATGAACCCTATAAATGGCCTTTCCTTTGGGCCAACTCGTGCATGCATATCTAAATTTTAATTGTCTGGCCAAACAATTCGGAGCTCGATTAAAAAATGGGATAATTGCTTACAAATCGTGAAGAGCATTTCCACCCAACTGACCAAAAGTTGTTCTTTATAGGTGATAAGGGAAATATGTTTGTTTGTTTTCCGCCTCCAACGCTGGGGGTCCTTGGGATTAGAACCAAACCGAAACGTGTTGACTTAAAAAAGTGTTTTTGGGCTTGAATTTCTGTGGTCAGGTAGAAAATCGGTAAACGCTTTCTTATGCATATTATAATGAATAGGTATTTAATGATTTCTGGCTACTCATCATCTAAATGGGGGCGTTTTTCTTAGCTATATTTGATTGTTAACACAATGGGTATAATTATGATGAAAGGATTTCTTTCTGGTCCAGATTGCTTTGCTTATATTTATGATTTTGACGAATAAAACTAAGTTTATCATCTTTAAAAGGAGCTGTTGCAGTTGCTGTCCCATTTGTAGTGCCACATCCTGGAACCATTTGTGGCAGCAGCAATAACAAACAGTTAACGGTGGCTAAGAGGCAGTGGGAGGTCAGCGGGGCAAGTGTGCATTCGATCGAAAAGTTTTCATTATGTTTCGAAGAACTTACATGTCGGCTACGGATCCCCAGTCCCGGGTCCACCAAACAGAGGCTATCGACGCTTCAGTTCATTCATTTGCCGACTGTACGGATGCATACGGATATGTGTGTGTATCCACGGCTGACCCCTCCCTCCTGGGTCAGGGGTCAGGAGTCCGGATGCATCTGAGTGGGTGGAATACAATTCAGTCAACTATTTAGCACTCGCACAGTGGGCAGATTGTCCAGCGCAGGGAGCCATGAAATTGAATCGCAATGCCGGGCAAAGAGCCCGCCCGAAACCTTCGAGCGTGAATAAAAAGTTTCGCTGAAATCAAATAAATATAAAAGTCCCCCTTAAAGCTTCATTAAGCAGAAAATCAAAACAAAATGTTTTCAATGCCTCTACATTCTGAAACACAAATAAATTTTCCAAAGAAGAAAATGAAACTACATTTTCGTGCCTTGTTACAACATATTTTTTGGAAATATATTAAATATATAATTAGTTCTTCTGCAAAATGAATATACAATAAAGCTGAATTTATTTGATGGGCTAGTTAAAAACAATAAACATTTAATGATGCAAGAACTTGGTGAACCAAATTCGAATTGATTTTGCTGATTTTGTGAATAATCTTTTTAGTTTTCACTTGTCGCTAGTTGACATTGTCGAGGGAATCCTAAATTGTCATATTTAGTATTAGAACAAATCTCTCTGGAATATAAAGTAATTCAAAAACATGTTTCTGTTCCATTTTTGTGACATTTTTAAACCCCTCCCAGTTGATGGCTTTAATGAGCTTAACAAATAAATCGAATAAATGCGAATAAATGTTGAGATATTGATACAAATGTTTTCAGAAGAGAAAGCGTTGATATTTTTATCGCTTACTCGACCCCCAACATTGCAGCTGCCATTGGTAACGTATTCAAAAATTTTAAGCGCATTAGGAAATCAAAATAAAACACTCTTAAGGTACCAAGAAAGCGTCTTTGTCAGTTAAGAAGTTGGTTAAGACCTTTTTTAATGGTTTTTCACTCAAACAGGGCCCCACATATTGTCTGCAACATTAAGGTAAGAAAAGCGTTTGCCGTGGAATGTGGCAGCAACATTTAATTGATTTCTTTAAACATTAAACTATAATACCAGGTACTTCTCTTGCTTCTTTCAGCTAGAAAAAACAGCACGTTTTTCAAAAGAAACAAATAGAATTAAAGTCAGCATTTTGTGAAGAATTACAATTCTTTAGGCCAAATTCCTGCAACTTTTGTCGGATGTTCGGCTTACAACTTGAAGGGGAAATAGCCAACAAGCAAATCTCACCACACCTTGCAACATGAGGCACACATTTCACTCAAACATGAAGGAGAAACGAAACTGTGGTGGGTTTTCATCCCAGAAACTAGAAACAATATTGTGAAACAATGTTGCTCAAGCATTTGTTGCAAGTTGCTAAAAAACAAAGCAACATGTGTCTAAGCCAAATTAGGGAACAAAATATGTCCTTTTCCCTTAAAATGTTGTCTTTGGTATGAATTAATTTAGGATAAAAACCAGGTACGCAATATATAATATATATTGATATATTTTACCCAATTTTACTACCATTATTTCTATAATTTTGCAATCCATGAATGTATTTGCCAATTAATTGGGTTAAAGGCGACTCCTCGCTTGATTTGAGATTTGTCGGATTGTGGTCAGAGACTTAATTTTCGACAACAAAGACCCATCCCGTGCTCATAGAAACATCATAATTAACTCGGTTTTGGCAGTCATCACGTAACTTGTCCAGGCCATCGAAGGATATGGGGTGATGCTGTCCAAAAAGCAATTCCTCTTTTGCATTCCCGAATGCAAACACAGTGCTTGCCGTCGTATTTAAACAATAGCCCTCCCTGACAGGACCAGTGTCCTTAACTTCCTCTCCACTTTTGCCCATCGAGGCGTACATTGCATTACATTACATAAAGGACAAAGCCAAGACGCTTGCGAATGTTTTCAAGAGCAATATATATGACCACAAGCCAAGACACGGACATGCTGGAGACAAGTAATCAGATGCCTGGGGACAGGGGAGTGGATGGTGAAAGGACCTCCGGCTAGTCAGGCATTTAAAAGGTCCTCCTGCTCCTGCTGTTGTATTAATTAAAGATGCGTGCCTTAGTCGGTTGGTTAGTTGCGTTCCGATTCGATCCCTCTAGTTCATTGTGTTTTGTATTAATGTCAAAATTAGACAGATGTCATGCTGCCCTTTGGCCAATCAGTTGGCCAATTCAAATGGCCCAAGTCCTTACTATAATTATTCGATTCTCTCAGACACAACTTGTGCACTGCAGGCAAAGGCCATTAAAAAGTTCCTATTTTAATATTTCTATTTATCCTTCAGCGTTTCCCAGATCGATTCTCTATCAAGTAAATCAGAGTCATAATGAAAATTTAGTTTCTAAAATATATTTATTTATTTATTAAAAATACATATATACGCAAAATATAGTTACATTCTAAAAAAAACATACAATTAAGATTTATTAAGGAATATGGGATAGGTAGAAGGTACATAAAAACACATTTTTGTCGGTTGTTATCGAATTCAGGTTCGCCAAAAATATTGCGAGTGATTATTTAAAAAGCATTTTCAAAAATTTAACTAAGCTTTTTCGGCGTGTAGAAGAAGTAACGTTTTGCCTAGACCCGAGAATTGAATGCAAATTAATACTTAGATGCGAAAGTAACTTTTAGAGTCGGAAAACTAAACAAATTCGAATATTAAATAAATTCGAAATTGATTTGCAGAATAGTAAAGGTAGAATGGGTGAGCCTGTATAGATGAAAATAATTTTGGGGTAAGTGCTTGGTACTGTCTGGGTAATACTTTCGATCAAAGGAGTTGGGGGTTCAAGGTCCGCAACAGGAGCAACAATTGAAGCAATAAAGTATAATTGTTCTCATCGTCTTATCTGTCATCTGTCTCGCGCTATAATCACAGCTAAAGTCGGTTTCCTCACTTTCATTCTCAGTTTCAGTTTCAGTTTTAGTTTTATCAATTCTAAGTAACTAATAGTTCTATACAAAAATAAGTTAGTCTTTCCGAATAGGTTGATCTTCTCCCATTTTCCGCGCGGCATATTGAAGTAGTGTGATTACCCTGTCGTTGTTAACCAACTAGAAAAAGGCTACAGTGCGGACTAACACCAAGACCAGGACAATAATGGGCGGGGAGCACAAGGACTTTAATGATTAAGGACACTTAAGTACGGATATAATTCGAATTAAGTGATGATTGATGGTATTTGATCCTCGATTCATTTTCGCCCATTGTCGCTCACTCATTTGGATAGATACTCGGCCTTGCGCTTTTGATATTCCAAAATTCGAGTAATTCCATATTCCTGAGAAACAGAAACCAAAGTTTTTTTTAATTAAAACAATTAATAGAGTAAAACCCTGTCGGGACACTCACCCAATAACCAAACTCAATGGCCGAGGTCACATTGATAACCGACCAGAGGCTCCAGAATAGATGCGACAGCATGGTAAAGAACTGTATCTCCTCATCCACCTTGTCCAGCTCCTGGACCGTGGGACTGTAGTTCTCGTCGTTATGGAACGTCTTCAGATAGTTAACTTTGAAGTCACGACGCTGCTGGAGAGTCGCACAGTTGCTGGGGTTGTGATAGAAGTAGGGATACTGGGGATTGGTGTAGTCGAAGGTCCATTCGATGAAGTGATTCGCCAGATCGTAGCCCCGATAGTTATAGGCGCAGTACTCAAAGTCGATGATAATGAGATCCGGCTCATTTTCTATGGTGAAGCTGGCGTCCAGTGCCGAATCGTCCGTAGTGTCCAGCTCCGGACAGGGTGGCGGCGAAATGCAGTGCAACTTGCTATACAATTCGTAGAATTACAAAAAACAACATTAACATTTCGTGTACATTGTATATGCCCAATGTCATGGATAACCTGTATTTTGTTTTGCATTTGGCCAACATATAATTGTTTTTGACCAGCGCACAACAATTTTTAACTCAAGCCACGACCGCAGCAAATTGGTGCCATCTAAAATTGTAGGTAGTTTTATATGGGTCTGGCGAGCAGAGGCTTAAAATTAATGAGGGGGGGCCAATGGCAAGTAGTTGTTGGTTAGCAGGCCACAACAAAATAACGGGTTAGCGGCTAACTAAGGCCTGGACAGATCGAGGAGCTATATACTTACTTCGGCTCCGGTTCGGAGATGTTGCTGTTGCTGTTGCCGTCCAGACTATCGCCCAGGGTCTCGTCAAAGTTGGATCTAAAATACGGATTCATTGAATTTATAAATTTTAAATTTGAATCAAACTTTTAACCCACCTCAAGCTACTGATTGACACCCTTGGAGTACGCTCTTTCTGGCCAGCAGGTGGCTGACGTAACAATATGTTGCCCTCCTGCAAGTCATTGTGGCAGAAAACCACAGGATAATCACCGGATTCAATCACCGATTTGAGCCAGGCTATCTCCTCTACATAGTGAAAGGTGCGTAGCAATTCGATTTGCTTTTTCAAAACTGCCGAGTTCTTTAACTTGGATTTGCCCTTTATGATGCTTTCCAGGCTGGACACCCAGCGCTGCATGCAGGTCCAAATCCAATCCGGTTCCTTCGACATTGGTATGTTGAGGCTGTGAATGTCGCCCATTTTCTCGGCCACCTTCATCAGAATCCGTTGCTCACCCAGTTCCGAGCAGGTTAAAGAACGTGCCTATGTAAAAAACATGGTTATCTTTTGTCTTGGTTGATCTTCTACCACTTACTGGGATATACTGTTCGATGCGTCCACCCGGAAAGATTCCGTACAACTTGGGTCCAAAGTTTCGCTCACTGAGCAGGGCGAACACCACCGACTCGGTGATCATGCTCTCCAGCGCGTGATCGCCGTGGGTCTGTCCATAGATGCGCAGCAGGACCTAAACCAGCAGGATCAAAGGATCGTGATTATGGATAGAGTGTTTCCAAGTTTCAATGACCTACCTCACGGGGCTCCTGCTTGGGGGCGTGCAATCGTTTCATATAGTTCGAGTCAACGCTATCGCTATCGAATCGCTGACGTTTTGGGGTCTGTTTGTCGCTCGTCGCTGCGTCGTCATCATCGTCGGTGTGAGCGAATTCGGTGGATACTGACGTTACGCCCACCGACTTGGTCTCCGCCACATCGTCGCGTGTATAGACTGGGCTGCTATTGGACAACGTTCCCGTGGCTATGACGTCTTTGCCGTTGACACTGCCCTGGCTTTGTTGCTGCTTTTGTAGGAGCATTTGGTGTTCCTCCTCCTCATCGTCTTCATTGAATTCCGGCAAGCTTATGTAATATAGAAAGTTTGATAATCCGCCACTGCAAGAAAAGGATTTCAGATATATTTAATAAGTAATTCATACAGGGTCTATTATATCCTTAGGTCTACTATATTTACCTGATTCGTTTCACAATCAACTCCTCAGCAGTCACTTCCTTCCAGCGACCGTGTAAATGGTCCCGGCAAATCCTTGAAGCCGCATAGCGAATTTCCTCGAGGGTGGCCTGTTAATACAGAAAACGAGAATGAGTGGGTGGTTGGCAGAGTGGGTGTTGAGCGGCAGAGAGACACAAAGGGAGGAACTAAGGAATACATATATACGAGTATGTAAATATATATTATATAGAAAAAGAGAGAACGGTAAAGGTGGATTGCGTGCTAGCAAATCGACAAAACAATTGGCCCCGGGCTCTGGGGCTCTGGGGCTACTAAAAATAACAAAAACATTGCAGGTTGGAAAATGCAAATGCAATTAGAGGTGCAGACGGGCAAAAACAAAACATATTGATTTTATATATTTTACAAAATACAATAGCGAAAATTTCGCAATATTCTCGAGAATGTTTTCGCGAACAATTCAATTAAGAAAACAAATAAATCACAGCTTACGTTGCGGTTAAAATGCTGCCAAATATTATCATAATTACAAAGTTTGGCTAAACAACAATTCCGTTCTATGTCCTGCTGCTGGCGGTGGCGTTTCAGGGCTTTATCATTCCCAAGATTGCGCTGTCTCATACTATGATTATTGTATTTTAAATATCCAAATACTATATACGAAAGCTGATTCTAGGATTTGTATATTTTATTATATAAATGTAAGTAGCGAAGGCACTCGACGAGAAAAGTCTTTCAATTCGATTCGATTAGTTGTTAGCAGCTGGTCGGTCAAAAACAGACTGACTCATCTAGCAAGGCCGTGGCGGCCCAAGGGGTGGTCCACTTTCTTTACTCTCTCCTGGTCTGAGCAGTGAGAGTTTTCGCTTTCTCTCTCGGCCAACTCAGTGGTTGCTGCAACACCAACAAGCAGGAAACTATGGGCGCCACCGGCAAAAGGTCGAAAGGTTTGTAGGATTCACCTTTCGGTTTATTGTAGGTAGGATTTAAAAAAAGATTTCGTTCTATGAGATTTAGAACAGATGTTCCGCCGGGTTTAGAGACAGGTAAAAATAGTGGGAAACGATTTTGGTGGAAAGGTTTCACACTTGCCATTTAATGCCTTGTAATTCTTGGCCAACACGCTTTTATTACCCGTTTAGAGATAAGATTAGCAACATATATTCAACTATGCACTTGTCAGTAATCTCCGGTTATAAATTTCAGATTTCAGGTGGGGTAGACACGGTCAAGTACGATTAATTACTGCCATTTAATTCGCATTTTCGACTTTCAAATGCTAAACCATTGCAAATCGTTCGATGACCCTGCTAGTTGGTGCATTGATTGTTTTTTTAAGTTACTTTTTGTTAGATTTACATTCAAAGCCTATAACTCTTCATCAAATCCATGGCTAATCCATGGAATTTTCCACGCAAGCATCGCCTACATGGAAATCTTCCATTACAACATCCCAAACTCTTATCACGTCTGGTAACTTATGAATGCTATAAATAAATATTATATATATATATGTATACAATATGTCTTTGTTATAGATTTATTTATATATTATTTTTCATCTTAGTCACTTCTTAGATTGTCTTTCCATCTGGCACTGATCAATGTCAAAAATTTGCAATCCTAATTACAGTCATTGGGTAGTAATTTCGGTCCCAAATAAAAGTATGCCAAAATTCCTAGCCACGAGCTTGTGGAATAAAAGTATAAACCACAGAAAAAGAGCCAGATTTCGATAGGCTGTTTGGGGGCCTTATCTTAAGCATATGTACATAGTTGCGTAGTTATCAGCTATAACTTTTATATAAAATCCTTCAAATAGTGAACCGAAACGATCTACAATACATTGTGTGTCTCAAGAGGTTATTCAAGGACAATAAATAAGGGAAAACATAGCTTAACTGAAGTAATTTTATCAATATAATAATGCCTATATTTTCTAAGATTTTTGATTTATTTGATTATAAAATTGTTATGCTGAAGTATTCATAAAGTGTTTAAAGACATTAGCAACTATATAGGTCATATTTTGGCTGATAAGCCAAGCCAAATTACCGAAGAAAAAACGAATGTTTTTCGATTAGATTTTGCAAACTTGACTCGACAGCTAATAAAAATGATTTCGAGCCTCCCACGTCATTTCCGTGCTTCCTGGTAACCAAAAATTGTCCAAAAATTATATTCAGTTTGTGGAATAACACGTGAATTGATGTTTTGACGTAAAGTTTCTTAGTTTTATTAGGAATCTTATCTGGTACATATAATCAAGATAGCCAATTAATCGTCTGCAGGTGTTTCTTACACCTCATGAGGAAAATCAAGGGTTTACATTCTTCTAGAACAATTGTATAACCCGAAACAGTCTACTCAGAGGAAACTATGAGAAGGATCTGATACCATTAAATTATTATAATCGATTTCCCAGTAATTCATTCGTAATCATTTCCCATTATCTGATTAGAGTGTTAATGAGATTAATAACCCATCGGCAAGTGTTTGCATATTTATAAAATATGGTCTCGTGAATAGCGAAATAATTCATTCAGTATCGCGGCAGGCAAAGTCCGATTTAAGCTCGGGAATTACCACTTAGCAATATTTCTCGATTTTCGAAAAAATCCCCAAATGAAGCACATTTTTAGATATCAAAACACTGACATGGAAAGCAATGCAAATGCGTAATTTAGCCAATTTGAAATGAGATTTATCTAATTTTCAGTTAAAACTGGAAACTGCGCAATGACGGCTAAAACACGTGACTTAAGGCAGTGACTTGCTAACCGCAACAATGTAGTATAGTGGTCAGAATACACTTTAAATCACCGGGTAAAAAAAAAAAAATATTGTTAAAAACAAATACTTGTACGTCCATATTGTGATAACAGGAATATAATGGAGGGCAATAACGCCAAAATACGAAAAAAAATAATGATCCACGAGTAGCGATAAGACGATAAGAATACTTTTATATGGAGTTTTCAGATGGCCTAGGAATTGCAGAGCTGGAATGCGAGACGAATCAAAGATAAGATGCCTTTTGCAAAAGTGCAATAAAGAATATATACAGATAGTCGTATAAAGTTAGTCATACTAAGTGATACAGTCAATGAACCTTGAAGGATTTCGCAAGAAAGTAAGGAAAGCTTTTCGCTACAGATAAAAAGACTCTCCTTTGCTTCAAGTGTCAATATTGAAGTATAACTTGTTTCGAATAAATCCCAGATCTGAAATCGCAAAAGATCAAAGACCCTAAAAACAGAAATTGCGCGTGCAAGGAAAAATGTTGGAAATAAATAAACAAACACCGACAAAAATGGGCGAAACTTGAATGTGCGAAAAGTTTGATTGGAAACTGCCTTCAACTCACCTCTTGCAGGTTGGTGGACATCCTCTGCGTTGTGCTATAACTAATTTTTTTTTTAAGTCTGGTACGCTGGCACAGTACAAAAATACACATACGACAGCACTAGTAATGAGGTGATAAAGCACTTGAACGAATTGCTTTTGTTTTTGTTTCAACGTCACTCGTGTTAAATATAGTTGCCAATATTATTATTGTATAATTAAAGTACATGCGCGACTCGCAGCTGTGTTAACGGTTTCAACGCTCAAAACGGTTTCAGCCTCAAATACCTAACACTCGCCGCCTTTGATCGCCCCAAGTCCAAAAGCTTTTTGTGGCTCCCCAAGTAAAAAAAAAGCGAGAGGATTTTCTGGTTCTCTCTCTGGGATCACTTTTTGCTGTTTTCGTTTTTTTTTTTTGCAAGTAGTTTGTCGTAATGTACAGAAAAATACCAGAGACAACCGGCCTTTAGTCTTTGAAAATGAAATCAAAAATTTGGAATTTTGAGAGGTTCGAAATGAGATGCCAAAAAAATGTGAAATGTAAACAAAACTAAACTTATATGTTACATTTTCATTCTAAATGAAATTATGCGCCGCCACAATAACCTGTTTTTGTTTGCGCATAGTTCGAAATGTTTTTATTTTTGTTTTTGTAGGTCAATGTCTATCAATTGCGTTTCAGAATTATGTTAAAAAAAAAGCTTATTTTGAAGGTTTTCCATAAATATAATGTGACTTGATGCACACACGCATTTCAAATTTATTCTATGTTCCGAAACCCCCAGTGACAAAATAAAATAATGGATTAAGAATATATGGAAATATTTATATTATAGATTTAAATTTGAATTTAAATTGATAAATAAGTTTATTTTTATTGATATAATTTAAAATGCACGGCATACTTGATTTAAGGCTGCCAGATTATGGAAAAAAACCGTCTGTTAAAAATCATTTTCCAACACTGGATGATTCCGATACCACAAACTAGATATCGGTAACCCTGGAATGTTTGACACCCTTTGAATTTAATCCGCCATTTAAACCAAAATGCTTAGCATGATTTCTCTCGGCAAATGGTTCTAAATACAAAACATCCATTTTAATATTTTTTACCATATTCGACAGTAAAATAATTCATGGGAGATTTGATCAAAAACAGTTGATCCAATTTGAGTACCGTTATTTACCGGAAAGCTTCATATGCTGTTTTATGATTTTTTCTCCATAACCTCAAAATACACCTGGAAATTTAAAAAAGATCTAATATTATAGCTTTTCGGAAGTTTATTCGCAAAGCGAGCTTTTGAATGAATCATCTGGATTTATTTGGCTGCTAAATATGAGCTTTTTACAACAATATTAGTCGCAAATGAATGATTCACGCTCCAGATCCCAAATTCGATCATTTCTATTTTGGCAAAACCCAGAAAGCTTTTTCATAAAGTTTCCAAAGGTCCCCGGTGGTTAATATCTTACCAAAACTTGCGCCACGGAAGTACAGTCGTGTCAAACTAAAGCTTGACAAAGCTCTTTCTAGAAATTTCCAGAAATATATCCCCCATAACCTTAAAAAATAAGCAATATTATTTATTTTTGATGTTTTCTGTTTATTTTAATGAATGCCGGGTTTTTGGCCATTTATGCTATTGGGCCCTTAACTGAGTTCTTGTTGCTTGGAAAAATCGGCGTTCTAACTTGACAATTACCAAGTTAATTATGTACGCCTCGGATAAATGATATATAAAATGAACTGATGTTTGCCAACAAAACCGTTCAAATTCTTGGACATTACGAATTTTTAAGCGCAAGTTTTTTGTACCGCCGCCCGTCTTTTATAAAATAGGTTCGGTCGATTTCGATTTCATTGCTATATAAAAATTGGATTTCTTATAGATGTTTTTATTGTTTCTATGTGGTATGATTTGTTTTGTAGTCAGCTAACAAAAACTGATCTCTGGTGTTGTTGGCAGCATTTTGTTATATTATGCCGGATCTAAAGTTTTGCTTGGTATATATATATATATAAATACTCATAAACAATATAGGATCAAAGTTTTGTTAAAAAGTAGTCGTTAAATTGACAAAAAAAATGCATAATGCAGTGTTTTATCGTTTTTGTCGTTTACTTTCTTATTGTTTTGCTTATTTAGGGATTTTGTTTGCAATTTGTTTTCATCGCTTCGTATTTATTATTACAATTATTAAATTTGACGCTTTTTGTTTACAACTTTTTATCTTAAAACATAGAGGGTCTCGCATCTTACTTTCGCTTGCTTTTCCACTTAATCTTTTGCTTTACATATACTTTCTTTAAAGTTAAGTTTTAAGTAAGGTTTTAAATGATAATGGATTTTGTTGTTTCTTGTATTTTGTTTTTGTTGTTGCTGTTGGTTGGTTGTTTGTTTGTTAGTAGAGAGACAGAGAGAATTGGTAATCGGTACGCTTTAAGACTACGCTCCCATTGCAGGATTGTTATTAGAAATAATTGCGCCCGCCCACTCCCACACAGACCAAACACGCAACATAAAAAGCTGCGTCCTGCTGTTGGGTTGAACATATTTTTTTTTTGTGTGATTTTCTTTTGTTGTTTGTTGGTTTTGTGTTAGTAAGTATTTTATATGTAGAGTACTGAGTGCGCTGTTGAGCCGGGCGATTCCCTTAGGCAGCTACTTCGCTGGCCTCGGCACCGTTTTGCACCTCATCCTTTGTGCTGGCCTCGTCCAGCTTCGCCTTCTTCTCCGGCGTAGCAACGGCCTCGTCGGCCTTGGCGGCAGCCTCGTCCACCTTCCGCTTCACGGCTTCAGCGGCGGGCGCGTCTATAAAGTTAAAGTAAATTAATTATTAGAATCTGATAAAACTTTAAGATCCTCTTCGATTTACACACCTGTTGAGTCACCGTTGGCTGCTTCCTCGGCACCGTTCTCAACAGCAGGAGCTGCCTCGCTGCTGGTCTTCTTGGCCTCCTCAGCAGCCTCCTCCTTCTCTTCGGTGGCGGCAACGGCTTCAGCCTCGGCGGCCTTCTCGCCATCAACGGCATCGGCGGGGGCAGCGCTATCGGCGGCGGCTCCGTTCTCCTTGGCGCTCTCCTCCTCGGCGGCACCGTTCTCTGTGGTGGTTGGCTTTTCAGCTGCTGCCTCCTCGGCGGCAACGGCATCCTTCTTCACAGCATCCACTTCCTCAGCTGCGACCTTCTCGACAACGGGGGTCTCACTGTAGGTGCAAAAAAAAAAATTCGTGAATAAGTATATTTTTGAAACTTATTGAAATTCAATATTAAAAATCTTAAATTTACATAATTTTGTTACAAGGTTTCTTCGTCGCAATTCTAATGACCCCAACCCCACGCTGCAAATTTCAAACATTCATGAAATTATTGAAAATTTTCCATTCTAACGCTGGCGGCCGGCAAAGCTTTTTCTTCCCCTCGCATTTTTTTTGCTCATTTCCGCATCTTTGAAGCAACCACCCCAGGACGACCACTAACAACACAAAGCATTGTAACATCTGCCAACAACGAAGCCAGCGGCGCTGCCGGTGATAAATGGGAGCAACAACTCGTGCAAACTGCGACGTAAAAAGAAACGAGAAAAGGTGAGCGGCATTTGGCAGAAGCGAAACGAAGGCAACGTGCTCTTTTTCATATAAAATATACATATATAAAGCTATGCATGTGTATATTCTGTATTTCGTGCTTTTACATATTGTACATACACTAAGCCGTGTGAAATGTGGGTAGCATAAAAGAGATGCTTGCAGACTTGCAAAAAGTAAAAAGCGCGACTTGTTTCAAATAAAACGAAACAGAGAGAAGGAAGAAAAAAACTGGTTTTTATGCGGCGAATAACCCCAATAGTCGTCTCGCTTGCACACGCACTAGGTGTAAGAGAGAGGGTGGCATGCAGTGCGAGTGAGAGGGTGGCATTTCAAATGTGCAACGGCAAAGGAAGCGACAAAAATAACGGTCAAAATGTACTAACACACACAGGTTAAATCACCCACTATGCCGCTTGCCGCTTTCCCCTCCCCAACCCAATAATACCAAAACCGGCACAACCTAAGACAACAGACAAAAGTTTTAACGGTTTTCCACCACTTCTCTTTTTTCCAATCTTTCCCTCTCCCGCATGACCGCTTGGCCACCTAAGCCAGACAAGAATGTGGCGCTGCCGGTGAGCCGGCAAGTTAGATTATTTTAAGCAGTGACAAAATACCTGGCATGAAAAGAACTTGAGCAGCAGCTCATTAGCAGGAAGAGGCGAGAAGAGCTGCTAAGTTAATGCCAAGCTTTGAGCTTTAGACAACCAAAACGTGTGAGGTAAAACCAAAAAATTAATGGTCGGACGGGGAATAGAAGCAAAGCAAAGAAAAGCAAACAGAGCCAAGCAAACGACAGCTGAAATTAGCTTCGAGAAAAAAGAGCGGCAACTGGAATGCTACATACAAACGCTCCAATATTTCTGCGCACTTCGCTTGGCGCACGAACACAGCTACTTTTTCGCTTCGGCCGGCGACTGCTGCATACGTACACAGACAAGTCGGTTCACATTGCCGTTGGTTTGCCGGCCGGAGAGTAAGAGAGAAGGCACTATGACGCCGCGCCAAATTCAACGGCGTCGTTTTTTGCGCGCACATTTGCCGGCCATTGGAGGGAGAAAGACAACTGCTGTGTGCCGCCAAGCGGTTTGCGTATATAGACACAGAATTCAAAAAGAAAATTTTTCCAAACCGTTGCGGCGAACATCGGAAAAGATGTACACTCGCGAAATTCGCAACCGAAATTTGGCATTAGCAGATCCAGATCCAGACAATTGTTTAAACAAATGCACTGGCACACACATACACACCCACATAGAACAATTCAAATATTACTCACTTCTTTTGCTCAGCCACATCAGCCATTTTGATTTACTGTTGAATTTACTTTTCAAAAGCGAAGCGCGAAAACACGTTTAAATTTTGGGTTTTGAGCAGCGCAAAACACAAGTCGTAGATAAACACGAAGTTTTCAGCGAGCTAGCAATTTAATAAATTTGTGCAACTGCTTTTGTAGCTGGAAAGTCGTTGGCCGTTGGATTTCGGTTGCCGTTCAAACCACAGAGTTACCTTCGGTAGGTTTTTTTCGAGAATGAGAGCGGCAACGAGCGGCAACCCGCCTTATATACCGCTTTCGTCGATGAATAAGCGATGGTACTTTCGATAGTTGCTTTTGCTGGAAAGTGATCAATGTCTTCTAATTTGCCGGTTTCATTCGACAAGATAAACTAAGTTTAGTTTAAAAATTAATATTATTTAACATAATAAGTGTTTATTTATCTATTAAAAGCGAATATATTAAAAGTTTCTCGAACAATCGATGTATCGATAACATCAATTATGGTCTTCCACCTCCATATTCAAGCCCCGCTCTCTCGAATTACTCTCTTTCAGCGTCGGCGGCTTTTTCAGCTCTCTCTCAATTACTCAATTTTTTAAATCTGCTGGACAGTTGTAAACTTTATTTAAAAATTGAAATCTTTTTTGAATTAGGTTTGAATTGACATCTGGGTTTCATGGAAAAAGAGTTGGAGTCTTGATCGGTTGGCGCTCAACGCACCGAAAACCCCAAAAAGAAGCATAAGAACAACACCACCTGTTTCGAAAAGGCTGCATCTTCATTAACTCCAACATCTTTGCTGGTAGCTGGCATAATAATTTTCACAGAACCTGAGCTTATTCCGTAAATATTATAACCGCGAAAACAAGTTTTTCTCTTCAAAAAGTGTTTAACAACATCAAGAGTAGCTTTTTTCCCCAACCAAAGAATAGTGTTAAAAAGCTCATTAATTTTCCACCAAAGTATTGAACAGCGCACCGTATTGGAGCTGCGGAGCGCCAACTTATTTTTCTTTGGAACTAGTTCCGATTTTAAAAAAAGAAAACTTGACAAATATTTTAAAATATATCCCAAGAGAGTTTATTTATTGCAAATTCTCACGAGGCAGATGCAATTCCTTTTGATTTTCGTTAACACAAGATCCTTGCACCTAAAGGAAGAAAAACCATTTTGGGATCTACTGAACTCAATGGATTAGGCAGTCTCACGTGCCATTATGTTCGCCAAGAGATTAGTATCCTTAAGAAGAATAAGGAACAGATGTCCCTTTTGTAATGGTAAGTATATTCTTATACCAAATGCATTTATATATTCAAAATTTAACTCTTTAGGGATACCCTGTACAAGTTACGCAACCTTGATTAGCATAGCTAAACGAAAATAGGACGATTTCGTAAGCAATGTACAGGACAATCAATCAAAATGAGGCATATGGAAGGCGGATTAATACTCTTATCCGTTTCCAGGTAGCCAGCAACAGCCTTGCCCGCGTTCGGGATCGGCTCAGCCCCGGAGAGAAACGAAATGCACTACTAGACAGCTGCAGGATATTTTATTGTCTTGCTGTGGGTTTGGTGCACATGCCAACGGGGGAAAGCAGCTGTCCCTTGGCAGCTCATGTAAGTAGTACAATGTCATGGTTGAATTTCCTAAAAACAATTTCATAGTCCAACCATATCGAAGCAGTTTTAAAATGTTAAAATATTTTTATTAATATCAGAAATAATAACTTTAAAGAGAGTGTCCTAGATAGTCCACTTCTTAATCATATTTGCAAAAAGTACTATTATTTTTCTACTATCCTAATAGGGTTGGTATCATGGATTCAGTTTTTATCATCCCTTACCCTGCTAGATTGTAATGAATGTAAATTGTTTAAAAATAGAAATTTGTATCATCCACAAAAATAATACATAAATGATTCTCTTTAACAAAACTTGAACTATATGTTTGTTCTTTATGTTGCAGTTGGATATTGTTCCCCAAATAAAAGAAACAAGATGGATCCACATAATCTAAGAGAACTTTTACTGGCAGCGTCTTGGCCAATGGTTCATCAAAGGCATCACCCCCGTTCTAAGGAAACAAAACATCTTCCGTTTTATTGTGCATTTCCTTTACATCTGTAGACGACATACACACAATCATCACGCATTGGCGACCTAGGCAGCTGCACCTTTTTCAATGCCAACCCAAGGCCAGCTGCAACATCCGATGCTCTTCCTCTTGTTTTTTCATTTGATTGCCATTTAGCAAGAGGCATTAATGCGGCTGTCTAATTAACTTTATGCGCTTGTGGCAATATTCGAGTGATTATGCAGGGGGCAGATGCATGGCGCGTTATCATCCTGCCCAGCTGTACCGTTATCAGCGGCAGACATGCGCTCTCCCAAGCTTTATTCCTTCGTAAAGCTCGCTCTCGGCGAGAGTCTGCTCTCACGCGAAAGGACGGAAGTCCTTGCTGGTGCTGTGCTGGGGCTTGTTGACTGTCGAAAATTTTCACTTAACAATCAGTCAAGTTTATCGGGCGCCTTAGTTTAGTCGAAGAAAATCCCGCGGCGCCAAGCCTGGAACATCGCCAGGCAGCTGAAGAAGCAGCAGCAGTAGCAGCAGCAGTACAGCAGGACACAACGAAAAAGGATAACTTGTTTTAGAAAAAAAGTATGTTCGTTAATCTTAATGTTTCCTATAAAAGTGTGAAATATAGTTAACTTAAAGCGACAAAACGCGGAAAAAGAGCAACTGTACGTGCCTAACAGTTATCGCAGCCTCCAAAAAAAGGAATAAAATAACGAGAGGAAGGGAGGAGTGGGCTTCGGGCATATATCCCCCGAAGGAGGCGTCAATTATTCGGATTAAAATTAAAATCGAAACCCGTCTGCAGTGCAGTATCAAAAGTGTACACACACACACACACACCCACGAATAGCTATACAAACAAAATCAGAACGCATTAAAACGAACCTTGAGCAAATCAACCTTACCCGTACAAACACGGCCAACACATGTACGCGCATACCTAGACGTAAAAAGGATTTTTTGTAAGGAAAAAGTAAGAAGCAACGCTATGTTACACAGTCCGTCAGTCGAATATTCGGCAATGGGGGAAACGACAGTCAAATAAGGAGGAAGCAGAAGCAGGCGGTGTGCGGTCGAAAGCGCCATCCGAGAGAAAGTGGGGAGAATATGTGAGAGCGCGGGAGAGATTCCCCGAGTACCGTGGTCTGTGTGGGTGTCGAATGCGGTAGAAAATATTCATAATTATTTCACGTAGAGGGGGGTAAATGGTAAAGGATGCCTGAATGAAAATTTGGCAAGTCAATTTCAATTTGCCCCAAAAATAGAAAACCCAATTTTGACTAATTAACATTAAACGGAAATTGGCTCTCTATAGAACATTCGATGGGGAGAGTAGGAGGATATTAGATACAGGATATTGAGGCTTAGGAGGTAGCTAACTGGGTTTTTATTTAAAATGTGGATCTATGCATAATCGAAATGAAGTTTTTAATCAGATAATTCAAATACCTGTGCTATCTCCTGGCCTAGTCACACGGGAAGTGTTTAAAATATATACCTATTTATTAGCAAAGTGTGACAATGATAAGAATGTGGAACCTTTCAGGAATCTCTTATCTTAATATTTTTGTGCTCGACCAGGGAATTCGAATAAAATATATGTGATTCCGACCTTATCGCGTTAAATAGATTAGTTGACGTGTCTCGTATACATAATGTTGATTGAATATATTTTTTAACATTAAGTTGGGGACGAATCCACTGTGCGGTATCCAAGAACAGATAAACACACACACACATACAGAGCCACTCTCACGGCTCTCGCGCAAGGACGCTTCCGCCTTGCCTTGATGAAAAAGGAATGGGGCGCCACGAGGCAGCGCTAAGTCTCAAATTTACCGTTAACGCGAGTTTGTATTTTCACTTGTTTCTGCTTGTGCTCCTTGTGTTTGAGTTTGTGCTTCGCATTGCTTCTATTTACCCAAGTGTCGTCTCCCAGTTTCCAGACCCCCAACATCATTAATAAATAAGGCGAGGAAATGGCTTCGCTTCATTCATAAACCAAAGAGCCTGGAAGGGGTCGACGATCAACGAATAATTAAACAGAATCCCAAGGAACCAAACGGAGAGGAGCCAAGGCAGGAGTCCCAGCAGGAGTCTGGAATAATGCCGGAGGAAAAGGGTGCCAGCCTAGAGAATGGCCAGGCGGCGGCCAACTCAACGCCCACAAAAACAAAACAACAGGCCCAGCGCCAAAAGACTCCGCCCGCCCGTCGACGACCCAACGACAGTGACCAGGTGGCCGGTGGCGTGGGCATCACTGGCGGAGGAGTCGTGATCTTGCCCCAGCATGTGCTCAACGAACTCTACCACAACTACTCCATCAAGCAGCGCCGCAGCGGCCTCAAGTGGTTCCTCTTCACGGCCGTTCTCTTCAACATATGGACTATTGTTATCCCCTGGGATCAGGATATGGTCACAAGAGGTGAGTTATTAGGATTATTAGAAGTATTTAGAAAGATTAACTTTAGAACATAAATCTAAGTTGGAAATCGAAACCTTTTTGTAACAACAAAGCCATGAGAAAGGATATTGTTTTAGGCATACATTGCGTATACGTAATATTTAGA
Organism: Drosophila vallismaia; assembly: GCA_035047325.1. Taxonomy (NCBI): domain Eukaryota; kingdom Metazoa; phylum Arthropoda; class Insecta; order Diptera; family Drosophilidae; genus Drosophila; species Drosophila vallismaia. Next base: position 8,991,135 of record JAWNPU010000090.1, on the reverse strand, counting down.
AAACTCTGTTGAAAAAGCTCTGGAGTTATTAAGTTGATGGAAGCAGTTAGACATATTCCATAGATATACCAACTGAAGTTCCATTAGAGGTATTAATTGATTTTAATGGCTTTGCGGTGATAAGACAACAATTTCCATTTAATGGCTTCTTTTTTTATTGTGGCACCAAATTGAATCACAAAAAACAGTTTCATTCACATAGATTATAATTAGGATATTATTAACATTAAATGTTGATTGTTTTTATAATAAAATAAATAATTTTAGCGGTAAACTGTTGCATCCTGCTGGCCTATCTGGCTTTAACGGCTTTACTTCACATTGGACGAGGCTCGGAAAAACCAACCTTGAAGCGCTTACATGAGATCCTGCTGACGATTATTCCCCGGGCCTTGTGGCTCCTGAGCATTCTACATTTTGTGGCGTATGTTGTTCTGCAGCCGAGTTTCTCGCCTAGGTGAGTATGGAAATAATGATCAATGTACTCTACTAAATCCTTGCATTTTCAGAGATATTCTTGGTTGGGCTATCCTCCTCAACTTCCTGGTCTATGTTACCCTGCCGCTGCCTTTGATTTTCCTTGGGTTGTCAATTGGGTGCTTCACCTATTTAATTTGCCTCAGCCTGCCCGTGGTGTACTCTCGCCAGGACCCGATGCTCTCGAATCAGGTGGCTGCCAATGCGGTCCTTATAGCCACCGCCGCCCTCATTGGACTTTTGTACTATTTTATGGGTGAGGCAAAACAGAAGCGGGCTTTCTTAGAGGCCAAGAAGAGCCTTGAGGTGAAAATGGTAATAGAGGAACAGTCGGCCGAGCAGGTGAAGATTTTCTGGAATAATGGAAACTCTTTAGATGTTAATATTTTTATTATTAATAGGAACGTTTGCTGCTGTCGGTGCTGCCCAAACATGTGGCTATAAAAATGCGGGAAGACCTGGGCTCATCAAGTTCCGAGGCTTTCAAAAAGATATACATGAGTCGCCACGAAAATGTGAGGTATGTATATCTAATTTATTTTTATGAATATATAAAATTATCACCTATATGAAACGCTGTTGGCTAGCCAATATTTATGATTTAGTTCCTAATCGGAAACTAATCATATCCCTTATTGTTCCGACTCCTTCCTGGCTCCCACTTAATACTGCATATTTCTAGGTGTTAATATTTATATAAAATTGTATCGCATTGCCACTTGTTTAATCATTACATACCGGAATTTCCTAAATTTTTATTTCGTGAAAACAAGCATACTCTATGCGGATATCGTTGGCTTCACTGCCATCTCCTCGACGTATAGCGCCCAAGATTTGGTTAAAATGCTTAACGAGCTCTTCGCACGCTTCGATAGGCTCGCCGAGGTAACATTTCTGTATATTGTATATTTCATTGTTTTTTCTTGGCTGTTTTTTTGTTTTTGGTTTATTTGTTGGTTTTAAGCCAGCTGTTCATTCACCTGTTCTTGAGGCAGAGGTGTGGCAGCCAACTCATAGAATTTTCTTATAATGATGATGATTATGATGTTGAAGATACGCCATCTAGAGTTATTCATTTCCTTCTCTCGACTTTCGTTCCACTTTAATTTGAATTTCTCATTTCATTTCCAGTTCTCCAGTTTTAAGTTTTCATTCCGGTGTCATTCTTTTTTTGTACATTTTCCATTCGCTTTGCGGATTAAGCGCCAAGGGTGGCCTCCAGGGCGAATGACCAACAAAAGTTATGTCCAGTCAGGCGTGTATAATGTTTCGAGTTGATTTTTTCCTTCGAGCGAATTTTTCAGCAGTTATTTTGAGTGCAGAAGGATTCGTTGCTTATTTTTTGTTTCAGGTTTGGGTTAATTTGCCTCTGATTTTGCCAGGGCTTGGTCGGATGGTCGGATGGGACGTGTGCCTCGGTGGGTTTGGGTGTGTTTATCCTTTCACCGATTTTTTTACAGGGGAAGGTATTGTTTTTTCACTTCATTTGTTTGGTTTTGTGGGCGGAATGGAAAGTGAATGATGATTTTTTGGGGTTGTCTTTTATGGCTGTCTTAAGTTGGTCAAGTTTGTTTATTTATGACACGTTTTTTTATGCCATTTTAATCGATCATCATTGTAAGCGCAGAAAACAACCTGAGCGTTTTTTTTTAGCTTTACTTAGTATATAGTATTTCCATTATGATAATGATTCTTTCTCTTTTAAGACGTAGACAAAATTGATACTTTCAATACTTTAGTTAAAATTGCAACTTTTAAGCTAAAACCATACATACATAGCATGTTCGATTTTTGAATATTGTCGCGTATAATTGGCCATAATTTGATTGTCAATCATGCTGTGCATTGTATTTGTGCTTCCAATAACTGCAATTGTTTACCATGGCTGGAGTTGAACTAAATCAAATTTGGTCTCCCCCCAGAAATATCAACAATTGCGCATTAAGATTCTCGGCGATTGCTATTATTGCATTAGCGGTGCCCCCGACGAGCGACCGGATCACGCCGTCATGTGCGTGCACATGGGACTCTCCATGGTGAAGGCCATCAAGTGAGTAGCATTTAAAGCCAGTTCCCCAAGGATCCAAAGGCTAAAGCGACCCAGGACAGGCGACAGTCAACAGTCGACCGTCGACAGTCGACAGGCGACAGTGTAGAGTCAAGAGTCGACAGGCTGCGTCAAATCAACGTTTGTTCAATTAATAATAATTGCACTTAACCACGCTCGCGCGCTCCTTTTGCTCCTTGGTCGATAGTCCTTTACTCCTGGCCTCCTTTAGTTGGCAAAAGTATACTTTGAGGCGCCTCTAACCTGGGCATGTTGCGTGCCAACTGCCCGCTCTTCCCCCCCATCCGCTTTTCAGGTATGTGCAGCAGAAGGCCAACTCACCTGTTGATATGCGTGTGGGCATACACACGGGAGCAGTGCTAGCCGGCATTCTTGGCCAGAGGCAGTGGCAGTTTGACGTCTACTCCAAGGACGTCGAGTTGGCTAATAAAATGGAATCGAGCGGCAAGGCTGGGTGAGTGGGTTTTAACGACTGTCACGGTACTCCCTCTGTTGCATAATTGATAACGGCCATCGTGGTCGTGGTCGTCGTCACTTGTGGCAAGTGCTTATTATGATTTGACTTTGTCACTTTGGCATGCAAATTTATGGCTTTGTGTTTGCACTGTGGTCTTTATTTTCCCAGCTGACAGGAGTCAGGAGTGTAGCTCCTGTGATTTGTCAGATATCTAAGTGTTTACATACCTATGTACTTATGCAAATTTTATTAATTTTGACTTACTTAGACGCGTCCACATTTCGGATAAAACGCTGGCCTTCCTCAATGGCGAATTCGAGGTGGAGCCCGCCTTCGGGGAGAAACGGGAGGAGCTTCTGCGTATTGCCGGGCTGAAGACCTATTTTATCACCAAGGTGGTTAAGCCGGTAAGAAGATGGCCATAAAAAGTTAGTTTTCGGGTTAGCGGCAAAATAATCGAGCCATAAGAAGGGGTGTAAAAACTCTTTATATTATCCACTTTATGGATATCAATTTGTATTTATTGGCATTTTGTTTGCCTAGATAGGTATAGCTTTTTTTGCGAGAATAAAATTATAATCTGTCCGATATAAATGAACTTACAGTTTGCCTCGCCATGTGCCAAGAAAATCAACGAAACCCAAGCGGACGACATCCATACCAGCCCCAATGGTTCAACCAACGAAGCTATAACCGGCGCGGATGACAACGATGCCCTGGACGATGAAGAGCTCCTGGCCCAGACTGTCGTGACCAACGGTCATCAAACACCCGGCGAGGAGGACGAAGAGGAGCAGGTCAAGCTTGAGAACTTTAAGCAACGATTGAAAGACGAGCTCGTGACTCGTGATGGACATGAGTAAGTACTTTATTTTAATTATGGCCTTTAAGAGTCGACCTTTACCGAATCAAAATTATTTTTAATTTTAAAGGAACCTTATCAAGGACACGAATGTATTCCTACGCTTCAAGAATCCGCAACTAGAGCAATCTTATGCTGTGTACAGGGAGCCGTATAGTTCCCTGCCCTTGCTGGCAGCTCTATTGGTTCAGTGCATCGATGTTTTGTACTCCTACCTGGTGCTGCCCCGTTCCACGCTCCACTTTATCAATATCGCAGCACCTCTAGTCCCGATCGCCATGCTGGTGGTCATCAGTATCGCTGAGAGCTTCAGTGGAATGCTTCCCAAGTTCTTCGTCGACGTGAGCAAGCGATTCAACGACATTACCTTTGTGCGAGAGCTGGCCGCTATAATAATAGCACTCACTATAGGTCTAAGCAATCTAGTCGACATGGTGAGTTCATGTTTTTCAATAAACAAGCATAGAAGAGATATCCAATTACAAAAGGCCTGTATAAGCCTAAAGAAAGTTCTTTAAGTCTAACTCGATTTATTCATAAATAGAAATAGTAACTTAATAAAAGTTAGAGTTTATTGTTATTCGTGGAACATCGAACATTGCCGTGCCTTCCAAATATTTTGACAGACATTAGTGCGATTTGAATTTTAAGTGCGACAGGGACGTGCTCAAGTCCTGCCATTGATTTCCTTCCTTCATTTCCTTGACAGTTCTTCTTCGTCACCTTCGTGCGCACCGAGCACATTGTGAGCGAAAGCGAATTCAATGCCACGGCCGGCCTGGAGGGCGATGTGGACGTGAACGTGGAGGATTCAGGGGTGGTCACAGCCGAGCACCTGCTGCCCGCATCCTTTGTGGAACAAATGCGCGAGGCAGTGCCCACAGAACGTGTCCTATATCCGTCCTACTTGAGTAATTTTGGAGTCCTTATATTGATTGCGATTGCCGTAATTGCCCAACTCACGCATCTTACTAAGATATTGTTGCTGCTATCCATTGCAGGTGAGTTTTTTAAACAACAGACAATTACCTTTACTTTAACTATTCATTTGTCTTCGAAAAGCTCTGCACTGCTACTTCAATATATTCATCATGCAGGATCTATATTCCTTAGAAGATGATTTGGGACACCAACCGTTAGTTTGAAACTTTATAAACACATTTTTTGTATGATTAAATATATTTTTATTCCTTTCTCAGAATCATATCAACCCGTTACTGCACTTCGGGCCTTTTATTGGTGGCGGCTTTGGCGTTAAGTACATTAGCGAGACATGTAAGCATAATTTTGTATATATTTTGAATCATTATTCTAATTAAAGGAATATATTTAGATGGATCACGAGGATCGGGTGATTTTCAAGTGGAAGACAGAGGTGGCCGAGCAGAAGGAGACTGCCAACGACATGCGTCAGCGAAATGAGGCTTTAGTCTACAATGTCCTACCCGTTCATGTGGCGGAGCATTTCATGAAGAACACCAAGCGCTCCCATGACGATCTTTATTCCCAGAGTTATTCGGAAGTTGGAGTTCTATTTGCCAGTATGCCAAACTTTTCGGGTAATTTAAAGACACATTATTCTATTGATTTAAATTGGTAGTTAAATGAATATAATTTCCAGATTTCTATTCTGAGGAAACCGTCAACAATCAAGGCTTGGAGTGCCTGCGTTTCCTGAACGAAGTTATCTCGGATTTCGATGCGGTAAGAATTTACTTTTCAATAAGCTTTAGATTAAGCCTGATGTGATTTTTTGTTCTAGTTGCTGGAACTCCCTCAGTTCCAAGACATCATCAAAATAAAGACAATTGGCTCCACCTACATGGCTGCCAGTGGCATCAATCTGCAGCGTAACCTCCGCAACGACGCTCCCATTACCGAACGCTGGTCCCATTTGGCCGTCCTCGTGGAATTCGCCCTGGAACTGAAGCACGCCCTGCAAGGCATAAACGAGCAGTCGTTCAATCACTTCGTCCTCAAGATGGGCATCAATCATGGTCCAATAACGGCGGGTGTTATTGGTGCCCGAAAGCCGCACTACGATATCTGGGGTAACACGGTCAATGTGGCTTCGCGAATGGAGAGCACAGGCAAGGCGGGAGCCATCCAGGTCACCGAGGAGACATGCAACATCCTGCAAGAGTTCGGCTACACTTTCCTGCAACGCGGTCTTGTGGCTGTCAAAGGAAAAGGACAGTTGATGACCTACTACTTGCAGGTGAGTTAACTGGTTAGAGGGTTATTTTAGCCGGTCTTAGTTGTTTTTTGTATACTAAATCATTAAACCTTTCAGGGTAAATCACAGGCAAATTCAGAACCTGCAGCACCGACTTCCATTGAACTGCATGGTCCGGAATCGTCGGCTCTAGAATCCACCACCGAACTGGAGGTCTCCGACATCAAGACGCCCCTGCTGAAGGTGAAGGCGCAGGAAGCGTCGGCCGAGAGCGAGGGAATCGCACAGGAATCGAGTTTGGGAAACGGCAGTGCTGGCCAAGTGGGGGAATCTCAATCTTTGCTAGAGTAATTTGCTAAAATGCTTTCTATTAGCTTTTGGTTTTGTATGAGAATGCATCTTAGATTCGGCCTGAACGATTGGGTGTACGAATGTGTTTTGGGTGAATGAGTTAGTGAAACAATAGTTAACTGTTACTAAGCTGTTATACTTGCTATAAATTTGGGTTTGCCTCAGTATTCGTGTGATATTCTATGCCATGTGCAGAAATTTATGAAACAAGAAGAAACAAAAAACAAAAACCAAAATTCTAATTTAGTTAACTTTATACATTTGCTTTCCAAAAGTTTGTAAACTGTGTACCTAAGAAGAAGAAATATATTTAACTTTAAAGTATATTCGACTACGATTAAGTATTTTAATTATTGTGAATCAGTTTTTGTTTTAAACAAAATTGTTATCTCCTTTCCAAGAACTGTAATATATAAGAGAACCACTTTGCTTTATATAATAATCGGTGTGTAGTTGAGTAGGACAACTAAACCAACCACTTTGCATCTGAATGTGTAAAATATAAAATATATTCGCCTAAATTATAAAATTACGCCAAGTCCTAAACTACATGGTTACATAGAACATCAAGTTGAGAATCCGAATCCCACCACAAATAAATGCAGCCCACAAGCGAGTCCAAATAGCAAAAAAGAAACTAACTATAAATATTAGTTAAATAAATGAAATATCGAAATATATTAAATGCAATAGACATCACTTAAAATAATGTAATAATCCTGGGTCTAGAATACATGTACACCTTTATATATATAATTAAATAGTTTTAAACAATATATATACTGCATCGCATGCTTATTAGAAAATTTCAACGAATTAGCAAACAACAAACGAACTTACATAGAAACTATAAATGGTTAAAGAAAATCTAGTTAAAATCGGTATTTATGCGTATACCACCTGTCTCTTCCCTCGACAAGTTTCCTTTTTATTCGATGGCTAAAAGCATGACAATCAAGACGAGAAAAACTGAATCAATGATTGGGTTAGCTTGAAAATTTCCTAATACCATCCACTGGTTAGCTAAAACACACTTAACAAATGTTTACTAACTTAATTTTATTCAACAAATTTTGGGGATGCTTTAAATTTTGTCTATACCTGTTAGATGTTGTGTTTTAAGCTATGGCCATGAAATACATTAAGCATTTGCAATTTTCTATTTTTTTTCAAAAACAAATTAAAGTAAAGTAATTAAAGTAAGCAAAAAGAAACAACTAAATGGAAAACAACATACCAAACAATTAGCAAATTATAGTAAAATAAATAAATAAATAATATGTATGGGTGTTTTATTTTGTTAGGGGTTGTTTTGTGTTTGATACACGGTTTAATTTGCATTACAAATGCAAAAAAAAGATAGAATATAAACTTTGTTTTAGAAAACGAGAAGATTCAAACAATCGCGCCAACGTTAACGAAATTTTGAGCAAAAGAACGCATGTATGAGTGACAAACTGTAAAGAAAGTTTACTACATTCAGCTTATTTTTAGACGCCCTAAAATGACCAAGATCTCTTCTCAACGAAACAATTTCACCTAAAACATTAAATTAAAATTAAGTTTTACGAATAAGTATTTTTACATAGAACAGCTGGTGGTAGCAGTGGGAACGCGAAATTTGTCGATAATTTTGCAGCCCTGGAGGGGTTTATCGTTATCGTCGACCCATTTTTCGATAGCAAAAAAAACTGCAAAAAATCTAAATTCTCGGCGTAATTAATTAGTAAATAGCGTAGTTAAGCATAAGGTGAGTAGCCCCGGGGAGCCCCGCAAAATCCCTCTCACCGTCCGACTAGTCAGCTGTGAAATTGCCCGATGGCAAGGCCACCGAGCTGCGGCCCCCACGCATAAAGTGAGCGAGCGAGCTATGCGATTATGCCAAAACCAAAAAGCAGGCACCTCTGTCGACGTTGAGGGTCGTTTGCCTGCTAACGCTGCCGTTGTTGTTGTTGTTGCCATTTTGCCAAGTAACCAAACGTTAATCCTGACCCTTTCCCATTGGAAATCCAATCCATCCAATCGACAGCCGCCCACAACCACATCCACTCCAGACGGACCCAGGACCCCAGACACAGTCGCGATGTCGCTTAAGCCGAAAATAGTGGAGTTTGTTGACGTCTGGCCGCGCCTGCGCTGCATCGCCGAGTCGGTGATAACACTCACCAAGGTGGAGCGGTCGGTGTGGAACACAAGCTTCAGGTGAATATGCCAATAAATGTGGCCATCAGGGGAACAGCATCGGTGGAATCACTAGCACTTGGTCTTCTTCCATCAGTGGAATAGGTCTTGACATTTTCGAGTCACGTGACATTAAGATACATCGCTCCTATTATCAGTCTTTGGTTCGAAAAGGAAATATCTTTCCTTAAGAATATTATGAGGCTTTAAATAACCTAAATATTGTGACTCATTGCTAAAAAAATGTCCTGCAGCAAGCGTCATAATATTAGCTACATAAGTGATCAAAAGTGATCAATGAATAGCAGAAATAGTGTAATCTCTATGCATATTATAGGTTCAGATAATCGCTATTGATAGGTAATACATGTTGACTTTTTGATTAAAAAGTATTTCCCGAATCATCTAGATAAGTGCAATGCTTTTTTGGCTCTGATAGAGTAGAGTAGAGTAAAGAAACGTTGATAGTTTCCCCCTTTTCTGGTCCATTTGTTTATCAGAAGACAAGTGCTATATTTTTCGCCGCTGCTGTTCGTACAATATACAAGTGTGTGCAGCGTGAGTTGCCAAAATCGAATTGCTAAAAAAAAACACGCACTAACACATCGCTGTTCTCAATCATCTACCGAAACGTATAGCGATGTTTACACGCTGTGCGTGGCACAGCCGGAACCGATGGCCGACCGGCTCTACAGCGAAACAAAGCACTTCCTGGAGCAGCACGTCCAGGAGATGTTGACTAAGAAGGTGCTCACCGACGAGGAGGGGAGGCCTGATCTGCTGCAAAGGTACTACACCACCTGGATGGAGTACAGCCAAGGCATCAAGTACCTACACCAGTTGTACATGTAAGGAGATCCATTAAATAATCAGAAACTTTAATCAAAATGTATGCTTTACAGCTATCTCAACCAGCAGCATATTAAAAAGCAGAAGATCACCGACACGGAATCCTTCTACGGCAACCTTTCTAGCGACGCCGCCGAGCAGATGGAGATCGGCGAGCTGGGCCTGGACATTTGGCGGTTGTACATGGTCGAGTATCTGGCCAGTGAGCTTGTGCGTCACATTCTCGAGGGCATCGCTGCGGACAGAGCCAGCAACGGAAGCCTGGACCACCACCGCGTGCGCATTATCAACGGAGTGATCCATAGCTTCGTCGAGGTGCAGGACTACAAGAAGACGGGCTCGCTGAAACTCTACCAGGAGCTCTTCGAGGGTCCCATGCTGGAGGCGAGCGGGGCTTACTACACCGACGAGGCCAACAAGCTGCTGCAGCGCTGCTCCGTTTCCGAGTACATGCAGGAGGTGATCCGAATACTGGAGTACGAAAGTCGGCGTGCCCAAAAGTTTCTGCATGTCAGCTCCCTGCCAAAGTTGCGCAAACAGTGCGAGGAGAAGTTCATCAACGATCGGCTGGGCTTCATCTACTCGGAATGCAGTGAAATGGTGTCGCAGGAGCGCCGCCAGGATCTCCGAAACATGTACATTGTCCTCAAGCCCATACCCGACAACTTGAAATGCGAGCTAATCACCACGTTTCTCGAGCACATCAAGAGCGAGGGCCTGGCCACGGTATCCTCGTTAAAGGGCGAAAACATACACATCTCTTTCGTTGAAAACATGTTAAAAGTCCATCAAAAGTACCAGGAACTCATCGCCGACGTCTTCGAGAACGACTCGCTCTTCCTCAGTGCGCTGGACAAGGCCTGCGCCAGCGTGATCAACCGTCGCCCCACCGAGCGGCAGCCGTGCCGCAGTGCCGAGTACGTCGCCAAGTATTGTGATACGCTTCTAAAGAAGTCCAAGACATGCGAGTCGGAGATCGATCAAAAGCTAACCAACAACATAACCATATTCAAGTACATAGAGGACAAGGACGTCTACCAAAAATTCTATAGTCGTTTGCTGGCAAAGCGACTTATCCATGAGCAGAGCCAGAGCATGGATGCGGAGGAGGGAATGATTAATCGCTTAAAGGTACTTCACTTGAACTGGTTCTCAACCGCTTAGAATCTAGATTTTCAATTTGTTGATAATGGCTGTAACAAAAGGAAAAAGGAGAAATACTTTATTTCAAAGATAATCCCATACAGATAAAATAATCTATTTCAAAATGAACTTGATAACTGAGCGTACTGACCTTTCCTAATTGGCTTAATAAGTATTTGCCTTTGATAACTAAAAATGATTTATACTTGAAATTTATATATCATTAGTGAGCAGGTATTTTTGATAACTGCTCTTTATCAAACCAGACCTATTCCCTTTCTAATTTTCTTAATCATTTACTTTAACAGCAAGCTTGTGGCTATGAATTTACAAATAAACTGCATCGCATGTTCACGGACATTTCGGTATCTACAGACTTGAACAACAAGTTTAACACTCACTTAAAGGACAGCAACGTGGACTTGGGTGAGTTGGATACTATTTCCAATTCCAATTTAGTTATTAATCAAAAATCATATTTGTTTTTTTAGGCATTAATCTTTCGATTAAAGTACTCCAAGCGGGGGCTTGGCCTTTGGGATCAACGCAAGTTATACCTTTTGCAGTGCCCCAAGAGTTTGAGAAATCCATCAAGATGGTAGGCTATAATATCATTTAACTTTTATATCTTATTCTAATACATTATCTCTTCAGTTTGAGGACTATTACCATAAATTGTTTAGTGGTCGCAAACTTACCTGGTTGCATCACATGTGCCATGGCGAACTTAAGTTGAGTCACTTGAAAAAGTCGTACATCGTGACGATGCAAACGTACCAGATGGCGATAATTCTGCTATTTGAAACTTGTGACAGTCTGAGTTGTCGGGAAATTCAGAATACCCTACAGCTAAATGATGAAACGTTTCAGAAGCATATGCAGCCAATGATTGAGTCCAAGCTGTTGAACGCCAGCTCAGAGAATCTCGCCGGGGAGACTCGAATTGAATTGAATTTGGATTACACAAATAAGCGTACAAAGTTTAAGATTAGCTCGGCTTTGCAAAAGGAAACTCCGCAGGAGGTTAGAATTATATTGTTTTTTATGTCAAAGAACTTAATTAACTGATTTTGTGTTAAACAGGTGGAACACACTATCAATTCTGTGGACGAAGATCGAAAATTGTTCCTGCAGGCTGCCATAGTAAGAATAATGAAGGCGCGAAAGGTCTTAAAGCACAATGCCTTAATACAAGAGGTAAGAATTGCTTTCTTCCTTACGATCTGATTATAATTTTATATTTCTCTGTAGGTTCTCTCATTATCAAAGGTTAGCTTTACGCCCAATATTGCAATGATAAAGAAATGCGTGGAATCGTTAATTGACAAACAATATATTGAACGAACTGCAAATTCTGGCGATGAATACAGCTACATGGCTTAGACTGCGACAGAGATTATTTAATCTAAAAATTAATTAAATCGCCCCAGACCACATAAAAGAAACCCCATAAATACAAAGAATAATTGTTAATCAAGGCGGCTTATTATCTTTTAAAATCAACTCATACATAGACAGGATATCAGAAAATATTTAAATTAGAGTGTTTTAACAATTCCTAACACGAACAATTTAAAGGAAAATTAAAATGAAAGAATTTAAGTCTTATCTGATCTTCTCGTTTCGTCTTATGATCTGTAATGAAAGATGTGTGTCGAAGAACCGATGTTACTGATACTTTTAATTTAGTTTAGTTAGTTTCCCCGATTTGATTTAATGCGTGCGTCCATTACATTTGTAGATATATTCCTTTTGTGTTATGTATATTTATCTGGTTTTATGCACCCACGCACAAAGCAGACTTGCTGGAGAATGTATAATAAAACACAAATAGCAAATATTCTGCGAAAGAATTCTTACCACTGTAAATTCTGGTCCGTATCCTTGAATTGTTTTTGAAAATGGATAGCCTAGCCCAAATGGTAATTAATGTCTGAATCCGAAAGATTTAATCTTAGAACTTGCAATAAAAAGTTTCTTTTTTTTATTTTTCAAATTGAATTCCATGCTATTCTTTTATTTCATTTCATTTACCCTCTCAAATACAATTGTTAAATTTCAATGTTTAAAATGATTTTCGTGTTTGTTTCCTTTAAAAAATTATATATTTGTTTCCTATTTGCAGTTGCGTGTGTTTGCTATGGTGTGACTTTTATATTTCATTTGCCTTTCGTTTATCTGTTTATCTGTCATTGTTATTGTAATTTGTCATTTAAATTGGAATAATTTCTTAATGATAATCCAAATACTTTTTAATGGGAATATTTTCCGAAATTGCGCGAGTTTTTGGTTTTAGATAGGTGAAGAAACAGATTTTAGTTGAGTAGTTAATAGCTTCATTGGCCTTTCATTATGCGAAATGCAAAATGCAAAATGCGAAATGCGAAATGCGATTTTACTTTCACTTCTCGAATGTTAAAAAATAAATCTATTTTTTTGTATATTTTTATGACTCCCAGTTATTATTTAGTTGTCTATACCATAAATCGTTTTGTGTTCTGTAACCATTTAGGCTATTCCTTTGCCAGAGGATCCAAATATTTTAGATACAATACAATATCTATATAAAAAGTACACAAGGGCCATGGATTATATCTGTTTTTTAATCATTTTATTCCGTTTCAAGCTACTTTTCTAAAAAATATATTCAGTAATGTTAATTCAAATAAATGTACATATATCATAATTATAATAAATACCAACTTGCTATAGCATATAATATAATTCGTTAATAATACTTTCAACTTTCTCTGGGGGGGGCCAGCTCCTGCTCATAAAATGCTGCCAAACTGCATTCATCGTTGGCTTCTCATTGAGTGTTAATAAAAAATATGTTATCTCCCATATATATTTATATATATCTATATATAATTTTTCAGTTTTTTTATTTGTAATATTTAATGACTAGTAAACGTTTACGACTTTGTTGTTGTCTCTTATTGCATTTTTCTTCTCCAACTAGCCAAAAAATGATTATGCTCAAAATTTGAGAAATGCTTTCTCTGGTAAAATCGTTTTGAGCACGGATCTTGCTTTTTAAGATTATGTTTTATGTTTGTTTTTTTTTTTGTTATTAATTTCGAGTTTGTTATTATTATCAAACATTCTTTGAAATGTGGAGGGCTTAACTTCATTCTTTTTCAGTTGTTGGAAACTAAATGCGTATTCGAATTCGTATTATTGTGTCTCAATATAGATAAGTTGTTGGATAATTGGCAGGCTGGGTCCACAAATCAATCTGGATTGAAACGAACCCCTCTTTAATTGCAACCTGCCCATGTACACCTGCTAATCCAAGTTACCAAAGACCTGCCAACAACATTCAACAAGAACTGATTTTAATAACATATCGTAATTGTAAGTAATTTCTCACAAAAGGAGCTCGAAGTATCAAACGTCATCGTCATAAAGTAAGTAAAGGTGTCTCTAGAACCCTAACGGCTCAGTTATAGTCCAAACTATGTATATAGAGCTCATATCCATATCCATATACGTACAAGTATATATAAATTCAGTGCTTGTATAAGTTGTAAATTTCTTTCTTTGCCCATCGTTGAGTGCATATTCGAGTTGTATTTTGTGTATTGTTTGTATTGTTTACTTGTAGTTTTACGGCCATGTTGTAATAATTGCAATAATTTGTTTGGCTTTTGGCAAGATCAAGGTCTGAGGCGTGTCTGACTGCTTGTGAATGTGAAATACCGTTTGCATATGTTTCAATTTAAATTTCATTGTTTCCATTATATTTTCGTTTACGTTAACATTTTCCTTTGTTTCACGCTTTATATTCATTTTCAGTCTTTACGATTCACGGCTTTTGTGCATTTGAATTATTCAGTTTTACTCATTACTCATTACTCATTACTATATGACCGATATACGATACGATGTGTATACAAAAATTGCTTCAATTGTGTTCCAAGGTGAACAAACAAACGAACACGAGCGTGAGAAAGATTTACTGATCAGATGAGCAGGTGAGTGACTGAGTGACTGGGTGACTGGGTGAGTGGGTGGGTGCAACGATAAACTCTCAACTTGCGACCCGATTATTACGTTGTGGGGTGTGTGTTTAAATGTGCTGGGTTATTATCATTTTCGATGCTATCCATATGCTGTTTTGTTTTTTTAGGGAACATAAAAGTGGGCAGTGCTTTGGCTCGATATATAAAATTTATCTATTGATCCAACGAGGCGGTTTTCGTGCGTTTCCAAAAGGATTTGAAGAGGCCCTTCTTTTTGGTTTTAGTGGTGGTGGTGGTGGATGCGCCAGCGGCTCCATTATCCTTGCGACCATTATCCTTTCGCTTGGTGGAACCTTTAAACGATGAAATATGTTAAAAAAGGAGTTTAATTTACGCTAAACTATTCTTTACCTGTATCGAATTCGTAGGCATGCTTACTGTTGCTGTCATCCATGGGTTGATCGCAATAGGCCTTGTGCTTTCGCTCCTTGTTGTTCTCTGGATGGGGTTTAGCAAATCAGTTTAAGTTCTTTTGATCCTGTTTGGGGACTTACTTTTCTTGGTGATCAGTAGACTGGTCACTCGACGAAGCGCCTCTCGAGGTGACTTGTTTAAAAAGGAAGGCGTCAGATTTGGCGGCAATGTGAGCGGCTTGCGGGACTGTCCAGTACCCGACATGCCTGCCGGGTTGTCCCACACTCGAACGGAAGCCAATCTATCGATATTCTCGGTTGAGGCCGGACGCATTCCCCTTTGCTTGGGATACCAGCCACGAGCTGGAGCTCCGGTCATCCGCAGCATTTCGTTGGAGGCCAAGGCATGGTTGATCGAACGCTGGCGACAGATTTGGGCAGTTCCATAGTTTCCACCTAAAGCCCAAAAAATTATAAAAAGACATGTAGAAAAATGTAAATTTTCTTGTTACCTTTTGGAAACATTAAACAAAAATGATGAACAAAAATGTATTACCACAAGCTGACTCACCTCCTATACCCATAATGGAAGTGCCCATATTGATGCTATTCGATGTGCTTGATCTGGGCGCTGTGCGAACGCCGCTAACCACAGGCAGCGGTTCGTTTTGGCGTCGATATGGCGTACGTGGTATGTCACAGCTAAATGAATATAGAAAATTGAGATTCTATTAAGATATTTCGAGTATTCCGTTTACCCTCTGGCAAAAATTGGCGTTTCAGGAAGACTACATGAGGTTTGCAGGCGGTGCTCCTCGCGCGGCGACTGCTTCAGGCTGCGCTTGGTGCCGTAATTGATGTAACGTCGCTGGTACGACCCGGATCCACAGGCCATGCCATCGACGGGAGGCGGAGGTAGTGGGGGCATGGGACCCAGGCCAGTGGGCGTAGTGATTCCGCTGCCACCGCCGCTACTATAGTGGCCAAACAACTTGGGCGAACGTTTGCGGTACTGGGAGTCGATGCTCCAAGACTTCATGGTATTCGCCGAGTGGCCACCGGTCGCCCGATGTGGCGGAACCATCGGTGGACCGGGTAAGCCCTCCACAAAGCTAGCCGACTGGTGGGCTGGAGCCGGCGGCGGAGGCAGCTCATCGTTAAAGTGCCGCACTGCAGCCACGTTGTCGCGACTTCGGCGAGTATGGCTGTTGCTGCTATGCACCGTGGCTCCCGAGGCGGTGGCATGCACCTCCACCACGGTGGTACCGCGGTTCGGTGGCGGGGCACTAGCTGGCAGTTCCATCTGCTTGCGGGGCTCCACAGGCGATGGTGGAAGCGGAGCATCATAGTCAAACATATCTGGATTAGAGCATGGCGGCGATGGAGGCAACGGTCCAAAGCTTGGCAACTGGGACAGTAACATTTCCTTGGCGCTCTCGGACTTGTGAACGCCGGGTCGGAATTCCAGCACCCGTTTGGCGTGCAACTCCGCAGCTGTGGCAGCTGCTGCGGCGGATACCGCAGCTGCACCTCCGGCTGCTGCAACAGATCCATTGCTGTTCGCTGGTTGGCCGACAATGGGAATATCTCCACGCAGCAAGGCGCTGATG
This sequence comes from Drosophila vallismaia, assembly GCA_035047325.1. NCBI lineage: Eukaryota > Metazoa > Arthropoda > Insecta > Diptera > Drosophilidae > Drosophila > Drosophila vallismaia. The sequence continues at coordinate 8,974,583 of JAWNPU010000090.1, read as the reverse complement.
TTGTGCTCGATTTGCTTGAGCGGAGCACATCCGTAGCTAAAGTCGGACAGCTCTTCGTCCTCCTCGAGAGTGGGAGCCAGATCCGTGTGGGGAGTGGTGGCGTTTGAAACCCGCAAATCTGAAAGGGATATACTTTCTATGTGAAGTTTTATATATATTTTTAAACACTTACCATTACCATTGTAGGCATACATATCGTAGCTCCCGTTCCCGTTAAGGCGTGCTTCGTCAAACTCCTCACTACTGGAGGTATTGTCCGGCATGGACTCCGCACTAAGTCGCTTTTCGGTCAGCATAGCCGTTTTGCTCTTAACCGGCTTTCCGAGGCCCAGCTGGTCGGGAGCCTCGGCAATGTCCAAGGAAAGAGCAGCCCGTTGGGCGGCGGCCATCTCCAAGCCCCGGCGTGTGTGCATCGCATTGGCCTCGCACTCCTTGTAGACGAAGTTCATTTCGACGGGAGGAGGTGGTGGCGGAAGGTTAACTGGGACTGGGGCTGCATCGCTCTGCTCACTGTCGCTGGTATAGAACTCATTACTGATGGCTCCTGCTCCTCCTCCTACTACACCCGATCCGGATCCAGATCTCTCGCCCAGCGACGGACGCGGTGGCTTCGGTATACTGAACACATCGGCGGCACGCGGCGGCTTCTTGGCGGTGGAACGACGGATAACAAAGGTTCCCTTGCCCAGCATGCTTTGCTCGTTGTACACAAAGCTATTGTTGAACTCATCCAAGTGTACAGTACGTTGTTGCTGCTGCATCACCAATTTAAAATAATATTGTTTATTTTTAGGAAGTGATAGAAGTAGAAACCTTTTACCTTTTTCGAGGCACCACCTGTGGTCTTCTTTGAGGATCCAGATTTCTTTTTATTGCTCTTAAAGTGAATCTCCCAGGCAACACCGTTCTGCTTGACGGGGGTGAGATCCGTGGAGATGGTGGACTCCTCCAGCGAATCCTCGGAGTAATCGTCCTGCCTGACAACCGACTTGGAAATGGCAGCTGGCGAGGCCTCGCCGCTGGAGGTGTGCTGCGATCCGGACGAGGAGCTAGCCGAGCTGCTGGATTGTGGATTCAGCATGTGGCACACCTCCTTATGCTTCTCGACCGAACTGAGCAGTCGCTTGCCACGCGCCCCATCTCCTCCGCCGCCCGCCTTACACGAGGGCCCCGGATAGATGGTCACCGGATGTTCATTGACGATGGGCTCCGGCAATTTGGCCAGGTTTCCCCTAAGCACTGCATTGTGAACGGCACTGATGTCGATGCCCAGCACGTTGCGTTCCCCGTTGCAGCTGCCCGGGTGCCGGATGGCTGCCAATCCACTTGAGCCGACGGAATGGCCGACGGAAGCTCCGCCCAAGTTGGACGCCCTGGCCCCGCAACACGGCAAACTCGAGTAGTTGGAGTTGGTGGCCGGAGTCGAGTTGGCGCTCCGTGCCTTTGGCTGTGGGTTCACAGAAACCCAGAAACGCAGAAGACGAGACAAGTGATGGCGATGGGTTAATTGGTTTTCCATTAGCCGACGCATCCCCACTCCGCCAAACCACATACTCACCAGCGTCGTCTGTATGAGGGGCGTCGTCGTTTCCTGCCCGTTTTCAACCTCAGATAATTTTGTTAGGTTCTCGGCCGTGCCATCTACCTCGTTGAAGCTGCCCTCGGGCACGGTGTCGGTGCTGGGTGTCTGTGGCACATCCTCGGAATCCTTTTTGGACATGCTGCCGAGTCAAGGTTCGAAGTTGATTAGTTGAGGCATATTAATATTGGGTGGGTTAGTTGATTAAAAATTTAATGGAAATGTGAAGTTGAGGGTTAGGCATTATGTTAAAAAATTATACTTTAATTTAGATTTAGGTTTATTGATTAGAATATGTTTAAAATTAGTCTTAAATCTTTAAGAAAATGTAACAAAACCAAGTCATTTCTATGCAATTTTACTTCATTTTCGCAAATCTAAAAATTATTTGTAGATGAACTCATTCCCTTTGAGTAAAGTAGTTCAAAGGGAAGATGTCTGGTAATCTGCTCCCAATTAGGTTAAGATAAAGCTATAAATCTCGGCAAGTGGTTTTAAGAATGATATAATTACTTACTTTTTGCGACTGAGACTCATGTAGCCGTCGTCCTCGGACTGATTCTCACCACTGTTGCTATGCAAGGCCACCGGTTTCGTTGCTGCCTCCTCGAACTCCGAAATGATGTCGTCGAGAACTTTGATGGGCTCAGGTATGTCATCCATGGAGATGGGCTCCTGTGAGCACTGCAACTGCAACTGCAGTGGATCGGCGCTGCAAAAGGACGAAATTGATGGAGGTTTTTTTAATTCATAAATTGATTTACATTTACACTTGGAATGTCATGGAATTCGAGGGCATCCAAAATTTAAGATCAATTTGATTGAAATCAATTTTTAATTCAATTTATTTTAATTTAGAATCTTTTTTATCAGACTTTAATACAATATCTACAATAATTTAGAATTTGAAAAGATATAAAAAGAAGATTTTTTTTACTTTTTTGACAAAATTTTCCAGTACTCCTGTTTTTTTTTTTAGAAATATTATTCAAATAATATATATTTTAACTAATCTTATTCATAAAAAATAATCAAAATCAAGTATATGGTAAAAATATACAAAAAGTAGAAATTTTATATTAAGTTTCATTGTTTAGCTTAGCAGTGTTTGAATTTTTTTCCAGAGGATTTTCTGATTAGGGATTAACAATTTGATTTAATTTCAGTTAAAAGTCGCGACATACTTTTCCCTTTGTTGGTCACTTCCAGCAGCATCCCCATCTCCGGTTTCATGGCTATTGGACTCGGCTTCAGCCTCCACCTCTGCTTCTGTCTCCGCCTCCGCCTCCGCTTCAGCTTCAACCTCCAGAGAATCGGTGTCCAATGCGGGCTGGGAATCTGCCATCGTCGGTGGACCAGCAGCAGCTGCTGCCCCGAACTGCCCCGCCTCCAGATCGGTCTCCGTGTCGTTTGAATCGCGTGCGCCACACGATTCAGATGCCGTTGCCATTATGCGATTTTCATTGAAACCATCGACGGGAGACCTCTGCGGTTTCTTTTTTTTTTACTTATTTTTTTCTGTTTTTTATATTTTTTTTTGTTGTAAATTTCGTTGATTATGAAAATGTAATCAATGCGCCCACTGCCTCTGCCTCTGCCTCAGCCTCGGTCAGCGCCGCTGTCGACGTTGCTTTGTTGTCTTCTGCCACAATTTTCATCTATGCAGCGGCAGCATGTGAAAGTGATTCGCGATGCTTTTATTTATTCGATTTCTTTCACTCGGCGTCCTCTGGTCTCCGTTTTCAGGTCATTAAATTCGTCATCGAAATGCCGATGCTAGGGGGGGGAGGAAATGAAAAGAGGGGGTGGTGCAGGTGGTGAGAGATAGTCCGCTGTAAGTCGTCGCCTTTGGCGCTATTAATAAATAATTAATATTGATTTCGTTGGCGTGATTCCCAATTAGGAGCTATTAGCCAGGCGTGCAATGCAAACAGTTTCTGATTAGGTGGAGAATCGTGTATGCGGATATTAAAACTGACTTGGGCAGGATAAGCTTGTGGCAGGAAGTTCGTGCAACTCCCTAACCTATCAAAGTTGACCTTTGTTCGTGTCTGGTTATTATCATAACCTTTGTTATACCTTCGAAGCACGCATTATAATGAGTGGCCCAGAAACCTATACAGAAAGGATATCCTACTATTCAACTCAAATATTTAAATTGTATTTCCTTCGTTTTTTTGCAGAGAAAAATGCTGAAACCATGTGCTCATATTTAGACAGGCAGGAATTTTTGTATATACCAATAAATCCTTGGCACTGTTATGGCTTGCCTGGCTCGTTGTCGTTGCGCTCTTTGTTCTTATTTAAAAACCGCTTACATTAATATCGCATTTACACAAAAAAGAGTTAAAAAACACAATCCAGGCAATTAAAAACTGTTCAACCAGAGACGTTTTTTGTGCATTGATTTTTCACAGAACAGAAGGTGGTGCGAGGAGGTGCGAAAAATCAACAACAGCAAAAACAACAAGTGAGAACAAGAACAAGAAAGTGTGGGAGAACACTATTCGCTTCTCCCCATCTTCATTCATATTTTCTATACACTTTGAGGTCCCGCTGAGAGGAGTTTGAGTCAGGCGCATTCACACACAATTCCACAATTCCACGATGCCCTCCCACGCCACCCACCTCCTGTGCTAGACACACACACTCTCTTTGTGAGGCTATATATAAACACGTTTTTTTTTTTTTATTATTCGCTTGAGCTAAACAAAAAGTTTTTGCATTTGCAAACTGGGTTGGCCTAAAAAATGGGTAAATGCGAATTGAACGGATGCAGATGCGATGGAAATAAAAGTTTGCCATTTTTAAGTTTCTAATACGGGCAAAATTCATTTCCGGTGTTATCGGCGACTGTCTATAGAAGCCGAGCCGAGCTCGCAGCCAACCAACCGAACCACCCACCCACCCACGCACACACACGGGCAACTTTGTCTAGATGTAAAATTTACTGCTGCGGCTACGTCGGCGTCGCTGCCTCTCTTCGGCTTCCTTTCCTTTGCTTTCCTTTACTGAATGAAGTTTCTGCAGGGAGTCTGGAATCGATTTTTTCACATGCAGACACTGGCAAACACATCCAAACACACCAACGCCAACGCCAACGCACACACAGCGAAGCCAACTGATTTTTTTGCGTTTTTGCCTAATAATTACAGCTGAAAGCTCTCGCGTTTGCCACTGCCAAAAGGTCAAATCAAGAGTCTTCCAATTGGAAGCCCTGCTAAAAATAGACTAATCCCAATCAGAGAACGGCCTGACGGGCTAACGGGCCAACGGGCTGTGAGGGGGTGGCAATTGTAGCGACAGACGCCGCGGCGACGCTAAAACAACGGTACAGAGGTAACAGCGGTAACAGCGGCGGGCGGCTTGCCTTTTCAGCCGATGACAAAAACAGACGCGGGGGCAATTGCCGAGAATGTTCGCTTTTTGCAAATTACAAACACACAACACATATGCGTACCTACGCGCATTCCCGTTGCTTCGTCCGCGGTTACATTTACAACATTGCAACAACGATAGAGACGTCGGACAGTCCAATTTGAATCGTAATATTCTTATTCGCATATCGATGTTTACTTGTTTGGTCACTCACGTGTTTTGCAGCACTGTTTTTCGGAATTATTTAAACATAATTATTGTTATTATTTGTACTACTGTTAGTAACATTTCTTGTATATATTACATTAATAAGCAGAAAGATTAATAAATTTTTGAGTTAAAAAAGAAACTACAATTAATATTCTTTACTTAATACAATAAAATAGTATTACAAGTTCATTTATTTCACTAATTTATTCACTAATTTAATCATCTAATGAAATAAACCAAAATTACTTAACGTTTTAAAAGAATATATAAGCAGTTTTAATCAGAATAATAAGGCTTCCCATTATCTATGTCAGCCCGCCGATTATTTAACCCGTTTAAAAAGACCATCCCTAATGGGTCCACATAGCAAAGACTGAAACCCTTTAGGATTTTGAACTTTATCCCTTAGATATTTCAAAAACGTTGAGAAAAACATGTCACAGGGATAACAACTTTTAAATAGTATTATTCAAGAGACGTTATCGAAGACACACAATTTTGACTTTCTCTCCAGAATATAAAAAAAAAACACTAGGAAAGACGAGTCGACCGAAGGACTAGGAATTTTCAATTGAAAAGTAAAGACTAGCCAAAAAACCTCGGGTTTAATCAACGGAATAGCTCACCAATTATTATGGAGTACACACGGCAGCCATGTCCGATCAGGATTATTGAGGATTGCGGATGCGGCTTTATGATAGGATCTATTGGCGGAGCTATGTTTCAGTACCTGAAGGGATTTCGGAACTCTCCTTCCGGACTAGTTCGGGGTCTATACAACGGAATGGATTTGGTCAAAATCCGAACACCGGCAATCGCCGGAAGCTTCGCCCTCTGGGGGGCCACCTTTAGCACAGTAGACTGTGCATTGTCCCACTTACGTCAGCGCGAGGACTCTTGGAATTCTATTGTGAGCGGAGCAGTCACAGGGGGTATTTCAGCCGCTCGTAAAGGGGTTCTGTCCATGGCCAATGGAGCCTTCACGGGCTGTTTGCTGCTGGCTATGTTAGAGGGAGCTGGAGCCGCAGTTGCCACCATTTATGCAGCTGCTGATCAGTTGGAGCAAAGGCGTCCCCAGTGGGAGCGGGCTGGACTTGAAGCGCCGCCATTAGACTCTGAGGGTCAGGACTTTGTCTTGGCAGATTTTGATCGTGTTCTGGATAAGTGTCGTACCTACAGGGATTCCAACAAGACAGTCCACAATGCAAAGCCATCCTACTCCCTAGTGGAGCTGGTCAAGCTAGCCAATATTTTCTAAACCATTGCTCCTGTTTGAGCAGCTTTTCGATAACTTTTTATCCATTCTGATTTCAAAATTTGCGCGTATTTTTTTGGAGTTATCCGTGATCCTCAATGTTCCTATTATATAGAAGTACTTTCAGACTTTTTGTCATATTTTGTACTAGCAATAAATTATTTTCCAATTCGTACCTAAAATACAAACGCACATCTACATTAGAGGAAGTTATCCTGATCACAACTTTTCGATAACTTTTTATCCATTTTCATTTAAAACTTGGCGCGTATTTTTTAGGCATTATCCGTGACACTCGATGTTTCCATTATATAAAAGTACTTTCAGACTTTTTGTCATATTTTGTACTACCAATAAATTATTTCCCAATTCGTAACTAAAGTGCAAACTACTATATAGAGGAAGAAGTTATCCGGATCACTTTTCGATAACTTTTTATCCATTCTCATTTCAAAATTGGCGCGTATTTTTTTATGCGTTATCCGTGATCTTCGATGTTCCCATTATATAAAAGTACTTTCAGACTTTTTGTCATATTTTGTACTACCAATAAATTATTTCCCAATTCGAAACTACAAATCAGGAAATTATCCTGATCCCCGCCCGGGGACAGTCAGGACCCGCCCCAAGTCTATTCTCATTTCTCGACCACACATCAAGTGTATTTGCTTTTATATAAACTTAAGCGTATCATCATTTAGTTGATTTATTATGTGGTTGTGTTTTAATGTTATACAATTAATAATCAAAATTTCTTTAATGGTTTGTGTTTTCATTTGATTAAAACACTACCAGCGGCCGTAGGTGTTGCTTCAGGTGCCGAGCTGGATCTGGATGTTGTCTCCGGGCGCTCCACTTTGTTCTAGTTGTCTCCTCCCTCTCAGCCAGCTGCACATGGTTTTTGTTTAGTGTGTGTGGGGGGTTGGTTGGGTGGCGAGTAGTCGTGGTGGCGGTAAAGATGGTCGGTCGCTTACAATTTGTCCAAGTACTGGGAGAGATCGGGCAGACCCTCCTTGAGACCCTTGCGCTTGCGGGTGTCTTGCACGATGGCGTAGGGCTTGCTGGCGGGCTCGCACGGATCACCGGGCAGGACCTGCCAATGGTCGAACACGCACTGAGGGAAGGCCTGGCCTCCGGTGTTGGAGCGCAGATCGGCGGTGAAGCCGAACGACTCGTTGACGGGCAGGTAAGCCTTGACAACGAACATGGGGGTGCCGACCACCTGGTTCTCCTCGAAAACGTGGCCACGACGCCTGTTCAGGACACCGTAGATGCCACCGACGGCAACCTCGGGACACTGGATCTCGCACAGATAGACGGGCTCCATGAGGCGGGGCTGGGCGGTAATGGCAGAGGCGTACAGGCAACGACGGGTGGTTGGAATGATCTGGCCACCTCCACGATGGATGGCATCAGCGTGCAGGGTCACATCGTAGATGTTGAAGCGGACACCGCGCATGTTCTCATCGGCCAGGATACCCTCCTTGGAGGCCCACTGGAAACCAGCGACCACGGAGTCCTTGATTTCGTTCAGGTACTGCACGGACTTGGTGCAGTCGAGGACGAAGTTGGGTCCGGTTCCGTCGGGACCGAAGCACCAGATCTTACGGGCCTCGGTGACATCGTAGTCGTACTTCTCGGACAGGTAACGGGCACGGGCCTTGAACTCGTCCTTGGCGGTCACATCGCCGTTGTCAATGTCCTCGGGCAGACCATCGGGCATGGGCAGGGCCTTCATCTGGAGACGGTTGTGCTTGTTGGGCGACTTGGACAGACACATCTGGTCGGATTCCTCCGACACGGTTTCACGGTAGGACACCACGGGGTCGGACTTCTTCAGGGGGATGCAAGCGTGATCCTCCTCCAGATCCTTCAAGCAGATCTCCAAATGCAGCTCACCGGCACCGGCAATGATGTGCTCGCCGGACTCCTCGATGATGCACTGCACCATAGGATCTGACTTGGCCAGACGCTTCAGACCCTCGACCAGCTTGGGCAGATCAGCGGGGTTCTTGGGCTCGACAGCTACACGCACGACGGGCGACACGGAGAACTTCATGACCTTCATGTTGTGGGCATCCTTGAAGGTGGTGATGGTTCCGGTCTTGACCAGGAACTGATCGACACCGACCAGACCGCAAATGTTGCCCGAGGGCACATCCTCGATGGCCTCGACGTAACGACCCATCATCAGGATTGTACGCTGGATGGCCTTCTCGTACAGATCCTCCTTCTTGCCGGGAGTGTAGTTGGGGCCCATGATGCGGCACTTCTGGCCGGTGGCCACCTTGCCGGAGAACACACGACCGAAGGCGTAGAAACGACCCTTGTCGGAGGTCGGCACCATCTTGGAGATGTACATCATCAGAGGACCGTCGGGGTCGCAGTTCTTCACGGCAACGGCGGCCTCATCGTCCTGGGGACCCTCGTACAGCATCTCCATACGGTACTTCTGGGCCACCACGGGCGATGGCAGATGGATGGCAATCATCTGGAGGAGAGCCTCACCGGCTGGCAGCCAAGTGCGCATGACAGTCTTCAGCAGAGCCTTGCCGTCCTTGTCCTTGTCCTCGTGCTTCAGGGTCACGCCGATCTTCTCGAGCAGCACGCCGATCTCCTCCTTCTTGTAGTTCATGATGGCATCGAACACCTTGTAGATGGGGTCCAGGATGTACATGCAGAAGGACCGCTTGTTGTCGACCTCCTTCTGCTTCTGCCACTTCTTGGTCTTGGCGTTGAAGAAGTTCTCACCCCACAGACTGGAAATTAGAATAAATTGATTGATTAATCAAAAGTATTACGTAATATATCTATTTTTTTTTTATCAATATTTTGTAAGCTTTTTTGTTTACTTTAATAAGCTTCATAATTCCTGTTATGATAATTATGCTCGCTAGTTTTCTTTATCGGCAAATCCAATCTATTTTTATTTACAAAAACAAATAAAAACCTTGAAATTGTAAATAAAAATAAAGTTGTTTTAGGGAAAAATAAGTGTTAGGATGCTGCCTTAGCATGACTCGTTGAGACATTAGGAAAGAGGTCCCGAGGCAGCGTTTCAACAGCTTCCTGGAGGATGCTCTGCTTCTATTTTTGTGGCACTTGTGGCGCCCTCAGCACGCGCGACTCTAAAGAGAATCACCCCCTAGGAGGCAATACTCCAAGATGCCGCACGCTCAACGTCACACGTTTTGTGCTAGAAGCGACCCAGTCCCAAATATTGAGAATTATTTAATAAAAACGTTTCCTTACCGGTTCATTAGCTTGACGACATCGATCTTGAACTTCTCGGAGTACATCTCAGAGAACTGCTTGAGGGTGAAGGCCCAGCCGTGCAGACCGGAACCGAAGCCCACGGATCCCTTGGAGGGGTCCACGCGCACCTCACCCATTGGGCCGCCGTCGTCGTTGTAGGTGGCAATGATGACGTTCACGTTCTCAACGATACGCTGGAAAGTCTGGTACAGCTCCTCGGCGTCCAGCTGCAGCTCCAGCAGTGCACGGTCCATCTTGTTCATGAACAGAATGGGCTTGATGCGCTCGGCAATAGCCTGACGCAGCACAGTCTCAGTCTGGACGCACACACCAGACACACAATCGACGACGACGAGGGCGCCGTCGGTGACACGGAGAGCGGCGGTCACCTCCGAGGAGAAATCCACGTGACCGGGGGAATCGATCAGGTTGATCAAGAAACCCTTGCAATCCTTCTCGCGCTGATCGGCATGGGTGATGAACACCAGATCCTTGTCTTCCACCTCGAAGTACATAGAGATGGCACTACAAAGGGGCAGTCAGTAAATGTGACAATGGGTGGAATGTGACCTGACACTTACGTCGACTTGATGGTGATGCAGCGCTCCTGCTCATCCTTACGGGTGTCGGTGAAACGGGTCTCACCAGCTTTGGCTCCGGCAATGATACCGGCCTTGGACACGAGAGAATCGGTCAGGGTGGACTTGCCGTGGTCTACGTGAGCAATCACAGACATGTTGCGGATGTTCCGCTTCTTGTCCATGAGGCCACGGATTTCGTCGACGGTGAAGTTGACCTAAAAAACAGAGCATAGTTAGATGTGTGTGTGTTATGTACAAGAACTCGTTCCCGACTGCATTTGTATGTAGTTATTAAAAATGGCGTCCTCACGCAAACATATGCACACTTTAAAGTCATGCCATGATGGACTTTGAGGTTAGATAAGAAACGAGAACCACTTGCGTCGTCGCCTATTCACAGAAAAATTCTATCAGCCTCACCCCCACACACTCACACAGCCGCAGCATCGGAATGTATATATTTAGAGGTGCCCGGCCCTGAGGCCATTTCACAACTTTCACCAATACATGTGTTTCAGTTTCTTGTGAAATTTCAATAGCAAACTGCATACGTCACTCTGAGCTCTTGCGTCAGTAGCTCCTCTTCTTTGTCTTGCATTTCACAACGGGACGGACCACACGCACACAGATGTAGATATACAGATATGGCTGCACTACATGGGTGCTCCTATATACGTCATATACATATGATTTTGGACAGGTAACCGTTGTCACGTCTACACTTTCTTGTCCAACCCTCGGGAAAGCTCGGACTAGGCAAATATTGACGCGGACATCTCGGCCAGGGCATCCTGCACCGCCTCAACCAGTTATTTTGCATAATTGCCACCTACCATTTTGGATGTTGCAGATTTTCTCGCGGACCAAAAACACTACACGCCTGCACCGGACGAAACTTGAGGTTGAAAAGATGGGGAAATCTAGGGTTGTCGAACATATGCAATTATATCGTTAAAATACTGTATATCGATATTTTCTTTTATTTTCGTGACTTGCAACATCGTTTTTCGTGCTTTGCAACACTTAAGCTAAAGATCAAGACTTCTGGCAACGCCTTCTGATTCTGTTTGTTTTTATTAGTACGATACACTGAAATAAAAAGGTACCACTAGCTGTATATTTCTATAAGGTTCTTCAAATGTCCTACTCTGCGTTTTAATACGCTTATAAAACAATCAACCATTTGATGGCCATTCCTCAACTGATTTCGAAAAGGAATAACGTTTATGAATCATTATTCCCCTTTGTCACAAATTGAAGGTTTTGAGTCACTCATTTGCAAATATTTCATACATTTTTCATCGGATTTGGAGAAGGAATACCATTTATAAATGAGGACTTAATTCCCTCTCAATCTGCATCAAAAGATTGGAAAAGTAGAACCAAAAAATTTTCATCGATTTTTTGAAAATATCATGATGTTACCCCTTTCAAAATTTTGAAAAATTGGCTAAATTATTTTTGTTTAGTTTCTAGGATTCTTTGATGCAGATCGAAGCAGACTGAAGCCCTGATACATGAATGATATTTCGTTTTGAAACCGGTTTGAAATCGAATAAAATATACGCCATCGAATGTTTAAAAAAGTGAGCTTTTGAGAAATATCAACTTTCCGTTTTTTACAACTCAAAAACAATTCAATTTATCTATCAAAAGAGCTATAACTTGACTTGTTCACCTCCAATCGGCAAGAGTTATACATTTCCAATTTTGTATCTTCGAGTACTATCTGGGAATCGTATATCTATTAAGCGTTCTCCTTAGAAACCTAAATTGAGGGGCGCGGAAAGGACATATAGGCTTATAGGCGATGTTTGAAACGATTTTATGAAGTTTACAGTTCGATAAATGAGAAATCTTAGATAGCGATGGATAGCAAATGAAGTTCGGATTTTTAAATGATATCTTGGTACCAAATCGGATAAAAAGTGTTCAAAATATCCTTAAAAACTTAATCAAAGGATGAGGAAAGAACATTTGGGTTTATACGTGATTTTGCATTTTGATAAATTTTACCGATTTAGCCATATCTTCGTTGGTTCACCTCCCATCGGCGAAAGTTATACCTTAACGAATTTGTATCTTCGAGTACTATCTAATTATCGTATATCTATCAACCGTACTCCTTAAAACCCGATGTAAGGGGACGAGAAAAGGACATATGGGCCTATAGGCGATGTTTCCAACGATTTTATGAAGTTTTTCAGTTCGATTAATAAGAAATCTTTGATAACGACGGACAGCAAATGAAGTTCCGATTCTTAAATGGTATCTTGGTGCAAAATCGGAAACAAAATAGCAAAAATATCCTTAAAAACGTAAGTAAAAGGATGTAAAAATGAGTTTTTAACAAAATTTCCACTTCCTGTATTTAAAAAGTCTTAAATATACATTTTTGGAACAGTTTCAGTCGAATATCCGAAATAATTCGCTCCCGATTTTGAAACGAAATGCCATTTTTGAATCAGAACTTCAATCTCCATTAACCTGCATCAAAAAATCTAAAATGGAGATCAAAAAAAATTTTGTCGATTTTTGAAAAAATCATGATGTTACCCCTTTCAAAATTTGCGAAAATCGGCATTGTCCCAAATTGATGGTTTTGAGACACTCTTTTGCAAATATTTCATACATTTTTCATTGGATTTGGAAAAGGAATACCATTTACAAATCAGGGCTTCATTCCCTTTCAATCTGCATCAAAAGATTCGAAACGTAGAACAATCGATTTTTCATCGATTTTTGCAAAAAATCATGATGTTACCCCTTTCAATATTTTCGAAAATCGGCATTGTCTAAAATCGATGGTTTTCAGACACTCTTTTGCAGATATTTCATACATTTTTCATCGGATTTGGAAAAGGAATACCATTTATGAATCAGAACTTCATTCTCTCTCAATCTGCATCAAAAGATTGGAAAAGTAGAACCAAAAAATTTTTATCGATTTTTTGAAAAATTCATGATGTTACCCCTTTCAAAATTTTCGAAAATCGGGTAAAATTTTATGTGGTCAGGGTTTGATGGTGAATGATAGTACTCAAAGATCTAAGATCGGGAAGATATAACATTTGCATATCTGACAAATATTAACAAAGTTATGAAAAGTTTACTAAAATGTAATACGTTAAAAACCCTATTGACCCCGTCATAATCTTTGGGTGATGGTATTGGACAAAATATAAACTTTTGAGACAATCTATAACAAAAATTTAACCATATTTTAACACCCTATAAAAAACCTTTTCCCATGCATCCCCTTTATGGTAAATTCAAAACTTCAATGCATTTTTTTAAACAATGTTTGTTGTAAATCCAAAATTCTGTATACTCGTACAGTATTTTGTACATTATAATAACTAATTATAACTAAATTATAACTAATGTATAAAGTAACTATTTTATATTAATATTAATTATGCTAAATTATATATAAACAAACATATATAGATATAAAATACATAAAACTATACTGTAAAGACTATAAGTAACAAAACTAATCCAGAAGTTCTTTATTCCCAGGACTGCGATCATGGATTGCTGCTTCATTGTGTCCATGCTACCGGATACTGCATCACCAGAGGAGTCCTTCAAGCCGCTGGACGCCTCCACCTTTGTCTGAGCCTTGGTTTCCCTGTTTCCGTGGCAGGACATCACTGGGACGGTAACGCTAACCCAAGGAACAAATAATCTTTGTCAACAAACGACCGTCAGCATGTTGCGAAACATTTACCCCTACAACTGCCAAACTCACCACAGCCCCTTCCTGCAATATCACTCAAACACTCAAGCATTTCCCCAGCATCATGTTGCTGCAGCCGCCGAACATGTTGCATGTTGCTAACCACTTACAAAAGCGGCCGGCGAACCATTTCCCGACGAGCTTTGAGTGCTTTCCTCGAGTTCTTAGCCCGATTCGGGGGTCTTGGCACCCGGAGTGCCCCAATCGGTTTTCAAGACTCGGCGCGTTCGGACGTGAAAAGTTCTCGTTTCCTCGGGCGTCTACCTTGAGTACGGTTTGCCAAATAGCGGTCCGGTTTTGTGCCATGCAACAAATTAAAATAATCGAAAAATTAACCAAAAATAAATACAAGAAAATCAGTGCTTAAAGTGCAAAAAATTATTCCTAGTTTTCGGGTATTAATGCAAATTAATTGTCTGATTGATTATAACAAATTATTTTGAATCAATTCGGAAAGCTTATCAAACTCATTTATAGTTTAACTATTTTATAATTGCATATTGACTCAATATTACAGATTTAAAAGATCTTTAAGTTAAAGTTAATTTGTATTTTTATTTGAGGAATTTTATTTGTGGAATTCTTATCATAATTTAACAAAATATCACTTCAATTTACCGAAAAAAGGACTGGAAAAAAGTAATAATATTTAACACAAGACTAAACAGGAGAAACGATTTAAAGTAAATCACAAAACTTTTTAAACTTTTCTTTGATCTGAAATCCTGGACCCGAAACAATAAAAATTATTAATTATAATAAATATTCCGTGGAAGAGACGGTGCGGCCTAAGCCCGTCATTCCGGCCAAAGGATACTTTCGTCGCGTCTCGTGTGTTTAAAGGCAAATCCTTTTTACGCGTTCAGCTTCTTGACCAAAAAAAAACAAGAATAAAAGAACAAAAAAAGGCAGCACCAGGAAAAAGTTGAGACTTTTGCACGTCTTGAAGGTCTTTTTGTGTGTTTTTTGTGCCGCTCCTGGTGCAGGGCGGCAAACAAAGTAAAAGTTACAGCGAAAGTTGTTGTGCAACGTGTGGCAAGTGCGGCGAACAACTACAACAACAACAGAAATAGCAACGCAAAAAGCGAATACAACGGCAAGTTTAATTCGATTTTAGTGTGCAACAATCAGTGTTAGTGTGGCATCAACCAGCCAACCAGCCAGCCAGCCAGCCAGCCCAGCAGAAGAATTCCTAAAGTGGATTACCGGAAAAACCGTCCTTGTGCCACCCATCCACCCACCCACCGCTCTTGGATTTTATTTTGAGCGCGTTAAATCTTACATCTTTTGCTTGCCGTAAGTTGCAACATTTCAGCCTGCACACCTTTTGCATTTCCGAAATTTCATTACCTACCATTTCCCTAATTTTTGATTAATTAGCAAGCCTTGGCCACCCGCAGCGCCGAATAATTAAATTTCTTTCCTGCTAAATGCAGGATGGGGTTTGTGGCAAGACTTGTCGGGGAAAAGGAAGAAAATCTTGCAAACAAAAGGATCCGATCAGTTTTGTTTCTAGTTTTCTAAAAAGTAAAGAAAGCTCACTATGACTTAAAATCAGAGTAGGATTATAAATATAAAAGTGCTATCACTTTTATCAGATCTCTTAGGGATATGCATTTTCTATTTCCCCAAAAATTGTTTATGGCAACAACAAATTGGATGTAAAAAGGTTTATCTGACAAACCAGGGAGACTAATATCCGCTTGGCCCCAATAAAGTTGTCATAAATATGGCAGATGCTCGAGTTCCAGCTCTAGAGTTACAATCCAAATCGTAAAGTAGACGCACTCGAACACAAGCAAGAGCTTAATAAGCCTGCTAATCTGAAGCACATGCAACGGCATCTGAAAGATACATGCGAGCATGCACAAAAGATACAAATGCCTAAAAACGTTCCAGACACTCCGACAGACGGACTAAACCGCATACAATGGGAGATGTCGACGTACTTTTTAAGTAAATTATAACGCATTCAAAAATGCTTCTTTTTTTCTCCCCCCGCTATATAAAATATATTTTTTCTTTGAATGAATTTTGAAAAGGAACCGAGTCTGAAAGCAAATAAAGCTGAAAAAGTATGCAAAAAGTCAACGACAGTTAAAAAAGGCGACCAGACAGACTGGAGAGGCTTTTTAGGGGAGTCGAGGAAAGCCAAGGTACGAAAGGAAATTCAGACAATGTGGAGAATGTCGAGAGTGAATGTGTCTAGTCCTGCGTTTTCAAGTCCTGCCTCGTACTCGTACTCCTTTTGCCACTTTGGCAACTGTCTTTTCATTGTGTCAGGCAGGATGCCTCCTACCTCCTGCCTCCTATCCTTTCGGAATTTCCTTCTAGTTTTAAGAGATTCTTCTATTGCATTGCCAGGCGTAAAGTTCATAACAATTTTCGGGTTTTTTTCTCAACATTTATGAGGGTTGTTCAAGGGTCTTTGAAAGTTTAAAGAGAGGGTTTCATAATTATAACAAAATTATTAAATCCTATTCAAAGTTTACGACACAAAATCGGAAATTATTCGAACAAAACCATCCACCCAACAATCGTACCTAAAATTAAACATAATCCAGAGCTTGACTTGACCCAAAACCAACCCATAAACCGTAAACCCCTTAAATCCAATTACCGTCTAATATGGCATTTCCGCAGACTCGGCTCTTGCGATTATGTATAAAAAGCTTTAAATGCGCTTTATGAGAATTTTGGATGCTGCTCTCGAGCATCGTCTCGATTTATATTAATTGGCGGAGGTTGTATAGTAAGCCGATTCGATTCGAGAAGCATTTCATATGAGCCTGGACCTGCCGGCGGTGTTAAAATGTGGTCTGGTTCCAATGTAACTCTGCTTAATGGTAAATCCGAAATTTCAACTCCCGGGGAGGCAGTAAATTATGAAACTGCATCCAGCCACCCGTTCCCTACCCCATGCCGCTCTGCAATTCCGGTAAAGTTAAACACTTGAAATCTGCCACGAAATCAAAGAGCAGTCTCGCAGACCGCCAGACATGCGAATGCGAACGCGAACCTCCTCGAGTGCCGTGGAGCTCGAGGATGAAGTTTTGCGCAAGTTGTTTGGGTAGTCAAGTGGTTGGGATGTTTGGATGGAGGGCACCTGGATGGCCCACCTTTGGCCCCCAATCCCTGACACATATTCGTGGGGAAATTAAAACAAAATAAAAGTGGTAACATCTCCGGCGAAATAGAGTTCCGACGGCACTCCCGACACCCGACTCCTGCCCCACCAGAAATAAATCTTAGAATGGCTTTAACATGTTTTCAAACTCGGTATTCGGTATGTGCCCCACGCTTTCCTCGTCTTCTGCCTTGATTTATACATTCTAAATAATTTATTGGCCGGGAAAGTATTTTCTTGGCTTTTCCTCAAAATGGTTTTAGCCATGTCTGCGGCTAGAACAATTTTAAGTGCCCTTGCACTTCCTTCTTGCTTCTTTTCTGATGAAATTTTTTACTGGCAGTGATTTTTATTTTACGATTGTTGGTATAGAAAGTGGCCTTATGGAAGGTTTTCAATATAAATCATGCGCTACGGCTTTGAAGAGAAAAACTCAGTGTTTCATATGGAATATAAATCGGAATTCATTGTTTAAAACCAATATTTGATTATAAGTTGTAAGTTTCAGTTATTGATTCTAGATTCCTTTGTTAAAAACTGACTCACAAATGCCAAACCTTTTGGAAAAGTTGTTCAAAAATTAAGGATAAGATTCTAAGTTACAGACATTGCAAAAAAATAGCTCCTTTCCCATAAGAATCTTATTTTTTTTATTATATAAAAAAGCATATTAAGTTGTTTATACATTTTGTACTTATTTCTTACTTCTTTATGCCACCTAATCTTCTTTTTTTTTTGACTTTTTGGTATTTGTCGAAACTACCTGAATGAAATTCATTGAAATTGAAACGCTCCCCAGCTTTGAATCGAGTGATGTTGATGTTTGTGAAGATGGAGACGTTTCCATTACTGCTCCACCCCTTGGTGCTCCTGATCCTTTTCCCCTTTGCATTCGCAATGTCATCTGGTATATGTTTCTTCCTCATCCCGCCTCGGCTTTTTTGATTCCGTTTGACATGAGCGACGACTTCGACGGAGCTGTCGGCACTATTTGAAACTTATTGCTCGCCCGCCTGTCATCGCAACATCGTCAAGTCGAGGAGGTAAACCAGTACAAGGGATTGGCAGGGTGGCAGTGTGGCAGGGGAGGCCACTGGAGGAATAACAAGCCACCTGGGAACGAGGTTGGTGTGTGTTTTGGGGATCTACCAACCATTTTCTGGTGTTTTTCTATTTAGATGGCTGCAAATTCGATTCGACTGAACAAGTTTTCCATCGCTCCCATTTCCTATATTTCCGTTTCCCTGGCTGCTTGTTAACTTTCCGCATATTTCCCCCCCCCCCGATTTTTCTGAGACTCCACATGTACCATACCGAAAGATAAGTAGATGCATCCGAGTGCTTTGGCTTTTAATGCTTACCCGTACTCGTACCTGTGCGTGGGCTCCAATCAAGCGTTGCACCTTCAATTGGCCGCCGTTGCAACTCCAGCACTGGGCCGTTACTAATGACAGGCAAACACAATTGACACGCCCTTCTACGCCCTCTTCCCCAAGCCTAACCATGGAAAACAAATTTAAATAGCCAAACAAAGAGAGGCCCATAGAAATGTGGCAATGGTAATGAGGATTTATGTGCCAACAACGAGGAGGGATAGGAAAGTTGTCAAAATCTGTGGATAAAATGTAGGTTTCCAAAGGTTTAAATTAACCAAAACAAGAGCTATTGGAATAGTTATTTCCATAAACTTCACTTTCCACCCTCGTATCACTTTTTTTAAGCCATAAGCCAACAAACCTTTCTGGAAATTCCAGTGGCATAGATTTTGGACAGATTTGGGACAAATTATTTTGGTGCGGATTCGAGGCTATGTACTTACTCGTAGTTGGTAACGAGTTGATTAGCTGTTAACTGCGCAATCTTTAATTCGAATTTTTCACGATTTGACTCCACAGTGTGGAGGCTGCAAATGACCGCCGAATTGATGGCCTGTTGATGGCCTGTTGACTGATAATGATATATGGCCAATGGCCATTGGCCATTGAAATGTCAAAATTAATAAGCCTTGATGGCCGTTTAATGAGCTGCCTTCGTCAAGCACTCGACATCGATTCCGAGGGTTTTGCATCATCAAATGGAACCGCTTTTATGTAAACGATTGAATCGCCTGGGTGGTCTCAATGGTTAATTGTTGGAATGATGTATTTCTGTGTCAGATTTGATGAGGTGTGAGATGAATGAAACAGACAAGGGATCTCTCTCCCAGTTTATGTCTTGTCCGGCTTTATTGGTTTTCTATTTTAAAAGGAAACTGAAAATATCTTGAATTTGTCTGGAATCTATGTCCAGGTTCCGCCTGGCATGCGGTAGTCGTCCTTGTACTCCCCACGCTTCCTCGACTGTTTCGAGATTTGTTTCTCTCGAAGTCTTTTGAACTTCTCCATCTCATGCAGCTCGTCCTGATCGATCTTGTTGGTGGCAGCGGTGGGTGCAAAGTCCTGCTGGTAAATGCATTTCGGCTCTGAGAACGCGTAGATATTCTTGGTTGGAGGGTTTGGCATTTCGTTGAAAATTCGATTGAAGAAGCCTTTCTTCCTCGCTCTCAAATTCGCATTCGATTCTTGGCTAAGCGTATCGACAGGTTTTGGTGGTTTAGTTTTTTGGGGTTTGCGAAAACGCATAAAGAGTCCGATTCTTTGCAGGAAACTACTGGAAATTGCTCCCAGGCTTGAGCCGACCTCCTTTTTGCGATCCTTCTTGCGCTTCTTGGTCTTTTGGGGAGTCTGCTCCTGGTAACAGTCCGGAAATTCGGCATCTCCTGCCGGCAGGGTTCGTGATGCAATATTGCGGTACTTGGCCATGTCCTGCTCAGAGCCACGATAGCGGGGTGCTCTATTGCCATGGAGATTGGTATAGCTATCGATCCGGTTAAAGTATCTCATCGCCGACTGGGGGCCAGCTGCCCTGGTTCGTCCTTGTATATCCTGAGATCCCGAACCATTTGCAATTTGCGATCCATCCTGAAACTAAAGAAGGAATTAGTAAACCTAGAATGATATATTTTTAACTGAAACTTGCTTGTACCGGCGGCTGATAGAAGGATTGTGGCACTATTCCGGTTAGATCTGAAGTTGCAGGTTGCGTCCTTACAGTATTCACTTGCTGGGGCATATTGTACCAATAATTATAGCCATAATTGTTTCCATAGTACCAAGGTTGGGCGTTGTAAGCCGGATTCATCTGCGATTGGGCATAATAATATTCTTGTTGTTGCTGCTGAAGTTGCGGCTGTTGTTGCTGATGTTGTTGCTGTTTCTGCTGCTGTGGCAGACTTTGCTGCTGCTGCTGCTGATGCTGTTGCTGCTGCTGATGTTGTTGTTGAACCTGATGCTGATGCTGGTGCTGCTGCTCTGGCTGTTGCCTCACATTTTGTTGCTGTTGGCTCATCAATGGACATGTCATAGGTGGAGATGTGGAATGATGTGGCTGCTGCATCTGCTGCTGCTGCATCTGTTGATGTTGCAGCATCTGCTGCTGTTGCTCCTGGGAGTACTGGGCAATCATTGTTGGATCGTAGGAGTTCCGCAGGGACATTTCATTCAAGGAGTGTCGCAACCAGTCCGTCACGGCCAGATTAAGGATATCGTCCGCCTATCAAATTAATGAAGAATCGATAGGGGAATTTAGAGGACTAACTGAATCATTTCTTACACTAAAATTCCTATCTCGAAATTGGTCGGCTTGCTCGTTTCCAAATCCCAGCAATGCCAGGAGTATGTTTTCAGGTTTTTCAGATTTTTTCTTGGCTTTCTCGCTGCGACTTCTACTAGAACATTGTGACTGGCAGCTTGATTCTTTTTCCATACCCAAAGGGTACTCTTTTCTCGATCGGGTTATATCCTTTCTTCAGGGGTCTGTCATTGCCATCGTTATCTGTCATTTCCTCTCCCTTCGCCAACGGACTAGACATAGATTAAATAATTTACTGAATGAAATCCAAAATCGAAATGGTACTGAACGGAATTTTGATTTGTTACTGACTCTGTGGAAGGTGTTGGGTTACCCCAACATATTTCTGCCCGCCTACCAGGATTCCTTATCTTGCAACAGACATGAACACTCGTTTTTGAATGAGCTGTGGCAGTAAAAAGATTTAAATTGTTTATAATTTGTGAACCAAGAAGAGGAGCGCGTTAACAAAAGCAACCGCGTTCGTCCTCGCAAACAAACAATCTGTGCATAGAATTGAATTTCACTTTGTTGGGCGTCCCAATTTCAGGGCAGAAGGGGTTACCGCCTCACCCTCCTTCTCTTCCTCCTCCTCGTCGGCAAACACCTGCCGCATTTTGTGTCTGTGCCACTCGGCACCCCACTTTCGCTCTGCTTTCTGTATGCTAATTAAAAGTTCAATGCGCAACATTTCCAGCGAAGAAAAACAACGACAATGACAACAATGGGCATTGACAATGACAACGTCCTGGGTTGGGGGTTGCGCTACCAAAAGAGGGTTGCCCTACCGAAAGAGGGTTGCCCTGAAAAAGAGCATAGTTAATTTATTTTTTCAAGTATTTCTGTATTCTGTTTTCCTTGCCGCCTTTGTCCTCCTCTCTGGCTCCATTCTCCTCTCATTTTACGCAATCGAGTTTTTAATTTTTTTAATTAATTGCACAACCAATATGCAAATTGGGGGAAAAAAGGCAGGAAATGAGGAAAATTGCGATATCCATCATTTGGAATAAGTTAAGTGTTTGCGGCTTTTGAAGAGAATTTATTGCCTTAATTGGTTTATATCTTCAATTTAAAAAAAAGCTCCAATTTAATGTTTATTTTTCTTTCTCATTTAATAAAATATAAAAGAAAACTTCGGGACAAGCCAATGAAAACCTCAATAATTTGAATTTTAATTAAAGCATATTTCCTACAGTTATTTCAATCCAGAGGTGTGACTGCAATTCGAGTCACCCCCCAAAACCAGTCATACATATTTAAAGCAAATAAATCTGAAATTAACTCCTGCAGAGACACGGACCGACCCTTTTGGCCTGACAATCTAATTACATTACGCCCCGACCACAAAAAATATGTCCCAATCCCCGTCCTCGTCAAAAGCAAAGCAACCAAAGCAACCAAAGCCAGAAACCGCACATAAAAACCACATAAAATCACCTGCGTGAGTTTTTACGGAACACCGCCCACGCGACGTCTCCACTCCGGGGAGTATGTCCCAAAAAATGGGGAACGGGTTGGGATCCATCCCTTCTATAAATTATTTTAATTTATGACCTCTGCTTCGGTTATTTGATGGAATAGTTTGGATTTTCACGCTGCCCTCCCGAGGGGTCAGCGATGTTGACAACTGTTCCAACTGTTGATTATGATGGGGAATTTTCACAATTTTCATCAGCTGCATATTAGATTAATTTCCAGAGCTTGTCATCGATGCAATTTCGTCTCTGCTGCCGTTTGCATGATGATGTTTTTTCCAATTTGTATCTGGGACTAGTTTTAGTGCTCCCCAGAGTGTATTTAAATTGGTTCCAACCAGCGCCAAACTAAATGGGAACTTGTCTAAAATTGAAACAGTTTTAGATATTTTGTACGAATAGAGACGAAAAATCATTTATCTTTTAAATAAAAACTTTACTTTCAAGTTAAAGAACATCTCATAAATTTAAATTACGTTTTGCAGACCAAAGAATAATAATAACTAAATAATATTTATGTAACTTCTCTTCCTGACTTGCTGGAAAATATTCCGCTTTCTGTGGGGTTTTAAATGAATAATGTCGGTTTTACTTAATTTGAATGATAAATGTTCCAATGCCAGAAACGAATTTGGGTGTCGGGGAGAGTCAGCTTCGCCATTTTAAAGGGAGTTTCCCTAAAAACCCTCTCGTATATCCTTAGCGATATTCTTGGCATATTGGGGCGCCATCAGCTGGAATTTTGGCTTATTAATTGCTTGGCGTTGCTATGTCAAATGATATTCCTTCTTAATTATGTTAAAGTTTGTCCTTTTTTACAGGATTTATTTGAATGTTGAATTAAAGTTGTGGAATACTTTTTCTCTTTCAGCATGAAACCATGATTCCGAGAAAATGCAGATAAAAATGTCGGCGAACATTAATTGGAGGTCTCAGCAAACTTGGGCAGTTTTGTTTGTGGTAAGTACAATACTTTATACTATAATATATTCAATCCTTTATTTAATAATCCTTTAAATCCGATATTTCTGACCTCAAGTTATTTTCATGGCCTGTCAAATGGTGGGAAAATTTCATCAATTTTAAAGTAGCCAACGGCACTTGACGTTGAAAAATCTAATAAAGAATCAAATTACCAATCATTTTTTGGTCCTCGCTGCCATTAAACCCTTTTCCCGGAACGAAGAGGGCCCAAAGAAATGGGGGTTGAAGGATGGGCTCCGATTCCTTGCCCTTGACAGCAACACGTGCCTCTGTGTGATTGCGGATACTTGGCCAAGTGATGGATCCGATGAAGCGGCAGGCCAGGCCAGGACGATGGCAAGCCATTTGTAATCCAAGTCGATGGTCAAGAGCGGAGTCATTGGCTTTCTGGCCATAAAGGATTACTAGTGCGGGGGTGTGCGTGTGCCGAGGGATATCGTAAGGCTGTTGAATGAGGAGGCGTGTCCGTAACTTGTTACTGTGTGCACATTACCATAATGTGTTTTATCTTATCTGCCCCAAACTCTTTGAAATCACTTAAGGAGCTCTAAGGAGCTCGGACTCTAATCGCAGGTCGACCTTGGGTTGGTTTTTTCAGCCAGCTCTCAGCCACGACCTTTGTTTGTTTCTGCTTGCGTGAAATTGCAAAATCAATCAATTCGATTACGTATACGTAATATTTATAAATATTTCATGCTCAGCTTTTGTTCGCCTTTTTTGGTTCGTCTTGGTCTTGGTCTTGGTCTTGGATACCTTGTCTCTTCCCTCCTTTTACTTATGTAAATGGAAATTGGAAATTGTTTGTGCAAGTATATATGTATTATATCTTTTCCTTGGGGGTCCTTGTGTGTCCTTGTATTTGTTGCCATGCGGGCTCTGCGGTTACAAGAGTTTGAGTTGCTTTTGACATGTAAATAACACTCAGAATGCCTGGCGAATGCCTGGCTAAAATGTTTGGTGAGGTTAATGGCCATTTAATATGAATGGAGACTTGATAAGGGACAGGTCAAATTATATTGACGGCAGCCAATCGAAATCAATTAATGGATGACAGTTATTAAGCTGACGATTGCAAATTATTGATAATGCTGAGATTATTTTGACAAGCAAAGTTTGTGCAAAGAGTAAATAGAAATTTATTTACAATCTACTTAAATCTACTTAATTTTAAATCCAAACTACATAGTTAAGTAATTACCCAAAAGCCACCGTTTAGTTAATTTACTTGAGTGACACATTTACGACTTCATCTAATATTTACAATGCTTGGTTTAAAGTTAAGCCTCTCAATATGGACCAAACCTTGTAATCCCCATTATCCTTGTGATCCCACGCAAATGCCCTGAATCTTTTTAAATGAGAAAATCCTTCGATTGATTTCCGCACATTGGCTTTTCGTATTTAGTGCAGTTTTCCCCTGGCATCGGTCAGTTCATTAAATATGTAAACAATTGTCCTATACATTGTGGGAGATATATTTGGGAAATCCTTTTTTCCACCTCCACTCAGGCCCTCATTTAAATAAACGCATTGATTTTTGATCCCCCTTATGCCTCCCGCATATCGTAAAAATCCAATATAATTGTTTTAAAATGTCTATATATGTTTTTATTCCAAAGTGATTGTGCGGCAGAGTGTGTGAGCAAATTGTTTTTGAGTTTACTTTTTATTGAAACACGTACATAATTTATGCCTGGCAAAGGTACGACTATACCAGGATGTGGAGGGAATTAAAACATTTTTAAATTGACTGCAAGAGTCAAAGGACTGGCAAAGTGGAATTGTGTGTGGCGGTTGTACCATAAATATTTAAATATTGTATATGAAAAATTGTGTTTGATGAAAAAGTTCTTAATTGAATGAAACGATAATTGTCAGTGGCGAGTACCGGGTATCGGATGGCCTACGCTCCTGGTTTCACGTGGATTATTGTTTTGCCAACTGGCTTATCGAATGCATTCTGCCACAGTTCTGCCACCGTTGCGTTTTGATGATTCGGAATAGCGTTGCAAACGAAATGTCTTTATGGCTCAACAGTTAGTGGCCGCACAGCCATGAAAATCAAATGACATTTTCACGCACCCACACAGATGTTTGGTATTAATCATCGCCGGACCGCCCGCACAAGCCGCATATCCTGTCAGCCGCACGGGCCACCAAATGTGTGTCCTGTCTGTTAGCTGAAGCGTAATACGGTGTGTGTGTGCCTGCTGGGCCGTAATAATTGTTTGGCCAAAGGCTCCTGGTTCTCACTCGTCCATACGCTAAGTTCGTGCTGGAATGTCACGTGATTAGCCTCACCTGTCGGTGCCGTAGGGATGAGGAACTAGCAGGACCTCTGGCACTGTGGCAGAGGGAAAAAGGAAAATAAAGCCGCGTGTATATGAAATTATGTGGAAATTGTTGCATATTTAAGTGGGCACGCGTGAGTAGCTGTTAAAAAGTTTATAATCACAATTTGTGTGACCGTTTTGTCGGGGTTTATGGTTTTGTGGACAAGGGCAAAAACTTTCTACAAAGTTACCCAATCGATGATGTCTTCTTGGTGCAAATAGGTGGGTCAGAAGGTCACTTCGCTTGCAGAGGGAAAGTTCTTAGGGAAGTGGAAGTTTTCAAGGTGGAGAAAAACTTTTGATTTTCGACATTTTCATAGCTCGGATTGGCAGAGTTTTTATTATGTCTTCAACTATTTGTTTTCTATGTTATGGGAAGGACACTTAACTTTGGATTACTTAATATATACTTTTAAAATCTTCAAATCCTCATTTGAATAATTATTTCTTTATTCAAGGGCCATGTTCGTTCCCCTTTGCAAAGGGATGGAGACTCAAGTTCTGGGCAGAAATGATAAATTAATTTGAAACCATTGTAGCTGAAATTGAAATGCATAGTTGAATTCTTTTGTTTACTCATTTGGTTGGAGCACAAAAACTTTGAGTAATTGAGCCAGAAAGTAGGGGGGTACGCCTTTGAGAAAAGAAAAGAAGATTCCGGGAGAAGGATGGTTGGATGCCAAAAGAAATGGACAGAAGTCATAATGGAATATATAAGACGCTGACTTTTCTATTTCATCTTCGTTTGCCATTCCACCAAGTTGCAAGGAGACTTTTGAATGGCAACAAAGTCAAATGCAACTATTATTGGCATGCTCCTTGGGGGGTGGTGGCGGGGAAGGACAATGCAAGTACAATGGGCGGAAAGGGGCTGACGGCGTTGAACTCCATCTAACAATTGCTAATGTACGAAATATTTCATGATTTTCAGCTACTTTTACTCCGAAACTTGTCTGCCCCTTTGTAACTTCGCTTCTCAGCTTTTCTTTCGATGCTTTCTGAAGGTTTTAGCTGAGTCGGGTATTTTTTTTAGCCATTCTCTGGCGTTCTGCTCTGTTTTTTCTAATACTTTTGTTCGTTTTCTGGTAAGTTTAGTTTGGTTCTTGTGTTTGTTTGCTCCCCCAAAGCACATACATTGGCAAAAATTCGCAAACTTTCAATGGCAATGGCCCCTTAAATAAGTGCCGCTTAGAAATTTTAAATAAATCTAAAGTCTATAGGTATCCAACTGGTATCCATATACACAAAAAAGGACGGGAATTCAATGTATTTCAATGAAAAATACTAAGACTATCGAAAGTAAATAATAATCAAATTAATTAACTTGTAAAAGTGCTTAAAATTTTAGGATTGAGTAAATCAAAACTTTTGGGTTTAGGTGACAAGCTAAAATGGTTGAAAATTAATGATTTCTTTTTTGTGACCTCCCATTCCATGACCCCATTGCCAGTTCGTCTGGTATTCCAATTCCTTTCAGCATTTCCGAGCTTTATAATAACAATAGTCATGGCTTCGTCCTATATACTCCATTTCCAAGAACATATATATCCATTATATCATAAAAAATAACCAGAGTTGGAGCAGAGAAGGAAGTACCAGTGATGAGAGTTGTCCATTTGTGGTAATTAATTTTAATGTTTCCCGGGCAACGTTGCCAATTTCGGGAAAACCAGAAAACGACGTCCCTGGACATTTGGCGTCACATTTGTGTGGATGCCTCAATGGCAACCCAACAATAGAGGATGGGGGAGTTGAAAAAAAAACAACCTAAGCAACCGCAGCCTGGAATTGAAATTAGAAATGGCAACTATCCAATTTTAGACGAGGAGAGCCAGAGCCACGGAAAACTCTTTTTGGACAATGTCCTGGCTGGCTTATTTTGACACGAGCAGTGTCCTGGCTACCCGGGCTGCCCGGCCACGTAATTAGTTCCAGGTCTGTGACCCAAAACACCTGCAGCTGTGCCCGTTAAAGCCGGGCAGCTCATTTCTAATTTATGGCGAATTTAATCACTGCTGAAAAGGACAGTGGCCGTGGGACTGGGCTTTGTCTTCTATTTTTGGCGACTCATTCCATCAAGATATAATCTTTGAATCAATTTGTCGAAGAGTGTATGTGAGTGTGCGGCGAGAAAAGGATAAAGGAGAAAAGTCGTCGACTTGCGTGGTTTCCGCTTCCTTGGAAAAGGATTCTTCAGAGGGAGTGACATGAAAGGCTCTTTTTTCCCGTGCCGTGAATGGAATCAAATTCTTTCAACCTCGTTCCCATTTCTGCAGCTCTTCCCCTTTGTACAAGTATGACGATTTCTTGAGTGGATTTATTGTTACGTGTAGTAAATATTTTTCTTGCCTTTTTTGCATAGTTTGTTATTTTGTTGTTGTATTTTTTTACCTCAGCCGGTACAAGTGTGTCTTTTCATTTCGCTCCGATCCTTTGCACAGCGACTTTAGGCCCAAGGTTTCGGGTTTTGCGTGCACATAGTCGCAGGTCCCTTTAACTTCTGCTATTTGCCACTATTTGTCGGTTTGTGTATGTTTGTTTGTTTATTTGCTTGTTTGTGTGTTGCTTGGTGTTTGCATGTCTGTCCTGGTGGCGGCGAGGGCGTGTTAATGGCCAAGGCGTAGTTGACAAGTTTTTGTGGTTTCCAAGAGTGCTCTTCAAGAGTACTCCAAGAAGTTGGGGAGTCCAAGCTGGAGCTGTACCATTTGTGGAGATGATTAATGGCCAAGCTGAGTGGTGGAAGCTGAGGCGATGGAAAGGAAAGGGGTTTATGAACAGAAGGAAAAGCTTTTATTCGGGTCAATAATCTGGCAGAAGTTTTGGATTCTATGCATTAAAGATTATTATGTTTGAAGGATGGATTTGTATTACCAAATCCCTTTTAAGCTTTAAAGTAAAACAAAGAGACTCCATTCCATTTGTGGAACATTCAGGGAAACATTTCCTCCTTCCATTTGGCTTTTTGGCGATCAATTAATAAATTGAAATAGTCTGCATGAAAACTCAATTTCACGGAGTTCAACAGCCTCCCCCCTTTTTTTTGGAGGGGTGGCAATACCATTTGCCTCTTGAAATGCCCCTCTTTTGGGCAAATATCACGTACCAGCTACGGTAGTGAAAAAAACTATGCTCTGGCATTTCGTTTAAGCTTTTCTGGCTCTGGCTCCAGCTCTGACTCTGACTCTGACTCTGACGCTGACTCTGACGCTGTCTCTTTCCATGACTTTGTTCCCGTCTCTTTCGACACTACCATCCATCTGTCTCTCTTTATCGGATTGTTTGTACGTGTAGAGCAGGCATAAAAATTTGTAACACTCTCATGTAATCCGTTTGCTGGCCTCTGCTTCTGTCTGAGCCTGGGTCTTGGCCTGGTCCTGCTTTTGGCTATCTGGCGACACCACTCGTCGCCCTGGCAGTTTGTTTTTTCAACTCCATCGTCGCCCTGCCCCAAAGTCTCACTAAAATTTCCACCCATCACTCCCCCCGGCATGTCGTGCATTTTATTTCAATTTCATTTCGATTCCATTTTTGAGTTAATGACTTCCCGACATGCAAAGCGTCAAAGGACCTGCAAAAAACAAAAGCTCCTCCTGCAGGACAACTCCACACATAAACCTACATACTCGTATACGTATTTATTCATTTGTATTGTTCCGATAAACCATCAGGCCTTCGATGGTATTTATTGACAAAGTTTTTGGCACATATCAATATTTTTGTTTTCCGTTTTCCGTTTTTATTTATTTTCCGTTTTATTCCCGCTTTTATTTCGGCTTACCAAATGTTTTTTAGTTTCAGCCAACAAAACTTTTTGGTTTTTAATACTTGTTTTTTATGGATAAACTTTTGGACATCACACGATACACATAAGATAAAAATAATATCCATTTTTAACGATATGTTTTAGAGTTATTATTCTGCTTTTTCTTTCAATATAAATAAAAGGAGGAATTATCTTTGATATATCTTAAAATTTTGTATCCCTATTGTATTGTCGATCTGATCGATTCTCTCCTTGAATGATGTATAAATCAATCCCAGTTTCGTTTTTAAATAATTTCTATACTTTTAAAGTAAATCAGACTTGGCTGGCCAAGTTGGAGGTCACAAAGAAGCCATATGGAGTCCGTGGAGAGTCGAGACGAAACGGTCTGCATATAAAACCGGAAACAGTTAACAACGGCTAAGCCTTTTGGCCACTTACAACCGTTAAATGGCATTACAGAGCGTGACAGAATAACGGAACGCAACGCTGCTGACGTCATAGGGAAGGATTTGTCTGTTTCCAAGTTTAAAGTTTTATTTTGGGGTACGGAGGGTTACGGACCGGTACACTTGACCTTTGCCACCACATGCGTTAAGTGCTGCCTTCGAAAATTAATGACAAAGTAATGTCAGTCAAATGGATAGACAGGCCGAGACAATCGGACAGGTTAGACAGGCTTTCAAAGTCGGAAAAGTCGGCAGAGTCGAGGGCGAGAAGAAGCGGGGTAGTAGCAAACCGGAGTATAACCATCAATTCTAGAGACCCAAAAGCCCAAAACCCAATTCTAGGAAAGCATCCTGCCATCCTCCCATCCTGCCATTCATCTATCCATCCATCCCTTGTCATGTCATCGTTGTTCCAGCTACTGTGGCCATAGCGACACTCGACTCAACTTCGTTCTAGCCATTATAGTCGAGTTATCCGACCTCTCGGCTCCATCCAGTGTTTCTTTTTCCAGTTTTTGTTTCTGTGGCAGCAACCTGTGCAACCTTCGCATACGGAAATTTTAGCTCATTGACGTTTTGCGCCGTCTGTCGCTGTCGCTTTGAATAAATAACTGACGTGATGCTACAGACACATTATCCCGAACCTATACCTTTCTACCCACAAGCACACACTCGTACATACTTCATCCCCAGTGCCCGTTCCTGTTCCTGTGACTGTTCTCTCGGCTACAATACACCGCTTACCTGAACAAGGACTCGTCTTCATTTCCACTCTCCTTCGTCCCTTCTCCGTTCCAGTTTCCCACTCCATATCCATCGTCATCTTTGACAGTCTAATCGTCTGTTGGACTCATCCACGCTTTCCGTATTCGGCAGAACAGCCGAACAGACTCCTGGCGGGATGTCCTCCCTTTTGGCAGCCACCTTCTGTGTACGAGTATGTACAGCTCCGACCTAACCAACCATGCCCCAGTATTTATGCAAAAATTGCCTGCCGCATTGCCGGAGAAGTCCCTGGAAGCCCCTGCAGCTCCATCCTCTGCTCCAGGAGTCCTCTTGGCCTGTCTGACGTACTGTTCTGTCTCCGCCTCTGTCTTTGAAAATATACTCGAATGTCTGTTGGTCTGCCATCCTGACAACTGCCTGGTACAGTGGATATGGCTCTGGGATTGATAAACCTTATATTTGAAAGAAATTTTGATTTTTGACCAGCTATCCTTTCTGCTAAGCTTTTCTCTCTATTTTTTAGTCTCAAGTAATCTATACATGGGGTTTCGAGGCCCTCGCTTACTATTTGTAATGGATTTATATACTTTAATGGATACTTTGACTTGTTCTACTTTACAAGACCACTTCAAATTGCAATCAAAACTTTCGTTTGTCGCTAAACAATAGCTAGAAGCCTAGTCCCACCTCATACCACTCTCACATATCCTTTAGGAGCCATAAATTCATCATTTTCGCACCACTGTGCACATTAACTAACTACCTACAATGACTTCCTGGCACACATTCGTGGAAGCCGCCAGGACTCGACTTTTGACGTTTAGCACAGGACGGATGCGGATGACGGAGGGGAATGAATGGCAAAAGTGAGTTATTGAAACTGTTTCAACTCATAAATAAATAATTACCGGAATCGCAAAATGACTGGGCATAAAATGAGTTTACCTTGTCCAATGTTGTTTTCCTAATGTTTTTCCTTTCACGGGGGAGAGTTTTCCACCGCACTTGGAAGTACACTGGGTTTCCTATCCAAAGGCCAGAGAAGGGTATAAGCCTGGTCTCTATAAGTATGCCCCCTACTGTAGATTTACCCAAAGAGGATTCTGACCAGTGGCAACACTTGAATGTGGTAATAGATACTTAAATAGTAATTTAGTAGCTTTTCCTAACCGCATGGATGGACATATGAGATTTTACGCCGATTTTGTTAGGAGTGTTCCCTCCTTTGGCCCGGCTTGGTTCTTTTATTTCGCTTTTGCAGACTTTTATTGCTCTACACTTGCTTTATCGGACATTTCATCTTGTTGGCTTTACATATCCCATATCCATTCTATCCAAACTGCAATCAAATGTGGCAAGTGTGGCATGGTGGCATGATGGCATGATGGCAGGAGGGTGGCGAATTCTTTGGGCCAGGTCATGTTTCATGCAGGAGACAATCTATATGGTATGAGTTTCCGTTCCGGAAGGTTTACCCAGCTCCATGGCCCATTCGTTGGGATTTGTTTGTGGCTGTTGATTTGTTTCTGCATTGGCTCTGGCTCTGGCTCTGGCTCTGGTCCATTTGGCGCTGATTTGCCTTTAAGATAGCCCACCTCCGCCCATTTTAATGTTTACGGTATATTGTTACACGCCGGAAGGGCACAGGGCATAGGGCGCAGGGTACACAGGCACACGGCTACAGAGGGAGTTCAGGGGGCTTAGACCTTGGCTTAGACAGAAAGTTGTTAAGCCGACTAGTTGTTAGCCACTTGTGTAGTGTTGGGTGTTGTGTTTTTGTGTTTTTGTGTTTTTGCCTTCAAGCCGACACAAGATATGGCAGATGTGTTTCAGCGATTAAGCGTAGACCGATAATAACTTTGGTTTACTTAATGGACTCGGTTACCTTGAGCGGTGTCAGGATTTCGTGGGAGGATATTATGCCCAGAAGGTCTCAGATATGCTAGGTTTTCAATGAGGAATATAAGTAGGTCCTAGGGTAGCTTTTCTTTAAAAGTGAGTTAAACTGCCATCCTATTTTATTAAAAATTCCCATATTGGCAAAACAGAATGGAAACCACTCAAAACTCAACCGCAAGTTCATGTGTTGAAATACTTATAAACTTCAAATGGCCGCTTCCTGTGATAAACACTTACAACCTCGTTAAGCTGCCGCCATTTGGGCCATGATTGCGTGTAGTTACCCGGAATACAAGTGTGTCTATATATATATAAGTAGTTTTTGGTAAATTGAAGCACGTGGACATGCCGCGACACGCCATAAAGTAGTGGCAGCAGCAGACTCGAGGCAGCCAACGGGTGGTATGAGTGATTTTTTCCCTCTTTCCCCGATTTCCTTGAGGAGATGGCTTTCCATTTTTGCCTGTATTATATAATATATATACGGGGACGTGATGCGTGTTCTTGGGTTAATGTCACTTCGATATGAAAAACTTGGAAAGCAGAGTCAGGAAGCAAAAATGCAAATTGTTAACGTGACTAACAGGAGCGGCGCGTGCGAAAGGAAACAATTTATATCAATACGAGATCCTGGCTCAATTGCTTCAACCCCAAATGTCGAATATGTGACATACTTTGGGTCATGTTATTGGGCTCAAGTTGGTATTATATCCGTAAACTAGATAGTATTGTAAGTGGGTGAGGAATAAATTTGAGAATATAGAACATATAACTCTGAAAACGAATGATTTTCCCCAACAAAAGTGATTAATTCCCCACTGTGCTATTTCCATATTTCAGACCACCCTCTGCCTGTTAAATACTCAAAGCGTTTGGGCCAAGAAACTGAATGCCAGCCAAGCATTCGATGACACATGGAACACAGCATCGGATTTAGAAAATGAATTGGAAGTAAGTAGCCATGGCTTTGTGTTCGGGCCACAATGGAGCAATAAGCCTACAAATGCCACTGCCAATTTGCAGCAACAGAAGCGGGCCAAGGGCCAGAGCGGAGGTGCTGGCGCATCCTCTGCCAGTGGACCTGGCCAATGGTCGAGCTGGTCGGACTGGTCAACCTGCTCCCGTACCTGCGACGGCGGCATTATGCAACAGATGCGTCGGTGCAGCACTCCCGGCAGTTGCCGCGGCGAGAGTGTCCGCTATCGCATATGCAACATGCAACCGTGTCCGGAGCAACAGGACTTCCGCTCCAGCCAATGCGCCGCCTACAACGATGTCCCCTACGATGGGACCCTCTACAAATGGACGCCGCACTACGATTATGTCGAGCCGTGTGCCCTCACATGCAGGTAAGCGTGGGATTATAGCTGCACTGAAAATATTTTACAATCGTTTTACTTGAAATATATATAAAGATAGGAGAGACAGGCCAAGTAAACCAAGTTTTCTTTAAGTTTTAAGGATCCGTAAAATTACAAAGTCTAGTTTCATTATTTTTTCAAGTGTCCTATTCTGCACATTCTGCTAAGGATAGAGGATTGCGGATTGTGAAAATGTGGCCACCACCTAATCGGCCTATGGTCCAGCTGTTCCAGTTGGATGTCCTCTCATTATTCATCATGTTTTCCGTTTTTCCAGCCAGTCGGTGTGGCTCCAAGTGGCTTCCATTTACGCCCCGTTGTTTTAGCCGGGAGTCCTGCACTGTCCGGCCCGGTTTCCAGTGACAATAAAAGAGCTGTTTGCGCTTTTTCCTTTCCTGAGGCGTTTTTTTCCTGGTTGCGGTTCAAATTAGTGGTGGCCGTGTTTGGGTTTCGGTTACTGCTGCGGTTTTGGGTTCTGCGGTTAATCCGGTTTGCTAAAGTTTTTTTTTTGGTTTGTTTTTGCACACATATGCGGTTAAATAAATCGTTTTCTAAGCTTTAAAATTGGAAAAAAATAAGTAATTTATAAGGAAAGGTTTTTGGGTTTTTGGGGGGAATCTGTTTAAAGATCTAAGAAATAAATGAAAAGTATACTTTTATTTCCCCAAACGCATCACCTTCACCCAAATCAACGATGAAATCAAGTGCAGCCGAACCAGTCGGCTGGATTAGATCCATGAATAATCCGCATGCAAAATATGTTCTATATCCGCAGGGGACATCCGGCGCATCTTGTCGAGGACATATCCCGGGAGTCGGCGGGCGGCGGCAATCCCGAGGAGGCTGAACACTACGACGAGCAGAGCGTCATTGTGCAGCTGTCGGCCCGGGTGCAGGATGGGACTCGATGCCGTTCCGGCAGCCTGGATATGTGCATCCAAGGCAAATGTCAGGTGAGTGCAATTTGGTTAAACTTTCGGGTTGGGGCGGAGGATGAAATGGGAGAACCGAACACTTTACAAAATTGGGAATGGCGGCTTCCTCGCCCAATTTCCTTCCTGTTCGGTTTGGCCCTTCCACTTCAGCTGGTTTCCCTATCGAGGCTTCGGGGCGCAGTTTGATAAATTACGTCGACAGTGTGGGTGGCCCTGGGCGGATGTGGGCCGTGTTGTAGGCCCGAAAGCCCAAAAGAGGCAAGGACAGGAGCTACTTTTGCTCGGGAGCCCGTTAAGCATATGTATATGTATGGAGATTGCATAACAGAAGCGCCTTTGTATCATTATGCTCAGGCGCATAAATAAATCATAAAGTGGGCGCCTCAAACAGGATGGGTGTGGCATTCAGCTTGTTCTCGGTCTCGGTCTCGGTCTGGGTCTGGATCCTGCTTCTCGTTCTAGTCCCTATCCTGGTTGCTGGCAGCGTCAAAAGTCAACTATTGAAATGCCAATAAAGCGTGCCCCAGGGCAACAGGAGCTGCAAAAAGTGCTGCCAGGGAATTCGCCATGAAATGCGCTGCAAAGTATGCTACGAAACGCTGACATGGGTGCCAGTGCCGAAGGGAGGACGAAAAATTGTCAGCAACGGGGAAGATCAATATCAGAGGAGTTGTGGGAGCCATCCCTGAAGAAAAATCCGTATTTTTGTAGCAACCCTCGAGTCTCTGGAGTGTCAAAAGAGCCAGCCACGGCCTGGCAGGCTTACAACTACAATAATGTCAAACGAAGTTGGCGAAAGCAGAAACAGCAGTTCGGGCCCCAGCCTGCGGCTCTACCCCTTATCCTCCTCGTTGAATTCAGGACTTGGTGTTTGAGTTTCAAAGGGATACACTACGAGGCAAACTTATAGTACATTGAATACGAGATTTACTATAAAATGAATTTTTTAGGAATTTATCTAAACAAACTTTTGGTTTGATAATATAAGTGGCAAGAAATTCAAGAACTCCTCCAAAGAACTTACAAAGCTAATGTTTTCACCGCTGGTGTGAGTTATCCCGATGTGGGATGATGACATCTTATCCAAGTTTTGGCCTAGGCTTTGGCTGCTTCGTAATGCCGCCAAATCGTCACCCCAATTTGTTGTAATAAACGCCAATATGTCATGCGGTTTACGTTGTGTTTTATTTGTCGCCAAACAGAGTAGCAGCCACAACGTTTGGCAGCTGCCAGAGGCATTCCATATACATACATATATAAAGGCCGACTCTTACATAGGTATTATACAATATATATCTGTTATAAATAAATCAAATAGCACGCCGCCGCGGGCTTTGACTTTGCCTGTTTGTCTTGCGGTTTACACACACAATACAACCGGACAAAAAGGAGAACTCAACGCTTCCAAAATGTGGCGACTTGCACAAGATCCTTGCAGAGCTTTTGCGAAAGATAGGGTTTCAGTTTCCATCCATGTTGGCAGGATTTTCGGGTAACGAATTATAAATAGCTCTTTGGGGGGATATGTTGGTTTAGGCAAGGACTTTAGCTTTAGAAATTCGGAAGAGATTAAGTATTGAATGACAATTTAAGAGAAGGAATTTACGACATAAAATGAATCCTTTTTAAATTATTTAAATGGTGAATTGTAAATGGTGAACCAACAGTGCGGATACGTAATAATTCAATATGGATAAACTTGTGCAAAAAATTAGATGTATCCTTGATATGTGGTGCACATTTTGAGCAACCTTCAGATGTCGAACAATCTGTCATTTAATGACCTAAAATACACAACAATTCCCCATGAACTTTGACCAAAAAAAAAAACAACCAAAACGAAAGTAAACAGAATGCAAGAGGGAGGAATTTTCCATCAAGTCTATCAAGTCAACCCACGCGGAAAACCCCAAAGCTTATGCAACGGATTCGTTACCAATGATTTCCATATTTTATTTACGATTGCCATTGTTTTTGTGTGTTATGCTATTGATACCGCTAACAGTTGATTTACACTTTATTTACGCAGCCATTTTTATTTTGTATCCTTGAATCCGGTATCCTTTGATTGCTTCCCTCTCAGTCTAATGGCAAGCGATATCCTTTCTCTCTTTTCAGCGCGTTGGCTGCGACCTGAAAATCGGCTCGACCAAGAAAATCGACGGCTGCGGGGTGTGTGGCGGCGATGGAAACTCGTGCTCCCAACCGCTCTATTACTGGGAGATGGCACCGATGTCGCAGTGCTCAGTCACCTGCGGGGGAGGTAAGTTTCGTCCTGCAGGCCCTGCTCCTGCAATGCACTGAAAAGAAACAGAGAACTTAAGCTAAACTAGTTTATAAATTACAATATTTCCACTTAACCCACAGAAAACTCATATGTTTCTCTCAGTGCTATTACCGACTTGGTATCTTGGCTATCCTTAGTGTAAATAAACAAGTGGAATATGTCAAGAACATCGGAATTGGAGGCCCAAGGAGCTCTTGGCGTGCCAGTCTGTCGTTTGTAATGCCACACTCCTGTGTATTTTTTCTCCTGGAGGGAGTTTTGTCAAATTTCTTTTCCCAGGCACTGTACGTGTGTACGTCAGGATCAGCTATTTGTCGTGCTCATTTATTTTCATTGAATTGAAATTTGTTTCGATTGAATGTTTGCATGGTAATCGAGTGGCATAGAAGCTACCAAATCCCCAACCACATTCCCACACTCGCATTCCGTCAGTAATGGCTGTTGAAAACTATGTTGCCATTGTTGCTATAGACCTGGATACGAGTATGATTAATAGCCTGGGGACTACTATATAGTTGAAACTATGTTCAACTTTGACGATTAGGCTTGACTCCTAAGCCTTGGGTTAAGTTTCATGTTTGGGTTCAGCCATAAATTGGATCGTCTTACCTTATTCGGGTTTAAGCCGAAAGTTTTGCATGAGAGTTCTTGTTGAAAAGCATATGTTTTAAATATATAGTGTGGTTTCAAAGAGGGTAAAGGTATTTAATCAAAAGTTTTTCTCATTTACACAAGGTCAAGCTATTTGAAAGTTTTATTTCCTAATTATAGTCAAAGGCAAGTCTCAACTCTTAAACTGAAACTCAGGATTCAATAAAAACCCTTAAGGCAATTCCATTGCACGTTGAGGTGTCCCCATAAATTTTTAATCATTATTTGGTTCGACTCTTTTTCCGCCCATTAGCCTGTCAAGGATAACTTTGGCTAAAAGCCAGTTCAACTTTTGGAGGAGTGATTCCGGGGCGGGACACACTCGTCCGTGTATTTTACAGCGACAGTTTCTGGAGCTTCCCTCGGTTTTAATTGCAGTATCGCTTAGGGCGTTGTCTTTAACCCCAGTGACCCACTCAATGCCGGCTTGACCCGCCCGTAATTACATTTCAATGTGTTTGTCCATCTGTCTGTCTGCCTGTATTTAGTTTTTAGATGTCAGTTAAATGTCAAGTGCAGTGCAATGCTCTTTGGGGATTCTTTGTGGCTCTGCTCGACGCTGCCACCCATCTAGCCGTCGGTCCAAAATTAATGGTCACCTAAGCGGTTCCATGTCCAACCCAGAACAGAAAACCATTTAATGGTGGGGTTTTTCGAATTGGACATTGAATTGCTTTTACTCATGTCTCTTATTTAGTGGCCCTCTCTTGGGGCATATAATTGCACACATTTCACGAAATCAATTATGCTTAATTATACAATTTTCGTTGGGTTATTTCGCAGTTGTCCAACTGCAGTTCTAATGTACGTGACAGGGCTTTAAAGTGCTTGAATCGATTGGTTTTTATTTCGATTCTACTGGAGCCTTTTTGAGACGAAACCCTTTCTAATTTAGTGTTGGGTTTAAGTCGATTTTTTGAGATTATAAAATAGAACTGGGATAGTCTTCTGAATTTGAATACTTGGATATTTAAATAATACCTTCGAGCTACCTTTGTAAGTTTGCAAATAAAATTATTTCCGGCCATTACCGTGTCTCTATAATTTATGAACTCAGGACAAAGGAGTATAAAATCAGAAGATTCAGAGAATATTCTCTCTTTTTAAGATGCCCAAAACCAACAACCTGACGGTCTCTGTCAACCGAGTAAATCCACGGGGTCTTTGGTATCCTTTCTGTTCGCATCCTGTTTCTGCTGCGAAGCAAAGCTCCGTGCTGCCGAAAGAATGCAGGACACAAGAAACGCGGATTGATGCTGGAGATGACTCCTCTTTGGGTTACGACAATTGACATAAATGCCATGAGAGGATATTACCAATTGCCTGAAGCCAATTGTGCCATGAATACCCAGACAAAGGGCGAGGGGAAGACACTACGATGATGATTTTGAGGAATCCTTGGCTTCCACATACATATATATATATTTTCGTTTATAAGCGAAATTCAATAGCTGCGAAATCAACGTCACAGCTGCTCGCTATGGGAGTATTTATAAGAAAACCGACGGCAAGGATACCCAGGACGAGGGTATTCGAGGGTTAGATGCTTCTAGCGATTTTTCAAACTGACAGATCGTTATGACGTTATGCATCCGCCATCCCAGCTCCACCTCCAGACCGTTGTCCTCATCCTCATCCTCCGATGGCTGCATTCTGGCATCTGCCAATTTCCTGCATTGCTTTTGGAGGCTTCTCCCCATTCACTTCCCGCATCGGATGTGTGCTCGCTTTTTCACAGCTGGTGGCTGACATTCAACCCATTAAATCCGATAAATTGATTTGGCAGTTTCGTTTGCCTTTTTATTGGGATCGCTTAACCTGTGGGACAGCGAGGGCGAGGACTTTTTCGAAGGAAACCTTATATCTCTAACAATTATTTAATCTTTTAAGTTACTCGCAAAATATTAAACCCACTCATCCCTCTAAACTTATTTCCTTAATGGGCTAAGACGATGGAAGGAGAGTTTATAATGCTGCCACTGTCTCAAGTACCTTAAGTGACATTAAAGTTGCACGAGCAGCCATTCGTACCTCCGGAGTCCGGAGTCCGGAGCCCCCTCCACACATTTTTCCCCAACAGCTTCTGACTTTTATTGATTTTAAAGTGCAGCAGGAAAAACGGGAAAAACAAGTAAACGAAAAGCTTGAAATGAAACAAAAGAAAGACAATTTTGCCATCGTCTGGCAGCTGAATGCGATTTCCAATTTTGCCCTTTACTTACATTCTTTTCGCCATTGTTCTTCTCTTCCTTTCTCCGCCCGGCTGGCATTTGGCCGCCTTAGGTTACAAAATGTCTCGTCCTATATGCAGGAATCGTCTAACCAACGCCGATGTCGATGATACGCTCTGCAGCCTTACTAATCGCCCGGAGGCGGCCGTGGAGCAATGTAGTACACACAGCTGTCCGCCGCGGTAAGTACTCGACTCTCCGCATCCGACTAAGAGCCTGGATGACAGCCGGCAGCCACCAGAGTTCCCTAAGCCACCCTGCGGTGGTCCACCCAAACCCGAAACCACGAACCCCCACCCAATGGCCAAAACCCCAACATAATATATACAGACATACATCCCCAAGGCCCCTCCTAACCAACCCCAAAAACACGGAGAAAATTTACTAAGGAAATAGCCACTGGTTCTAAATACGGAGAATTTAAAGTCTATTGTTTTACCTGAAAACGTGAAATGAGCTACGAATTTCATTAAAGTTGTATTGTTCAATTTTATTATTAAAAGTTTTGTTAAAGCAAACTTTTCAGAGAACAATTTTAGTCAGACACTTTTTTTCATTATTTAATTTTTCTAATCCTTGTCTAAATCCTTGAAGAAATAATGACATACCAAAAGAAAGTTTTGGTAAAAATTACTCATACGTCCTGTGGGTAGAATATGATTTTCGTTGCAGGATTCCACAAATTTCATATTGAAACCTTTTCAACTTTAAAAAAGTCATTTTAGCCACCAAAATATGATGGAATTTCCAAGGATTTCCATTTTTTTCTCAGTGATTATTGAGCTCTCGTGCCTCACCTGGCCGGCTATCAATTTAAATGGCGTCGGTTATCGTGCGCACGTTTTGATTGCCATCCCAGGCCCACTATTATCGCCGGGAATTCGCACACGGACGTTGTCTCCAGTCGTTTGGGAGGACTGTCGTTTGTCTGGTCCTGTTCCCCCAACACCACCTCCTACTCCGACTCCCACTCCTCCACCACTCCATCTCCATTTCCCATCTTCCCTGGAAACATTTTTCTTGTTTTTTTTTTCGTGGTTGCCACTCACACTTATTTATCGTTTGGTGACATTTTGCAAACCAAACCCAGAACCGAAACCCAGAACCCAAACCGAAACCGAAGTGAGCCAAAAGTTTTCGCCAATTTGGCGAATGTTTCCCAGTCCTGCCTCCACCTAAAATTCTAATCTCCGTTCCTGTCCTTGTTTTCCGTCACTCCCCCACCCAGTGCCCCACCTCTTCCCGCCACCGATCTTGGTTTATTGCTGTTCGTGGCTTTGCAACTTCGCCTCCAGGCATAGACATCAATTAGGTTTTTGATTTTGTCTGTCTTGAGGTTTCCATTTTCCGGCTCTCAGTTTTTCTTTGTTTGGCCAATATTTGTTCTCCAAGGCTTTAAGGCTGTACATTTGGATGATGAATTGAGGTGGGAATGGCCAAATATTGGATCAATGGTTGTTCCTTGGCTTTTATTTTTTACAGAATAACGAAATTAATTAATGTAATTCTGCAAAGAATTTTTAAACCTGGCAGGTCTTGAATTTGGAGGTTTATAACCTATTTAAGGGATCTGCAGATTACTACTTCTTCTTTAATGTCTTCAGCATTTTCTGCCTGTTAGGAGAACAAATAGATTTAATTTTCCTTTTACTTCCACGAAATTAATTGGTCGAATCCCCCCATTTTATTTAATCGCACCTTCAGCTGCATCGCCCAGAGTAATGCCAGCGATTTACCGCCTCTGAACTATTTAAGAGGCAATAACAGTAGCATTCCTTTGTGGATCCGAGTTTGCGGAAACATTTCACTCACTTTTTCACTTTTCCCACCAAAAACCGCATGCACTTAAAGGGCGTGCGAATTGGCTTTCCACGCTGCTTATCCTTTTACCGGGAAAAGTAAAACATACTGTTCGACCATAGAGCGGTTGGCAACTATTTATGGTATTTATTTTCGCTTTGGACGGTTGCCGGCTGATTCAGGAGGAACGCCCAGTGACCACTTGCATTTAATCTTTGTTGCGATTCCCACAGCTGGATAACTGACGACTGGAGCACTTGCAGCCGGCTCTGCGGCCACGGATACCGGGAGCGGATGGTTGTTTGCGCCGAGGAGTCGAACGGCATCAAAACGAGGGCAAGTACAAGAGTTTTGGACTAGGCTCCAAAGCGTTGCTAATTTTGCATACGAAAAAGGGGCCGAACCCGACACATTATTGCCATGTTTTCTCACACTTTCCTCTCGCTCTGTTGCTTGCTGCTCTGTCTCTATCTCTCCAACAGGTTGCAGACATCATGTGCCGCACTCCGAAACCGCCAACACAAGAGACCTGCATTATCGAGGAGTGTCCGCATTGGGAGGTCGAGGACTGGACCGGTGTAAGTACTTTGCCACAACCCCAGTCGTGTAATAATCATGCACTTTCTGTGCTGCAGCCAGAAAAGTTAAAAAAAAGAATAAAGTGGGTACCCAGACTGGCAGACAAAGACGTTGCAAGTTGCACGTTGCACGTTGACGAGGCCATGTCTGGGCCCTTTGTGTGTATTTAGCTAAATGTCTGGGTTGCTGCTGCTGAATTGAATGCCCCTGGCATTCAGTGGTCATGGGTATAGTCCCTACACTGTCCCTTTTGAGCTTCAAGTCTAGACTGTAGAGGGTCTTACAAAATTGTAATCCTTGCATCTTTTCTGGGATACAAATTTAATTCAAAACTTGCATTTAATAAATTTTTTAATATTGGAATAAAAAGTTAAGAAAAAATGTATTAATCCAATTTTTTATAGCCAGGAGAGGGTTGAAAAATTCATATTAATCTCAGTAAACTATATATTAATATGTGAGCATTAAATTTTAAAAGTTTTTATTTCCTTTTTATTAAGTTATTTATTTGAAAGGAAAAAATCAGCTTAATACTCGTAGGTATTTTTAATAATATCCGCTTATTTGGTAAAAAAATAACAAGAATTTTATTATTTTTATTAAATCATTTTTGATAAAATGTTGCCTGAGCATTCAGAGTTCGAATAGCTTGCCCAGCTCAAACTATTTTCTTGTAAGTTGTTTAATGCATTTCTAGTTACTTTGCCTGGTGGCTTGTAATAAGCTGCTAGCCGCTAGACGGCGTCTTAATGGGTGGGTGGGTGAGAGTCTCACTTTCTCCCCCTACCACCCAAAGCGGTGGTCATACCTACAACTTAATCAAGTCGGTGGCAACAGACGTCGTCGACGGCATTTGTGCCTAAGTTCGTCTGGCCGCAGTTTCCCGCACCACCTGAACTCCATTTCCGACAACAGCACTCCGCCTCGGGGGGTTGGGCTGTTCATTTAAACTGCAACTTTATTAATGGCCCCAAACCCATGTGTGGGGGTGTTGGGTTGTGCGGGGACTTAAGACGCCTGGTTAGGGGGTGTCAAGTTTATGTGTTGCTTAATTGAATTGTCTTAAGTTTTTCCGTCTGGCTCTTGCTTAATGTTTTTGGGGGTGGCTTAAGAGACTCTTTTTAATGCCCCAGATTAGGGTTAAAATTGAAAAGCTTTAAGGTGTAAGCCTTTTAAAAAAATAACCTAAAGTGGGGAAAAAAAGTTATGAATATTTTAATTAATTTTTACGTCGCTTAAAATAATCACAAAATAATTGAAAAGTAGCTTTTCCCCTTTGTAACGGGGAGGAAAAAAAGGAACAAAGAAAAAACAGAGATGAGTAAAAACTACTTAACGCCAGTCAATTATCTGTTTAATGAACTTTTCAAACATTATAAAATTTCCCCAACCCCATCACCATCCATACTTTTTGTTTGCAAACTTTTTTTATGAGAAGGCAGCAGCAAAAACCTTTCAACAGAATCGTCTCCGTTTTAAATAAATTCGCAAAATGCTGATGAGATGAAATGAAAAATGAAAAAGTGAAAGTCTGGCCAGAGAGAGAGCCTATTAAAAAAGAACGTAAACGTTTATGTCCATTAATAAAATATATGCCACAAAATTAAGCGCCATTAAAGCGGAGACCGAAAGTGCTGGAGCCGGAGTGGGCTCGGGATTTGTGCAAATAAACAATGGAAATGGAGCTGAGGACGTTACACATACGCCCCGTGGCCCAGCAAAACGCAAACAATATGAAAATTTACATTTGTATGCGTGAGCGCGTACAAAATGGGGTTCAAAGTGCGTGAGTGTGGGAGTGAGTGTAAAAATCTGTCTGTCTGTAGGAGAAAGTTTGCAGTCACTGGTGCTTACTTTTTTTTAAGACTCCTCACTTGAAATATTGGCCAAGAATCTTTGGG
The DNA here is from genome assembly GCA_035047325.1 of Drosophila vallismaia. Classification (NCBI taxonomy): domain Eukaryota; kingdom Metazoa; phylum Arthropoda; class Insecta; order Diptera; family Drosophilidae; genus Drosophila; species Drosophila vallismaia. The sequence continues at coordinate 8,930,413 of JAWNPU010000090.1, read as the reverse complement.
ATTCCTTAGGAACTTTGTCATTATACCCTAAAAGAGAGTTTAATTAGGAATCGAGTTACTCTATAAAAGAAAAGAGTATACAAACCCCGCCTAGGTAACCATATTACGACTCAATTATTGTGCAAATAAATGCCTTTTTTATTAAATTAATTTATAACACTTGCGGATATTTAAACTCTGCCACTTAGTGCTCGGTGTCATGCGGCCAGGGAATCCAGATGCGAGGTGTGGAATGCAAATCGACGGACGGCAGTCTGAGTGCCAAGTGTGATCCACTCACCAAGCCCGGCGGCGTCCAACAGTGCTCCACTGGCATCCATTGTGGAGGCGGAGGTGGCGGCTCGCAGAGCAAATCCGGCGGCACCATCATCGTGGGCAGCAGTCGGTCGCAGAACGAGGTAGGATATGAGATTTTCCCATTTGCATTGCAATTTCATCTTCATTTTCCAATCCAGCGGTCGGATAGGCAGATGGACAGCTCGGACATGGACGATGAGGACGATGACGAGGACATGGACGATGAGGCCGAAGACATTGATGACCTGGAATCGGGTCAGGACACCGATGACGGTGAGGGCGTCTCCTATGCCGATCAGCCCTTGCGCTATGCCCACAACACCCAGAGCAGGTTGCACCACGAGACCCCGGAGGAGCCGCGAACGATGCGCCTCATGGGCGGAAATTCGAACAACAATTACAACAGAGGAGGCGGCGGGTCCGTGGCACCTTCTTTGGATCCCACGTAAGTACATTTAAGAGGGAAACCTTTAATAAGTCTTGTTTCCAAGAGACGTTAAGTAAAAATCCCATATAGCTTCTCGTATATTTCAATAATTATTGTCAGTTCCTAATTGATGTCACGCCTCGGTGTAGTTAGCCATGTCCCCAGAGACTTAAGACAAGAGGCTTTCCCTATCTTGATGATAAGTTGCTAGATCTCCTCCGACTCCTCTACATATTCCACTTTTCCCGACTTATCTTGGCCCCAAGCCGGCACTTGACATATTCCAACTTTGGTGAGACGTCGTGCCACTCCACTCGACTTGGCTCAAGCACTTGGCCAACTAACACCCACACGCCCTACTCCATGACTCATCGTAATGTCCTTGAGCTGTGTCGACACCTAAAATTAAGGCTATTAGACAAACGCACACTCACATCCTAGAACTTGGAGTTGGAGTTGGAGTTGGGGTTGGGGTTGAAGTAGATTGTAAGTACAGTGAAGTGCGCCTAATGACAATTAAAGTGCTGCTTTGACGTGTCTACTTCATTGTTATTGGAAAACGATAAACAACACAAAAAACAGCTCCCCTGATCAAAGGTCCCTCGGTATACACACTTTAATTAGCCAACGAAGCCGCGAAACAAATGAAACAAATAAAATGATTCTAAATGAAATCATTAGAGGAGAGTGGCCAAATCCAAGGGCTTTTATCGGATAATTGGTGCATGGGGAATACTTACACCAAATAATAAATTACGGCCCAATCCACTTGGCCCAAGTGGAAATTGGGTTTCGGACAAATGTTGGGCATTTCCTTACATCGTATATTTAAAGATCTTTGATATTAAATGGGCAAGGAATTAAAGCTAATCCTGTAATCGGCATAAACATGAGGAGTCATTTACTTGTTTGTTTTGTAATTTCCACGAAAATTCTAATGAGAGCTTGTATTAGATTTTTTGTACAAGCTTTCTGTCAATTTATCGAACAATGACCTAAGCCTAGGGGCCCAGGCGGAAAGGCTTCAAAAACTTATATCTTACGGACTTAATGGTCCGTTGACCAAACAAACCAACTGACTGCCTTCTTTTTTATTTCTCTAAAATGGCATCCAACTTATCTTTTCTTTACATTCTCCTCTCGATGGCTCTGTTGTGGCCCGATGCCCACTAAACTGAAACTATTCGAGCCTGGCGCCGCCATAAAGTCGCGCCTTGACGCCGCCACCAAAACCTTGGCCTCCGCATCCGATGCCGATGCCGTTGCCGTTGCCGTTGCTGATGCGGCAACAATATATAGTAAAGGCCATGTTAAGAGATTGGCAAATGGCAGTGCGCCAGCCAGCCAGGCATACAAAAAAGAAAACATGTTATAATAAAGGAGAGGAGATACTGAACAAGCAACAACTTCCGCGGGAGGAGAGTAAACAAAGTTGTGAACACGCGCGTGGCCTACGCGGCGAATGAGCAACGCAACGCCCTGGTTATGAAATCAGCAGCCAAACTAAAAGCCAGACCTACTAAAATGTGCTGACCTACTTTGGGATCCGGGCTAAGATGTTTGCGGCCATTTGGCGCCGCTTTAGTGCCACTCTCACATCTACGATTTGACTACAAATCAATAAAGAGTAGAATTGTCCTGGCCAGTAGTCGCTTTCAACCGCTGGCCTCCACTTTCAGGGTCCACTTCTATGGACTGTCAGGCCACAAAACAATGAAGGGGCGTTAAAGTCCCCTAATATAATTACACAGAGAAAATAGATATAAATAGGTTTTCAAAAAATGTTGGTACAAGCACAAGAGGAGCATGAACCTACCTAGTTATTTTTTAGAGTTGCCTTTATAACCTCTTTGGTTTTCTGCCGGTGTCCAAATAACAGAATTTGTAGGCCATGAGAGGACATTTACTCCAGTGACCACCAGAGTTTCATTCGCGTAGCATACTTTTTTGCGCCGGGGTCGGGGTGAGCTCAATAAATGGATGTCCTGGCATCGAATGAAATGCAATGTGTAAAACGTGGTAAGCTCTATTGTTGCATGGAATTTGTTTAGCTCTTCGTCAAGGGGGGTTGTGTGAACTCAAGTGCAGGGCCCTGGTATTTGCGTTGGCACACGTTTTAGTTGATTCGATTTCGGCTGTGTGTCCGTTTGTGTGTGTCAGGATATTTGCAAAGGCGCGGGTCCTTTGTTTGTCCTTTGATGAGTGGTGGGCATGTGAATGCTTTGGCTGTCAGGCGTAAAATTTGATAAATGTTTTTCCAGCTAAATGAAAGTACTCCTATAGTACTCGGCGAATAGACGATTGTTGAAACGTTTTTATAAAGTTTACAGTTCGATTAATAAGAAATCTTTGAGAACAATGGACAGCAAATGAAGTCCCGGTTTTTAAATGGTGTCTTGAAGCGGAATCGGATACAAAATGGGAAAAATATTCTTAAAAACAAAAGCAAAAGGATGTGAAAATGAGTTTTTGACAAATTTCCATTTCACGTATTTAAAAAATCAAAAATTTCCATTTATGGAATAGTTTTTGTCGAAAATCCGAACTAATTCGCAACCGATTTTGAAATGAAATGCCATTTTGGAATCAGTGCTTCAATCTTCATTAACCTGCATCCAAAAATCAAAAATGAAGATTAAAAAAATTGTATCGTTTTTTTTTTAAATCGTGATGTTACCCCTTTCAAAATTTGCTAAAATCGGCATTGTCCCAATTAGTAGTTTTAAGACACTCTTTTGCAAATATTTCATACTTTTTTCATCGGATTTGGAAAAGGAATACCATTTATAAATCAGGACTTCATTCTCTCTCAATCTGCATCAAAAGATTAGAAAAGTAGAACCAAAAAATTTTCATCGATTTTTTGAAAAATTCATGATGTTACCCCTTTCAAAATTTGCAAAAATCGGCATTGTCCAAAATCGATGGTTTTCAGACACTCTTTTGCAAATATTTCATACAGTTTTCATCGGATTTGGGAAAAGAATACCATTTACAAATCAGGACTTCATTCTCTTTCAATCTGCATCAAAAGATTCGAAACGTAGAACAATCGATTTTTCATCGATTTTTGCAAAAAATCATGATGTTACCCCTTTTAAAATTTGCGAAAATCGGCATTGTCCCAATTGATGGTTTTGAGACACTCTTTTGCAAATATTTCATACATTTTTCATCGGATTTGGAAAAGGAATACCATTTATAAATCAGGACTTCATTCTCTCTCAATCTGCATCAAAAGATTGGAAAAGTAGAACCAAAAAATTTTCATCGATTTTTTGAAAAATTCATGATGGTACCCCTTTCAAAATTTGCAAAAATCGGGTCAGATTTTAGGTTGCCAGATTTTGATAGAAATTGATAGAACTCGAAGATCTAAGATCGAGAAGGCAAAACATTTGCAAATCTGACAAAAATTAGCCAAGTTATACACTTTTCCATGAAATTTGTCGAAATAAAATCGATTAAACATCGAGTACTAGTCCAAATGTCATTTTTTCGTCCTTTTTCTTAGTTTTTAGGGAATATTTTTGCCATTTCGCATCCAATTTCGCATCGGAATACCATTTACGAATCGGGACTTCATTTCTGTTTAATCTTTGTCAACATAAATATTTAATCAAAGCGTAAACTTAGTAAAATCTTTTCCAAATACCACAAATAAATCCAATGATTCTTTCTCACCGTTTAGTTTCGGTTTCTAATTAAAAGATTCTATAAATATCAAATAATATGATACTACTCAAAGATATAAGATCAAAAAGGTATAAATTGCGACGATGAGAGGTGTATTACGCAAGTTATGGCTATTTCCATTCGATACTTTGATTAAACATCGAGTACTAGTCCAAATGTCCTTTTTTCGTTCTTTTCCTTAGTTTTCAGGGAATATTTTTGCCATTTCGCATCCGATTTCGCATCGGAATACCATTTACGAATCGGGACTTCATTTCTGTTCAATCTTTTTCAACATAAATATTTAATCAAAGCGTAAACTTAGTAAAATCTTTTCCAAATACCACAAATAAACCCAATGATTCTTTCTCACCCTTTAGTTTCGGTTTCTAATTAAAAGTTTCTATAAATATCAAATAAAATGATACTACTCAAAGATATAAGATCAAAAAGGTATAAATTGCGACGATGGGAGGTGTATTACGCAAGTTATGGCTATTTCCCTTAAATTTATCCATATAAAATCGATGAAATATCTTGTCAAAGTCCGAATATCCTTATTTGTCCTTTTCCTGAGGTTTTTACGAAATAATTTTGCCATTTCGCATCCGATTTCGCAACGGAGTACTTTTTATGAGTCAGAACTTCGTTCCTCTCAAATGTACATCAAAAGATTTCATAACACGAACAAAAAAATATTTGCCGATTTTTCAAAAATCATGATGGTACCCCTTTTAAAATTTGCGAAAATCGGGTCAGATTTTAGGTTGCCAGATTTTGATAGAAACTGATAGAACTCGAAGATCTAAGATCGAGAAGGCATAACATTTGCAAATCTGACAAAAATTAGCCAAGTTATGGACTTTTCCATGAAATTTATCGAAATAAAATCGATTAAACATCGAGTACTAGTCCAAATGTCCTTTTTTCGTCCTTTTCCTTAGTTTTCAGGGAATATTTTTGCCATTTCGCATCCGATTTCGCATCGGAATACCATTTATGAATCGGGACTTCATTCCTATTTAATCTTTGTCAACATAAATATTTATTCAAAGCGTAAACTTAGTAAAATCTTTTCCAAATACCACAAATAAACCCAATGATTCTTTCTCACCCTTTAGTTTCGGTTTCTAATTAAAAGTTTCTATAAATATCAAATAATATGATACTACTCAAAGATATAAGATCAAAAAGGTATAAATTGCGACGATGGGAGGTGTATTACGCAAGTTATGGCTATTTCCCTAAAATTTATTCAAATAAAATCGATTAAACATCTCGTCAAAGTCCGAATATCCTTATTTGTCCTTTTCCTGAGGTTTTTACGAAATAATTTTGCCATTTCGCGTCCGATTTCGCAACGGAGTACCATTTATGAGTCAGAACTTCATTCCTCTTTAATTAGCATCAAAAGATTTCATTACACAAACAAAAAAATATTTGCCGATTTTTCAAAAATCATGATGGTACCCCTTTTAAAATTTGCAAAAATCGGCATTGTCCCAGACTAATGGTTTTCAGACACTCTTTTGCAAATATTTCATACATTTTTCGTCGGATTTGGAAAAGGAATACCATTTACAAATCAGGTCTTCATTCCCTTTCAATCTGCATCAAAAGATTCGAAACGTAGAACATTCGAGTTTTCTTCGATTTTTGCAAAAAATAATGATGTTACCCCTTTCAAAATTTTCGAAAATCGGCAAAATTTTTTTTGATTAGTTTCTATGATTTTTCGATGCAGATCGAAGCAGACTTGAGCGCTGATTCATGAATGGTATTTCGTTTTGAAATCCGTTTAAAATTGAATAAAATATACACTATCGTATGGTTAAAAAAGTGAAATTTTGAGAAATATCAATTTTCCATTTTTTACAATTTAAAAAATTCAAAAAAACAATTCAATTTATCTATAAAAGGGCCATAACTTGGTTTTTTCACCTCCAAAGGTATACCTTCCCGAATTTCTATCTTCGAGAACTATTGAGTACTATCGTTTAGTTACCCAAGGTTATATTTCACCACTTACCTTTTCATTTCAAACAAGAGTCCATGTTTCAATAACGATTACTTTTTGCCTTTGCAGCTACGTCAAGGACAGTGAGTGGTCTCCCTGCAGCGTCACCTGCGGCGAGGGCATCCGGCGACGAGTCTACAAGTGCAAGATATACCTGGAGTACTCCAGGACGGTGGCCACTGTGAACGACAGTCTGTGCGAGGGAACCAAGCCCCACGACGACGTGGAGCGCTGCGAGGAGGACCCCTGTGTGTTGCCCTCTCACGGATTCGATGACCAGTATCCCCGAGACTCCATCAAGGTAGGGGTCTCCGAGCCAGGGAAGACATACGTGTGGCGGGAACAGGGCTACACCTCGTGCAGTGCATCCTGCCTGGGTGGTGTGGAGGAGCTGATCATTAACTGTGTGCGCGAGGATAATGGCAGGGTAGTCTCCCCCTTCCTCTGTGCACCCGAGTCCAAGCCAGAGGCCAGGGTTCGCACTTGCAACGACCGGCCCTGCCCGCCCCGGTGGAACTACTCTGACTACACGCCCTGCTCCAAGAGCTGCGGCATCGGCATCAAGACCCGGGAGGTGCAGTGCATCCATGAGGTGACCCGTGGCGGCGAGAACACCATGGTGGTGCCGAACAGCATGTGTCCTCAGCCCCCGCCCGCCGATCGGCAGTACTGCAATGTCCTGGACTGCCCTGTGAGATGGGAGGTGGGCGAGTGGTCCAAGTGCTCGCATACCTGCGGCTATGGCTTCAAGGACCGTAAGGTCGAGTGCAAGCAGATTATGGCCCAGGAGCACAAGATCGAGAGGCCGGAATCAATGTGCCCCAGTGCCAAGCCAACGGACAAGAAGCCCTGCAATGTGAAACCGTGCCCGCCCGAGGATCCCAAGCCGGTCATCCAAATCAACAACTCGACGCACATCCAACACGATCCAAAGAAGAACAAGATTACCCTTAAAGTGGGCGGAGCCGGAATCGTCTTCTTCGGCACGCAGGTGAAGATCAAGTGCCCTGTGAAGCGGTACAACCGCACCAAGATCAAGTGGAGCAAGGACCACAAGCCACTGCAACGTTCCCGCAAGTTCAAGGTGTCCAAGAAGGGCGCTCTGCGCATCCTCGACATCACGTTCCGCGACGCCGGAGTCTATTCCTGTCACGCCGGTCTCAGCTCGGCGGAGATTACCATCGAGGTGAAGGCCAAGCCGGGCCAAAAGGCTGAGGACTTGGAGCACCAGGAGGCAGGTGAGTAATCAGTCGCTGCTCCTAATGACCCTGCTTGTCTAAGCCATGTTTCCTTCATCCTCGTCTCCTACCCAGATCGCTTGGTGCGTGAACGAAGTGGCACGGAGGCACTAACCTCCGCGGACATGACCTCGGTGGGCGGGGCCGGAGCTGCCGCTGGAACTGATTGGCCCGCTAATGGGTAAGTAACAGGCTTCCACGGAGTGACCTTTCAGGAAAAGTTTGGAACAGGACCAGATTGGGCGTGTCGCGTTTGAGGGGCGGTGCTAGGACTCCTACCTTGATGGGGTTAAATGCGTTGTTGTTTGAAAATACATTTTGCCAAGCTAGACAGCCCGAAATCTACATTTTGTGTTACATTTTGTTTATCCTTGGATATTTCTATAAGAATCAAAATCTACCAAAAACAAGCTATTAAAAAAGGCATTCATATCTTTTAAGGATTTAAAATTTTCAGATAATTTAAGACAAAAGGGAAAATCACAAATGGGAAAAGAAAGTCATTCATTATTTTATAAAAGCCTAAATTAAGTTTCAATAAGAGGCAAGTTGTAAACAATTTTCCCAGGAGGATGCTTTCCATTATTGCTCCAGCTAAATTTGTTTCTACAAGTCTTTCCGATTGGTTAGCTGCAAAGAAAATAAAACTAGAGACTTCCTTATTTACTTGGCATAAAGCAATTGACCATTTTTGCTTGGCCACTTTACATTTTTTCCTGGACTTCTGGACTACAGCAGCCACTTTAGCCACATCCTTGATCTAAACTAATCTCTGACTCAACTCTCCTCTGCCAGCCAGTCCTTGTAGCTGGCAAACGCCATTTTCTCTGCACTTATTACAGTTTTGCTTTTATCGCCATGCCTTGCTTATACCCTATTTTTACTTTTACAGAAGTATATAAACTAAGCAGGTTGTTTCATCATAAGAAGATAAAGAATCTGATAGATAGAGTCATTAGAAGTGAGTACTAGGTATCGTAAAGTCGGCAACTGCTTTTCTCTTTTGAAAAAGCATTCCAGTTTACAATATTCACGCCTTAAGTGGCTCAGCTAAGAGGTAACCGCTTAGACAGTGCCTGGACAGACACTTGTACTTTCCTCCAGTCGCGTCTTTATCAAGAGCTGTCCTTTCCGTTCGACTCATTGCTCTCGTTTTTATTTTTTTCGTTCTTCGCCTCCCACCTGACTTCCTTGGCCTACGCGGCGTATGCGTGTTATCGTCATTTCGCGCTGTCGGAGTGTCACATCCGGCCCGCCTTCCTGATCGTCCTTGTGTTTGAATTTGCTCATCCTTTGCATTAAAGTTTTATGCGCTTAAACACAAAATAACACAGAAAGGGGCGGAAAAGAGCAAGTTGAGAAAACAAAACAAACTCTAAGTAAATTTCATGGATACTTACTTGGCTCACCTTTTGTTATATCCACCCACATTCAGGGCGTAACCGCTAACAAAAGTTTGCCATGACAGTTTATGTTCAGCGAACACTTTTTTCAAGAAGATTTGTATATCTGAATAATACAGGCTCCCTACCATAGGGGAGTAAAGTTCCTCCTTCCTGGGGTTTCCCTGGGCCAATTAAGAGCATTCAGTATTCGATTATTTGCCTCTATTTTGGCATCGAGAGCCCTTAAATGTTAGCTGCCTGGCTGGCTTAAATGCCGCGTTCAACTCTCTAAAGCTCTTGAACGTTTAAGTCTATTGAGCACCTGCCCCCATACAAAAGCAGCTAACAAATCCTTCCCCAAAACACTCCCTCCATGGTGCAACAAAGCCCTCTCGCCCCCAAAAATTGCATATTCAGCCAGACGTGTGTGCGGTTTATTTCGCAATTTAGGTTACGTGTTTGGGTTGTGACTGGGAGCTTAACATGCCAAAAATTACAGAGATACCAGAGTGTATATATAGATGTGCCAAATGTATATAAACTTGTACACAAATGTGTGCGAAAGGACAATTGCATATGTTTGCGATCGCGTTGCCACACTCCACCTGCTTAACGCAAATGGTTAAAAGCAAACAGCCAACGGCAAAATGCATTTTGGCCAAGCCGCAAGCTCTTCAACCAACTTTTCCCTTTCATCTTTCCGCTTCCCGCCCCTCGGAAAAACACACGAATATGCGGTGATATTTTCGGTTTCCAAATGCATCATCAGGGTTGTCAGGGTTGTCGTTGGTCACGCAAAGTGCAACACAACTTTTGGCAACGGAAACAAACACAAAATACCAAAATGTATCTCAAAGACATTCAATGGATGGGCTTTCATATTTTTTTGGGTTTTAAATATTGTGGTCCATCAAATTTATTTTTTATTTCCTTAGTCAGTGGTATAAAAAATGCATATGCTAATCTTCGCAGAGAGCGAAGGAAATGCAAAAATGAGAGGATTTAGGGCTTTGACAGGTATAAAATATAGTTTTTAAGCTTTTTATTTGAATTCAAAGTTTTATTTATGGGACCTTTAATAGAGCGGTTACTTCTTTTATATAAAAATTGATTACAAAGTAAAAATAAAAGCGATAGCCAGATCATACATTTGTATATTTGAAATAGGAAGAAAGTTTATTGAAGTTTTCTTGACAGTTTACTCATAAATTTTAATTTTGAGAACATAGAGTTGAATATAAAGATAATTCAAATATGTTTCTTTAAAAGCCACATTTTAAATGAGTTTTAAAGCAAGTTTTTCTTGCCCAAACCTCGATTTAAAGTCTTGAAAGGCTTGGACAATATAATACGATTTTGTTCGTCCACTTGGCCAGGCTGCCAATGAGGCTGCAATATGCATGACCAGGCTCGAAAAGCGATTTCATATTGCACCAAGTTCAAAGGGAAGGCAAACAGAAAGCCAGCTTCCCCTCTTGAAGAATGCAAGAATGTAACACGCCCACAAAACCAGAATTTGTTATGGCCAAAGGTGGCCACCGGACTGACCAAGAAGGGCGCCTTAGAAATGTGGGAGTGCGGGATCTGCACTTGACATTTTTGCCAGGAGCGGAACCGAAACGTATTCCTGTTAGTGACCAGGAACAGGTCCAGGCCAAGCCGTAGATGTTTGTTTTTAATGTTTTCCCCCCAACACATACCATACACCCTATATGTATATTTTCTTTGCAATTTTTGCAGCTCTACGAATCAGCAGCAGGGCACCCGTCGCCGGCAGCAGCAGTCGGAGCGTTTGCAAAACGGCAGGGAGAGGGAACGGAGCCGGAGACCCAAGTCGGATGGAGTCCAGCATGCGGACAGCAGCATTATGGAGGACGATGTGAGTAGTTGGGCACGGTTATGATTGTTTCACTCGATCAACGTCATTCCGGGCTTTACATTTTAAATATGGTCCGGATTCCGGAAACGTGCGAATGTCTTGGTCCAATGTTGTCCTTTCGCAGTTTACACAATTTCGTTGTGTATTAGATTTGTGGTTTCCTTTGCTCCCTTTGCCATATAAATATATATACCATTTTTTTATATACAGTATATCTATAGGTTTGACTGTAGCTCTCCTTGCTGTGTCAACATCTACGTAATTTGATAGTTTTCCACATGGCTTTCCCTATTTCTTTCGGACTGCTCCATATCAGCAGAATAAATATCTCTGCAAACAGTTGGCAGTTTAGATTTGTATCCGGCCCTCTCTCTCACCCACTCTAACCCCGTCTCTTTCGACTGGCCAAACATATAATGTGCCTTGGAATGAAATTACGTATACGTAGCGTTACCCAAGAGAGAGAGGCTAAGCCCAACCGAGTAGAGTGGAAATAAACCAACAAGATTTTACAATTTCTTTCCCTTCGAAAACAACAATAGATGAGGCATATATACGGGCAGGCCGACTGCCTGCCATTGTCCTTGGCTTAGGCTGGGGATGTAATAAGGATGCGAGTCCTGCACATCGACTGCCCGGGGCCGACACTACCTGGCCAAATTGTTGTTTGTCTGGCAAACGATTCTGGGTGTTGTGTTCCTTTTTTTGGGTCAAATCCATTGCGGTTGGGCCCAAGTCCAGTTGAAAATTGGCAGGCCAAAAATTAGCGTAAATGCCTTGATTGAGTTTGTTCTCAATGGGAGAAGAAATTGTGTTTTTTTGTCTGAAAAAGGAAAATACGTAATCGGAATTTCGGTTGGGTTCGTATTGCCAAATCTAAATGGAGAAGGAAAAGCTAGTTTAAAAGTATTAAAAGGATTCAGAACTATATAATTAGATATTCAAATTAAAAGACACAATCGCATGCGATGCATCACATTCATATCTACACCGGAATATCCATAACTATAAGCCCAAACATATTGCTAATAAATAACGCCACACTTAATAACTATTTTCCCCCATATTTCTTCTGCAATCCGCGCTCGCTTGGGTCTGTATCTGTGTATCTATGAAATATACTGGCATCCTGTGTGCATCTACAGCATTTGCAATTAGTGCAATCGCAGGACAGAATCCCACAGCCAGCGAGCGCCAGTAGCGGCAGCAGTCGCACCAGAGCTCTCCTGGCGATGCCATATTTCCAGGCACTGCTCAGCAATCTCCAGGTGAGAAGCATCCTTTATGCATCCTTCGGTTCTCGTTCACGTTCTCGTTCGATTTCATCCTTTTCGTTCTGCATTTGCTGTGTTGCAGTTTTTATTGTTCTTTCATAGCAAAACATACACTCTGTTTGCAATTGTTATTATTATTCTTTTTTCGGTTTGAATTTATTCATTTCTTACTTTGTTGGCCTGGCCTGAAACGTTTCACTGATTTCAATCCTTTACGGTTTTCAGTTTTCCGTTTTCAGTTTTCGCTTTTCGTTTGTTTTATTTTCATTAATTTTCCAGGAGGTACGAGTCCTCGTATCATCCACGAACTTTACGTTGCATGCGTGTAATTAGTGCCCTTCCGAAGAGCGGAGGGGCGTGGGTGTTGCAAATTGCCAAAGTGCTGCATATAAATTGCACAACGTGTGCATATTTGTCTTCAGTCTGATTGGGGCTGTTGCAGATTGTCAAAAGCCGAGGCAATTGCCAGATTGGGAGCCTCGTTTCAAGACTCCAGAATCAGTATTATTGTTTCTATTTGTTTTCAGGCATGTCTTTGTGTTTTATTTGCAATTGCTTAGCTTGGCATATAATTCGTTTAATAGAATTAAGTCTTTAAGTTTTGACAATCCAAATATTTAGATTTAATTATTGCATGACTGATATTATCAGTATCTCCCACTCTCTACATTGATTTACCAACACAATCTTTGTCTTTCTTTTTACGGATACAAATATTTTTCTTTTTGGGGTCCCAATGAAATATACATATTTCCCTACAACACCAACAACATAACCAATTTAAATACCGAAATGAGCCACAATTTTGAACTAAAATAAACGCAAATGTAACGATCTCAACGTAGGTAAAACTTTTCAATAAATATTACACAATATACCTTCATTCAATATACATTTAAACACTTTTCACTTAACTCTCGGCAGCGTAACAAGTTCTCCCGATACACTCCAACTCCCAGTCTCTCAGATCAAGGACTATATGAAAATATAATGATAAAGCCGAATATTTAATTAAAAATATTGCATTAAAATTGGCCTTCTTTTCCAATCCCTTGTCGGGCAACTTTTTATGCGCCTGCCGTCAAAGACATTTTCTGCTGCATTTTGTGCATTGTGAAATGAGCAAACAATTGGCATAATGGGTAAAAAGGAGCTTCAGTTCAGCTTCAGAACCCACCCACTTTAAAAAGTGGAGGAGTACTCCCAAATAATAAAAAAAAACGGCTGCATGCTGCCAAGTGAAAAGCCGGAAAATTGGCAGAGAACGCACAAAGCAAATATTTTTTGCCAACAAAAATATGAGCAACAAAATTTGCCTGCTGCTTTTTGCTCACGATTTTTTTCTGTTATCAGCTTGGCATGAAAAACACTCTTTAAATTATTCATCTAAAATTCATATTGTTTCCATTAATTGGGCTGTGAAAATAAACAATTTACTCAGATTGTATACAAAATTACTAAAACATTGACCTAAATTGTAGGAATTAGTTTCGTTTATGCGACAATTAACTTGTGTAAATACTTTAAATATTTTTATAACAAAAGCTCAATCAAACACAATATAAATAATTAAATCAAATCAGAGTTTTACAAACATTTAATTATTATTAAAAGAACATATTGTAAATGCTGTGGATCTGAAAATCCTTTCGGTTGGTTTTAAGCTTTTCTATTAGAACAAGTTTTCCTTTTATTTGTTGAACAAAATATATTTGTTACTTGACATAATTTTAAATTTTTGCTTTCATGCATGATAGAAACTCATTTTGTTAAATATTCAAATATATTCATTATCTTATATGTAAATTCCATTATATTAGTTACTAATTAATAGCAGGATTATCGCTGTTTTGATAATGTTCGATATGCCGGCTAGGTAAGTGCCGGGCTCGTCGTTAAAGTTTCCGGATTTATTTTTATATTTATATGGGAATTTTTATGCGGAAAAACATCAAACAATTTGTTTTTTCCCATTTTCCTAATTTATTAATTGAAAAGTTTATTCTTCCGCGAGCATCGAGTTTTTCTCCCGGTACTCCCGAAACTTTGCCTATCTCACTTTTCACCACATAAAAGTTATATAAATAATGGCAAACAACCAATTTTGGTTGGAAAATAAGCTTTCAGTCAACGTCATGGCTGCCTCCTCTTCACCTGACGACAGACATTTTCCGCGGATACACACTCGTGTGTTTCTGGCAGACTTTCGCAGAGGTAGGGCTGTTTTTTAGCCTAAATTTATAATGCAATAGAAAATAAATTAAAGCATTGAGACAGGCAGACTGACAATAGGGGAAAGTTGAGCCCTTTGAAAGAGTTTTATGCGGAATCATAAATCTAGTCTATAGACCAGAGCTTCTAAGCTTTACAGGAAGGATTTTTGATTCCACATTACGTATACGCCCCGAATACCTGTCGCTACCGAAAATCGAAGCAAACTATTTTCGACGATCGCTTAAACCTTTCAGCATGGGTTTTGAAATTAAAATAAAAACCCTGTATTATAAACCTCTCTGCTCTTTGTGTTCTGGGGTGCAATTCTGGGATACTTCATCCGGCAAAAAAACCTTTGAAAATGCACAAAAAAAGCAGGTTTGGAATTTTAAATAAAAAAATGAAATTACCACACAAACCGACTGAAAGTTCAGTTTGCTGGCCAAGTTGAGTAGACGTTCGCATCGCCGTATGCAGATTAGGCAAAAATAATTTATGATGCCCAGCCAGGCGAGTGGCAGGATACAGATCCTGCAGACTGCTGGTCCAAACCAAACGGAACCGGCAACTTTATGTGCAGTTGTACGGATGTTGCGGGGATTTTGGGACTTTTGTCTCTATCTTTTCCTATTTTTTTTGGTTTTTTTTTTTTTTTTGGGTTTACGGCGACACTTTCAAGCGGCATTTATCAAGGCTAGTTACCGGAAAATTGTATATTCGTACATATATTTGCAGACTGATAAAAATCAAGGAAATAGACAAAGCGTTTATACCTAATTTTGGGACAATTTTCGTTGCAAATTTCTGTGGCGATCCGCTAAAAATATTCACTGGTTTTAATGCACACCCACAAATGAATATGCCATTTGTCAGATTTTGCATTTATATGCAATTTATACTATAATTTTATACGGGTAATAATAAAACCATTCGGATTGAGAGTTTGCGGCACATTGATTAACTCTTTGTGGCAGCCTCATCCTCTCTTTGTTTTCGCCTGGCTTCTCATAATAATAATTTATTATAATTGTTGGAACTTCAACGTAATTGCATTAAATTTCCAGCTTGTTTAAGTTCAACTTTGTGAGTGTGGGAAAAGGCATTTGTTTTTGGTTGCAATTGCAGACTTGCAGCCTGAAAAGTTGGGAAACAATTTAATATAAATATTTATGAGTTAATAACCTGATTGAATGCCAAATTGTGAGCATAAGTATTTATTAGCATATATTACAAAATATTCAGCATTTTATTGTAAGTAATTAAATGATAAAACGGAAATATTGAGCTAATTAAAAAGACCATAAGAAGGCCATCATTTCAGTCCATCAATCATTTAAGCTCTTTATCCAGCTGGCCATCTCATCAGCTTTCATTTGAAAGAGTTTTCCATTTTATCGGCCATAAACGTCAATTTTATTCAATAAATTTCTGCCTTTTATGGACTTCCATCCGTTTTTCCGTTCCGAGCCATTCTTTGAATGCAAATCCCGGCCATTTCGAGTTTAATTGCATTCTTGTCTGCGGGATTTCAGATTCACATTCAGTTTCCTTAAGCTGGATCCTCATTAACAGATGTGTTAATAAAGCCAATATTCCACCGTGTTTGGGTTTGTAAATTTTAAAGGACCTCCTACCTGAATGATTTTATTGATTAGCTTTCAGATTACAAATTATTGCCTTGGAATATCATAATCATCCTTTAGTGAGCCCGGCCTGGTCCTGGTCTTGGGCATTCCTAATTAGCTAAGTAAGTGCAGGCTGGCCTCGTCCTTTGTTGGCCTCAATTTATGACCCGACATTTGGCCTATTAATTATATTTCGCTAACACCACTCCAATCCATCCTCCTTCCTCCTTTTTTTGTTAGTTTGTTCCTCGGAAACATCAAAATTGGTGGGTTTTGGTTGGGATTTGGTTGGAATTTGTTTGGCCCCAGACGCGCCAAAGCGCGTAAATAAATTGCCACAGGACCTGGAGTCTGAGTGCATCCTGCACCCAAGCCACGCCCTCTTTCGTTACCACATATTCGTCATGTCGGACGTAAATGATTTAAAACAGGCGAAACGGGCTAGCAATTGCTGGCTTTTAATTTTGATTGCGACTATTTATTAATGGCAAGCTGAGAGGCAGAAGGATGCAGGATGCAGGATGCAGGGTGCAGAATGCAGAATGCAGGATGAAGGATGCAGGATTCTGATGCCTCGGAGGCATTTTAGCCTCGCTCCACTTAAACTCCATACCATTTTGCTGAAAATATCCCTGCGTTTGTTTCATTTGCCGCCCAGGCTGCTCTTAATTTTATTTATTCGTAAGTGCCACATATAACGCATTGCATTTAAACTTAAATTAAATGAAATGACATATATTGCAGTGTGCTGCAGCTTGGCTTGGAATGGGTTGTCGGTTTGGTTCGGTTTCGTATGGTGTTCAGTTCAGTTTGGTTAGGGTCTGTCTCCGACAGGACTGGGTTTTCGCCTGTCAGGCGTGAGAATTTAACGATGTGCCTGGCTTTGTGAATCGTCCAAAGTTGCTAATGAGTCTGTAATGAATACATATTGAATGCAGTTGACTCTGACAAGATGGAGCTGGCAGAAAATCGACGAAACTTTGCCTTAATTAACAAACTAAATCAGAGATATACCATAGACCATCTGTGAGTTTCTAATTTAAAGATTTCAAGACTTTGTCCATGTTTTATGTACCCCTTTGACCAAGATTATTCCATTTGCTTGCTGGCACCTACATACATTACTGAAATTAGCACAACAACAATCTAATCCAATCGACTTCGAATTTCCGTTTAATGAACATAAAAGCCTACATATGTCGGGGTTGAATGGCCCCGATCCGTAAAGACTTCTCCGGCAACTGGAAAATGTGGCCTGGCCGTAAATGTATCGGGAGTAAACTTCCGGCCTGACAGCAAACCGAATTCCCATTAAATTTTGAAACAATAATCTGTGAACTTTGTTGTGCCGAAAAGCAGGGCAAGAACTTTGGGCTAATTACAGTTGCAAAGGCGGAATGCATTGAGAGAGGGGAACCCTGCCGATGTCCTGGTGCTTTCTGGCCAAAATGCTGCAATATTGACAAGAGCCAAGCAAAAAGAGGCAACGATTCCGATTCTGATTCCGATTGCGGTGACAACAATAAAAGGCAATGGGGGCGTTGTCTGTGGAGGCGTCATTGTCATTGTCGCTCGCCTCCCATTGCCCCACTCGCTTGTTGGCCAACAAATGAGAAAGAGGCAGTGGGGCACTCACTGCGCGAGCCAGGAGGAAGGAAGGAGGTTGCACATAAAAGCGCAGCAGATTCTGCCAACAGCCAACAACAATGGCAACGCAACAACAACAGAAACTATGGAAGCGCATTTGTCGGTTTCAAGTGGCACTTGGGAAATCATCTTTGTGTGCCTCCAACTCCTCCAGTCCCCGACTTGCCACATGCCCCACGCCCCGCGCCCCACACCCCATGCCCCGAACCAAAAACAAATCTACTACGGCATCGGCTCTGGGCAGCTGTAAATGCAAACGACCAGAGAAATGACGTTGACGTTGGCAAGACCATGGTGTTTGACAATAAGTTCCCAGGGCAAAGGACAATTTTTGGATTAAACATAGGTCAGAGATGTTTCCCCTACACGAAATTATCAGACTCTAGAATATTCCGCAGCTGAAGTCAGCATATGGTATTTTGATTGTTAAATATGGAAATTATTGCCATAAGATTGGCATAATAATTTTCTTAAACTTTTGTGTTACATTTTTAAACTTTGAACGCGAAGAACATTCCTGAGAATGGTGGTACAAACCGGCTGTTCGGTGGAGAATTTTCGGGACGTTAAACCAAAGGCTGCCAATTTGGTAGTCAAATTTTTGAAAACTCTCCGACCAGGCAGCTCCGAAATTAGGCAGCGGATATCGGGTTGCGGTAGGATAGGAGCCGGGTTATGTCGAGTCCGCAGGTTCCATGACTAATCGGATTTCGCAGTTTCGTAGTCAGTCAACGTGAAGCAATTGATGAGGGTAATTCGAGTGTGCATACATGGAACATGCCACCTATCCCACCTCATTTTGCCACCCTCCTCCATTGGCACACATTTTGTACATACAGATCGATGGTCGTTACGAAAGCGGAAACGGAAACGCGACGGCCGTTGAGCAGCAAAGTTTAGCCTGGCATATCGAACAACAAACAAACAGCAACTCCTGTTTTTAGCGGAGGGGGAAAAAATGGGGATTCCAATGCGATTTCCCATTGGCAAAGCTAGCAATTCTTTCGCCCATTCAGTTCCTCTGGCCGCTGCAGCGCTTCAAGGACTCCAAGGGCCAACACATGCTCCACGAAGAGGCTCTCAAGTACGGCATGGACTTGGAGCCCAAACACTACG
Source organism: Drosophila vallismaia (assembly GCA_035047325.1). Taxonomy (NCBI): domain Eukaryota; kingdom Metazoa; phylum Arthropoda; class Insecta; order Diptera; family Drosophilidae; genus Drosophila; species Drosophila vallismaia. The sequence continues at coordinate 8,911,619 of JAWNPU010000090.1, read as the reverse complement.
AACAGGACGAGCCGATGGGTGCCAGGACCAAAGAGCTCCACACCGAGGCCGGTCCCATACGCACGGACTCCGGCTCGGAGACCAAAGGACACGCTGAGGACATCCCGCCGCATATGCCACACGCTCGATGGGAAACGGCAGCAGTAACCACAACAACGCCAGTTCCCAGCTTGGAGAGCGATGGCTTCATCTACAAATGGCAGCTTGGTGAATGGTCCAAGTGCTCTCAGGAGTGCGGAGCAGCTGGCAGTGGTTTGCAGGTGAGTGAAGTGGAAATTGGAGGAACGCTGTACTCAGATTAATGGGAACTGATTCAGCGCGAATAAGTATGCTATAGATAATTTATTAGTGGCTAGTACGCTACAAGTTGGGGAATTTAGTTTAAATTTAATATATTTTTTATGAAACTTGGAAAAAAAAATTTCTGATGCTCTGGTGGAGATGAAAATAATCACCAAAAAACATTCAAAAACTTCATAAAACTTTAAGTATTATAGTTCGCATTTTCTTTTATCCTTTTAATGTTTTTCAAGGATCTAACTATCAAAGAGTATTTTTAAGCAAATACTGCTTTCGATATATTCATTATTTATTGCTAGCTATTTTCGGGAATCAAACCCTCTCGTTTGTGTCGCTTTTCTGCATTCCCAAAGGAGAAAAAATGCCATAAAATGGAAAAAGAAATGTGACCCAAGGCATGAGGCGACATTTATGCAATAATTAGCCAAATGCACAGGCCTCGGGACCTGGGCTTTTTCTTTTGTCATGACACAAGAAGCTCTATAAAATCAGGAACACGATTAAATATTTTAACAGTCAAAGACGCCGCTCCTCAGTCTTAATGCTGCTTATTTTATGTTTCGTTGGGAAAAAACAAAGGAAATCTCATTTCTCTCTTGTTTTCAACTCCCCAGCGGCGTTCGCTGAGCTGCCATCGAGAGGCGAAGACCAAAGGTTTCAGTAGCGCCAATGGCGCCAGCGGCTCCATCAGCTCCAGTGGCAACAGCAGCGAAGGATTCCATGTCGTGGATAATTCAGAGTGCACCGCCCACGGCCTGGAGATGCCCGACACGTTCCAGAGCTGCGGCAACGAGGCCTGTCCGCACTGGACCAAGGGCGAGTGGTCGCTGTGCCACCAGTCCCGGTGCCACGGCAGGAACACGGCCGTGCAACGTCGCGGGGTGGCATGCCGCTACGAGAACGGGACGGCGGGTACTGCCTGCGACGAGTACGAGAAGCCTCCGATGCGCCAGGACTGCTACAACGAACGCTGCAAGGGCGTATGGCGCGTGGAGCCCTGGTCCGAGGTGGGTGTCCCCATAGGCTGAAGTTCCGTGCTTCGTGCTGAATATTAATCCCTTCTTTTTTCCCCTCTTTTCCAGTGCAATGCTCCGTGTGGCCGCCAGGGCATCAAGTATCGCATCCTACAGTGCGTCTGGTACGGCAGTCGTCGTCCGGCGGGCAATGTCTGCAAGCACCAGCCTCGTCCGGCGGTCATGAAGGTCTGCAAGAGTCCGGCCTGCCAGACCAAGTGTGAGTATCCATTGGTTCGAGTCTCCTCAAAAATCTTAATGACTTTTTTCCTTATATTTTAGTGACAACATCTTCGTCGGCTTCCTCGCAACACTGTCGCGACTCATCGCGATATTGCCGGAATGCCCGGGCCATGGGCTTGTGCCGGCTGCATCGCTACAAGGAGAAGTGCTGCGGATCCTGCCAGCAGCAGCCCAATCAGTATATATTCCATTAGCTCCGCTGCGGCCTACCAAATGAGCGAGACATTTACGAATTCTGCAAGCAATTACTCTAAGTACCGTAAATCTAAATAACTATAGCAAGATATAAAGTTAAACTTATCCATATATACGTTTACCAGATACTACAGCGACACAAACACGATTCCAGTTTGAGAGTTTAGTTAGATTTAACATTTGTTAAACAAAGATATTTAGTTTATTTCGATTCCCCTACACGTAACAAACCTGAACAATGTAACATGGCATTTGCAACTAAAAATAAGCATAAATATTGTTAGATTTGCCCCAGGCAGGATCCCTCAAACAAATCGTTTGCCACACGTCGAAATTTCAATTGGATGGCAAATTATTTGATTGGAGGAGCTGGTCAATGGCAGAAGCTTTGCTTTAAGCAATTAAAAAACTTACATATTAATGACTCTATAGTGCTAAAGAAAAATAGCAGAAATGAGCGGTGAACTGTGGGGATTAGGCTAAATTTCACTATTCCATCAAATATTTATGTCCAAAACATGTCGAAACATTGGATGGGCGCTACAGGAAACACTAAATACTGAACGATAAAATATAGGAGTGATTAGGAGTCATCGATTATGATCGAAGTTTATTGCTGATTCGTATGGCCCACAAAAAGTAGTTGAAATGTTTTAGCAAATATCTCCGACTAGCATTAAAAATAAATTAACCTGCTAACTAATCTCAACTAAGCCCAAGAACCTTGCCTTGAATTTTTAAGAGCAGCAGAAGGACAACAAAAATTTCGCACTGTTACCTATTGTGAACTTAAAAAACATAAAATGTAAATATAGCAAAATGGAGGCAGTATCCTGTCGATATCGATATGCACCTTTAACTAATGCATCGTCAATTTGCGTCACTGTACTTTGGTTTTGCATTTTCCAATTCGCAACTATATGGATATTGTAAATAAATCGAATTCGAATCCAAATCAAGAACTTGTTTGAAGGCTTAACTTGTAATTTAAATAAAAAAATGAAAAACTATATGGTATAAATATGTATGCGTATTTGTAATTAGTTTTTTTATGAAGAAATTGTTTTATAAATATTAACATAATTCTATACAAGTAAATAAAAAAGGCGGCCCACTAGCTGCGAACTATAGTTTAAAAATATGCATTAAAACCAAATCATGGCAAAAAATACAGTGAATGTTGAAGCGTAAATAAAAGTGTAAGCTGTTAAGTGAGAGTTATTAATAATTATCATACGAAAATCAACGCAAACGTAACCCATGTTGAACACGTTCACACACAAAGGACATTAAAACACTAACCCAAAATACAGCAAGGATACGAAGGATATGTTTTATGACAAGATAAAGAAATACATAAAACAATGCAAAGTGCGAACTATTGTAAGAATTTAACAAAAACTGGAATAAATAATAAATATTGACAAAATTGATTTTTTTTAGTACTTTATAAAAATAAAAAATTAAAAAAATAATACACAAGAAAAAAGGTAGGTAAAAAGATGCCTTTTTGTCGGAATGCAAACTTTTAAAACTTTTTAGACACTAATAGATGATATCTTTCGTATCGGATTTGGATATTTGGATATTTTGCAAAAAACCACGACGGTACGCCTTTAAAACTTTTCCTACAAATTACTATTATGGTTTAAAAACAATTCGCAATAAACTTATTTATGTAATTGGAATTTTGTTTACAAAAATACAAAATTTACAAAAATAAATTTACACTGCTCAATTTAATGTTTACCTGTGTAATTTAATGGATGCTTATTAGTATCCTATTCAGTAACTCGATTTTGCAGCATATTTTTCAACAAAATTTACAATTTTTTCCAAAATTGAAAAATTTTTGCTCCGAGCTTGGCCGATTTCGCCTGCGTTCAGATTTGAGGTACTAGGCGAACATAAACGAGAAGAAGGCCGAAATGTGACGTCAAAATAGCAAATATTTGAAATAGTATAAGAGATTACTCTCTTCTACTCCTGGGTGGGGCATGGGAGACTAACTGTGCTAATGTAGATGTGGTGGTGCTCCACCGTCTTCTAATGTAGATGTGTTGGTGCTCCATCGCCATCTAGAGATGACGGTGGAGCGTGTGGACCCGTTATGTTCTGGCACGGAAGATCCCCACGAGCCAACTGCCCCCATAGGAATACATGCATTTTCACTCACGCGAGCCCCAAATTCGTGACACGCCTGGAAAGCGACATCCCTGGGAGCAAATTTCCAATCTGATCTGGAAATTCAGATGTTTTGATTGGCGAAAGTTCGGCCATCATGGATTTTAGTACCGTTTTTCTCAATTTTTCGTCGAAATTCATAAATTAACCTTTCAGTAGGTTCTAACGGGATTATTTGTCAATTTATTATTAATTATAAACAAAACTGATAATTGGGAAAAAGAAAACCAATGTAACATAAAGAAAGGCCATTTTAAATGGCAAAAATAAATGAAAATATAAAATTGGAGGATTATTTGATCTCATATTACTCAGCTTTTGCCTGCAAAATACATCTACGCAATTGGGGCTCATGGGGCCAGCCAAGGGACAATTATACTTATTCTCTCGCAAAGCAACAACAACTACACGGTGAGAGAGGGAGAGTAATCTCTTATACAAAATGCAATTTTTGCATATTTTACGTCACTACGCGACCTTCTGCTGCTTTCTGTTCGCCTAGTACTTCAGATTTTCGTTCATATGAATTTTAACCAATCTGGCCGTCGAAATAGCAAAATGGCGCCCGCTAAGGCGGCCATTTTTTAAATCACTTTCAAATAAAAAAAAATGTGGCTATATGGGATGAGAAAGTTTCATACGATTCTTTAATACAGGCTAATAAGTTTGAGTTTTATAATAAACTTTATATATATTTACTTTATTTTATATATAATTTTGTATAATCTGTTCATGTAACTTCTAAAGCAATACAAAATTCTACAACTTCTACACTACTTTTTACTGGCATACTTATACATTAAACACTATGTTAACATATATTATATACAAATTGTGAATTTACTTTATTAGTTATGCTAAAACGCACTTATTCACAGAAATGGTTTAATTGTATTTCTTATATCCGTATTTACATTCGATTACATTGACACTATATTATCCATACATGATAGTAATAAAGAGGACAGTGTTAATTGGCGCATAGCTAAGCGCTAGCTAAATTATTTATAATATTGCAAAAAACAATTGGGACTTTCATATTGAAGTAAATTTAAACTTGTCGGTCCCAATGCGATTATTCAAATAATGACAAACAAGGCAAGTAGGGTATGACACACAAATGTGATGTGAAGATGTTTTGCCCTAATTTTACACACAAAATACTATATAGGAGCGGAAAGAGCTCTTTTTCTCATCAATGTTTATCACAAAGCTAGTTTACATACAACAGCATCCTTTGGCTATCATACGGTTTATGCTGGCAAAGGAGTTTAGTGACATTGAATCTTGGAGCTGCTTAATTCCCTATTTACAGAATTGTGTTTAACTTATTAGATACCGACAATAGCAACCAAAAATCTTTGTTTTGTTGGCGGAACACTTTGCGGTTGGCTTGTTTCTTACCCTTTAAATTAACAAAATCCACACATGATGCATTTGCAAAACATTTTTAAATGACACAGTATTTGAAGCATACACATCAGGAATTAAATATAATTGGAATTGGCTTTTTTTTAGTGATAGTTTAAATCAGATCTTTGGTTAACTATATTACAACTAACTGCGCTTTTACCAATCAGCGTTGTCTGAAATCATTTCAGTCTAAATGCATTTCTGTGTGGCATTCATTAATTCATTCGTTACATTTTCTACCAGTTGTAGGTTTCATTCACTTTTAGCATGAGTTTTGGGTTCTCAGAAAGGCATATCTTAGCGTTCGCCTACTTTTTTTATAATTTTATTTTACAATAATTGCCAAGCAACATTAATGAGCGGTTTTTATTTTTATGAAAGAAACATAATTACAAACTAGAGCGCTCCAACAACACGTTGCGGTTGGGATATGTTTCATAGTACTAAGGATATCTATAATGGAGTGGGGTGGGACAACTTAGGTGGTAAGAGCTAACTTGAAGACATATTCAATGAAACTAAACAATAATTTGCACTAATGAAAATGTGTATAAATGTGTATTTCTTAGTAATGCATTTTTATGTTCTCATATTGATTCATATTGTTAATGCTTAGTGTAAATAAATTATATCACAACAATAGAGAAAAAGTTTGTGGTTCGAAGGTGCATCGGCGTGTGCTGGCTTGTTTTCATGTCGAGTCGATCAAACTGAATACAAAGAAATCATCATTCGGGATTTGGGAATACACACAAGCCACAAGGCGAACAAATAATATTTTTACAGGCATTGGTTCAACATGCACACAGAAAGTTACATTTAAATATGATTAGGTATTTGTTTATGAGAAAGTTTTTTGCAGTTTTGTTGCAGGGTAGAGAGCAGCCACACACGCGTAGCAGAGTTTCATTGAGATCCAAGACAAGAGATGCGCCGAGCTCCGTTTTAGTACTAACTCTTGCTAAGCGCCTTTTTCTTTCTTTGTACTAGGATGTCGTAGAACGGGTTGTGGCTAATGGACTGAGTCAGGCGCTTGATCCACTCCTGTTGATCCTCCTCCGTGGCGGCGGACATGCGGTACACAGTATGCTTGCCCTCGACCACCTAAACGAAATAAGAAACCAAATGTTAGAAAAACTATCAGAGAGACGATAAGTGAAGCTCTAACCTTGCCCTCGGAGTCGGTTTTGCATGCCTTTATAATATCAGCACCGCCAGTTGCGAAGAGTTCAAAACAATGCGGTTTGCTGCGGTCATGAATCTCGCGGACCGATATATTCTCCAGCGGGATAATGCCACGCGGCTCCTTATCGGTGGTGTATTCGAAATAGTACAGGCAATTGTCGTTCAATATGAACCAGCGTCGTTTCCATGATTTGTATCTAAATAAATAATAAAAAAAAAGGATTAATAAACAAGATTATTACAAAAATTTCAATTGTAAACTCACCTGCCCCCTTGCTTCCACAGCCAGCCCTCCTTGTCGGGATTGAAGAAGGTGTGCATCAGATCGTTGCCATCGTCCTGGGGTATCTTGAAGGGTTCCGTTCTTATGGACTCGTACAGAGACTCCAGTAGACCCCGGGGCAAATCACCGCCGTTGTTGATGCCACGATTCATTGAGATGAATTGTTCAACGGTGGGTTTGTCTTTAACCTGCAAGAAATACAGCCAAGGGTTAAAAGTGATCCAAGAAACCCATCCGTAACCTTTCATAACATAACTCTAATTGCCTAGGCATGCGGTCTATGTGCGTGCAACATAAGAAAATCATTTTTAATTAGCGATTTCCCTTTGCTAATAGATCTTGTTTTAGATTCCTCTACACTTGACCTATTTATAGCCCCTATAGCGTTTAGCAATTGCCCCGACGACCGGGCGGACGCACGCCCTGTCATTTTGTGGCAACGCGAATGCAAACGCTAAATGCGGAAGTAAATTCCTGGCTGGCCGATAATTGCGGCCTGACAACTAGCGAATAGCGAATGAGAATCCAATTTCACAGCCAAAGGACGGACTGGGGGCACGCGACGGGTTGGTTTTGGCATAAGCAACCATTTCCTGACTGCTGCCCCGAGAACATCCGGTTGGGCATGGTTGGGAGTGTGTAAGAGTTCACCAAGTTGATGCCAATAATTAATTTTAGGCCAAGTCTTTGTGTACTTTTCGTTAGCAACTATCAAGCGGCAACGCTCTTCTCAATAGCCTAATTAGATATTGATTGGATGCTATTCATTGGATATGTTTCTGTTAGTTATTTTAGTAATCTTTACCGATGGATTGTGCAGGGAAGTATTGAGCATTATAATGGCAAAGCTGAGCACATAGCAGGTATCCGTGTTGGTGAAGATGTCCGGATTGAGTTGGCAATATCGCTGGGCAAAGCACTCCATCATGCGATCGATCTTTTGCGCCTCACCGGGCAGCCGAAACGACCAGAGAAATTGTCTGCGGAAGGGAATCGGAGATGGAGAAAGGTGGCCATTAGCGATAGTGGTAATTAGGTGTGGTTTGTGGATAACTTACCTAAGGGCTTGCACTAGAATGAGATTGGTGAAGTCGTGAAGCGCCACAAAGGCCTTTAGCACATCCTCATTGAAGTCGTTCTTTTCGCCAAGGTAATCGCCTGGAAGGGAGAAGGACCATTAAAATTTATGTTCTCAATGCGTATAATTGATTTTTTGTTTATTGCTTGCTTTTTCGCGTTTTTTTTCTAATGGCCAAGTGGCGAAGGCCATTAAAACAAGGTCAGTGTGACTTACCTATGGCCGTTTTGTTGAGGCCCTCGCCTTTGTAAAGGAAGTGCGCCACATCCTGGGGATCGTGACGTAGCAGTCTGTTTTCTACGAGATACTCAATGCCTGAAATGGAACAATAAAGAAAGAAACTTAGTTCAAGAATGTACGAGCATAATTTCGTGACTTTTTAATCGATAAGAGAGCAGAGCACCCGGAAGAGCCCCGCAACAAAGAGCCAGAAAGAATTAAATCATATAATGTACCCATATATGCAAGCAATCAAAAGCAACGACCCGCAACATTAACCACAGCAATCTCTATAAAAAAAAATGAAAAGATAGAATACTGAGGGAGTGGCTGCGTTATTATAACGACTTCATTATTTTCCAATCAACGAAGAGGTTCGAGCACTAGCAGGCATACTCGTAGACTTATTAAATGTAAACAAAATGTATCGGAATAAATGAAAAGAAATCTGCCAGGTGACGCCGTTCCAGAGATTGGATTTTCTGATTGAAGTCAACAATGACATCGACATCGACAAACTCCAATAACACAAATGATGTCGATAATGACAAATCAGCCGCAGGATGTGGCAAAGTTTCTGCCATCGTCCTGCTGGCTATCAGTGCTTCGTTTAGAGGGAGAACCGCTCCTATTTCTTTTTCCCGAAGCTCCCGGTTGCTTAACAATGTTGGTAAACAGAAAGTTTTGCGTGACTTCGGAAGCATCACGCGCGATTAACATGGCCAAGTTGGAAGTGCTCCACCCCCAACATTCTCATTCTCTGTCCTATCCCACAACTGGCATCATTTGTGCGTTATGGATGGCACATTTGTGTGCTATTATTTCAGGCGTCTCCAGTATGGGTTTGTTTGGGTGTACGAGTATATCTGATAATCGGGCGATAAAGCGACAAATGACGATGACACCGCCACTACCTCGACGTGTGGAAGTTTTTTAATAAGCGACGACAAAACGTCTCTTCTCTGGCCGGGATTCGATTTGGCTTTTGTTATTCGCTCCGGCAACCAGAGGCACCACCCGAGCCTCCCACTTTGGATTAGCATTTTTATTGTGCTCCTCCCTATAGATATCCGGCAGGATGTGTGTGCTGTCTGTCCCTGGAAGCTGAGCGCTAGAAGCTGTAAGCTGCGTGGCCTAATTTCGACTTGTCGACGTTAATTTATGGCCAAGAGAGGTTGACGTAAATATTTGATTGGCTTTAAACGAGCGGCGCGAGATGGGTGGTGGCTGCCCGTCTTGTGGAATGTTCTTAGATACGGCGGAGAAATTGAGATGTTGAGGCAAACATGCTGACATGTGGGTCACTCGATGTAGGTGCTCCAGAGTGCCATCAAATTATTTTAAGTTGTTGCCCGAATGAAAAAGGAAATTTATTTGGTACTCTTTCAATAAATCAAAAAAGGGAAGGGATCTAAAAGCAGTTTTATAAAATATTAAAAGAAAACTGTAAGAAAAGAAACAAAATGTTGATTGAAAAGATGATTAATGCATTTCAAAACATGAATATTTCTAAGAGATCTAATTCTTGAAAACAGAATGATTCTGAAAGTAATTACTGATCCCCATTTGGCTTCAGATGTTCACACATATCCTCGCCCATTAGTGTCTTTATCTTTTAAATATAGAAACTCATACCCCAAAAGTATCACCCCAAAGCGTCCTTGCACCGAGGTTGACTTTCAGCACAATGCCAGCACAATGGCATCCTCTCCTTAGACAAGTTCTCGGTATTATTGCGACATTGACATTTCCATTAAATTAAACACTTGAGTATTCTAGGGGTGTTCCTCCAGTCGTGGCGGAGGACGGTCACACGTACGCTCTTCAGATGTCAACGAACTGTCAAATTTGTCAGAATTTTAAGATAGTGAACGATGCTGGTGGGGCACCACCGAGAGTCATACTTGCAACAGCACCCGCTGCGCTTCATTCAGAGCTCATTACGTTATTAAATTAGCGTTGAAATTATCATTGGAGAAACGTGTTCGCACGCTCCTCTTGGGGCAACCCCTTGATCTCCTCGATCTCCTCGATTTTGCATGGTAGTTTCGCTTTTTGGCGCCGGGGCACGCTCTGTGGCTTCGGTCGAGAAGCTCCCCCTGTCATGCCACACACGCCTTGCCCCCAGCTCGTCAGCTCAATTATAAAGCATTTTGTCTGACTTCATTGTCGTCGCTCTGGAGTCTGATGCCTGTCGCTCCCATGTCATTGGAAATTCATTTAAATCATCGCAACGCCAAAGTTTACATTTCACGACACGGAGCGACACTCCCTTCTTGATTGCCAAATAATCCCCACCGATTATATGGGAAGAACCCTCGATTCGAACAAATTGCACTGGTTTACGCATTTGCATATTGATTTCGAGTGAATCACCAGGAAATTAAGCTCACAATTGAACAATAATTCGCAGAGGGTTTCAGGAGAACTTCCCGACTGTCGTCTGTCGTCTGTCTGTCAATAATGAATAAATATTTTTAGCAGTAGCTTACCTTTTTTCGGGTCCATGTTGAACTTTTTCCGGCCAATGGACATCTGCTTGTCCTTGTTGGAATGCTTGCAGTCTTCGGGCACATCGAGTGCCTCCATTTCCGAGACAACCTCGCACAATTCATCTTTGATTTGCTGTAAAACAAAGTCAGAAAAATAGAATAGGTTAGTCACCGGTTTATTAAACATAAATTAAGGAAATGCCAGCAACAAGTGTTTCTATAAATAAATAAAAGTAAATACAGTTTGCACTCTCCAGCTCATAAAAAAAATGACCATAAATTCTAAGCACACACATTGGAAAGGCGAGTAATTTGCATTTCCTCAGTCTCAGCCTCAGTCTCAGTCTCAGTCACATTGTCAGTGCCGTGTCGCCTGTCGACTGGCGCCAAATAAACAACAAACTGGGCGCAGAACGACGAAAAAATTTGTCGGCTTTAGAGCTAAATAATACTTGAGGAGGCAATGAAAAATAGGGCAGAGCGATAAAGTTGAATGCAAAGTTAATTTAATTGAATTAAAAATCTACACAACTACCTGACACTGAACCGGAGACAGCGCGCATGGCTGCCATTCTTCAAGAAGTCTTTTATATGTCAAGGGTCATTCCGAGAGAATGAAATGTCACTTTTGTGCCATGCTCGGCCATGCCCAAAGATGCGGAACGAACTAGCCTGTTTGTCTGTGTTTGAGTGTGCAAAAGTATCTGGTATCTGTGAGATATTACACGGTACTACACACAACTTGACGCATGAATGATGAGAGGTCCACGAGACCGGAACATATCAATTGCCCCACAATCGCTCCCAGTCCCGGGCCCGGGCCCATAAAGTGACCTTCTGACTCATTGGTATGCCAAGCTGGAGCGAAAGGAGCGATGTCAATTAGAGCCTATAAAATACAATTGACAAATTGCGGAGCCTACAAACGCACATTGTATGCAAATGTCTCTGCAGTTGCTGAGATCGTTGAGATTCTCGATGATGATGAGATCACTTGCCACTGATCGCTGATCGCGGGGAACCTTCGGTTGAAATTCTCATTCAATGTGTCGCTCCGTCAGTGACTTGTCAAAATACGTATCCAACGGTGCCAAGTTGAAAATTTCATTGACTCTCAATGATTTCAAGGAATTTTAATTCTCGGAGCGTGTCACCCGACAATGGATTATATAAAACATAAGCCGTAAGAATGTATTTTTATGGTTTGATGATCAGCAGCAATCAGAATGTGTCGTAAAATACAAGCCGAGTAATTTGTTTTATCGCTATCTGCATTCTCTTTTAAATATTTAAAAACTTGACAATTTTTACAACATAATTTTTCCCAGACTTTGAACAATTAATTTTCATTATCCGACTTCCGTTGCCCCTTTAATTCCCACAGAAGTGATCCTTCATTAAGCTTTCGTATCTCCCAACCCAAAATTATGTAAATATTAAAGTTTTCCAATCGATACAACGTAGGGCCCAGGGCTACCATGCTACCATGCTACACCCCATAAAAATCATAGAAAATTACATAAAACAAAGGGAAATCGTTTAAGGGGGAACAGGTTCTCAGTGACTGTCGGTGAAGTTGATTAAAAAGCTAAAAGTGGACACGGCTTGTTGATGGAGGCGACGACACCAAAGAAAGAGCGACTCTGGACGGGGGAGACAGGGCTAATGAGCGTCAAACTTAAAAATAAACTCGAACCGAGTCTCGGTATCTTTGTATCTTTGAGATACTGGAGACGGACAGGTAAAAGTGTGAGAATACGTGGCAATCCCACAGAAGCACATCAACAAGTTGAGAAAACACTCGAACAGGTTCTCAATGCGAATTCTTCGAATCGCAAGGAAATTAAATACAATCGATTGGGAAGCGCAAACTGAGGTGCCACATCGTTTGGGGTTTTGACAATATTGTTTCAGCGGAAATTGAATTTATTGTTTTGCGGAAACAGTTTTGGGGAAATCACAAAGCTGAGCTTGAGGTTATTCCTTCCCATAGCAACCCAAGAAACTCCCAAAGTTTTGTTTGGGAATTTCTAGAATGAAGTTCCCCTTCCCTATATTTGACGCATACCTTTCCGGGTCGCCGGAGGATCACCACATTGCCACTCTGCTCCGCATTGCTGCGGTTTCTCTCCAGGAGCGTGCGACAGCTCTCGCAGAGATTCGATTGCTGGCTGCTGTTCCGCTTCCCGTTCCCGTTCTTGTTGTTAGTCTCATTATTATTATTATTGTTGTTTTGGGTGATCGAGTTACGCTCGGACTCGCTCTGGGAGTTGGAGCTGTCGTCGATGAAGCGCAGATCGCCGGCATCGGGTGTCAGCGGTGAGCTGAAGCCCGAGCTGGGATCCGTTTCCACTTGCAGTCCATGGTTGTCCACACCCCCAGGCACACCCCCGGGATTGTCCGCCTCCCCCGTGTCCACATCCAGCATACATCCAAAAGAGTTGGAGCGAACTTTACGCGGTGACCTCCGCGCGATGATCTCGCCCTTTTCGTTGAGAAGCAACTCCACGGGACGGGACACAATCAGAGTCCTTGTTGTCGTCGTGGCGGTGGTGTTTGTGTACTCTATCCTCTTGGTAACGAGCTCCGCGTTGGGCTCCTCCTTGATGGGCTGACGCTGCTCCTCGATCACCTTGTATCGGACATCGCTGCAACTGATTGTCTCGGTGCTCAGCGTGGGACTGGCGGGCGGAGGACTGTCTGGGGATAGGTTGGTGATCTTGTAGGTGGCCACGCTGGTATAGGGCGCCAGGGAGGGCGACCGCGGCTTGGCGGGCGGTTTAAGGGAGACCTTGGGCGTAGCCAGAGGGGTGGGAGCTTTACTCGGCTCGCTCTTGCCAGGCAGCAGGTTGCAGAAGCAACGGGTGCAGACACTGCTCAGGCTACTGCCACTGCTGCTGCCATCTTCCACGAGGCGGCGCCGATCCTCCTTCACGTCCGCCGAGGAGGCAGTCAAAGGGTTGATGTAGAAAGTGCTATTGCTTCGCCGACTGCCCGGGGATCCGGCCACCGAGTAGCCAATGCCGACCCCCACTCCCACGCCACCGCTGGCTACCACATTGGAGGAGAGGTCAATGCAGCTCCTCTGCAACTGCTGCTTGCTGCCGAAGCTGCCGCTGCCCCCCAAGCCGATGGAGTTCTTCTTATTTTTGGGCTGACGTCGCAGCGATGAGAACCAGTTGCTGATGCTGGGACGCTTCTGGTGTAGGGAGGCCATCCTCCTGAATTGCTCACTTCCTGGGGAACAAGTTTTTGAGCCTTCCTTGGGGTATTAATTATGTGTGCCCCTGCATGGTGTGGCAAAGCTGAAAATTGTAGAGGTCTTAGTTTAGGTTTCGAGAGTCGAGGATCGCAACCTCTTGTGTCGGGCAATTTACAAGTACACGACGGCGTCTTCTTGGCAAAACTCATAAATGAATTAACTAATTAAGATTGTCACCAATGCGAAACCCTACAAAAGATACAGGACTACGGGAAGTGTCGGGATAGCATAACCTCGAAATTGAATTTGTCTGGCGTCGCAACATTTTTCAGGTTTCCCACACTACTGTGCCGGCGAAGGAACGGAGACACAAAACGAATTACGCTAATGGCCTGCAGGTTAACAAGGTGATGGTGTTCCCAAATCCCAGGACCTGCTGCGACAACGAAGAAAAGGACACTTCCTCTTCCGTGTGTGATTTGTCGACTTGCGGCTTAAAGCGTTGAATCAACAAAACTGGAAACCGAAGTCGGGGGGTACTTCTGTTCGGGATCAGGATCTAGAAATGGGACCGCTTCTGTTGGGGACGCACAACCATTCCTTTGTCTTGTGATTTATTAGGATTTTTTCTTTCTATTTTTCGGGCTTCTTTGCACTTGCTGTCTAATGTTTGCTTTGTGCATTATTTTCATTTGGGGTCAGGACAGAGCAGCCAACAGCCAACAGCCAGCAGGAGCAGGAAGGAAGTCAGCACGATAAAGCACGATAGCTCTGGAATTGTTTTTCGGTAAGGCAGGCGACAAAACTCTAATTGGGGTCGGTATTCTGGGTACTGGGTTTTGGGCTCTGGCAAATATGCAAAATTCACTCAAGCATATGCAAAAGTTTAACCAGACGAAGATTTCAAAAGATTTATAACATTCTTTCGTTTCGGGTGAGAGCTATGGTAAAAAGCAAATTCGTCAGATGATTATCGTTTCCCAGACAAGAACACAAACTCCACTCCCATTAAGATGAAATTTATTAAAAAAGAAACATTAAAAAGTAATTGAATTTGAATTGAAAATATGTCACATTAAATTCCTGTCAACTGATTCCTTTTAATGTAAATGCGACGAGGGTTTGGGTAATCGAAAAGGATTTAAGCCACCCACTTAGGCCACTTGACTTTCAGCGTTAACTAAGGTCTAGAAAAAACTCTGGAATTCACTTTCATTTTTGGTATATAGGCCCGGTCGAACAAAACATTCCACGAAAGTTCCTTAAAAGAATATTTGCTTTAATCAATGGGAAATTGTTTCGGTCCCGCAACTTGTAAATGAAGCGTACGCTCTCTAATGTCCCATCTGGGACCTGGGACCTGGGAGCTGGGAGCTGGGAGTCGAGTAAATGACAAAGTCACCCGTTGGGAGCAGCCATGGAACAGCAACAATTGCCTGAGTTTTGGCCTTGCCACCGCCTACCAGGACACACCCATTTGGCAAAGGCCAAATACAGGCTTTGAAAGAGTTTCGGCATCCTTTTTACGGTGCCTACGTGATTGGATTGCACAAATGAGCGAACATTCAAATGGATTGCATTTAATATGATTCCCTCCATGTAGATGTTCTCGTATAAATACATTCCTTATATAAAATAGCCAAAGATAGAAGGCAAACAGAACACAGCTCGTCGGCGACCACATAAAAGGCGCGGCCAGCGGCGTTGACCAAGTTGAAAGACATTGAGGCAAAAGACAAACATCGGGGTAGCAGGTAGGAGGCCAGAACTCACAGGTGAATGCCACAAGGAGGCAACAGAAAAGACTGAAGTAAAGTAAAATGAAATTAAATTTGTAAACAAACTATCAATCAAACCGAATGAAGCCGACACTCGCACACAGCACACAGTCAAATGAGTTGAAAACACACACTCGAGTAGAAACCTAAACAGAAAGATATAAAAGCAGATCCCACAGAAACAGAAACAGAAAAAGATACAGATACATTTATAGATAAAGATACGAAAGACAGCCTGAAGTGGCCCATCAAAGCTGTGATTGTGAT
The DNA here is from genome assembly GCA_035047325.1 of Drosophila vallismaia. NCBI lineage: Eukaryota > Metazoa > Arthropoda > Insecta > Diptera > Drosophilidae > Drosophila > Drosophila vallismaia. Next base: position 8,895,767 of record JAWNPU010000090.1, on the reverse strand, counting down.
TGCGATTGCGATTGCTACCTGGGAAGAACAGGAAATGCGCTTTGACTGTGGCAAACTAATAGCGTGTATAGCTTAACCCTTGCCTGCAACTCTTTCAGTCTTAACCCATGATGAATGGCCAAGAAGGGAGAAAATAGACTCCGACACACAGTAGCCACAAAACGGGGCGTGTCTTGCGGCATTTATCTTGACAATTTAATCTACAATTTACACTCTGCAGCCGAACAATTGAAAAGCGCAGGCGAACGCCTTTTCTTGTCCAACTCGCTGGGTTAACCCTTTTGTCTGGGATTGGCAAGGCAACAGCGACTACGTTTTGTACTCGAGGAAAACCAATTAGAAAATCAGACACATAAACAATAGCCCAGACTCTTACAAGGGAAGATAATGCAGAAAGTCCCATCTGCGGTTGGAGGGTAACCTTCATGGTAGACAGTGTCTGGCTGGATTTGAGTTTTCCCATAAGTGACTCTTACTTTCAGTCTGCAAAATGCAATTAAACGCGAGCTTTCATCTCTCACTCTCACATTTGCGACAGTTTTCCCTTCTTTTTTTGTGTCTCAATGTATCTATGTATCTATGTATCTATGTATCTCGGTCTCGGTTTCAGTTTCGGGTCAATGGCTCTCACGATGATGGAAAGTGTGAACACTTTGGCTGCAATTGTTATTGGTTTTGTGTGAAAAAATGTTAAGAGGATTTGATTTTCCGTTTCGTTACAAACGAAACTAAGAGCCTTAGGAAATCGGAATGAGAATTGAGAATAATATTTTCGGCGGATATGACTTCACTTAATTGATGGGAAACCTTTCAAAGAATTTCCATTTTCAGAGAGCGCTGGAAACAGAAACTTGTCTAGCTTAATCGCTTATAAAAAAAAACAAGCGAAACGCGAAATAGAAATCTAAAAATTGCCCATATAAAACAAAAAGTCCATTTTACAAAATAGCCAAAGTTGATGATGATGCTGTCGGTTCGCCATATGTAGGATATATAATATTTTTTGTAGTCTCGGTTTCGGTTTCGGTATCGCTTAGTTGCGAGTTGCGTCATTTGGCTAAATCGAGAAAGATGCAAATTTGTGGCCATCAGTCGGCGGGCGCTGGTTCGCATTAGTTTTTTGTTTTTGTTTTCAAAGTGTTTTTTTGCCAATTAGCCAGGCAGTGGCTGAAATTTGGAGCATAAGGATAAAGAGACCAGCAAACAGACACACAAAAAACTAAACAAAATAAAGCAAAAACAAATATATAATAATAAACAAACGCGTCTGGCCAGCCTTGGCATCCATAAACGTAATGAGCAATGACCATAGAGATACGGATGAGAATATTCCTACAAACTATAGTTAGTTTGAATGTCTAGTTGGCCTCCCCTGGGGCAGAAACAACAGCTGGACTCTTCCCATTTCAATATATTATTTATACTTGGCGTTTGTTTATAATACTCGTATGTAAAATGGCATTTGGTCATTTTTTATGCTCACATCAGAGCGCAAATGGTGAAAGATTTCGTCTGCCCTTCCTCTGGTCTGCTCGAAATGATTTATATTTCTATTTCCGTTTCTATTTCAGTTTTCTATTCACAAAAATTCACTTATTCAACTTGAGTATTTAAGCATTTGATTGAGAATACAAAAACCGTTTCGATTTTGATAAATTGCTGGAGAAATTCAACCAAAGCTCGACTGGGTTTAAAGAAATAAATATTTCTATTGATTAAATTCAGAAAAATGAGCCGCATGATGAACCAGATACTCAAGGCCGCTAAACCGCTCCAAGCTAATACATAAACATCCACTGTACGAGTATCCAATATTTTCATGATAAATCTCATACTCCCCGCTATAATTCTCTGCCCGGTGAACCATTAAGAACGCAAGTTCGTTGGCCCACTTCGACGGCCGTGCAACAATCAACAATGTCCGCCGCCGCCACCAGAATGTCTAAAATAAATGTGTTTTTAATTAAATGCCTTTTGTTTCTAGTCAAGGCTGGAGAAAAGGTAACTCCTCGAATACGGAATAGAAAATTGAGATACGCGTACGTGTTGCTGGACTCTCAGATACCTGAATCTGTTTCCACTCCCACAATTATTACGTGCTGCTGCCTTTTTTTTTTTTTAGTAAATTCTGTTTTTTTTTGGCAGACCAGACCAGGCCAGACATTTCCCACAGCTCATTAGAATGCCAAGAATGCGAGCGTGTATTTTTCAGTGTAATTAGACGGATATTGTATGGAGGTAGAGAGCTATTGTAAAGAAATGTTGGCGTCACCAGCCGGCAAACAGAAATTTATACTTGGCTCACACATTCAGAAGGGAATTTCAGTTGTTTACATAAATGTTAGTTACACGCGTTTTGCATACAAAACAAACACCAACGTCGGGACACACCAGAGCCCCACAGATACATTGTGTATCTGGGAGGTAGCAACAGGTGCACCTACTTTTATGGCAGCTCCCGAACCGAACAACCTCGTATCTTAGTGATGTTTATTGATTGGGTTTTCCGCTTCTGTCCACTGGCGTCGGCCTCGATTTGGTCAGATAATTGTTGTATTTGCGAGATACGTTCTAACTAAATGGCATTTCATTCTGCAATGAGATCGTGTTTTGGGTCAAGGTGGCAGCCTAAAAGGTCGATGCCTGGATAGGAACGTGATTGATTGATTGATTGATTGATTGATTGACTGATTCTGACAGCAGGACATGTTGCTACATCAAAGCCTATTGCGAAAAGACATCCGGAATTTATGGAAAATGTGTTTGATTTGTTTCTGTCTTCATAACTTTTCCACTTTTCAAAGCTCGAAATGGAATTTTCAACTTTTACTTCTTTTGCCCTTTTTGGCAAACAACTTTTGGGCAAAGTTGGGGAAAAAGTTTCCGTCTACTGAATACCAAACTAACTAATTAGAAAATGAACTTGGAGCACTGGCAGCGTTTAATTAGCTAAAAACAAAGCCCACACAGCACACTCTATTAGGCCTAAATGATCATATTTAACCGGTTCTCCGATCTGATCATTGAAAAGGGTGTTGAAAGTATTTAACATTCAAAATTATTTAGATGCCAAATTCCACGTACCACAGACCAAAACCAGTTGGCAAAACCACAAAAATACAACCCCGAAAGATTAATTTGTATTTTTCTGACGAAGAACAGCATGGAACCTGACTCTGAGATTGTTTTGAAGCAAAAGGTTTCTTTCAAAGAAATCTAATTAAGTTTCATTATAAGGTCAAAACTTCCAAGGCGCTGATAAAAATGCAAAACCCTATCCAGCGGATATATGTTTCGTTAATGGCGTTTTATCAAGTCGAAGAATATCACAAACAACAAAGCCCATTTGTATATCATTATACAGAAAGCACTGTATAAAAAGGGAATTAAATATTTAACAAAAAGTATTGTTGATTACATGGAGGAGAGCTCAAGCTCAAGGGAATACGAAAAATATAACTCTCAGCTTTACTTTAGTTTCTTTTTGAATAAATATTACATATGCAGCAAAGGTTCAATCATTTGAGTTGCATATAAAGAGGAGCCCTTGGCAGGGCTTTGCACTCTGGAAAGACGCAACTTTGTGGTTATTTTTGGGCAAACACTTTCCATTTTTTTCCGTTTGAAAGTGATGCCAAGACAAAGAAGCGAGACACGAGACACGAGACACGGCAAGGACCACATAATCGTCTGGGCCTGGCCCGCTCCTCCTCTTGCTACTCCGTCCTGGCCAAGACGTGCCCTGTCTGCGAATGCTGCTCCCCGACGTGATTTGAACGCGAAAAATATATCCGCACTGGGTTGTCTCCCTTTGTCACCATTGGTAGTTCCCTTTCTCTATTTGGTGGCTCGGATCGTAGTGCCACTTTTTCTTTCAGTCTCAGTCCCAGTCCATTCCCGGTTCTTTTGTCTGAGACTCACTGTCTGTCGGTGCTTCCTAAAAATGTGTTTTTCTATACAATGTTTTGTCGGTTTTCGGTCGGTTTCGGTTTAGATAGAGACACGCGCATCATTTGCTTACTTTTATGCCCGGCTCTTGCTTGTTTATAAATTGAAAATTTGATGGCTGCTTGGCTGGTTGGCTGGGCAAACCGACAACACGAAACCGAAAGTCCATTGGCTTTTTCAAAGTCAACATGTGTAGGGAGTCTGGATGTGTAGGTCCTTGAAAATAGCTGTCGACACGACATCTAGGTCTTGTTTTTCCTGGCGTGTTAATAACTGAAATGCATTCTTAAGTTATTTTCCAAATTACGTCGCAGATACTTTTGTATCTTTGTTTATGCATCGCCATGTCTACGAGTATCTCGGCTAGGAATCTTTCCTAGCAATACCATTTCTGACAGCTCGTTGCGGGTAGTGCATTCTGTTTCTGTTTCTGTTTCTGTTTCCCTCGGCTTGAGATTTTTATTTTTAATACACTCGGCTGACATATGTTTCGGATTTGAATACTCATTCAGTGTGTCAATGAGCCTTATGGCCCGAACAAGATTGAAAAGGACAGGCCAGGCCATAGGAGCGGGAAAACCGCTTCTAAACGTTATGTAAAATCCGGGAATTGGTTTGGTTCTCCCCCAAATCCATAATATCTTATCGCCCCGATAACATATCGATTGGGACACTCAAATAACTAAACATATTGAGGTTCTCCCTTGATATATGGCCAGTCAGGCCAAAAATAGATATTTTCCCGAAGGCCAGTGGAATTTTTGCATCAGTCGGGCATTTGTCTAGCGAAATACTTAAAAAGTGACTCACGCCTTAAGTAGAATTCCAATGCCTCGGCCCAGAGACATTGTTCAACTATTCTTTTAATTAATATTCATATTTTCGAGCTCCCTTAATTTCTTTTGACTTTCAAGAACACTACAAGTGGAAACATCAAACCAAATTTCACTTTGCCTTAATGGACATAAATATTGTTAATTTTCGGTCTTCGGTTCGGTTTGACACGAGATTTTTGGCGGCTATTTGGCATTATTTATTTAACGTTTTGGTTTTCTCTTTTTTTTCATATTCGTTTGTTTATTTTATTGACAAAAACGAACTAAACTCGTGGCCAGAGATCTCTCCATGTGTCTCAAATAAATAAATAAAAATGATCTACCGCTGAGCTGAAATGTTGCAAAAACATTTACTTTGCGTGTTGTTCGGCTTAAAATATGTTTTTAATTTGCTTAATTTGTACGCCCACTAATGAATCAACATTCCGAGACGAGGTGATCATCAAGTACAGTGCGTTTCGAGGTGTAAAGTGAATACTTATGCCCCCTACTGCCTCAATTTAAATACACAATCTAGCCACTAAAACCGCATGTGGGAATCAGAAGACAAAAACCGCAAAAGTAGAACAATTTAAGTGGAAAATGTTCCCACGTGCTCTAAAAGTATTATCAAATTTTCACCATTGAGAGGTTAAAATTAAAAACACAACCTCATAGAACTCAAAAGTCCTCGGACAGGTCATAGAACGTTTGGGGCCGGCTTTTCGGGATCTAATTTATGGGTTTTACTTGAATGAGTTTTTTGTGTGTGTATCTCTGACAGAGTATATGTATCTGCGGTTCGCAGAGGTGCAGATACTTAAGCATCCACTGGATTAATGCCACTTTACAGCAGCTACGACATAAATAACGAAAAACCAACACCATCGAGAAACCCTCTCGGCAACTAAATTAAATTTTATTTGCCCAGGTTGGCTCTATTTTTATTAAAGAAAAGAGAACACAACGAACAGCAAACGAAATTCGAAAATTCTAAAAAGAGATATCTGCTGGCAGCGTTCCTGGTCCCAAACTATTTTATCGCATTGGAAACGAAGCTAATGCATATTTGTGTTTTAAATTGAGTTAGCATTTGCCAACTTGAGTTTGTCTGTGGATCGGTCTGTCCTGGCATTGAGGTACCTGGGGGCTTAGTCCGTAAAAAGCACTTTGCACTTTTGGTTCTTTGTTATTATTTGCATTCCGAATTGGGAATTGGTTTTGGCACGAGATTCTCATCTATTTTTGGCTTTAGCAGTCTGTGGAGAGAGGTAATTATTGTCGAGGGAAATATGCAAAGGTTCTGGGTTTAATAGTGCAATCTTAAGGCTTTCTTTCATCCTGCCTGATCACAATGGAAGCAAGCACTTTCTTTGGTATTTTCCCCTGCGGCTTAATGGCAAACCATTTATAGCGATACTTGGAAATCGAGGACTTGCAGAATGAAAAGCTTAGTGTTTAGCGTGGGCCGTAAAAGTCCTTCAGCCAACCCTTGACACACAAACCGCGAGAAAGAAGTGCAAGCACTAAAAACCTCCTCCATCTGCTCCAGTTTCGTTTCAGGAGGATTGATCCATTGCAAAGCCAGCGAGAAAGTTTCCTCTGTTTTTGCTACAATGTTTGTAGTATTTCGCCTTTGTATTTCAGCAGCATTAGTTCGGGTGAATCAACAATTGAAATGATTCATACGTGCACCATTAATGGCACTGTCGAGGGTTCAATTCGAATATGTAACTCGTAACTCGTAACTCGAATTGAGTCTTGCGAGACTGCGAATGCAAACTCAAAGACAAAAGGCAACTTGTTAAAGGCGCGGCAAGTATTTTATATAATTGAACGGAGAACTGCATAATCAAGCGATGGGGTCAACGAAACCGGGAAGAACACTGAAGGCCAGATACTTTTGAGGGGGATCCAGCACAGAAACACAGAAAACAAGTTTCATGCAAAAGCTAATTACGCGAGAGCCAGTCAAAAGTTGTGTCAAGTATCTGTAGGAAGCGTTTCTGCATAATTTCCAGGCAAATGACCAGCCATAGAAGTTGAGAATAGAACGCCAAGAAAGCTGCAAATGAGCAAATCAAACGGAGAAAAGCGGTACAGTTAGGCACACAACTTGTTGCACTGTTGCATGGAATCACTTGGAGAAAAATGGTACCTAAAAGGGTATCTAGTATCTAAAAGTTAGAACCCTAACCGGGTATAGCTCTTCCAAACCTTCCCAGATTTCTTTGAGTGTTTTGGGACATTTTGAGTTTCAGGGTCTATCCGTCATCTCTATCGCTTAGCTGTCCCTTCTTTTTCCACCAGTTAAGTGCTCGTCATTGTCTTCCTGGTGGCCCATTTGCATCTGCAGACCCTGCCACTCTCTGGCGCAGTGCAGCTCAGATGAAATTGCCTAGATAGGCCTAGACAGGCCCAAGATACATGGCGTTCGCATTCGCAACTTACTATGCTCCTCATATGTGACTCATGTTTGGCTTGGGCTCGTGTTTATGACACACGCAGCCACTGGAACGGACCCTGGTCCCTGCTCCCTGGCCACAGGAGCTCCAAAAGTGCCCCGCCTTGTCTCTGCATAAATCAGAAAGTAGATAAAGAAAATTGCAACTACATTGCTGCGGGCTGCCGACTCAAACATCAACCACAATTCAAACAGACAAACATCCAATCCGGCGACGATAAGTGAACTGCATGTCGAGATATTAGCGGTTCTTAAAGTGCCATAAACTGGGGTACACCCAGCAGAGGGGATCGTAGAGTGGATTACGACATGAACGGAAGTTGACACAGTGCCAACATCCTAAAGAGGAGTACGAGTAAATGGAACAGTGGTCATTTATTGTAAACGCTGCGAGTCATTAAGAGAGACTTAAGGCCTCCTTCCTTGACCTTTGATCGAACCTCTCGAACTGCTTTGATTAGGCTGGGCTAGATTGTTGTTCGACAACCTTAATTGCTTTATTCAATTTCGTCAATTCGCCAATTCGACAAACACTTTAAGCAAAACAAGCGTTGAAAACGGCCAAACGGCAACAAAAAATGGCTAAAAACCAGACATACTTGTAGTTACGAATTCCACAATAACACTTTATTTTGTGTGTTTGTGTTGTGCTGGTCAAACAAAAAAAAACAAGGGGGGAAAAAACAACAAAAAATTGCAATAAATTAATTTAATGGCAACGAAAACAAGCGGTTGCCCCAACTGTCAAGAAGAGCAGCAGAAGCTGCTTTAATTGCTTACAATGGCCCAGGGACAAAGTTTCAGGCCGTCTGTTTCAATTTGCAATGCCTAGAAAAATGCGGAGAGACTGACTGGCAGTGCCAATCGAGGCACTCTTGCCATTGATCTTCGTTCCTTCAACTTGATGTCAACAAAGATGTCGCGACACGCCCAGGAATTCCAAGCCGACTCGACTAAGACATCAGACATCAGACATCAGAAGGACGATTGGAAGATTGGCTGGGCAAAGGGTTAGCCAAACTCGACTGTTTGTGTTTTTATTGGTTTCCGTTTGGGTTTCTATTTATTTTATAGTTTCCAGCATTTCTCATATGCGCATTTGAAATTCGAACCCTTGGCTAGCGCCATATGCATGCAAAATATTTGTATTTGAACGGAATCGGGTTTTAGGTTTTCCTTCTCCCCAGCCGCCAGCCGCCAGCCGACAGCCTTTTTCGAGGCACGCGAAAGGAAGTCGACTCGAATGTAATAAAATTGCTTTTGGTATCGGTTTTTAGTATAATTACCATTTTCCACCGCCTGCCAGCAGCTGTTCGAAAGCGATGGAGGTGGGCAGGGCCTCTAATCGAAACCCTTAGACCCCATATGGTGGTAGAGGTAGTAGATGCCTTTTTTAGTCTTCTAACCAAAACTTGATTGCACTCAGCGGTACTGTTGGTTTAAATCATAATAAATATTGTAAAATATCTTCTTTGGATATCATTCCATAGATTTCTCTATATTTTCTATAGAAACTTTACAGTTCTCGACCTACTACAACCCTCTCTGGCACAAAGTGAGTCATACACACCCACTATCTTGCAATATTTAATACATCGATAGTGCTTCCCTCCCTTTATTACAGCTTTATATTTTCTAAATTTTATGCTCGGCAGTTTCATTTCATTCTGGAAAGTGCACCACCAACACCCAGACTTACCCCGTCTGGCAGGCAAGGCAATTAGCTCGGATCTGCCCTTCAAAATAGGGAGAGTAGTGTTACATGGCGCACTTTTATTGTCTTGCCAAGTCAAGGCAGACCGTGTCCATAAGTGCATGGTATACTACATATATATCGGTTTGTATTGCTGAAGTCATGCATTTGGATATATAGAGAGGTATAGAGAGGGTGCCGGCTCTTTGGGGATTGAAGGTAAACAGGAGGGACTGACTCGACTGGATGGACTGGGTTACGTGCCGTGTCCGGGGGCTATTAAATTAATTATGCCCGCTTTAATGGCTCTGAGTTGGCCTTTTCTATTTGATAGATTTATGAAATGAGGAGACCTAGCATACTTCTGTGTTTAATTGTTTTTATCATGAAGTAACCTCGGAGTACGCAGTCCTAGGCCCAGAGATATATTTCCCTTATTATCGCAATATTCGCATGAAAAATACTTTATAATTTAAAAAGACATAAATCTGAAAAGGTGTGCCATAAAGCCATGGCTGATGGCCCCTCCAATGGGCTTTATACTAGTTCCGGGTAATCAAATAATTGCTGATATTTACACGTTTGTTAATTGTCTATCTTGAATGCATTTATTTCGCGGAGCGTGCACTATCAAACGAGGCGAAAACTACTTTGTTTACACTCGTATAATTCGTGTTTGTGGCGCACTTAGCCTTAGCCAGAGGCAGTGCAATAATCAATGCAATCTCAATCTCAATCAGCGGGCGCCTTTATTGATTCCAAAATGCGCAGCTTCTGTGAAGGGAAGTCCAAATCATTTAACACCTTTTCACGGTCCAGCCTTAAATGGATGCCAATTGCCTTTTGTTTTGATGCTAGTTTTGGCGAGAATGTAGGAAAACCCAAGTTTCAGTGGCAGAATTTTTGCTACCATTTGTGAAACACAAGACTCGAGTGTCGTGACTTTTTGGCGCTTCAGTCTTAGGTCTCAGGCATACATTTTACGTAATAGCCAAGGGAAAAGATTATATTTCAAGGCATCAGATTTTTGCTGGCTCGTGCAAAAATTATATCAAATCTTTAGAATCAGAACACTTGCCTTGCTGGTTCTCTTTCCATATAAACTGGACGGGTCTAAATTACACGTTATTGGCAAGGCAAGGGTTTCAAATTGGCAATGTCGTTGCAAATGGGGCGAGGAAGTTCTTAAAATACATGGCTTTAATTACCAGTGTGAGAAATTGGCTTTCTTGGGTTACAGTTGGAAGTGGCCGAGACCCACAATTATAATTTAAATACCATCTTCTCCCCAACAAAGTATCTGATATCTGTTCTCATCCACAAGGGTTAAAAGTTTCTAAAGAGGTCATTCGCAGTTTTGGTTTTTGAACTTCAATAAAAGCGTTTAGTCTGCAGAGGAAACTCTGCGGTTACCAACCAATAATCGTTGCACTTTCGCACCTGCCGGTGGCAATATCCGTTGAGTTCCAGCCTTTTACATCGATTTGGCCAAGGCAACTGGCAACTGCAGGTCGGCGACTAACCACACGTGTCCAACTCTTTCCCGAGCTGGCTCAGCTAATGGACGTTTTAGAAAAGAGGCCATAGGGTGGGGTCCTACGACTATGACTGCAACTGACTGCCGGGCATTTGCATTAAATGTTAATGGCAAAAAGCAATTATTTTCGCACATGCAAGCCACTCAACGACCCGGGACCCGGACCGGGACACGCCGCGGCACGCGTTGCGCATGTTTGTTGACAATTAATGCAGGTTTTCCTTCCTTGCCACGGCTGGCTTGCACCTATTTATACAAATATGTTCATACATTTATCTGTTTATCTGTAGCAGGGCGCGGTGGCTGGTCTAAAAATGGCCTGTGCGGTTTGTACGAACCCAATTTCGCATTAATTTCCGCATTACTCTGACAACCGACTGCATTTGGCGGGTCCCAGAGAGATAAGCTCACCCAAAACTATAAAAAAGCAACTCCGGTCGAATGGTCAGTGGCGGAAAATTCTTGCACAGGTTGCCCCCTCGGATGCCGCGGTGGGTCATAACTTAAATGAACGCATCCGCTGTGGCGACACAACAAAAAAATGTATGTATTCCAATCATGCAGTTGCCCTCCGCTCCGATGCAGTGAACTCTTCTTCGGGGCAAGCCCCATCTGAAATATTCTGTTCTGGCGGCTGTTGCTCTGCCTGTGGCTGTAGCTGTGGCTGTGGCTGTGGCTGCCTTTTCATCATCATCGTCGCCATCGTCGCCGAGTAGACCCAACTTGATTATGATTATGGGTGTAGTCTCGCGCGGTTGGTCCGTGTGGCACTTTGATGTTGTTTTAGTGGCTTCTTTGGGTCCCCAGTCCCCAGTCCCCATCCCCTCTGACACTTCATTTTCCAGAGGTTATTATCCCCTGATTAACCGCAATTGCTGGTGCTGCTTTATTTTCTTTATTTTCTGCCGTTTGCATCACTAAGCTTGTTGCAATATCTTGTGTCTGATGCCTGACTGACTCTGAAAAGTCGCCAACAATTGGACTTTCCCTTCGTGAAGTCTTCGTAGCTTGCCGATTAAGCTTTTCTATCTGTTAAGATTGCTAACTCAAAGCCAATGGCTCTAAAAGGCCAATCAGCATCATTTCTGCTAAATCTTGCTCTGCTCCTAAGGCCTTTCAGTGCCGCATTCCACACATTTCCCAGTGCTTAGCTGGTTTCATTGAAACTTTCAATTTTGCAAATTCCAGTAGATTAGATACCGAGATAATCTCTTACTTTTCCACATTCTACTGAGAGAATATTCAAATGTGTTGATAAGATTGTTGGATGGTGAAATTCTTGCTTAAAAATGTCATTTCTTTGTTAAAGACTCTTTGGAATACAAAGGACTTTAAGTTGGACGGATACAAGTTCTCGAAAAAAAAGAAGTCCACACTCAACGAATCCAATTCCGAGTCAGTTTTAATCAAATAACATTTCGAGTGGCTCTCCAAGCCACAAAAAGCTCCAAACTTGTCATCCAATACAACGGCGGAGTGAAAGCAATAAAAGAGCAAACGCAACGCATAATTCCAGTGTCAACCCAAGTGGCAAGTATTGATTTTTTCTTCGCCTTTTATTTGGCGAAACTCAAAAATACTTCTCGGTGGTGTACAATGCACTGACATTCCTGGCTATTTGAGGGCAAGCGCTAATAAGTGGTGTAAGTTTATCAGAAAAACTTACTTAAGAACTTTTATGGCAAACAATCGAACCGTTTTAAGAAACTCATCATTGTAATTAGAGTCTTAAAAGTCTTTTGAAAAACAAATTTCCGAGTGCATTCATGTAGAGGTACGACTGTACCGCAATGGCAACGCGCGCCATTTGCATTCTTGGCACCATGATCAGCGCGAGAAGAGGGAAAAATGTTGGCAACACTCGTTTCCTCGTTCCCAACACCAGTCCTGCCCCGAGAGGGCCCCAGTTCCGCTTCCCTAGTTGACTTGTAGTTTTGTGTGTTTTTGGCATGTTTCATTGGCAGGCGCGCTTAAAATATGCAGAAAAAGTCGCGCAGCAGGTGGACGGGAACCCGCAAAGTGGAGTCGCGTTAAGTGAGTTACTACACAACCATTTTTCAATTGCTTTCGTATGGCGAATGCGGTTGCGGCTGCGGCTGTTGTGTTTATTGTTCTTTCGTCTTCGTCTGATAAATATGCACCACCGCCTCACATCCACCCACTACAGAGCCACCAAAAATAATGGCAACAGGAAAAGGAGCAGAATTCAAAAGTTGTCAAAGTACTGCAATGGCGTGCCAACGTCAGTTCGGATCCGATACCCATTTTTCTCCCTGTTCGTTCTGACGCAGTAAACTCGGTTCGAATTTATTTCAAACTTGCGATTTAAGGATGCCCAGAAAATGCTGTTTAGTGGCTGCCACATGCGGCGGTCTGAAGGTTAGAATTGGTCGGACATGCTCTGTCTGAATGCTCACCCAGCTGTGTCTGTGTCTGGGTCTGGGTCTGGGTCGACCTTTTTCCTACGATTTGTATCGGAAAAATGTTTCAACCTTTTATTTCTCATTTTTGGCAAACACCCCAACGGGATGTTGTTGGCGTGGCTGGGCATAAAATTTATCTACTATTTGCTTTATTTATAGCAAAAAGTTGATTGTTTCTTAAATCTAAACGATTATTAGTTGGGAGGATACCAAAGAAAGGAGGAAATATATTGGCAATGTAATCTGTCACACAAAAAAGGTAACATCCGATGCTTTTACCTTTTTTTTCGATAAATAATAAACCCTAAAAAATAAAGAAAAATGAACTTTTTGATTGGATATCAACGATAAAGGGGATTATCAAACATTGCTATTTATTCAAACAACTTTTAGAGAACAAAAAACGTATTCACCTGCTGGAATCAATCGCCAAATTAGGCACATCAATCAGGCAAATATCAGAAACACACTTTCATTAATTAGTTTCTCAAAACAATGAGAGGCTAGCTCATAAAAAAGCATTCCTCTGCCAATTGGCAACACAGCAATCGAGTATTATGACTCAAATGGCAATTTAAACAAATCGGAAAGACTCGAAGGAATTTGAAAGGCGAGAATATTGAATAAAAAACCGGCTGGCGTCAGAGCTGGGAACAAAACAAACATCACCTCCTCTACCTATATTGATAATTTAAGCAAAGTCTGAAAATATTATTGATAAAGGTAAATAAACGGCTGGATTGGCACTGACGTCACGGATTGCAGCAACTTTTTATTAATAAATATTCGAGTATAATATTATTCAACACTGACTATTAGTAACTGTCAAGAGGAGCACACCTGAGCATATCTATTTTTAATTTTCAATGACGCAAGTACTTGTAAATTGCTGGACACAAGATATAGAGCGGGAAATGAACAATCCAAAAATAATATTTACATGGAATATTCCAATGATTCAAAAGGCTGATTTGTTCTCAGCTTTCTCTCAGCTTTGCGATTTCAGTTTCCTTCTATTAACTTTGCACTATCAACCCACACAAGCACTCGGGTTTAATTGATAAGCCGACACCTTATCAGCGCAATTCTGCGGCCGTTTTTTCAACTTTTTTTTTTTTATATCGAACTCAACTTAATCTTTGCACATGGCCAGCATAAACAAAGAAACTAAATTTGTTTCTAAATATTATAAATCTCTCGCCTTTTTGTGCAGTTCTTTTTTGTAGCAATAAAAATAAACAAAGCCGTGCGCTAAAATTTCTATTTCATTCCACTTTATGTATTTTTTTGTATTTTTTTATACAATTTTTGGCACTCGAAAAGCGGGAAGAATGCGAACGAAACACACAAAACCAAAATATCCGTATCCGTATCCGTCACCGCCGTATCCGACTCTTGGCTCTTGGCTCTCCGATTCAGACTGAAAGATACTCAACCTTAGAGATACAAATGCCGAGCAATCCGAGAGCTGCCGAGGAAGCCGAGAGAGCGTTAAGAGAGCCGCACAGCTGATTCCAACAGCACAACAAGTGGCTCTTAGAGAGAGTTTCTCTCTCTAAATTGGCAGTACAAATTGTTGGTAGCAAAAGGGTCGTTGGAATTTAAATTTCAAGCCTGAACTTCGAGCCATCTACCAGATACATATACATATATCTTGTTTATCACAAGCGGATTAATTACCAACATGCAACTTATGTATTGCAAATGTCGATTGTACTTTTGCAATATTTATTTTCTTCATTGCCAGCTTGTATTGCATGAAATCTCAATTTGTTTTAATTTCTTATTTGGAAATTATGTTCAGTTGCTTTTGATTAGAAATATATCTGATACACTTTGCAGTTTCAGAATTTGCCATCTTTCGCACAGCCAGCTCATTTTCCCATCCTTTTTCAGAAGTTTTAAAGGATATTTTTGCCATTTTGTATCCGATTTCGCATAAGGTCCAAAACAATACATATATTGGTGAAAAATCGGATACAAAATGGCAAAAATATCCTTAAAACTTAAGAAAAAGGATGAGAAAATGAGATTTTGACTTCCCGTATTTTGAAAATCTAATATTTCCCTTTTTAGAACAGTTTTATTCAAATATCAGAGTTAATCCGCAACCGATTTCGAAACGAAATGCCATTTTGGAATCGAGACTTCAACCTCCTTTAACCTTCATCCAAATATCCATAAAATCAAACAAAAAAAATGTTGTCGATTTTTGAAAAAAATCATGATGTTACCCCTTTCAAAATTTTTGAAAATCAACCTTGTCCCAATTGATGGTTTTCAGACACTCTTTTGCAAATATTTCATACATTTTTCATCGGATTTGGAAAAGGAATACCATTTATTAATCAGGACTTCATTCTCTCTTAATCTGCATCAAAAGATTCGAAACGTGGAACAATCGATTTTTCATCGATTTTTTGAAAAATTCATGATGTTACCCCTTTCAAAATTTTCGAAAATCGGTTAAAATTTCAGGTGGACGGGTTTTGATGGTGAATGATAGTATGCGAAGATCTAAGATCGGGAAGGTATAACATTCTATGATTGGAAGAGTATTGGCTGTGTTATGGCTGTTTCCCTGAAATAAGTCAAGGCGTATACGTAATAAATATCAAGTATACGCACACATGTCCTTTTTTATACTTTTATTCAAGATGAAGCCATTTTGCATTCGATTCATAAACGAAATACCATTTCTGAAACTAGGCTTTAAAGCCTTTCAATTTTTATCAAAAAATGGGAATAAGCAAAAACTAAAAATTTGCTGTTTTTTTTGAAAAAATCAAGATGTTACCCCTTTCAAACTTTTGAAAAATTGGCTTAATTTTTTTGTTAATTTTCTTGGATTCTTTGATACAGATCGAAGCAGAATGAAGCCCTGATTCGTGGATGGTATTTCGATTTAAAATCGGTTCGAAATCGACTAAAATATACGCTACTTAATGGTTAAAAAGTAATTTTTTGACAAAATCAAAGAAAATAATTAAATAAGTCGCAAATGTTACAACATGGAACAATGTCAGGGGAGGAAGTCATTATCATTTGTCCGGTCCTGTTTTTGCATAAAGCACATGAAATTGAAACACGTGAGAGCTAAGCGAAGCCATTTGCATGCAGACGCCATAAACTGCACTGGTTGTGCCCCTCCTATCCCTACCCCTATAACTACACCCACTATTATTCCCGGGAATCCAAACCCAAACCCAAACCCAAACCAGCTTTTCCATTTGTGTTTGCTGGCTGACTTCGATTAGTTTCCCTGGCTATTGTTTCGAGCTGGTGGAGAAAAAAAAGCATCCGATGGCAAAGGACGACTAGCCAGTGCAATGGCCATTGTTATTCCCCAGCCCAGCCCCTCATCCAGTCTCGTCTCGTTTCGTCCTGGTCGTCCGTAACCTCAAAGCAGACATCGTAAATCAAAGAACAAATTTGCACTTCAAGTGCGCTTTCAATAAGTTTGCTCCTCAGGACATTGTTGCTGCGCAAAGTTGCTGTTTATGTTGCTCTTTTTCCTTTCATAAATCATAATTTAAAGCAGAATGCAAACAACTTAATAAACAGCACAAAGAAAATAACCAAACTTTTCTATTAGCATTTTAAAAAGCAAATAAATCCGATGACTAACCGCTCGCCAATCTTGTAAGGGAAATAATGACTGCGACTGCGACTGCGACTGCGAAAGTTCAACGGAACAGTCTCAGAAATCTGTTCGTTATCCAAAAGTTGTACATATAATATATTCTAGCAAAAATCCAGCCACAGCTGCTTATCGTAATAAGGCGTGATTTGCAAAAGCAGAAGAGAATCTTATCAGAAAGAGCGAAGTTGCAGGCGCAACCAATTGGTGCCCCATTTGGGTTCAGGGTAGGAAATACCTACAGACATACTTTGATAACTGCCAGTACGTCAGTCGTGATTCATCCATATCAATACAAATATTTAATATTTGCTGTAGGCAGGCCGGATGTCTAATTGTCAAGATATTCCCCAGAAATTACACAGGAAAGGGCCCCCTCGAAAAGATAAAGGCATAACTATTTCAGATAACTTAAGCAATTCATGCCAAGGAAATATTTTTATATTACAACCGGGCTACGACTAATCTTTTTAATCGTTCAGTTTGGTTTCCCACAAATAATACGAATAACTTAAGAAACACTTCAAAGATACATTATTTCAATGTTTGTGTTGGACTGTGGCAAGTGTCCCAATAATGCGCACCTTGACTGTCGTTTCGTTGAAGGGAAAGTCAAATAATTTAAAGCCTACTTTTGGGGATAACGTTTTAGGTGTAGTGGTAGTTTAGCTATTTTCAAGCCAAATCTGGCTATATTTTGATATTCGGAAATGGAATTTGTAATTATAAGGGATAAAAGGGAAAACTATATTTGTCTTCCAGTCATTTCACTTAAAATGTATTACCGCTGCAAACAAAGCAACTTCAACACCCGAAAAAAAACTTCACTTAACCCAAACGCTGAACTCGGCTAATTGACGAAAAATTGTAACCAAACCCCGAACCCCTAGAGCCTAGAGCCAGGAATAAATAGGGAAGAGATTTGGTAATTTATGCACTGCGGTAAAGGACATCAACACCGAATCCAGGTACGACAGCGAGCAGCGGGAACAGAAGCAGGGAAAGGCCTTGGTGTCAATTGCCCCGCCAGGTAGCAATAATAAACTATATAGGTTAGAGCGAGGAAAGAGGGAAACCGTCCAGAAATTCAACCCAAATTATGTGTAATAGGCCGCGGATGAAATTTAGCAGAACAAGCCAAATTTTGTGTAAAAGGACGAAGGGTGGTACAGAAGCCGTTTGTTGTGCAGAAGGATTAGTGGGTTTTCGCTGATAAAGGAATATTATCAGTCGTTTCAACGAACCTAGACCCACTTAGAACCTTATCAAATAATTAAAACCCATGGGCTTTGCATACCTTTTCTATCAAAACGATAAGCCTGCCGCTTGGGTCCTAACCTTCTCAACAATTTCATGATTATTTTGCCCCTTTCATTCATAAAATATACTTAACTATTTGTTTCCCTTAAGTTAAAGATATGACTTATCAATAAGTGATTCATTTTACACTTGATACGTACCTTGGCTTTAGTTATCTTTACTATTTTTCGAAACAGAAACCTGTACATAGCACTTAGGCAACGAAACAGACACTTTATATCAAGAATTAAGCGACAATCTCAACGCTTTCAATCACGTTTATTGGCACAAACACGAGCCAAACCAGAAATAATAACAATAACGAGGTTCCGCAAATAAAATATATAACAATTTAACAACAAAATCAGCGATCGTAGTAGAATTCCTACTCCCGCGAAACGTCACCGATGACTAAAGCGAGGTCCGTGCAGAAATCGGAGGTTCAGAGATATCAGAGCGGAATATAGAATATTGAAGCATGTGTTCGGAAACCAGGAGCGAAGTTCGAGAGGAGCAGGTAGGTAGGATTGATTGTTTAGGACCGCGACTCGAGCTAGGATTAGTCATGTAAAAACTCGAAACAACTGTACAACTGTTTGGAAAATAATATTTTAGGAATTTTTAATACCTTAAAGATGGTAATTAAGTAGTTAAAGTAGAAGTATATTAGTATAAGTAGTTGTAATTAAGTAGTATAAGTAGTATAAATAGTAGTATTGAAGTAGTATAGTATAGTAGTATAAAACCCCCTCCTTTTCCCTACCTTCTATATATACGTATATTCGATTTACAGTTACTTTAATCAGGTTGAAGATTTCGCGATGCTCCCACGCCGAGTGAAAAAAAAGCTAAACCGAAAATAGCCAAAAAGCGAGGAGACAAATGTCAACCTCAAAAGTTCATAGATGAGCAAGAAAAACAAACAATAACATGGACACACTTCAAAATAACGGTACATAGTTTTATTATACACTTCATCGAGCATACTTTTGTTTGAGTTTAGTTTTTTGTTAGTTAAACCCGCTCAGAATACAAATGAGGAAATGCCAATCACTCATAAATGGACAGACAACAAGAAGCGCCAAAAGTCATCAAACCATCAAAGACAATGAAATGAATTTCCAGCAACAATGGTCAGAAATGTTAACAAACTAATTAGGCTCCAGAACAAAGGCAAAAAAAAAGAGGTCTTAATGGAGAAGAGGCCGGGACAGGTGCCAAGAGATGACATTTTGCATGGAAAAGGTGAAGGCCTGGCCAATGAAAGGAATGAATCAGCAACCAGGCCGAGGTGCCACACAATTGCACCTCATTCTTCACAACTCAAGAATATGTTTTGTTTATTTTTAACCTTACTTTTTATACTATATAATAGGATTTATGGATTAAACTTAATGGATCGTAATTAAAGAACATAATTAGTGGCTTTTAGTAAGGCTTTTCGGGTAATAAAGTAATTGGTTAATTAACTTATTTAATGTGTGGTTAAAGTAATAGATTTTAAAATTTATATTCTTCCTAGTGTGGTGTTTCAAAACACTTTTTTTTGTCTCTTAAATATTAACCTCATTTACATATTTGACCTTTCTGCTGGCTGTATGACTTTAATGGCTTCGAGCAGCTCCATTATGTCAACTGTAAAAGCCCTGTTAGAGTCTTCTAGTTTTTATCTCCCTCTTTATGATAACATTGTCTGGTCTAGCTGGGCTTTATCTGGTTTTTTTAGGCAGCTCTGCGCCTGGTCACTCACCTGTATTTCGAGTAAAAGTTCCTGCTTCTTGCGGCGCAGCTCAATCAGCAGTTTCTGCTGCTCCGGCGTTAGTTCTGGAAAAGCGAGAGACGGAAACAATAATAATAATTGTTGGGGTTGGGTCTTAACTCTTTTTCTTTGCATTTTTCTCCCCATTTTGGTAATTGGAACACAACAGCAGCAGCAAAAGCAACAAAAACAACATTCCAGCATGTAAACACACCCACACACATACACAGACACAGACGCACTCTACAGACACAAGACCTGCATAAGATGCATGCGCAGGAACGAGAAGGCAGCTGTTTGTGACGTAGCCAGAAGCCTCGCTCACGCTTACGCTTAATCAATAAATAATTTACGTTTATTTGTGCTGGCTCGCTGCCTAGCTGGCCACGCACAATGGGAGGCAAATTGACTAATTAGCTCTTATTCGGCACTGCGGATTAAATTAAATTTGATTGAAGGCCAGCAATTGAGAACACACACACACACACACGCACATATGGGCAGAGAAACACCTTTACACACACACGAAGGTTGCTTGTTGCTTCGCCAAACTTTTGTTTGAAGCTCTCCCATTTAAGTTATTCATCAGCTGGTTTAGTTTAAGATATTTTGGCATATAGTAAGAACTCGAATGTTTCTTTTCTCGTCTTTGGTTTCCCGTCTTGTTTACCTGGCATGGAGAATTCACTGCGCCCCTTGGAAATGGCTCCATACGATCTGTTGTCAAAATTGTCCATCGCGCTAATCATTGTGGCGGCCACTTTTCACACTCACACTCACGCGGACACAGCGCACAATCTAGTAGCACATTACACGCCAAAAGTGTTCTAATTTACGGTCGCTTTCATTGAAAAATCACCAGCGAGAGTTTAATAAACAAAAAATTCCAAAAATTCTATCGCCATTTTCCTTTCATAGTGATGGTACAGATGTTGTGATGTGATATTTCCAATGATATCGATGTTACGGAAACAGTGTTGATAAATTGATGAATTTATCGACTAATAGAAAAATAATATTTTAAAGAATCGAAGTGCTCTGGGAGCTAAAAACAGAACAACGTAACCAAACCAGTCATACAGGACTAAAAAATGTGCATTTATTGGAGTAATTATGTTCGCAGCGCCATCTCACGTCGAAAGCCAAAGGTTGAATAAACCGATCTGGCAACCTAGCTTTGTGCCACAATGGGCGCAATTTTTAAAATTATTAGTGTTGTTTTTAGTTTTGCGTTAGTCTTGTGTGCATTTTTTGCTCATTATATTTTTGCTCATAATTTTTATACTCACACGCAAGCGGCTTACATGGGAATCCCATTTAGTTATTTTATTTTATTTAATTAGTTTATAATAAGATAATTATGAATATTGTCAAGCCTTGTGGCTTACATTTGCATATAAAATTGTCCCCTTATATGCTAATATTGTTTATTGACGTTACTTAATTACGATATATATATAATTCTGCATTGACACAGGAAAAGCATCCCAATGGAAAGGCATTAAGTCAACACATAATCTTCTTAAGAAATCAACCATCAAGTTATTACGATGTCGCTTCAAAATAATCCCGCCTTGTCTATATAAGCACCTTAAATGAAATAGTAATAAATCCATTTGTTTTATAGTATTTTTATAAAATTTTATTCAATCTCTTTGTGGGAAAAACGTGAGTGTCTCAAACAAAATACTAAAGAGATTCTCAAAATTTGTTGCAATTGAAGATTGCTTATAAATATTCAAGTTGTTGTCGGGAAACGACTCAATTGATTACAACGGAATGAAATTCTACGCGTAAAATTGGCAGTTTCAAGATAGATATAGAGAAGGTGACTGTGTGCTGGGGGTGTGTAGTGTGATGACAGACAGTATCAGTGATCAGTGATCGGTGATCGGTGTTATAGGTAGAAGTAAGATAGGGGATTTGTAAATTCTAAAGTCTATTTGTCTTGCTTTCTTCCGTTTTCGTCGTACACATACAAACAAAAATTATACAAAAACTCGTTTAAGGAATATTATAATAAGTAGCTTTAAAATTAGGCAAACAGGGAACGCCCAGCGAGCCGCTTATAGACGGATTCCGGGATTCGTGGCCGCCACGTAGCGCAGCAGCTCCTCGTTGTCCTCGCAGATGACGGGCTTCTCGTGGTAGCAGGCAACGTCGTGCCAGGCGATGCCATCGTTGTACACGTTGTTCAGGACGGAGAGGCACTGCTCCTTGGTCTGGTTGATGTCGTATTCAGCGTTGTCGGGCTGTGGGCGCTTCTTGTGTCCGGTCTGGGACCAGGGGTTGTAGCCCCATCCCTGAGGAATGCGGTTGGTGGCCTGGATCTTCTCGCGGGTTGCGGACCAGAACCATCCATAAACGTTCTTGGGCTCCAGATCGGGACGGTTCTCGCAGCCGGCGAAATCGCAGATGCGACCGGCTGTCCAGATGTAGGGTACATCGTTCTGCTGGATGACACGGAAGATCAGGTTGTTCTTCTCTTGGGTCTCCAAGGCGACCAGGTCCATGCAGTATTCGCGGCACAGGTTACGGCCATCCAGCCAGTCGACCTTCTTGTTGGCCAGGGCGGGCACGTGGGTGGTTAGGAACATGTTTTTGCCGCGGTAGGAGAACTCCTTGGGACCTGCAAAATAGATTGACAAAACAGTGATGAGTGTGTTGAACTTGCACTGAGACAAATAATATCTTTGTTGAGAAATAAAGAAGTTACAAATTGTTTAAATAACCTAATGCACTTCTCCCTGTGCGGGTGTGGTCCCAGTTAACCAGGCAACCAGGCAACCGGTTTGCCCTCGACTGCAGCCTCATCTTCGTTTTCGTTTTCGTCTTTGTCACAGTGGCAGTGCAATGTCTTGGAGCCTGCCCCATCATTGGGGGCAAAAACAAGCAAATGCCAGCGAAACCGAAAGCCAGCAGTCAAGAAAAATAAAAACTTTGCCCCGGGCCTTACACAACTTCCCCGGTGGCGGTGGCGGGTTACGCAATCGCGCCTCGCAATTTATGCAGCATGCTTCTTTTTGTTCACATCTCTGCCCCACCGAACCACCAAGCACCTCCTGTCCTGCTGTAGCTTTCCTTTTGTCCGCCCGTTTGTCTGTCTCGGCGTCAAAAGGTTTTTATCTTGTTTCGTTTGTCCGCGAAGCAACAATGGGAACCCCCGCCTGGCAGCTCCATCCTCGAACTTGTTTCACTTGAGCGCGCTGGCAGCCAGCTTCCATTTGATTAGCTGGTAGTCTTCGCTATGTGCGATATGTCCGCCCCTCGGACCCGCCCCAAAGAGACCAAAATAAACACAAAATACGAGGAAAAAACTGAGACTGAGACTTGTTGCCACAGCTGGCACGCGTCATTAGCCGCGCTTTAAGACACTTTTGCAACTGGCTGCCGCCCCTGCCCCTCTGGGCATCGCGTCAAATCAGCTTAAACCCAACATAATGGCCTTATTTGCCATTGTTTGCACATTATTATTTATTTTGCTGGCTGTCGCTTGCAATTTCCTCACATTTCTGGCCCTTTGTGTGCGGGTCAAGGCAATAACAAAATGTATAGGCCAGAGCCCATCTCGATCGGTTATTTTCCAAGCCATCTATCTACTCGTATATATACTTGCATAATGATCGGAGCCCCGTTCCTCGTTTTGCGATTGGCATCTTTTAAGCTGACTTAGAAAACCCGAACTCGAAACGTTTTCGAATGTTAATTATCGAGCAAGTTACTGACTGCACGGGAGAGCCTGGGAGAGTTGTCTACAAAAGGTAATTAAGTCTGAATAGTTAATCAGGTGATTTAACTATTCGAAGACCTAAAAAAGTTGCGCTTGTATAACTGGAAATTTCTTAGAGATGAAAGATCTAAATCCCAGACACCAAACGGCTCCAAAACTGGATATGCAACTCGGTGACGCCCCGAAAATTAAGTTGCATGCTTAACGGCCCGTTTTTTCTATACCAGTATGGGTTTCCTATACGATTTGGTTTCTCTTGGTGTGAGTTAAGGTTTGTCTAATTAGCAATAACTGCAAAGTGTTCATTAGTGTACCGGATATGCAGCGATGATGCTATTGTTCAGACGTTTCACCCGTTTTGGCCCGAACTCTGGGCCCTGATGCAATCGTTGCAATCTCAGGCGATGACTTGCACCAGCAATCACTAGTAGAATAAGTGAGGAAAACCCACTTCGGTCGAAACTATTTACTAGTTAACCCCCTTAGATCGGGCATTTGAAAGATTGTATCAAAAGTTGCACAGGGAAAAAAAGGGGGAGTTTCGTTAACTAATAAAGTGCTTCGAAAAAAGGCAGCCAAAGAAAGTGAACACCAACTATGAGACACCGATTTAAACCGATGCTCACGTCAGCGACCTTCAGGTATGGTAAACCACCCGCCTGTTGTTGTGGTTACACCCACACGTCGCATTGCCAAACAATTTCAAGTGCAAAAGCTGGCAGCCAAACCGCTTAAAATTCTCAACGCGTTTGTCACTTTTACTTTTCGCAATTGGGCGAATGGATGGTGGAAATCGGAGGGAATAGATATATACAATATAATTTATACTTACGGCTTGCGCACTTGGCGGGCACGGGCAGTGAGAGGAAGCGACCCGGCTTGGTCGCTGTGGTTGTGGTGGTTCTGGCCGCATTGGCGCAGGCCGCCACCACGCAGAAAGTCGCTAACGCCAGGGTGACTTTCATCTGGAAGCAGAAAAGGAAAAGCATTTTTATTAAAATGTATAGAGACAAGACAAGGGCCGGCTGGATTGCCCGATTTGGCATATCGTAGATAGGCAGACAGTTACAGATACAAATACAAGTCGAGCTACAGATATGCAAATTGTTAACACGTTGTCATTAACATAAATTTGTACACGATTATCGGGCGATAAAGAGACGCCGCGCCCTTTTGTTCGCCACCTTAAGCCATTGCGTATACGCAATTTCGTATAAATTTCCAACTCGCTGGCGATCCGAAGATCGAGATCGCTTTTTATGTCAAGGATGCGCAACCGGTTGCCCCCGGCGGCCACTGACACAGTGCCACAGTGACTACCAAACGACGACACTTGAAACTTTATTATTTTCATTTTCATTTTTATTGTGGCGCGGCGCGGCGCTGCGGAGGCAACGTGATCAGCGTGTAGCAGGCAACAGCATCGGGCATCGGCCAACGGATCAGCTTCAGCTTCAGCTTTAGCATCGGCTTCAGCACATCACATTATTCATAAATAAAAATTCATTTAGCATCTGCAATCCGGCAAACATGTTGATTACACAAGCGCTAGCGGGTCTGACCTTAACTGGTTTTATTGACTTTTTATCGCCGCCGCTTTTCAACCGTTGCGTGTCTTTGGCTAGAACCTTCCACGTACCCCAGTCCATTGGCAGCATTTAAATCGCAAAAATACAGTTTCTTCCTCTTTACGCTGCCTGAAACTGAAACTGAAACTGAAACTGTTGCATATTAATTGGATTCGATTCGGCGGCGATTGCGTGTCTGTGATATTTATCGCCACAGTATTTATTTGATCGCCTGCTGCGCGCTGATTTGGCAACTATAAATCATTAATGATGCCGGTTATCAGCGTTCGAATCGAATTCAATCGGTGCGGTGCCTAATTTCGGAAACAATACATTGTGAAAAGTGGTCTGCTGATTATTATTATTGATTTCATTTTCGACAGCGACATTTCCGAAGAGTGAAGACTGAAGAGTTCAAACGCAACGCAACGCAACGCCTGCCTTCATTGAGAAATATGCATTTCAATATCTGTTTTCGGTTACTTTGTTTTTGTTTGTTTTTTGGCTTTGGTTTTTTTGTTGCGTTTTGTAATTTGTCCATCAGCGCTTTGTCCGTTTCTTGTTTCATGCATGTTAATCAATCAGTCGACGAGCTGATGATGCATTTAATTATGGTTTTACAGAGAGCTCAGTACCCTTTTGGTGCCAGAGGCCAAATTACATGCCAAGTGGGCTTTATGCATTATCTCCTGTTTCTCTTTATGGCTTTTAAGTTTAAGTATTTTTTTTTTTTTGACTGAACGGAGTGATGTAAAAATTCGTCTGCAGCTTGCGCAAACTATTTTTTGGTGGGAATATCTTGAAAGTTTTGAAATATTTCAGCTCTAAATGGAAATTCTTGGCTTTTTATGTTAATTCGAACAAATGACTTAGGCGACGAACTTTTCGTCGAAAGACTTAGGCAACGAACTTGTTTTCTGTTCCCTTCTAGATTCTGGTCTTGCAAGTTTCTTTTATGTTTTCCAAGTCAGCCGATCTGAAGGATGAACTCCCTTTGCTCACAGCACTGGATTTTTATAAGTAATTGTTTTTTTTTCTTGCACACAATAAGATTTTCACTTGGTAGTCCTTCGATTGTCCACAAATACGGTTATCGGTTAGTTTATCGACTCGCATATTGCACTGTATATCCTTGGACGCGGCTCTGCTGCTTACCTTTGCTTCTTTTTTTGGAATCACACTGCACAGCACGGTTTTTAGACTGTAGTCGCCGAATTGTCCAACCAGACAACCAGACGAGACCAGACGCAAACGAAAACAAAAGTCAATTGGCAGGCGCAAACTGTTTTATAGTCGAAGCCGCACTGCCCGCCCAGCAACAACTTCTCGTGCAGCTTTGAAAAGCTGCGCCGCCGACTGCCACTGCCGGCGTCGGCTGCGGCGGCAACAGAGGCTGCAGCGGAGCTTTGCCAGCAGAGATACCAACAACAACAACAACAACAACTACAACAACAACTGAGAAGAAAAAACAACTATCTTAGCCAAGATGAGTTGCTCAGAACATCTTTAGACAACGACAACTTTTGTCTATAAATATTTATGTGTGCCTCATTCTGTTTTTTTAGCGTTTGCTTTTTTGTTGGATTTTTTTTTTATTTATTTACTTTTTATTTAAAGCAACTTCTCGAGCTGTTGTTCGGGCTAAAACTGTAGTTTGATAATTTTTATAGCCACAGATCCATTAAGTAGTTGTTGGTCGAGTGTCAGGCACTAGAAACTCGAGCTCCAAGATTTTGTGATATTTCGAAATGAATTTATGCAAACAGTTTGGATCGCCTCGCTGGCATCCATCTCCGCCATGCTTCATATATCACTTTTGTTCGAGTGTTTGTTGTTGTGCTGTTGTGTTGTTATTGGTATTTCGTTATTGTTGTTTTCTTCATCGTAGGCCTTGATCTTGAAAAGCCTTTCGAAATGCCATTAAAGAGCCGATGATTTGGCTTCTTTTGGGGCTTCCGCGCTCAGCCCCACGCACGCGTTGAATTGCCAAAAGCGGTTCGATGGGTTTCCTCTTCTTCTGTCATTTACAACACCAACTCTTCTGTTTCTGTTGCTGTTGCTGTTGTTGTTGCTGTTGCTGTTTTTAATTGCCATGTGAATGAACTGACTGGAGCGGGGGAAAGGATCGACTCGATCTATAGCTCATCGCACCCGCACCCTGACTTTGATTTTGGGGTGCTTGGCGGTGCCAGCCGGATCCGGGAGATTGTTCTTAAAAAGTTTTATGCTTGCTTTTTATTTTCGCTTATGAATATGCAAATTGATCTCTTGATTATGTAATTTATTTAGTGTGATTTTCGATTGTGAGCGTGCGAGTGAATGTGAATACCAAAAATAATAAAAAAAAAGGCTAGAAAATCTCTCGCAATGCGTCATTAGCGGGGCAAGTTCAAGTCGCTAATCCTGTTTAATTGTCGTCATCAACTTGACATTTGGTCTGGATGTGAACCCGTGACTCTTGGATAGCTCAAATGTTTAACCTCCCAAGCCCTATGACTTGATGTTCGTTTCATTTTCTGTCATATTTTGTCGTTTTCTTACTTTTATTTTGTGTCATATTTCTGTTGACTGCTAATTGACCATGAAGATGATGTTTTTTTGTTTGGTGCGTTGTTTGGGTGGCACTTTTTTGTTTGCCATTTAGTGGTCGGTCTTTGGTGGTTTAATAGCGAACTAATTTTGAAAGCGGATCCGATCGCTTCGGCACAAAGGCGTGGCCAAGCTCCAATTCCAATTTGAATCCCAGCTTCTGTCTCGCCCCATGGGTCTTCCCCCGCCGATTCCCCTTTTGCATATTTTAATTAGCCATATTAATAGAGCCCGCAGTCACTTGCCTTGGGGCGCCATGTGCAAAAGGTTTGGACCCCAAGAGCCGTGAATTGTGTTGGCCCAAAAGATTAACACTAACATCAAATTAATTACATATTTAGCTGGCGAGTGTTAAGTTCAAGTTGCAAAAAAAAACACAAATACCTATCTGATTGGGAAACTTTTGGTTACCGACTTTAGCACGAAGGCTGATGGCGTAGATCAAGGATGTAAAAGTTAAGGAAGTGGCAGAGCCGCAGGCATTTTTCGGTGGAATTCAAAAACAGGTCGTTTTTTATTCATATATATTTAATTAGTTTTATGATCGCGTAAAGTAAGTTTGTTTCTCAGGAAAAAATTTAAATGTCAAGTGACTTAAAGTCAATTAATATAATACATTTATGTGACTGTTATAAGATAGAAAATAATTACACCGAATTTATAGCTTCATTTCCCAAAGTTGACAGTTCAAGTTTTTACTACAAGCTTTAAAGTTATTTTAGGAGCTCATCAAATGGCTTATTTGGCTTAATAAATTGTTGTCAAAAGACGGAAAGGGATTTTTTTGAAGAAGATCAGAAAAGAAACTGAATAAATATTTAGAAAATAGTATTTTTTAGCCAATTAACACTTCTTTTCTGAGAATTTTAAATGCATGTCTGGTTCTTAACGCTTCGCGGTAGTTGCAACATCCGCAGATGTATTTCCCCCATTTAGAAGATGCTGCATCCGTTTTGTTGATGTTTTTGCAACTGGTACTGGAGGTTGTTGCACATTATTGCCCTTGAATCGGGTTTTGATTTCGGGTTTTTTGCAACGGCCTGCACTTCCTGCGAATCTTCCAGCCACTGATCGGCCTTGAAGGGTTCAAAAACCGCCGGACATGGGAAATAGAGCTTTCGACCTTAAGCGACTGTTCTGGCTAAAATGGTCTTAGTCACCGCCAGAAAAGATGATTCTGACCAGCAGATTATTTGGGCGTTTTTTACCCCGATTACTAACACGCATCGCTAGCCCAGCGAACTGATTGACAGTTTTATGCGATGTTCGACCTTCGGTGGGTGAGCTGAAACATAAAACCTTTTGCAACCACAATGGGCAGGCGAGTGGCTGCGCAGATGTTGGCTGCCGCATTTCCATAATCAAAACATGAATAGATGTTGGGCCAAATCAAAATAAAAACCAAAAAGCGACCAGTGAAAAGACTGATTTAAAACAAGATCAGATTGCCCCGAGCACGGAAGCACCCGTCGACAGCTCGAGATTTTCGATCTGAAGCAGATTCATCGCAGCTTCCGCTTCAATGCGATGCGTTCCGACCAAAAAAAAAGGTGAAAAAAATATCGGAAAAAAAACAGACAAACAGCTCACACAATCAAGATGCAAATCGGTGGAACAACAATGGCACAGCCACCTCAAATAGCAACAAAAATAATCAATCTATTTAAACAACAGATACAGATTCGGATACAAAGAATGGCCTGCGGCTGACCTTAGCTCGAATTATGGGATTTGATTGGATTCAAGACGGAGTTGAATTGAACTTTGGCTCACTTAGAGTTTTCCTGCGGTTTTTTGGCCAGCATTGATTGGCCGTATAGAATTTCTATCATTAACATTGAATGGGTCAAAAACACAGCTCAACTCATCTGGGGAATGCGTGAAGGTTGCCAGGCGTAATTGCAACTTGTTTTACGGCCAAGAAATCAAAAATGATTGAAAAACAAAAAAATACTATAATTTTTAAATGGTTTTGCCCGATCGGCAGATGAGAAATGTTGCCAAATTTGACCCCAAGAGGCCGTCGCCTGTTCATTTACACATTAGTTGAAATTTAAATGCTCTGCCTCTGCCTGGGATGTGTATATGTGTTTTGCTGTGTTTTGCGTTGGCTGTTTGTCCGATTGTTGCTTGGCTTTTGTCGCACCACCACAAAAAAGTGATTGGCAACAAATTAATCAAGACCTTGCGCGTCTCAGGCCAACTGCTGAAGCATCGAAGCATCGATGTGATTGAAACCTTTTATTCATGCGCTAAGTGTGAAGCTGAGAAGAAGAACCCATGCCGATATCCATAGCATCTACTACCCACTGAAAAGTCTCTCCAGCGGATTACGCAACGAGCGAATCATAAAAAATATCAAAATGATTGATGTCTGCAATTTAGCGCATCTGTGTAAAATGTGAAGACGAAAAACGGTCTGTTCGTTGTGACACAAAAGAATTAAGTGCCCGGGCGCATTTTAAATTCGTCACGGAAAACGTGACAAAAATTTTCCATATGCGAAAAAAGCAACAAAAAGTATAAACCTAAAACAACAGCAAACAAACGAAACTTAAAGAAACAACACCGGCCGAAGAGATGATTGCGAAAATTCACAGTACAGCAAACTTTGACACACATTTCGCGCACACAGCCAAGAATCTTCGTATCCGAGATGGCAAGCTGCTTATGAATGGGTCCACAGCCCCGCCCCCTTTGCCAGCGTTTGCCCAACCGCCCACCAATGCACCGGAAAAAAGGTTTTCTTGGCAATGTTGCAGTTTAGCACCTATGAAGAACCTTATATTTTTGGGTCTTTAATATTATATTTATGGAGAACTCATTACAATATTTGTAATATTATTATATTATCTAGGGAGATATAAACCCTCGATTCTTAGCCACTTTTTCAGTGTGGAACAATATTAAATATGACTGTGCTGAAGACAATGCAACATAAACAACAACCAGCGGGCTAATTGCATAAGAGGGAGTCTCTTGCGATGGTTCGTTTAGAATCGCCATTTGTCTAATCAACGCCATAAATCTGACAAATTATATAAACGCTGAAAAGAGGGTGTGTGCGGAATTGTGCAGCTTTCAAGCCCGGCCAGACAGTCAGGGGCAGATGCGGATGTCTGATTCCATAGAATTTCCAGCCACCCCTTCTCATCGCATCCCAGGCCCCCCTTCGCGTGAATATGCAATAGCTTAGCTTTGCATAATTTGTGTGTGTGTTTTACATTTGGTTTTTCTTCATATTTTTGTTGCTGTAGTTTTTACATCATCATCATCATCCATCCATTCATCCGACAGTCCGTCCCTCCGTCCGTCCGTTAGCAGTTTAGCAGTTGGTAGTCGTGGAGGAAGTTGCATATTTATAAGGCAAAAGTTAATTTTTGTTCGCCAGCCGGGGCGTCAAGCTTATGAAATCAATTGAACATATGTTTCGAGCAGTGCCAGCGCATGTTGCAGTAGTCATAAATCAGAAGCGCTTAGTCAGACGCTTTTCCGCAGCTTGGCCGCTCAAAATAAAGATGAGAACTGATGGCCGCCAAACAAAAGACTTAGGCAACGAACGCGAACTTTTCTCTCGCCACCCGAAAATTAGTTATGGTCGGCCTGGTCATTGTGTAGGCAACTACAACTTGATCTGATTCTTTAATCAAATTATTTTGAAACGGTATGCTATTTTACCAATTCCCCCAACGTTTCATCAATTTAACGATTCTATTGTTGTATTTTCTAAGCCATTTACTGACGACCTAAGGCGATTATGGCCTCTTTATATTTTAAATAGGTTTTTGGTTGCCGTTTAAGCAGACTTTTCGATTAAGTATTGTAAAGTATTCGAGCTTTGTTTTGCATTCTTTTATTGTGATTCAAAGGTTTAGTTTAGTTTGTTCTTTATTCTTTTTAATTTTGTTAATAAAGTAGAGCATTATGTGTAAACTTTAGCTCTTCTGAAGATAGTCCCATAAATCATAGATTTTTAATTAAGTTTCCAATTTTTTAAGGTACCTGTCTCTTTAAAGTACAATCATTTTCTTAGTCATGTTTTTAAATTACTGTTTGCCCTGTTTTAACCTAAACTGACCGCCCAAAAAATACAATCACAAAGTAGATGAATCTTATTTTTTGGGCTATCCATGTCTGGTGCAAGTAATTTGTTGCAGCCACAACCCCCAACCCTGCCTCACCCCTCGTAAAACAGATCCAAAAAGCAAGTTGCGTTGTGTAAAGTTCATGGGTCGCCGGCTAGTTTATGGCTGATGTTGCCAATGTTGCTGCTGCTGTGCTTTTGGCTGCATTTCGCCTAAGAGTTTCAGGGTTGGCTAGTTTTTGTCTGTTTCGATTTTTTTTCTTTAGCCGCAACTGCGTTGGGGGCGACCTCATCTGTCAGCAGAATTAGAAGCAACATCGGCGGTGGCAGCCACAACCACAGAGAGGATCGCAGCCGTTTGTCAGATCTTGTCACATGTCTGCCAACGCAGTTTCAGCCCCAGTCCCCCGATCCCGACCACTCGGCTTGGACTTTTGAGATGCGTGCCAAGTCGAGTCAAATTGTTATTACATTTTGAAAAACGAAAAAAACAACGAAAAGGCAAAAATTAACAACAACCTGTCCAACTTGTTGTTAGTCTGCGGTCAAACAAGTGCACTTTAGAAATTGTTCATAAATCATAAACACCGATGGGAGACCGAGAGACGAGCCAGTTTGAAATAAAAAAAAGTAAAACGCTCAAGAAGTGCTAAGTGCATTCCGCCAAGTCATTAACAATATTTTTATTGTTTACAATCATTTACGCAGGCCCAGTTAAAGGCACAGAATCCGCCGTGTGGCTTTTGATCTGCTCGATTTTATTTTGTGTTGTTTTTGGCATCAGTTCAAGGGCAAAGGCAAATTTATGAGACAAGCGAAAGGCTTCTAGTTTTCAGCTTTAGTTTTAATTTTTTGCCAGGGCTCAAGAACACATCTATGAAAATTAAATGGACATGGATATTAATTAATCCACCAAGACTCGTGCCAAGCGGAGACCACATTGAGACACAATCTAGCATCAGTTTAGCGGCTCTGGCCGAAAACTGAGAAAACAAAAAAGCAGCCAACAATCATGTGGACGTGGATGTGGATGTGGATGCGATGATGATACCAGTTTGCCTCAACCTTGAGCCAAGCGACAACAACATTTGCGTACCCAGTACGAGAGATACGAGGCACCAGATCCGAGTTACCAGTACCATGAAGAGCACTTCTTAAGTCTCGGCGACTTTTTTGCTCTTCGCAGCTATTGCTGCTGTTGTTTGTATTTATTTTTTTGGCAGGCGATAACGCGGATGCGAAAAAAGTGAATGTATTGCCACTTGATGACGTTGTGAATCTGCCGAAGAAGATACTCGGCGGGTCTGGTACGTGACAGAACCATTAAGCCGCATGTGACTGGTTCCGCTGCGAGCCCAAAAACCCGAGCCAGTCATAATCAGAAGCCAAATCGCTCAACAAGTGGCCAGCATAATACGGAAAATGTATCAAAAATATTAAAATAGCACTTGAATCATTTTTTAAGATGATACACAGCCTGGGGATCACTAATTCAAGTAGTATTTTGTTAGAGTACATCAAAAGAAAACCAAGAAACCGAAGAAGATTAGATGAGTAAATAAAGTTATAAACGGAATAAATCATTGATGTTCAAAAAGCAAAATTCTTTACCAGTTCTCATAATTAATCACAGCTTGGGGCTAATTTAAAAAAAAACAACATTAATATTCAGCAAAAAGGAAGCCCAAATTCTTCTAATAAAATACATGTTTAATGTCTCAATCAATCACGAAACTCAACCAAAATATAAAATTTAGAATATTCAGCCATAACACAAAAGACAAAAAAGAATCCTCTATTGGCTCAGTTCATTGCACCTTTTGACCATATTATGACTGACATTTTTCATTATTTATACTGTCCAACCATATTTAACTTTTTGATTTTTGGTCTCGTGTAAAAATTGAGAACTGGTTGGGAACTCGATGCCAACATTAGCGGATTATATTTCAAACACTCGACAAAAGTGAATCAAGCATATCGCATGCGATAATTCATTAATATTTATAATACCGAACCCGAAAAGATATGTAATCGCATGCAAAGGCAATGCAAAGCCGCAGTATTAATCTCATTTAAATCAAATTAATTCCACACTTTGAATTTTTGAAGTGTCGATATTTTGCTGTCTGTTTTGAAAAAATGTATAGTATAAAATAAATAAATATTTATAGAAAACCAATGCAATATTTTAAATATTCATTCGGCTTTTTTGGCTATATATTTGAAGCTATTTTTAAGCACCAGATTTATTTGAGTATTTCTATTATCATTAGCAATTGATTAATTTTAAAACTATAAAATTCGGTACGCACTTCTGTCGAAGATCACCAGATCGCACTTGCCCAAGAGACTTGGTTGAGATTTTTAAATAGGTGTCCATGTTTGACCATTTGAAAAATTCCAAAACAAAGCTAATGGATCCATTTATCATCTGCGCCGCCTGACCTTAACACATTCAATAAATATGGCTTGGTCTGAGCTTCAATCTATAAGCTTTGTTTAATTGAATTGGAGAAGCATTAAATATTTGAAGTTGTTAACAAGCGTGGCCTCTCTAGTTGTTTGACTAAACATTAAGTTAACAATTTATGAAGTTTCAAAAATGGGCGGTAATCTATAAAAAATGGGCAGGCCTTTTGTGAAGGTGGGGTTCGTTAAGCATAAGTTTAAAAACTGCTACAACTTAATCATATTTTATAGCCATAGTTGAGATAAACGTAAGAAAATGGTAGGCGGTTTTATTTGCTTTTAAAAATGCATAAATATTTGGGTTATTTTTATTTTTCCTATAAATAAGACATACATATATGTATATATTGACTGTTAGAGGAATTAATTATTATGTTTTATATATTTAAATAAATGTCCGAGCATATATAGCCTGTCAGACTTGGTCTTAAAATGCTTTAGAAAAGTAACCGCATCTAGCCAAGACACAAACCTATCGATAGCTTTATCTCCGACTTCGTACCACCAGTATTTTACAACACTGGTAAACTCGTATAAGTACACACGCAAACATATAGATACACGTATACGTATAGGTACGGCCATACTTGCCGATATACACACATTCCTACATATTTGTGTTTATACAGCGACATACATACGTTTGTGTATACTTTTGTACGATGTCGAGCGACTACAATATTTCCCTAAATCAGCTGACTGTTTTTTCTGGTCGCCTGTTAAATGACGCGCGATACAACAAATCGTATTGCACAAATTTGAGGCGGAAAAAAGTAGCAGCCAACGAGATGCGAGCGTGTGTGTCGCCGCTTCCAAGCGAGAGCTGTTTGCTTTTTGGCCACCTTTTTTCTAACAGCTCCACAATGGGGGGGAAACCGGCAACACCTGTTGAGTCCTGCATTACAATCGCGGCTTAAAAGGATGCGCGGATGGGCGCCGCCGGAGGAGATGCAGGGGGAGAACCCAATAGAACAAGAAGCCAATTACAGATGTGATTGCCAATAGGCCCGGGACCTATCATCGAATGCAGTGGCCAAACAATGGCCAATGCCACATGAAATTCGAACTCCACCCACATAATTGCGTTTCCCTTTACCTTTTCGGCGGGGGATTCGGTAAAGGATGAAACCTGTTCTTGTTGAAACCTTAAAGTGCGGCTTTCGCAACGCAGAATGGACGGCGATCGGTTCTGCGATTGCTATTGCTGGACTCTGTTCTTTTTGGGTTGTTTATTTGTGGCTTGGCGTGTCTGGTTGATTGCTTTATTGGCGTTTGCGCTTGGCCGGGCAACCGGGAATGTTGGCCTGGCCAGTAATGGTTCTTATCCCCGGTTTAAAGCACTTCTGGTTGGTCTGCGCCTGTCGCACCAGTAAACAGCTGACGCCGGCCAGGCCGCTATCGCTTAAAAACAATGCCCTGCCGAATCGGTGAATCGGTGAGTCCATAATCTGGTGGTGTGTGAGTGTGCGGCAGCAGCTGTGACGGCGTGACGGCAGCCAATAAGAGCTGCCATCCAACTATGTGAGGGCAAACACCATCTCCAGGCTCTGGGCGCCTGTTGACCGGTTTGTGTCATTCGACCAACACAAAATTTTCAACGTTACGCTTTCAGGCACTGGGCGAACGCTCGCCGACCAATAAACTGTAGCAGCACCAGCCGGTACGGCGGTACGGCGGCCCACATCCACATACCCATCCACATTCACAGGCACAGAGACAGCCGACAGTCGACAGCCACTTCCACTTCCATTTCCATTTCCACCTCCACCTCCAAACTGCAGGAATCGAATCAAACTGAACCGAGCCAACCATAGCTGCGACGAATAAAAGAGGCAGAAGCCCGCGCCACTCGCATCCGCATCGCGCCCATGTATTGGTGTGTATCTGTGAGTTGTGTGTATCCGTTGGATTGCTCGAACCACCGCCGGTTCTCGGTGGTGTGCCGCTCGTTCGTCTCCCGGTTTCTGTTCACCTGGCTGAAATATCGGTAGTTTTCTTGGCCGCGTGACGATTTGCCGCGTGACATCGCCACCCTTGATTGGAATCTGTATCGATCAATGTAATGAGACGAAGTCCTAAACTAAACTTTTAAAATATATCCTAAAAATACTTTTTTTTGCATGAAATCAACGATATAATTTATCCTTATTTATTTCTTTTTTCAGAGAATACTCATTCAAAGATCTGAAAATATATATAAAGTTTAATCATTGTTCGTTATTATTTACTAGATTTTAGCGTCTTTTAGTTTAGCGAAAACTCTTAAAAATCATTTCAAACGATTCTAAATCCCAAAAGAAAGCTAGAAATTTTGAGAAGAAAATTATAATTGAATATAATATAAGAATAAGAAGAGGAAAGTTTCTGTAAACTAATTAAATCGCAATTTTGGAAACGAATTCAGGTTGAAGTTTGGGTGGAAAGCCACTTTCATTTCGAATTATCCTTTTCAGCACTTTATGGCACTCGATAACTGCATTATCGACCTGGTCACACTTTCCCACTATCGAATATGGCGCGCGCTTTTTAAACTATAGTTGAAATGAAAGTTATAAAAGTGAATACTTAGGACTGCTTAGGACCCTCTATTCTTTGTAGTTTCATCACCTTTGATAATAAATTTATTGAAAATGTAACAAAGTATGTTTTAAACTTAAGTAATACATGTCTTATGCAAATTCGAAAAAAATGTTTCATGTTCTTTTGCATAGTTTACATAAAACACTAAACTTACCTGCTTTAAATGTAACTTTGTATCTGATTCATCGCAACAATAGGAGCGGAAACAACATAAAGCCGAATATAAGAAAATACAAAGAGCCAAGAAACAGGTCTAGGCTAAGAAAGAGCAAAAGCCAAATTAAGAAAGTGTTGGTTTGTTTATGCTGCTGACCGTTTCTTCTATCGCCGCCACCGCAGCTTTGAATGTGAATCTTGAATTGGGCAGCCAGTGGAATAATGGAAAAAGGCAACAAAACAACAAAATAGAAACAAGCGCCAGCCTGGGCCCGAAGCTTGAAGATTTTGCCAGACGGCTTTCAGTCGTAATTGTGACTCTAGCCTATGCGGACGTGGATAAAGTTCGTTTAATAGTCCGAATCGAAATACGTGACGGCTAGGAGGCGTAGAGAAATTCATGCAAATTTCATTTCGCATTTGTACGGGATCATTATCATGCACGGCTGAGGCTCTCATAAAAGTGATCAGATTGTGCATTCCGCGGCTCATTTGCTTGGAGTGGCACAGCCTTAATAAGACGATTCCAGTCGCGCATGCGTAAAGCATAGGAAATCACTCCCCCGCACGTGTATTCTCGGTTTTGAAGGTTTTTAAAAGTCCAAAAACCCATCATAATGACGGCTGCACCTGGCCTGTTACACATGGATCATCCGGTCAAAGCTTTCTATCAGTTTTTCCTCGACTTGATTATATTCACAATAAAATCTGTGTTTTACATAATGGAATCACTTTACTATACCCTATTGCCCCAGCGGTTTAGAAAGTTAAAGGTAACAGCCCAAAATGTCGCATGTGCATAATTTGAATGTAATTTGATAGACTTTCGTTTCCTCGATTGACCCTGGAAGGCGGTTGATTGCCTAACAAAAAACTCAAAACACCCACCGAAAAAACAAAAAGAAATTTATAAAAATATTGTTTTACGGCAAAGCCTCAAGTTCGCCACTTGAAATCAATCAAAGTTCCATAGAGCTACCTCAAAGCCATTTCTCTTGGTTTTCCTTTCTGCTGGCCGTCAGTTTTGGCAATTTCACAAACTTTAATGAGCCACGCGCAGTTTTGTGGTAATAAAAACAATCATATTCCCTTCATAAAGTAGCTAATATTCCAGACGAATTTATGATACTCTTTTTTAACTTTTTGCGAATATAAAAGTTTAATGTTTTAAGAAACTTAGTCTGTTGCTTTCAATTAACTTTTAAATTTACTTGCAAGTTTGTTTCGGCAATCATTAATAGCTTTTGGAACAAATATCTACCTTTGTTATGATACGCTTCGATGGCAAACAATTTTGTTCACACGCTTTGCTGATTACTTATGAATGAATGGACCGTTGTCTATTTACCAATTGATATTTTTGGTAGTCCGAAGACGTCACCTGTGATAGGATTTTGAGTGCTCCCCCAGCTACCGAGACAACCACTTAAAATATTTCTGCAAATATTAGCTTGCACTCTTTGTTTTTTCCTACAGAGCTTTGGTTTCAATTGCCCAAACACCAAGGGTGACATTGAATTCAAGCCATATATTGTTTTAAGATAAATGTTTGCCCAGCTTAGGTTAAGCGCATCTCCCAAAAAACATATATATATTTTAGTGACTTGACAGTCCAATAAGCAGCAGCAAAACCAGCTTAATATGACAAGTTTTTCCTTAGGTAACCACCACCTGGAGCCTAACAATGCCTTTTCCCAGTCATTTTTGGCTTGCGAATTGCGTACTCCACGAAAAATACATATAAATTACAATCCAACCGAAAGAAAAAGAAAATCCAACGACAGAAAAGAGTTTTCTTTTCAGATGAAGGGGGTGTAAGCCTAGGATAGGGTATACTAAACTTGGTCAATGTTCCCGACAAGATTTTTGCAACACACTTCCCCTATTGTAGTTCAAGCGCATTGTGCAAACGTTTGCCAAAATAAAACCTGTAATTTATGCAAACTTTTGGCGTCCCATTTAATGCACCATCATCCAACATTCGTCGCACCTTTTCGTATGCTAAATAGGAATACATAAAGTTAATACGTTTATGTCTGCCTGTTTACGAACGAAAAAAATGCAAATGAGGCAAAAACATTGAAAATATAGCAATGAGTTTTCATTTTAAATAGTTAAATTTACTTTAAAAAGAAACATTATGGCTTAATTATCTTAAACACTATTCTAAGTAATTAGATTTATTAATTCTAATGTTACTTTAAATCTTAATTCGATACAGAACGTCTCCGGTCAGGTAGTGCTTATCACAGGCGGGGGTGGAGGCGTTGGTCGCCTCATAGCCCTCAACTTTGCTCGACTTCAGGCCCGCATTGTCATCTGGGATATAAATCAAGAAGGTGGGTCTTTGAATCTTCGCACCAGAGTGCTAATTGCTTGGTCACCGCTTCAGTGACTAGCAGGTCAAGAAACCCGGCAGCTAGTGAAAGCTGTTACATTTACAATTTGATTAGATGAAGCGAAACAATATTTGACTATAATTTTCCATTGCAGCCATCAAGACAACGGTGGATTTGTTGGCCAAACATGGCTTCAACGATTGCAAGGGCTATGTGGTGGATATCTCGGATCGGGAACAGGTCTATCAGCGCGCCAGTCAGGTGACCCAGGAAGTAGGACCCGTGGACATACTCATCAACAATGCTGGAATCGTTTGCTGCAAGCCCTTCTGGGAGCTGCATGATCGCGTCATCCAGAACACCTACAACATCAACATCATCTCCCATTACTGGACCGTCAAGGCGTTCCTTCCTCATATGATGCGCCACAATCGTGGCCACATTGTCACCGTGGGTTCTGTCACCGGAATGTTGGGCACTTACGGCTGTAGCGATTATGCGGCTACCAAATACGCCTGCATCGGTTTCCACGAGAGCCTTCTGACGGACCTAAAGGCGCATGGCTACGATCAGATCCATATGAGTCTGATCTGTCCGTACTACATAAATACTGGCATGTTTTCGGGGGTTCAGCCGAGGATGCAGCCGATGCTGGAGCCGCAATATGTGGCG
Source organism: Drosophila vallismaia (assembly GCA_035047325.1). Classification (NCBI taxonomy): domain Eukaryota; kingdom Metazoa; phylum Arthropoda; class Insecta; order Diptera; family Drosophilidae; genus Drosophila; species Drosophila vallismaia. Next base: position 8,855,999 of record JAWNPU010000090.1, on the reverse strand, counting down.
GATCGTATTGAAAACGCCGTCCGTTGCAACGAGGTGTGGTGCGTCCTTCCAAATTCCATCCGCATGCTCACTCCCTTGAAATGGTAAGTGATTTATTCTAGTCCTGGTTATTTAGTTTTCTTTAAATTGGTTATTTTTTTCTGCAGTCTTTTGCCCGCCAAGATGTGTTGGGAGCTAATGTCGCGGGTTATTCGCGGTCCTGAATCCATGATGCTCTTCCAAGGACGAGGACGCGTTCAAGCTGGATAATGTGACAGAGAGAATCGGAGTTAAATTAAGTTGTTTAAAAGAGGCGATTATATATAAATTAATACTTAATTAAATAAAAGTTTATAATAGTTAGATTTACATTTTTTATGAACTTACTTCTTGTTAGTCTCGCACCGTGGTTTGTTGGTAATAATGTGGCGCCAACTCTGTCAACCAATCCCTCTGGATCACAGTGACATGACTCATGAATAGTTTGGTTGTTTGGAGCAGCTCTGCATAGACTACGTACTGGGCTTGGGGCAAGGTATATAGAGTAGAATCGGGATGGATGGCCAGTTCAGTTCCACTGCTTATTTGCCTGTAAACTCCAGAATGGTGCAGATAAGCTACTTGGGTAAAGAAGCCAGCTGTTATGCACTTGCAAAGCATTTTCACATCGCCCTTGCACGAGAAGATCGGAATGCCATACTTTTTTCTGGCCAACGTAATCAGTTGCTCCCTTAACTCGCAAGCACGTTTTAGATTTCGATAGATGAGATAATACCGACCGCAGAACTCCCTTGACTTTCCCTCTTCCACAAAGGCGGTGTAAATATTCAGAAGTGTGATGAAGTCGCCTTCGGCCACCTCGAAATTACGGTGTGCGATCCGTCCACTCTGTTGGGCAACCGCAGAAACTGGACGCGAGAAGACGGATTGCACTTGGAGCATAGCTATAATGGTGATAATCTCCTCAGAGCACCCCATCTTCCCTGAAACGTACAGCATTTTCGAGAGCATAGCAGTAAAAGGAAGCTCGGCAAGCAGATATCCCACTGGCTTCGTGAGATTTCCCTGCTCATCGATGCCATCCAAAGCAAAGAGTGTTTCCAAGGCGGACAAAAGATTCTGAGCCGGCGGCGGGGAGGGAAAATCGAAGCGCAAGATGTTGCTTATTCCCAGGGCCTTTAACTGAAGCACTGCCCCACTCATTTCGCTGCGGCGCATTTCGGGCGGCTGTCTTGGAGCCAGGGAATCGTAGTCGGCTTTGGTGTACAAACGGAATACTTTTCCAGGCCTCACACGACCCGCACGTCCTGCTCTTTGGACTGCCGACGCCTTGCTAACGGGGACAACTACCAGACTGTCGCTGCAAGTGCTGGGATTGTACCATTTAACCTTGACGAAGCCACAGTCTATCACGTAAACGATGCCGGGTATAGTGATGGAAGTCTCTGCAATATTCGTGGCCAGAACTACTTTTCGCACGCCCTTCGGTGGGGTGAAAAACACAGCTAGCTGATCGGTGCTCGACATGCTGCCGTACATGGGCAGTACTTTCAGGTTCTCCTGCTCCGAACTTCGAATATATTCTCGCAGCAGATCTAATGCCTCCAGCACCTCCTCCTGGCCGGTTAGAAAGGCCAGAATGTCGCCAGGTGGTTCCTTTTGGTGCAGCTTCCAAACTGTCTCCACCGTCTCCTTCACGTAGTCGGCGCACGGCTCGTTGAGGTAGAAATTGCTCACTGAGTGCATGCGTCCTTCGATGCTCAGTTTTACGCTAACGTCTCCAGACCCTGGCCAGCTGAAGAACTCGCTGAAGAAGCTCGCGTCAATGGTGGCCGAGGAGATGATGATCTTAAGGTTACTACGTTTCCTCAAGATTTTCTTTAGCAATCCCAGAACCATGTCGGTGAGCATGTTTCGCTCGTGGGCCTCGTCCACGATTATGACTCCGTACTGGGTAAGCAAAGGGTCGGCTAGAAGTTCGCGCAGAAGAATGCCCTCGGTCATGAATTTGATTTTTGTCTCTGGAGTGAACCTCTCCTGGAAGCGCACCACATAGCCGACCGCGTCGCCTACCAGTTCTCCTCTCTCCTGGGCCACGCGGTTAGCCAGAGTTATCTGCAAGGTTTAAAATTTAGAAAAATATATCTTTCATTGTGAAATTATACTTACAGTAGATACCCGCCGGGGTTCGGTGATGCCAATGAGGCCCTTGGTGTGCCATCCATATTCATACAGATATTGGGGAACTTGGGTGCTCTTTCCACTAAAAAAAGTAAAAGAAACGAGGTCAGAACAAGGGTCTCGGTTAATGGATTTCAATCTCACCTTCCGGTTTCTCCCACCAGAATAACCACTTGATGATTCTCCAGGCAATATAGTATTTGGTCCCGGTACTTTCGTATAGGCAAACGTTCACGCTAAATCGGAATCGGAATATTAATTTAATTAATGAAAAACGTAAAACAACTTTAGGTAGTTTCTTACCTGTTCCGTTAATCCCAGATTGTGATTAGCATTAAAAACAAAGGCGGAGTCTTGCTGTCCGCTGGCCCTATTGTCTTCAATTGCATCGTCTGTGTCTGGCTTTAGAAATTTCGGTTTAAAAGTAGCCATTTCGTGATTGTTTTCAAAATATATAAAATTGTTTACAATCAAGAAACCGGCGCAGTGTTGCGAATATAGCTATTTATCGTTAGACCTTTATCGCTAGATTTTTAGTTATCGTTATCGTACGGATGTAGGTGGCGACACTACTGGAAACGACATTTTGAATATTGCACTAAAACAGTAGATTTTATTTATAATTTCCTTTCTAGTTAGAACCCTACTTCATCTGAATCCTGCTTTTTTATTAGTATGTGTTGTAACTTAAATGAGTGACAACTAATTAGTATAAATTAGTCCCTCCGTGGAACTAGAAATTAACTTGAATTGCAGTGGCAAGGTCACCTGTATTCCGTGCATTAAACATATACCAGAATATGCATTATATCTATCATGTAATAAACATATATGGTATGCCATTTTGACCGCCACGTGCAAGTGTCAAAACCGTCCCAAGAGGGTGCAGCTGTCGCCGACAGAAGCGCCTGGCCAATTGCTTTTGAATAAATATTGTATCTCTCGAACGACAAAACAAACACTGTAAACGCAATTTTTGTTTCTATCCTTTTGTATTTTGATTTATGCAACGCCAGTGTGTAATATATGTATATGCATATTCCTCAAATATGGGGGGAGAATTCAACAAATTGGTGGCACTACATGCACGGTACTCTGCATTGACCCTGACATTAGGACCGTTCGCTTTAACTTTAACCCGAACACGTGCCAGACATGCACGTTTGACCAACCACATCCGCATGCCAGCGCTGAAACAATAGCCCTCCTTTTGATTTTCGTCCCTATATTGTATTTTTGCCCCAGACCTCCAGGCGTATGAGTAATCCGAGAAAAGCTAATTAAAGGCCAACGCCGAACTCCATGCCAAGGACGAGGCGCCAAGTCGCCAAAGCCAAAACGAAAGCAAAGCGGTCGAAGCCGAAAACTCAGCAAGAGTTTGAGTAGTTAGTTAAAAATCTGTGACTGAAAGAAAACTTGTAGAAACAATTTTATGGATTGTAGAAATATGTATGGAGATGGTCTAATTTACTGAAATAGTCAATTAGTTGTAAATTTCTATATAAAAGCCGTTAAAAAAATTATCCAGAGGGTATAACAATTTATAATGTGGCACTTTTCGTCAAGTGTTTGTTTGGTTGGTGGCGTCCAGTTCCCTTTTTTGGGTTGCATATAAATTTTAATAAATTCCCTCAAGGGCAAAGTTTTACTGTCAAACGGTTGTCGGCACTTCAGCGCCTATCTACTACCCAATTTCCAATTCTCCAATCCATAGGCACCTGACTAAATGCCATAGACCCCGATGTAAGGCAAACTGTTATTCCGACTTTTACGAGGCAAGTTTCCTTGGAAATGCGCCGCACATGGAATTGGTTTGAATGTAGCGAAGGGAGAAAGTCGGTAAACGTTGTATCTGTTATGGTTATAGTTTAGCGATGACGACGATTACAAACCCAACAGTTATGCGTCCTCGACACCAAGCTGGTGGTGCGAAAAAGGACGCTCCCTCCGCAGGGACATTGGCGGGTCTGCGACAGGGGCTGGCGTCATTGTCTTTGCGTGCCTCGAATTTGCGTGATTCATGATGGCAAGTTGAATGCAACAGCAACTCCAAACAACTCCGGAGTCCGGACACCCCTCGCTGGGTACTTTCTCATTTTTTTTGGCGCGTCTTCATGTCTGCTTTAATTACTGAAACTGGAACTAGTCCCTGCACCACTTAATGCCAATAAAAATGTCAATTGCACACACACGGACGTAGTCAGGCGACCTTGGACTTCCGGAATGCCACGGAACGCTTTCCGGTCAAGTCAACAGGAGGTGCAGTCGGAAAAGAAGTCACAAAGGGGTGGCATATATGTACATACATATATCAGTCGCAATTATGGCGATTAAAATGGATTTTTTCGGCAAGTTCCGATACCGCATCCATCCTTACAGCTGAGCGGCGTAAACAAAACAAAAACAACAGGCTGACCGAAAGAGAAAGAGAAAAATTGAGTAACACGTGCTCCAAAAGTGTCGGCGCTACGTGGCGTATACGTATTGCGCTGACGCTGTGGCCATTTCCCCATGAATGTTTTCTGTTTTCTGTTGTTGTGGCGAACATTGCTGGCTGGCTAATGGGTTCTGAAAACGCATCCCAATCCGCTGCTGGTACTTCTTATCCTGCTCCGGTGTACAGTTACGTTCCGCTGGGCAACGTGCAAAACAAAAGGCGAACTCCGGACTCCGGCGTTGCGGTCCCTCGCTCACTCTCGCATCCTGAATGCGCACGAGCATGAAAACGTTCGCCAGGCGGTGGGAGGTAAACAGAGAGAGGACATGCGAAAACAAAGAGAGCAAGCACTGCCAGAAAGGATATAGATTTTGAGGCTAAAAGAGACTGCCATGAAAAGACGAAAATGATAGCATACTTTTCGGCGTACAGAGGCCGTAATGAGTCCTTTGCTGAACCAGTCACTTTTCAGCTTAATTTGATATGAATGTATTCATTTCTGATTTAATTAGTTAGTTTAGTTTTATATTTATTACTTCCCTTTTTTAAATTACAAGTGTTTAGAAATAATAGTAGCGACATTTGATCCAAAATCAATCAGTGGCTTCCGGTAATTGCAATGAGGTAGAAAGTTACGGTTCTGGTGAGCCTTTTCTTGGATTCTACGAAACAATTAGCAATTCCAATTACCAAATTTAACCGAGTATGAAATAGTTTTCCTACTGATTGTAAAATATTAGGCATTCATAATGAACAACTGTTTTTCTAGTGTGTTTCTAGACTTTATTTTTAAAGGTGCATCAAGAGAATGAGCCGGTGAGATTGGCAAAGGTGAGGGTTGGAGCCCTGAGAGCCAGAGAGACCAATGTGAATCACGAAGGCGAAATATCCGTCACTTTTTGCTGCCACGTTGCACTTCGGCTGAATTTAGTAAAAACAGCAACATCTGCTGTCGCTGCCACTGCTGCTGCTGCTGCTGCTGCTGTTGCTGCTGCTGCTGTGCTTTCATTGCTGCTGCTCCTTGGGCCGCAAATTCAGTTCGTTGTCGTCAGTCAGTCAGTTCAGTTCGGTTTTTGCAGTGGAGACCAGCCACCACCAACACCCAAGGAAAAACCATCCCAAGGCGAAAGGCAACAACAGCTACAGCGACAGCGACAGCAACAGCAACAGCAACCGCAGCGAATTGGAGCACCAAAGCAACAAATCCAGGAGGCACAGTTGATGCAGAAAGTTCTCGGACCAGCAGCCGCAATCGAATTAGCTGAACAACTCAAACTCGATTCACCACTCACCAATTCCACTGTGCGTGTCCTGCCCGTGCTGTGTGGGTGCGTGTGACTGTGTTTGTGTGTGTGTGCGTGAATGTCCTTGGCTGGCTGGCCAAAAACTGAAGTAAATCAAACTGAATGCGAATTCAGAGCCGACGAAGCATATGTACAGCTAGAAAACAGAGGATTCAGCAGCAGCAGCAGCACAAGCAGCAGCAGGAGCAGTATTGTGTGGGAACAGGATCCTTTTAGGAATAAATCAGTCCTGGCCGCATCCGAAAATCAATTTTCTGCTAAAATACACAAGTTGCAACAATAAAAGGCGTCTCGTAAATTCGAAAACGAAACCGAACCAGCGAGAATAATAATCGACTGCAGAACTTCCCTCCTTACCCTTTTCGCGGTCGCCATGATGTTGGACTAGCACACACACTAGCACACCAGTACACTACGCACTCACACACACAGACGCGGCATCACCAACCGCCGAGGAACGGTATAAAAAAGCGTACAGACGCCGCCTGGTTAGGCCATCTGTGTGGAGGTGCAACGGGGGCCAGCGCACAAAGCAGGAGAGCAGGAGGAGCATAAACAGGAGCAGAATCACAGTCCGAGTAATCAAAATCCAAAGGAGTTATAGATACAGTTGTTCCAGAAGGACCAACAGACACAACAGTCGCGTCCAACGAATCAGGCCCATCCAGAAGCTGAAATTTAAACAAGGATAATTCAATCGCGGAATCAGCTTTTCAGCCTGCCGACATCTCCATTCTAAAAGGGCCTAACCAAAGCAGCAAGATAAGAAATACGAATCACAAAAGAAACAACTAAATTCCAGAAAATACCACTAGAAAAACTATAAAATCCAAATAATAACTAAATTTTCTAATAAAGGCATCTGTGATTATCATATAAAAACATAAAACAAATAACAAGACGAATTATTTTCATATTGCACTTTTTCAAAAAACAAAAAGCATAACAATTTGATATAAAAATTAATCACAACAAATTCGGCGAGTGTAAAACATTAAATATATTTATATATATTTGTAAATAATACAAAAAAAAAACACGCAAATTTTGAAGCGCCTCGAGGATAACCACAAAATTCGACAAAACTAAAGCCACAAAAACCAAAACAATAACAGAAGCAGCAGCAGCAGCAGCAGCAGATCGCAGCAGAAGCAGAAGCAGCCACAAATTCACTCAAGGTCAACGGAATTAATATTTTTTGTAAGTGCCTAGTCATCTGATTCTTTTCTGGGATTGGGATTTCAGTCTTTCGATTTAATTGAAGAATCGCCGCTAACTTTTCTGCGCCCCATTCCCAATACCAAAGATGCACATGTGCATGTCAATTAGTGGATGCGCCTGAAGAACTCGCATCTGCAATCAATGGCCCTCGGTTCTTGAAAACGTTGTGTTTCGATGGCAGAACACCCAGCGAAATAGTGCGAAATTGTATTCAAAATATCAATTATTTTGGATCTCATTTATTTACTCTTAAGATGTAAAATTAACACCTAACCTTCTTAAACCATATCCCCTTATCATTTGCTCATGAACTTGTATGGATCCTTTTCTGGTCTTCTTTTTTTTTAATTTTTCCTCCTAAAATTTCTTCCTTTCATCCCACGGAAATCCTTTGTATTTAATCCGAATTTCCCGTGTATCTTTTGTTCGCCTCCTTGCTGGCGAATTCCTTATTCCTGGAAGTTTGCCAAAATGGTGGTCACGGAGTTAAGGGAAACCAGTTCATGGCTAATTCATGATGCCCGGCCGGTCAGGGTATTAAAATTTAACGCATCGCAGCCATATGGCAACTCAATAATTAGGCCAAAAAAAAAGAGCAAACGTAATAGAAATAAATTGGCTGACAAGTGCGATAGCATGCCACAGGTAAAGAGGGCCAAAAGGGAACCAAAGTGGGTGGGATTAGGCGCACCGGAGCGGGATTGGGAAAGTGAAAGGGAATCAGACTGGGACATTCTCTGGGCGATGTCGGCACCTGCGGTGTCGCGTCTACTTCTCGGCCCCTTGGGGTGTCGCACTGCCAAATGTCAACGGTATTTTTATCCATTAAACAAACAAAATTGTAATATCAGGATCTGCCTTCAGGCAACTCGGTTTTTGGATTAAAAAATATGTCAGATTGTAGGTTCCATCTTGTATTTAAAATTTTCAGACATTTTTCAGTGGGTTCTATGGATCTATGGACCAAGCATTCAACGATTTGAACTCTTAATCGGAATATTGATTTTGTCTTTCCCACAAGAAATACAAGTATCATGCCCCGTCTGAGTCGAGGCAGACGTGATGAGATACGTGGCATATCTTGGACAACTAGTCTAGGTCTAGTCTCCCTCTTGTTTTCCATCCCCCACCCGAGCACACCTTGGGCCATGTACAACATGACTAATACTAATTCCAGCCAGCATGGGCGCCATTATTAGTTTCCTTTGGGGCACACAAACAACTGCAATAAATAGTCATAGTTACCCCAGGCGGGAGGCCAGATACTTGGATAGAAAGGAGACCGACCTTCCTCCGACAAGGCGCATACCTAGAATGAGTGAAGGATAATGGTATTTGGCGCATTCACCAATCAATCACAACGGTCATCAATCAAAACAGGCGCAAAAACAAGCAACACAAATTAAATTGCAAATATCCTGGAATATAGTGTAGAAAGATTATCACAAATAAAAAGAAACTTTAACTCTAACTTATACTGGTACTGATGAAAGATTTAAATCAAATTTAAGTCAAGACCTTCTTGAAGTCGTTAATGCAGTTGCGAAAATGTCCTTCCAATCATGCCGAAAATAATTAATTCGAATCCAATCATGTCATCATCATTGGACAGTAATTGATCCGAATTTTCGTTAATTGAACGAAATTGATTATTGGTGGGCTACCTGCTACCTGCTTCGCCAAAGCACACTATTGCTAATTTGGCTCAATTGCTGATGTCCTTCTCGTGCACAGCCAATTTGCATGGCTAAGTAGCTAGGATATGGATATAGGAAGCCAATTGACACATTCCATTAAACCACTTGCGGCAGGACATCCCAAACATCCGGACGTGTGACTCTTGATTTTCCAAACGTTTTGCGAATTTCCTTTGTTGAGAATGGGAATGTCCTTGCTAGAGGCCAAACGTGAGACCTTGATTCGCGTATAGGAATTCCATATTTGCGGGGTATTGAAAACTAAGCAAATGTTTCAAATTACTTTTATTTTCATTACAGAAATGGAAATCATTCCTGAAGGTAAACACTTTCGTTTGGTGCATGAATCAGAGCTTCCAGAAATTTTGGTAACTTTAGAACGTTATCTGCCGGAATCATTAAAGGTGTGTATACCGAATCCACAGTTTTTCCTATTATTATTTTCATCTTTAGTTATACGCCCGACTTGACACCAAGATATTCCCCAGATGCCACGCCCATTTTTATAATAATTTACCAACAATTACCAACAGCAGTTGCCTCATCGATAGGCGGAGGGGGCTGTGGAGAAATCAGTAGGCGTTACCGAGACCACAAGTCATGCAATCTCAAACCCTCCAAGCCGGGCTCGTAGTTATTTCTTTTTTCGTTTTTTCTATTTTTTGTTGACCTGTTTTCACTGTTTACACTTGTATTTTTGTTCAATTTTTAATGCCACTCCGCCCAGAACATCACGTGCTTTTGTGCTTTTGTTGAAGCCAGCGCCCCGCGGCGATATCTATAGCTCTCCATGGAGAGAGAGGTTTTTGGCTTGGCACCGGCTATAGCAACGGCGTCAAGGATTTGGCCACCATTGAAGTTGCTTAAAGTTTCGATTTTTGCCACCAACTTTTTTCCAGGGCGGTTACCAACAGCTCACAGCAGTGAAATGCCAACGGCTAGAAGAACGATTTATAATTGCCACAATTAGGAAGCATTTACATTTGATTATAATTTAACTGAACCATCTTTATACTTTCAGTTTCATCAAACCATAAAAACGTACCTGAATGATCGTATTTGGGACTTTAAGTTTTATGTTGCTAAAGATTGGCCCGACAAACCGATAATTCTTCACTTTCCAGGATGCACGCTTGCGGTGAGTTTATTATTTTAATAAATTTCAATATATTTTTATAATATATATATTTTGAAAATGTATTTTAGCCGCACAACAATATATACCAAACTCTTGGCATATTTTGTCCATCCGCACACATCGAGCATGTCGATTTGATGCGCACCGAAGATGTACTTATAGATTGGCGGAAGCCTATGTACCTGAACTTTACGCACATCGCCATTATGAATCGCCTGGATGACTTCTATTCGAAGTTCGGAGTGATGGAGCGTCTCAGCGGCGATATCTACGTCTGCAACAAGCTGAATACTGACCTTGAGCTGGACCCGCTGCCGGAGGATGCGGAAATGCGTCTACTGAACCTCGACAATGTGCACGGCATCCACGATTTATATCCTGCTAATGAAATTGAGTGCGTCCAACTGTTCGACATCCTCGTCCGAAAGCTTCCGGGTCTCGGCATCTTCCGCAAGGACACCGGCGAGCTGGCAGCCTGGATGGTTCACTCCTACTACGGGGCTATGTTCTCCATGCAAACACGTCCAGATTTTAGGCGCATGGGGTAAGTGAATCTAGTGTTTTTATCCATCTTTCCCATGAGAGCTCCTGCAACATGCAAGGATAAGAGAATCGGGTTCTAGATTACAGTGACTAATAAATTTCCTTTCACAGGTATGGCATTCGTCTGGCCAAGTCGCTGACCCAGCTGGTGATTGAGCGCGGCTATACGCCTTTCGTTGTGATACGTCCCGGGAACGATGCGTCCCGGAACCTGTACACAAAGCTGGGCTACGAGAAGGCTTTCGAGACGTGCCGGGTGCGGATGACGCCGGACTGCTACGAGGACGCCACTGTGGGCACCATCGCCAACTCGTCCTACGCCAAGTTCCCGCCGCTGCCGCAGGGCGAGTGCGTGGTGGTGACCAAGCTGCCGCGCAAGCATGTGCCTGGAGAAAGTCAAACTGTGGACGAGGGCATCGAGGATATGTTGGCTGAAAAATGTGATATCAGCAGCGACGACGCAAGGGAGCGCAAGACCACGACCGACGAGGGAATCGGCGAGGACAAGTAGGCCAGGATGGGAACCGGATGAATTGAAAGCGGATATAGAAAGCATCGTACATCAATCGATCGGAGCGCTGCACCTGCGCTAAACTTATGCTTAAAGCTGTAAGCACTACTTAGGACTCTTTAGGAAAGACAGGACATGGCACAACAAGTGGCGTTGATTTTTTAAACAATTATATTATATTAACGAGAAAACCAAGAAACTGTACGAGTATATTTATAGATGGTATATGAAGCTTCCTCACACAGAACGCGTCGATCGTAGAATGTAAATTTCGGCCGGAATCAAGGGATTTATTTTATAAGGGTATTGATAATGATGATTCAATGTCAAGAACTACACAATAACTGGGGGCTTAAGTCGAACGTGGAAGCGCTGTAGCCAGATGTAGCCAGAAATTTTAAACGGGAACCGAAAACAGAGAGAAATTTTTAATTTTTTGCTAAAAATGCTTTTACAAAAATGAACTCCAAGAACGAAACAAAACCGAAACACAACAGACATAGTAAAAGGTTCGAAGCAAGGCCAAGGAGCGCATCAATTTATTAAAAACTATTATATATTAACTCTATATATCGAATTGTTAAACAAACTAAACAAACAACACACACAAACTATGTATTTCTCTCTATTCTGGCTCACCACGCAGAATCTCTGAAACAGGAAAATATTTCGAAATAATGGTTTTTGGTACCAGAAACAAACAAATTACTCGCTTGGGCCACGAAACAGAGCTTTGCACACTTTTCCCTCTCTTTTTAAATGAACCCATTTCTGAATAAAAGTATATGTATATTTTTTCAAATACTATCTAAATACTTTCGATGACCCAAACGAAGTGCTTTGATTTAAAACGGCCGTGTACCAACTACATTTGGATTTATAGGCTTTTTCAAATTTATATATACCCAACCCGACAAAGGCAAAACAAAAATATAAAGATAAATATATATTTTATTATTATGAAATTTTATTAAACTACGCAAACGAGTACTCAATGATTTTGCTCCTATTTAGCTGAACTAAAAAGAAAATATAATGAAACAACAAAATGAAAAACACGCCAAAGATGTCTTCTGCTTCATTTTAAGTACATACTCCCCAAAACCCCAAATTCCCCCCACGATTGATTTTCTATTTTCTATTATGAAATGCAAATCGAATCTCCAAATATACGCAAGAAAATCAAATTTAAAAAGTTATGTATTACATCTGCTATATTGTATGTACTCGAACAAAAAAAAAAATTAGAAAACCGCAAAAAAAAAAACTGAAAGAAGCAAATTTAAATAAATAACAATATTGAGACAGCAAAATCTAAAAGTTCTTCCTATCCCTGATAAACCCTGACAATGAGATACAGTAGCGTAGAGAATTGGGTTTTGTTTTTATCAGTTAATTTATTATTACCACAAAGTTCCAACTGTCTTTCCCACTCTGATTTGCACATAAATAGCAACTCCTCGCCATAACCCTCTCAGCGTTACATTTTTCCCACAATTTACGAGGCCACTTCTCATCTTCCCAGTAGCCTCAGTTGAAGTGCACACTGCGCTAAAATTATCTTTTCATTGTTAATGAAATTTACGTGTACAAACACACCGCCTCGCGCAGATAAACATACCGGGACAGATGCGGCAAACACAAAGACGTCTTGACATCATGTGGCAATTCCCTTGTTGGCCTTGCAACATTGATATGCGGTAGGGTTAAAGAGATAAAGGCTGTGCTGACTGATGGATTTAATTTTATTTGTGTAAAAAGAAGGCCTATGTTAGTTGATTGGGTCTTTAAAACTAATCAAAAATGCGGTACTGGGCTACTGGTCATCCCCAGTGGCTTTGCTTAGCTGGTTCCTTAAGTGAGTGGCCACATACTGCCAGTATTTACGACGGATGACATCGTGCTTGCCGGCCATGTCCTCGCACAGGCCGTATACCTTTCGGGCCAACTGGTCGTCTGCGGGGGTCTTTAAATGCAGTGCCTGCTCCTGGTATAGATCGATAAGGAAGGCCACAAGATAGGGCGATCTATTGCCACCCTCATAGAGCTCTTCCACAAAAGCCACCACTTCTGGGTAGCTGTTCAATCGTCCACTTCCAGTATCGCCCTGTCGCATCACCCCAACTAAATAGTTCCAGGCACTCTCGTTGTTCTTAATTATCCGGATACGGCTCATGGTGTAGTCCACCTCCCGCCGTACCAGCCCTGGCGTGAAGCCCAAGTGCTTGATCACAAAGAAGCGCTGGTTCCAGGCAGAGTTGTTTCGTTGGTCCTCGCAAATAAGGCGGTCCACAAAGTTTAGTTCGTCATCGTAGAGGCTAAAAACAGAGTTTTAAATAAAAATATAAAGTGAAGAGATCTTTTAGCCCACTTGAAGCTGCGTATGGCCCACTGACGGTGCTGCCAGGCATGGTAGTTCTTGGCATCGCCATCGTTCACCAAGGCGTTCTCCGTAAGCTCCAGTTCGTTGCTGGGGTCGTTTAGCATTTCCACAATAACGCGCCGGTGGTGCCACACCTGGTAGTTCTTGGCATTTTGTCCGATCACCTCACTGAGATAATCCAGCTCCGCATTCAGATCGGCCTTCAGTTCGCGTAGGACGTCGCGACGATACTGCCAGACGGTGTAGTTAGCCGGATTCAGACGGAGTGCATCCGTGGTGAGATCCAGAGCCCGCTGACTCTTCTCCCCCTTGGCAATGACGGCGCGCATGTAGTCAAAAACTTCACGGACTGCCAAGTACACATGGATAAATAAGATTGGCAGATAAAACACTGCGTATTACTCACACTTTTGACTGTAGGCGATGGAAACCACCGGGTTCGGCCCGTCATCTTGTTCTAGAGGCTCCACGTCCTTCCATTCGGGGCGTTCACTGTAGGGCAGCCAGTCTGTGCCCAGGTACTCCTCGTCCGAGCTGTCTCCCATTTTTGTTAACTATGGACTTGTACGGGCGGATGAGAACGCTTAATTCTGTGGAACGGAACGGGCAGTGCTTTTTATCAGTCGCTATATTAGTGTGACCAGGTTAGTAATGTCTAAAGAAGTAAACTTCGAGACTTGCGCGGGTGTTTGAATTAACTTTTAAAGTTCAATTAAAAAAAGAATAGCTTTAGTTTTCACCCACAAGAAAATGAATTAGTTTCGTGAATGTTTATAATTTTTTGACTTTAGCAAGAATCATAGACAGAAATAGGTTTTTTTTATTTGAATTTTTTAATTTGATTTTAATCAAAGCTTACGACGTATATATTATTCCTTCCTTTATAGGAAACTAAAAATTTGGTATAAATAAACTAAAATGAAACCATTAATTTAATCAATAAACTTTTTTTTATAAACACTCAAAGAAAGGGATACTATGATATTTAATTTAGATGGAAAATTTTGGTAACAATAGAAAAAATTAAATGCCAAAATCTTTGCTAAAACATTTATTACGACTTAAATAAAAGTGCACAAAGTTTTTGAAATTGTTAATTCATTGCTTAATTACTAGACGTAGGCATCCCAGTGCAAAATCTAACACAAATAATTAATTTGAGCAAACAGATCTCTCCTAAAAACGTGGCTTAAACGTGGCCGGATACTGATTGAATCGCGGACGCAGTGCAGCATTCGATTTTTCAAACTTCTCGTCTGCCTTTCCTAGGATGACACCATCAATAAGTTTGTTGGGCTGATCCTTGGGATGACTACGATCTCCATTCGCTTCGGCCACGTCGATGATCCTCGGATTCTTGCGGTATCTGTACCACCAGTACTCGAACACCAGAGTGACGCAAGCCATTCCGATTCCCACGAAGATTACAATGAAAACTCCACCAATGTTCTGGATAGATATTCCATCTGATTGATCCTCGGGCTTCTCACACTTGGCTTGGGCCTCGTCGTTCTTCCACCACTTCTCCTTCAGCTTCTCCAGTTGACGTTTGTTGAGCAAAGTAAGGATGCTTCAATTCCAGAGATTCAATTATTCACTCATTTCAAAAGAAAAAAACCTAATTAATATACTCACGCATTATTAAACTGATCCTTAAGATGAGAGCCTTGCTGAACAGCAATGGCATACGGTTTCCTAGAAAACTCTTCACCCACCACCTGAAGATCGCAGTTGGTCAGCTGAAGGTATCGTATGTCTGTGGCATCTCCCAGAAAGGCGAATCCGGTGGCCGCGGTCGAGTTCCTGACCCGAGCAACTGCCTCTTCGAGTGTCGCCGGTAAAGCTGCCTCCTGCATGGCCTGCCACATCTTGGTGTACTTGTCACTAACCGGGTAATCCCATACGGCCAACTTAGAGCGTTCCAGGGGAGTCAGGGAATCGTTTAGGGACAAATCCTTCCAGATCTCGTAGAACATTTGCTCGATATTGGCCATCCTCTCGAAGTAGGTCATCGCCGATGATCCATTGAGAGGAGCATATAGTATCTTGTATTGTTTGGCCAAATCATCTAGGCTTTCCACGGGAGTGTCCAAACGGGAGACGGTCAAAAAGGCAGCCAAATTGGCAGTGTACGAGGCAATGATGATGAAGCTTGAAAAAGATTTGAACTTAACGCAATTCCCCATTAAACCACAATAACAAACCCAAAAAGCCACCAAGTAGCTGCCACCAAACGTCCAGAGAGATTTTTGGGTGCTTCGCCGCCTCCCTGAGGCGTTAACGAAGTCATGCAGAACCAAAGGCACTCCTTGAGGTTAAATTCTCGCTTCTCTTCATCGTCCTTGTATTTTTCGCGATTATTTTGATAGCTGTACGGACTCCAGCGATCAAAGATCCACATCAAAAAGCTGGTAAAGAAGTAGGCAGCTAGGATGCAGAGCCACACATTCGTCTCCAGAACAGTGAGGAACTTAAACAACGAACTGGGCGAGCTGGGGCGTTGCATCATGATGGTGATGCCCACCAGATCATAGTACGGAACCGTAAAATCAATCACAATCTCCCGCTCCGCCATTACGGACATACTACCCAGGCCAATGTCCGCCTGCTTGTCAATCAATTTCTTGACAATGCCATTCCATTCGCCCTTTTCGTCCATGTTGCCAAACTTTTTATCTTCGACTTCCTGAATGGTGTAATCGAAGTGAACAATAGCGGCAATTTCATTGATGAGATCTATGCAATATCCTTTGTATCCTTTTGGAGCCGTCTCATCGCGCATTATAAAAGGGGCTTGCTGTGTGATAATTATATAAAGGATTAAGGATTTTAACATAGTAAGACCTAAAAATATAAGAACTTACTACAACAGTATAAATGCGATAGACCGTATCCGCGGTGAGATTCTTCATCTGCTCCTCATCCTTAACAACCAGAGGGGAGTTCAGCCCAGCTGTCCAAGAGCCAATCGATTTGCTGTTCACGGAACTTCCACCTCGAATCTGGAGCACATTGATATCCATATCAAATTTCATATAGCTAAAGCCATTGAATAGTTGCTTTGGTTGCGTGACCAGGTCAAAGGTTCCGTAGGATGTCGGCTCCGTTGCCTGTCAAGTAAAAGCAAGAAAATACCCAAGTTTTGAGTCATTAAACAATAATTTGACCACAGAAGGAACGGAAAAGAAAGGAGAAGGGGAAAACCTTTATAAAATACTCCCGGAGATCGAGGTTTCGTGAGGGTGTGTTGCCACCCTGGAAATCGTCGCAGTTTAAGTACTCCATGTCCTTAGGCCAGGCACCCGATTGCAACATTTCCCTGAAAGTTAAAAAGAGTTAATAGAGTAAAACATTTTAGTTTGGATTTATTTTACTTAATGGTAAGAAAGCTTCTCAAAGCCAGATCGAAGTAGAAGGCCGAGGCCAGCTGTGGCTCCTCGTTAAGATTATAGGTGGTGCGCAAAAGACCCAGACGATCTCGATATTGCGTATACGCCATGGGTTTCAGAAACATTATAGTGGCATTGTCCCTCTGGCTGCTGACTTCGCCCTCGTTCTGGGTAATTGCGTGCCAGGCAAAGTTGCGCTCAAAGTAAGCCGGCTTCACAGATTCCAGGACGGAGCGAATGGACTGCAGGTTGCCCAAGATAAAAAAATTATTAATGTCCAAGTTACGCAGCTTCTCGATTTGCTCCTCGCGCTCTCTCTGCCCCTCTTTGGCAATGGCAGTTATAACGTGACGGGTTTGGATGTTTTGCAACAGGGACTTGTACTTGTGATCCATCACGAAGGTATCATCATAAAGAATAGCAGCTGACAAAGAAACGGGTTAAAGGAATGTACTTGTTAGAATCTTATCACACCAAAGCTTTATTTTTACGTTAAACAGTAGGATATTTTCAAAATAAACACATTATTCTTGAGTCTCCCTTACCATTTGTGATGTTTAGTTTCGTCACTATGCTACGGATAACTTCAGGAATAATGTCTCCGGGCGGCATCACCTGCAGCAGGTACTTTTGTTTAGATTCATCCAGGTCCCGCCACTGCCTTAAGTCACCCTCCTGCCCATAGGAGGCACTTATGGTGGGCAATCCAAGAGCCTGGGTAAAGCTTTTTACCGTCTCGGAGGCCACTCCGGTTTTTGTAGTGTCCAGAATCAAGTGAGGTGTCTGTTTCATTTCAATGCTAGTGGCATATTTATTGCAAACTTTGCAAAGAATATTCAATGTATTAAAAAAGCTTACAGAGGAACAATCTAAAGTAACTTACTTGTTTCCAGCAGGACCTTGGCATCTGTTTTGTTGGCTTCTATTGAATCCAACTGAACAGAAAGTCCATAGCGTATATTTTTCTTTAAATAAGTGAGAACCACATCGACAGCCTTGGCCGCCGGCTCATTATCCACTTCGTTGATAAACACTGAACCACAGAATAATTTTGGTCATAACCCATGAAAAAGGACGAAAGCATTACGTGGCGAAACTTTTGTTTACTTGTACTTGGACGAGTGCTCATTATGGCTAAAGGCCCTTGGCTAATCTAAGTGACCATCTAAAGACACGTTTTAGTTGATTAGTTTACCCAAAGTGCAGTCTAATAAAGCTAAGCCCGATTGATCGATGCATTTTTTATTGAAAAGCAACACAAGTACTAATGATTTAAAAAGGTTCTGCTATTAAATATTGTTTTAATCTTAATCAGCGAGTAGTTTGAAATAAAAAACCAGTACAACACCAGTACAGAATAGGTAAGTTAATAAAAAATACAGAGTAGAGAAAAATTCAAGACTTAAGTTCAAAAATATAAAATCCTTGATTCAGCTAATTTTCTTTGTGATCTTTCTTCCACTTACAAACATTTATATTCTGGGTAGTCTGTGCGGCGATCTCCAAATTAAAACCGTTCAGGATCCAGAGAAATCCAATCAACCACAAATAGTTCCAAGTTTTCTGGAAGTCACTGCGCATTATGGATAGCACATGAGAATTTTGTATCGGATTTTAGGTCACTTTACTGCACTCCACGGACACCAAGTTGCGACTGAGCTGGATATTACGGTTCGAAATGCAGACCGCCCATAACTCCACTGTCAATTTCACTTTCAACACGGACTCATGTGGACACATGTGGGTAACCTTGGTGATAATCAATTTGCTAGGTAATCGTCCACAAACCCACAGTGTGCGTGAAACCCACAACCGCTTCCCCCAATAAGGACACCCACCTAACCTGACCACATATCCTGCTTCGATTGTTCGTGCCGGAACATGAGCGCTAATTGGTGTTGGTTCTAAAATATGGATTGGGTGAGTGATTAGTTGGTGAGTTATTATGAGGTATTGAAGACCTATTTATTCTGTCACATAAACAAGATTATTAGGACGAGGGTGGGACGAGGAGAGTGTGCTATGTGTAATAATATTTGGTCAATTTCGATCTTGAGAAATGAATGGTCATTTTGTTCGGTTACTGAAATTAAGGATTCGAAGTTGTTATACCCTTGAATTCAGTTTGAATATGTGTTCCCTGATAGAGATAATATTTATAGATGATAATTCTGACTCGCACTTCTCTTAATCAAACCCAGACCAATTAGAGATAACGATTAATGAATCGCCTTTCTTTATGAAATACAACAACACAATTGGATGAAAGTACAAAACTATTTTTATTTTGATTAATTAATCATACACTTAATGAACTTTACGCCCGACGTAAATTTAAAAATAGAGTATACACCCTAAGAGCACAAAAATCAAGGAGAAAAACGCCGCCTGAAAAACATCTAAACGATTATGCAGCTATTGCGCGAGCCGCATTTGAACATATACATTTCCTAGTATATATTTGTATATATATAGTCGTGGCGGTGGCGGTGTCGACTAGCGAACATTGTCATTATGCGTAGAACTATAGTTATCTTAAACTTACACAGTTCACGATGGTTAGATAGGTAAATGATACGTACATTACACGATCGAATTTATATAATATATATGTATGTATATAGCTAGAGCCTACGTTGAGTGTATAAGCACAAATCTCACAAATTCCAGTCATCGGGCCCCGACTCCTGCCGAATCACGGGCGGAGTAAGGGGCGCTTTGGGTGCTCCAGGCACAGGTGTGGGCACCAGCGGTGCGGCTCCGCGCAAAGAGCTCCCATAGTAAGGCGGCGGCCGGTGGCTGCTGATGCTTGGCGAGGTCGAGCTATGCGTGGATGAGGCGGAAGAATCGCGCACCCGTCCCGCATCGAAAACAGGCGCCTGGGCATAACGATGCGATCCCAGCTGAGGAGTATGCGATCTTGAGTGCGAACGATCGCGTCGCATCTGTTGCTCCTGATGCATGCGCTGCTGCTGAAGATATTGCTGTTTGCGCTGCTTCAGAAGCTGCTCCTCCTTCTGAAGCAATCGCTGGCGCTGCTGCAGCTCATATTGCTGCCGTTGCATGGCGCTCAGTCGGTTGGCCTTGCTCCAAGGATTGCCACCGAAGCAAAGGTTCGATATGAAGACCACCGGCGAGAACAGACGCAGCGAAACCTCACTAGGCGGAAGGAAAATGGTCAGTTATTTATAGATCAGAGAACAGTACAACAGCTCTTAGTCGAAACAAAGAAATACCTTTAACAAAATAATGAAAATAGGCAGGGGTTCTCAAATATTAAATCTTTTAGATTAAAAATAAAATGATTCATAAGTAGAAAACCCCAGACAGTTATTTAGATAAAAACTAATAATATTTATATTGAAAAGGTAATTCGATGTGGAGACTGCATTACATAAACAAAGCACTTACGTGGTATCCACAATGGGCTTTGCCTCATTGCCGCTGAGTATAAATAGAGGAAAGAAAATGGAGAAGATGCAGCTGCTGACAATCACTGAGCTGGACAGGTTCGTGAGCACTGTCAACGGGATGCCGAATCCGAAGAAGTACGGCCAGTTCTTTTCAATGTAGGTGAGCCGGCGGTGCAGCTCCCAGCCCATGTTAAACCACTTGTACTCAAAAGAGTACAGCGAGTAGAGAAGGCACAGATGGACGAAGCAGAGCGAGGAACCCACATACCTAACAGGCACCAAGTTGACCAGCATACTCTGAACCAGGAACAGAACTTGAACCACCATGCTGAAGAGGAAGTCTGCCACCAGCTTACTGATCCCGGGTATAAGCTGCGGTCGTCCCTTGCGAACGCGATAGGCGGCATTGGCAATGTCCGCGAACCAGAGTGAGCTGACGATTTTCGACAGCATAAAGATGGGTAACACCCACATCATGCCGAAGATCAGCGACAGAATAGGATGCAGCCAACCCCAGACAACTGGCAAGGTCTCTGACTGGGCTCCGTAGAAGATAGTTAGGCAGAACTTGAGAGCGGGCAGCAGGGCTGACTCAAACAATACAATGCTTAGCCAGGTGAAGCCTCCGTTCAGCATGCAGCATTTGAACAGCTTTTTTGCAATCTTTTTCTCGCTGCAACAAGTGCGCAATAAAAAAAATTAGTCACAGTTAAGAAAAAATGGAATATTGAAAACGTACCCCTGCGGGTGCTGTTCCTTGGTCGCAGGCTTTTTGTTCAGCATCTTTTGGAGGCTGCGCTCATCGGAGTTTTCCTCCGCTCGCTTGGCGTATTCTTCCCTGATCATGGCAGCCGCCGAGCTGGGTACAGGCGACGGAGATCTCTTGGCCCTCTCGTAGCGATCCTTCTGACGCAGTTCTTGCTCGGCATTCTGTCGATTGACCTCGTCGTCGATGTGCAGGACCAACGTCATGCCACGTATGCTGTCCCACAGGCCGTACATAATGCCCAGGGTGATGTTCTGCGATCGCATTACAACGCATTTAGTCATTGTTGTTGTTTTCTCAGCAGGTACTCACCTTTATCGCAGCCATCTCGCGTCGCTAGTCGCTAGTTCCTTTTGTTGTCATCACGAAATGTGTACATGGAAGCATATAAAACGTGTTTAGCTACCCTAAGTCGTATTTAAATGTGGCAGAAAATCTTTGAATAAATTTGCGTTGTGCGAAGACAACATTGTTGGTAACAACTGATTTTAGGCGCGTTTACACCGCCCACAATCACAGATGGGAGCTGATTCGGTAGAGTCAGTACCCAGGAACTCCCACTTACATACTTATTGCTGTGCCCCCGGCTTGTGATCCAATTTCCTTTACGCGGATCTCAGTAACATTGAACTTTGGGCTGGTTTTAATAATAATATGAATTGTTTTGATGGTGTAAACAGGCTGATGACTGGCACGGTTGCCACCTGATGCTAAGCTGGCGTTTACCAACACTGGTCGAAGATACCAAATAAAAAATAAATATGGGATAGTGCGGGAAAAGAAATTTTAAACGTCTAGTTCTTAAATGTTTTTTTTTTATTGTATCTACCAAATTAAAAAATTTCTGTTTTTATTCTTTTTCCATTCTTCTTTAAATAAAACTTGTTTACAAGTTAATTTTAACAAGCAACTGGAATTAAAAACATATATTTCAAATGAATGTTTTTAACAAAATAATCGACATATCGATAACCGTAAATTTTTTACTTTTCAGCCCTGAGGTAATTGTCAGTTAAAAATCGAACATTCTTCTCCTGTCCGGAGACGAAAATATACTGTGAGTTCCGAAGCTTTTTTTTAAAATTATAGATAGGATAATATACTATATTGAGATAGAAAATATATCCTTGTTTTTTTAGTACTATACGAAAATAAATTAAATATTTGATTATTTTGACTGATTTTTACGCGACCCAAGTTTGCTTTGAAAATCAAGAATGAATAATGCAAAATAAGACCGTGGACTTGTGAATAATTAGAATGACGTTACCGGTTAACTATGATAAGAACGGGGTATTTGGTTTCTAGCCGATTTAATACATACGTTTTGCATACAGCTCTTACATAGCATTTGTTGATTCTCTTTTTCGTGTGTGTATCAATAAGTAAACAACGTAAATAAGCCCTAAATCAGGTGTCAGGCCAGTGTAAAGCCGAAACACAGTGCATGCTCTTAATAGATTAACTATTTACCGTTAGTAAACAAATGAGTGACAAGATCGAACATGTTTACATAGATACACACACAGATACTTACCTTCGCATCAATGCGGGCCCGTGTCAGTGTGTGTGTATGCGTGGAGAATGCCATTTGCGAGATGCAATTTAAAATGTCGCTTTTTTGCAGATAACTATCAGCCCTCCCCCACCCAAACGACCATCCATCGTCTCCATCTGTGGGAATAATCAATACTCCCATACATACAGCAGCTCCATAAAACCCAACAACAACAGCGATATGGCGTGGTCTAGTGATAAGCAGCAACAGTAGGGCCACAGCCCAGCACCCTATCCGTCGACCACCGCCTAGAACCCATCACCTAGAACCAACCACCCACAACCCACCGCCCACAGCAGCATTCCCGG
This sequence comes from Drosophila vallismaia, assembly GCA_035047325.1. Classification (NCBI taxonomy): domain Eukaryota; kingdom Metazoa; phylum Arthropoda; class Insecta; order Diptera; family Drosophilidae; genus Drosophila; species Drosophila vallismaia. The sequence continues at coordinate 8,833,171 of JAWNPU010000090.1, read as the reverse complement.
GAACGAGCTACAAAAAGCAATTACCATCACACAACTCAAATTTCCTGTCATTCCTGTCACCTTCGCCTGCGCCGGGCGAGCCATGTCACGCGAGGAACGCAAACCCATTGTCGACACCTCGAACAGCAGCAGCTGCAGCAGCGGCGATGAGGAGGTCCATCCCGTGGTGCGACGTCGCAGTGCCAAGGACACGGAGCTGGCGTGTCTACCGAAGGATCCAGGATGCTGCGACCCCTCGAGCACTCCGCATCGCTTTCTGGCTCTGTTGTTTATGTGCCTCCTGGGATTCGGTGAGTTCTTTGAAATTCGTGTCTTAAAATTATTAAATTTTGGAAAGTTTAATTACAGAGATCGGTTTTTTTTAATGGGAGGAGATCCCAGATAAATATTCATAGCATCTAATTTATATATCTTTATTCTTGGAGGTACTATATGGAGAAACTAGGAACTATAGGTTCCTATATAAACTCATAAAGACGTTATTTTTTTAATATTTATAGATAAAAAATAAGAACTAAATACTCCAAACAGAAACCCTCTTTGTATTTTACAAAAATCAACACCGAGCTCTTTGTTTTAGCCAATTAAATCCTTTTTTTTTAAGATAAGATACGGAATAATGGAAACAACTATGCTATAATTTATAGATAAACGGGGACAATATTGACGTCCTATCCCGACATCTACTAATGAATCATAATTTTAGGTTCCTATTTTTGCTACGACAATCCGGGCGCCCTGCAGGATGTGTTCCAAAAGGAGTTGGACCTGAATTCCACGGAGTTTACGCTAATATACTCCATCTATTCGTGGCCAAACATCGTGCTGTGCTTTGTGGGAGGATTCCTGATCGATCGGGTCTTCGGCATCCGCCTAGGCACCATCATCTATATGCTGATTGTGTTGATTGGCCAGCTCATCTTTGCCGCCGGCGGAGTGCTGGGCCATTTCTGGTTGATGATCGTGGGGCGCTTTGTGTTCGGCATTGGGGCTGAGTCGCTGGCTGTGGCCCAAAACAGCTATGCGGTGCTGTGGTTTAAGGGCAAGGAGCTGAACATGGTCTTTGGACTCCAGTTGTCGGTGGCACGCTTCGGCAGTACCGTCAACTTTTGGATAATGCAACCTCTCTATGGCTACGTCTCGAAATCGTACTCTGGCTATACAGGTCTGGGAGTGGCCTTGTTCCTCGCCTCCTCTACTTGCGTTATGTCGTTGCTGTGCACTCTGATTCTAGGTAGGATTCATTGAGCTAATATGACCTTGCCCTATTAATGTTTTCAATTCCCTAGGCTGGATGGACAAACGAGCGGAGCGTATTCTGAAGCGAAACAACAATCCTGGTGGGGAGATTGCCAAGCTGAGTGATATAGTAACCTTTAAGATGGACTTCTGGATGGTGTCGGTGGTTTGTGTTGCCTACTATGTGGCCATCTTTCCGTTTGTGGCACTGGGGCAGTCCTTCTTTGTCAACCACTTCCACATGACACCGGACGAGGCCAACACCGTCAATTCGATTGTCTACTTAATTTCCGCTATTGCTTCTCCTTTGTTCGGATTTGTGATCGACAAGGTGGGCAGGAATGTGACTTGGGTGTTCTGCGCCACGATATCCACGCTTCTGGCCCACTTTCTGCTGACCTTCACCCACCTGGACCCGTACATCGGCATGAGCATCATGGGCCTTTCCTACTCCATGCTGGCAGCAAGTCTATGGCCACTTGTGTCACTTATTGTGCCCGAATATCAACTGGGCACGGCGTATGGATTGTGAGTGGCTCCAAGATTATGTGTTGTTGCAAGATTTAGCATATTTTTTCCGTTTCAGTTGCCAGTCGGTGCAGAATCTTGGATTGGCAGTGGTCACCGTTGTGGCCGGAATGATAGTTGACAGCAGCGGAGGCAGTCATTTCTGGCTGCAGGTTTTCTTCATGTTCTTCCTGCTGAGTAAGTGTCAAGCTAAAGCAAGAGTACTACTATATATATTTAACTAATCAATATCCTTTTTTAGTTTCATTACTGGCAACGTGTGCCATATGGGCCTACAACCGGAAACACCAGGGAAACCTAAACATGTCCCCCGCCCAACGATCCACTTATCACACCTCGATGTATGTGAATATTGAGTCAAGTTGATCTGCTCGAGCATGCTATTATTGATGTCTTGGTGTTGTGTATTTATCCCCATTCCTGTCCGTCTGCATGTGACGGATAATCCGCTGTCCAACCTCTAACTAATTCTAATTTTTTTCCTAAACGCAAAAGCTCAATGCAGTGCCCATTCGTGGATCGACGGCCTCTTTTGGGCAGCCAAGTACACTGAACTAATTACCAAACTGAAACTACTTACTAATTGTGATGTTAACGCCACACCTTTTCCAACTTGACTTGTTATTCAACCTGGAGCACATACTTCTAGTCGCACATTCGTCGTGGTTCGATCGGTTAAACTCCTGGCCAATGTTCTACTATACATATCAAGTCTTTAATTATTGTTGTATTAACTATTTTGTTGAATATATTGTTGTAAACGTACATTCACCAAAATAAATAGTATAGTGTTGTTTATTAATGGGATGAAAAGGTAAAGCCAAAGAATACGTTTTTGATCATGATTTCATTTTATTATTCCTTGCAAATATATTTTTGAAGAACATATGATTTGTATTTTTACAAAATAATTTAAATAAATTAACTAAATCATAAAAAGAATTTTGGTGTTTTTATCGCTTGTTAAAATCTCACATTAAATCAAAACAGAATTTGATAAAAGAAACTATAATGCATAGACTAGAAAACCCAAATAAAATTGAAAGTCTAGAAAATAATATTCTGAGAAAGCTAAGAAAAAAAAACAAATCTAAATAATAAAAACACACATGAATTAATACATTTTCTTTTCCGTTTTGAGAATTGTTTGGTCGTTTGGTTTGGGCGAAACAAAGTTTTTAGGAAATATGAGAAACTGATTTCAAATAAAAAAGGTTTCAATCTCTATTGAGTTACTTAAAATGCATTTCATTTAATTGAGGCCATTTCCATATTGGCCGCTTCGCAACAAATGTTTCGAGCCTTTTCAGATAGCTGCATTTTTGTATAAAATTAGTAAATATTTGGAATTCGCATTCCCATTTCGCTTGAACTTAACTAAGAGCTTCGTTGAATTTTCTAGTTATTTTGAAATAATTGATTGTTTGTCGTTTATAATTTCTAGGGTTAGTTAGCATTGAGTTTACTCAATTTCTTTTTTTTTTTCAATAAATTTCATTATTTTGGTTTTTTGGTCGTTTTTTTTTGTGTTTGTTAGATGAAGCTAGTGCTAAAAGCATTGAAGGATGGATGAGCTGATGAGTTTCCTTATACCGAGCCTTGATAATGTATCTGAATTATCTATATTGTCAGTTGGGAACACCCAGCGGTTCAGTTACTCATCCAGGGTTTCAGCTTCGTCATCTGCCACAATGTCTCGCTTGGCGGCAGTCTTAATGCTAGCCAAGTATTTATCACCATCAAATCGTTGGCTCTCATCCTGCAGATCCTGGTGGCAGACAAAGAAATAGATTTTTAATACACTTTTCATATTCAAAGGGGATCTTAAAAGGTATTTAGCTTACCTTGGACAAACATACAAATATACGTGTAAGACAGTTTAATACCTAACTTGGTTTCATGAGCGTGCTTGGGGTGAGCAATGGGTTAGCAATTTCATAATTATGGATAATTATGGATATTTGTGGTTAGGCATTTATGAAATGTGTACAATGTACAATGGTCAGTTAAACCCAGCCATACTTTGTTTCAGACTTTGAAAGCCCTCAAGTTTATTTAAATTTTATGTAAATCGAATCGAGTATTAGGGGGGATAAAACGCTTAAAGCTAAGTTTGTTATATTTTTCCCAAACATTGCTTGTATTATTACAGTTGTTATAAGTCTTATTAAAAAAGTAATTACAGATTCAATAATTTGGTTGTGAGTTCGAGTGTGTGTTATGATCATTAATTGTTAGTACTCTAACTGAACAGCTTTAACGCGGTTCGTTTAACTTCTATGAAAGACTTAAATCTGTTTCACAGCCAAAACACAGATTTTCCATTTCGATTTCTTTGAATTTTTATCATTTAAATGTCTAAGACTAGCACATGGTTTCGCCTTTTTTCTTATTGTGTCGTTGGCATATTTATAACTCTATAACTAAATGACTGGTTGATATTGATAATGATATACTCGTATCTTGAAGTTGATTAGCTTTAGGTTTTAGTCTAAAAGCTACATTTTGGTTTGAGTTTCGTAAGCATCAATGGCAGGTCTTTGAGATAAAAACACAAATGAAATAATGCTGCAACAGAGACAGCCTTTGAGATAACGTCATTAGAACTAATACTGCATTAGCTTTTTGTTTTTTTTTTAATAAGAAGACTGCTGTTGCAGTCCTTTAATGAATTGTACGTATTGCGACTACGTAGGTGAAAACTTAAACATAAGTTCGATTGTTGTTCATCTCTGGGAAATTATCGCACAGAGTTACGGGGAACTCATCATCCTCGCTGTAGCGCTGGAAGATGGCTTTTACTTGCGTCTGCTGACGAGTCTTTCCCTGGGTTATGTTAGTCCCTCCCATAGTATTAGTTATTATTTGCAATTGCTTATTGTAAAGATTCCGATCGGACTCGGCCGATGGCTTGGGAATGCGACGGAGGTCGCGATCGATGCATCCCTTTGATAGCTTGTTAGTTACGGTTAGGTCGATAATAACATCAGTTCCAGCGGTGGTGCTGATGGTGGTTGTGGTTGTGGTTGTGGTGGTGGTCGTGTTACAAATACCGTCTGCTGTTGACGCAGTTGGAATTGTTATTACTGATGAGTTGGGTGCAATGGTGGTAATGGATTCGAAGGGGTTCGAGGAGGAAGCGGTGGATGGCTCGGGCTCAACAAGCGGTCGAATTACCTTATTGCGTATAATCGACGGGGTTGTCTCCTGCATTTTCTGCCAGTCGTTGGGCAGGGCCCATGAGTGCGGACTCATCGAGTAGTAGATCAAGTGTTCGATATCGTAAGTGACGCGTGCTGCTCGAAATACAATTTTTGTTTAATAACACTTGAGCTTTGATATAATCTCCGAATCTTACATGAATTTTTCTTCATTGGATTATTGGTTGCGAGTTCCTCGGCCTCAAACTTTTCGCGAGCTGTCTTTGTCTCTGGCGTGGACTCCTTGCGTGAAAAGTGGCTGCGGCGCGACCTGGCTAGCCCGTTGCTGGTAGACGAATTTGCGCCATTGCTGGGCTCGAACACCTCGTCTTCGCCGTCGCCGTTGTTGTTGGCCGAGGCGACATAGTTCAGTCCAATGCCACTGTCTGCCAGAGGCAGCATAAACTGTGGCGGCCCAGCACCAGGAAGCGGAGTCGATGGTGTGGTTACGGGGCTCACCAAAGAAGTCCCATCGAAGGCAGCGCCAGCCTCAATGGAAGCCAGAAACTCCGAGCTGCTAAAGTAGTCATCCAGGACGAGCTTGGCCACCTGTAAATACGAAAACCAAGATGGTGTGAAACTTATTTTATATCAAGGAATTGTGATAAAGATCTACTTACGCGCACTAGCTCGCAGCAGTCGCCCGTGATCTTGATCAGGTGCTGGCCCACGTTGACCGTGAACTTGTATTCACCTACGGAAGCATCGTTTGTGGAATATGAGTGCATTAACAGCTGCTGATTTGGTCGCAAAACTTTACCGGCAGCAGCCGTCGCCTGTGCCTGCGCCTGAGCTGCTGCTGCTGCTGCTGCGGCGGCCACGGCGGCAACCTGCTGCTGGTGCTGGTGTTGCTGTTGCTGGTGGTGCTGCGATATCTGCTGGGCAGCAGCCGTGGCGGTCATGAAGTTCTGGGCCGAATTGAAGCTGAGCCGGTTGGCCAGGGCGCTGCCTCCTGGAGTTCTCGGCTGCACGACGGCGTCGTCCGAGTTGGAAGAGTTTAGCGAGGAGCAGGATCCTCCGGCAGCTGGGGCGGGCTCTAGACGGACCGGGGAAGCATTGCGCCTGATAGTATCCTCCATTAATTGTTTGGCGTAGCTGTTAGGAAAGAATGATAATGTTTTTGTTCTTTATTTAAGAAACATGTGCTTTTTTGAGGTAATCGGTTATAGTTTCGTATTAACAGATGTTTTTTGGCTATCGTCGCCATAAATGCCATAAAAAAGTATAATACTTACTTGATTTTATCTTCAGCTGGACCAGTAATCTGCACCAATCGCTCCTTGGCGCCAGGGTTAACTAAAAAGAGATTCATTAATATCTGTACCAATATCTTGCGCAGATTTAAACCCGAAATAAATCGTCACTTTTAACAAATAAACTCTATTGAGCTTTATTAACATATTTACAAAAATATGAATGGGAACTAATTTCTGTGCAATGCGAAAGATTTGTTTGGTTAAATGTGCTTAATGGCCAAAATCTGTGGGGGGGGAACATGCGAATTTTAGAGTTTTTGTGAAAGCAGCCAACGAATGATTGAAGCGTGATTGAAACTTAAACCAACATTCGGTGGGTTACCTCTTTGAAACGATATTATAGTTTCGCTAAGTTCCTCGATCATATGCACGCGGCGACCCTTGATACCCATGACTTTTGCCATGGAGTGTTTGGGAGAACATTTTTAAAGATCAGCTTTCTAGGGGCCTGGGATGGCCTGGGATACTTACCCTTGCCAGAGTCCGCATTGCGGATAACCACCTCGTCCTTACAGTATGTCTTGCCGGGAATCTTTGTCGGCTTGAGAAACTTGCCGGAGTTACGAATGACCTCACCGGGTGGCAGCAGCAGGTGCTGCTGGCTGGGTGTGCCGACGGCCGCGATTGCCGCTGCCTGGGCTGCGGCAGCTGCAGAGGCAACGTTGAAGGCGGCGGCAGCGGCGGCGGCATTAACATTAACTCCGCCAACACCGCCGCTGACGCCGAATGTGGGGGAGGTGCTGAGAAATCCGCCTGGCTGTCCGCCGGCATCGTACGGATACGGATCCGCTGGCAACTATAAGAAGGTTGTTTAGTAAAGGGATTAAAAGGATAGTGGATAGGTGTACCCACCTCTACGTTAGAGACCTGCTGCTTGGACTTGTAGTAGCCGATTGTGTCGTCGTGCTCCCAGCTCTTGGCACGCAGCTCAATGAGCTCGAGAAGTTTAAGGCGCGTCGTTATGTTAAGGCGTTCGTCCTGCGAAGCGTTGCGAAACACGACAAAGGCCCGATCGAGCGTGTCCTTGGACAGGGCCTCCAGCTGCGGTCCGTGGACCCGCAGATTGTGCAACAGCAGCGTAATCGAGTCCGGCGTTGTGTTGCACGACTGCAGACCCACGGTGACATTGTCAATCAGCTGAATCAGCTCCTCGATTACCAGGTAGCTGTTTTTCAGTGACGAGCGCGACTGTGTCTTTAATGGGCGCGGCGTCTCGATGTTTTTCACGGCGCGTCCGAGGTGTGTGTGAGCCATTCTTCTAGATTCTGATTTCTGTCTCTGTTGTCTCTAAAAAAGGTTCTTCTCTGCCTGTCGTCCTGTTGCTCTGCGCTGAGATCAGCTTGTCTATCTTTTTATTGGTTCGTTCGTTTAAAAATGGTTAAAAAACTGTTGAAAATAAATCGTTGAAGCGTTTTTCCGCACCTCCCCCTGTAAGAGACAAGTATTCGTGTTAATTTAAGTTGAATATTAGATAAGGGGGATATTCTTTTAAAATGGAAGAATGTTTCTAACCAAAGTTTATAAAGTTTTTGAAAAAAAGATGTCTAAGGAGGGCCTTGAGAACCTGAATGAAATGCCAAACAAATAGTTATAGTAAGACCTCGTTTCTGGCTAAAAACCTCAAAGTAGATATTTGAATATTGCGACGTAAGGAAGATAACTTTGGAATTAATGATGTGCTGCTTTGATAAGCGGCTTTAGCTGATAGATAACGCTAGATTTATCTATAGTTTAGGGGGCTCCGTAACCCGGAGAATTAACCCCTTGAGTCACTTCGAGTATTCGATAATTTCAAACAGATTTCCAAAAATAAATAAATAAATAATGAATGGAAACAGTTTGCCTAAACGGGAACGATAAACGGAAGACCATTTGTGTGACGGCTGTGGCTGTGGCTAATGGTTATGGTTGTTGGTGTTTTTTTTGGTTTTTGTGCGAGTATAGTCAGACTTTCGCTCCATGCACCACAAATTCTTGAAATATCACTTACAACCACAGGCAGCAACAACTTTTAGAATTATTACAAAAAACTAGAGGAGGAAAAGAGAGGGTGCGAGGCAGTAGCCATCATTCTTACTTGTTCCTCCTATTGAATCATATGTCGAGAATAGCAACAAAAACGGCGCCCGATTTTTGGGCGTTTGACGGACGAAAATGCTTTGTGGCTGCGTCCACCGTTTGGGGATTAACTATTTATTACAGTTTTTATATTACTAAGGGCACTTTAACTATAGCACTCGGAGAAATTGGGTAATATTTTGGTTTTGAGTGGCATGGGGCACAATGGACAGAAAGGCGAAACTACGCGTTGGCTCTGGTGCGCCAGACTCTGCACTTGAGGGAACTGCTACAGCTTTTCAGCGACCTATACAAGTTCCTTGTGTGTTAACACCCGAATGCACAATGCAATCTAGTGTGTACGTATGATTTGAGCCGAATTATTACATTCAGAATCAATTTTAACAGAAAAAGCTTACCAATTCTTAGCAAATTTTTAGGGTGACCGTTTGATAACGATAAATGTATCGATGCATTGTATCTATTTTCGACTGTTTTTCCTCAGTCACCCTGTGCTGTGTTAAGGGAAATATATTTATAGCAGGGACCATTCATTTATCTCTTCTGATTGTATCGAACTAGAATGGAAACCTTATTTTGCATAGAATAATTCCCATTAAACGAATTTTATTATATTTTTTAAGGCCTACCACATCAGTTTTATAGTGTTTTTTAATCCATTTCCTTTTTAAGCCGCTCTTTTCAAAAAATACCCGATAGGAGATATATCGATATTTATATGTTTTGAGCATGCCCAATTTTTCCCATCTCCAATCGAACGTCCAATAAAAAAAAAACTGAAAATTTTCGAGTTTTCCTTCCATTTTCGTTTCTAAGCTGTTCCGCAGGAATGTCTGAGAACAACATCTTGGAAGATGCTCCAGCGGAGCCTCACCCTCTCGACGAGGAGTCTTCCAAGGACGAAGAGGGAGGAAAACCCCAAATGTCGTTTGCTGATTGGAAAAAGTGCAAAGAAGCCCTTAAGCCGGAATCGAAATCTGGAAAACGTAACAATAACAACTTTAATAACAACAACAACGATGGAAACACTGGGCGTAAGCAATGGCCACGCAACGACAACACACAATTCCAGCGAAATAATAACTACAATTTGGATCGCAACTACCAGCCTCTGAGCAGACCACCACCTTTACCCATGCAGCTTTCGATGGGTTTTGATAATTTTGCGTCGGGGCCAGGTCCGTGTGGCCCGCCATTCGGAGGACCTTATGGTCCAATGGGACCCAATGGTGGTCCAATGGGATGTGGAGGACCCATGGGCCCCGGAAGACCTATGGGACCGTTCGGTGGCCCGATGGGACCAGCTGGACCCTGTGGCCCGATGGGTCCTGGACACTTTGGCCCCGAACCTCGTCATTGCAGCCGACCGCTAGAGCCACCACCGTTTTGGGACGACATGATGTCGCCACAAACGCGGCAACCCCCCATGCAGCCACCACTGCCCAAGTGTCCGAGTTATTGGAATCTGGTGCCCAAGGATCGCAGCCAGCAGCGTCAAAATCGCAGCAACAACAATATACAAAATCAAAATAGCAACGTTAAAAAGTTTAAACCCAACAATACCCGAGGAGACAACAAGAACGGCAATGATTCCAAGTTGATGCCTCCACCGCCAGCCCCGAGCGGAGGTGCATCCAACAACTCCAAGTCCAGCGAGCCGCAGCCATCTAAGAAGCCAAAACGAAGCGGCATGTTTGTGCAGATAAACGGAGAGTGGATTCAGAAACCGGAGGCACCGCTGCCTTTGGAGGAAGCACCGCCGGGCACGAAGGAGGAGCGCCAGCGCCAGTGGAAGGAGTATCGTCAAGCGATGAAGCCCTTTAAGAACCGCGAATTTCACAACCAGAAGCGTACAGTGCAGCGGCTGGGGAAAATTCCACGTGATCAGCTAGACGAGCTGCAGCTGGAACGATTGCAAAAGGCCGAAGAGTATATCGGGGCTCACAAGGCGATGCTGACCATCAAACACGCCGAGCGCTGGGTGCAGCAAGAAGATGGGAAAAAGATTGTCGAACCTGGCAAGGGTCAGATTTTCATACGTAAGATGCCCAGCACAGGCAATTATTGGCACAAGCCGAAAATGGGTCCGAACACCAGCAATGGCTTTGATCCGAAACAGCCTTTCTTCAGCTCCGGACGACCCATAACGGGAGGCGCCGAAATTCTTGCAGCAAGCATAGCATCGCTTCCACCACCACCACCGCCACCAGAGACACAGCCATCGAACCAAGGGTATAATAACTCTTGGCCCACTGGCATTACCACCACCGCCACCACCGGTCCTAACACGGGCTTGAACTGCAATCCCTCGTATTACAGTCATTACAGCAATACTTTTGTTAAGGGCAGTACGCTACTGCCTCCCTAGGATTTTCCGTTGACGCTGAATCTTGGCGTGGGTTTCGATTAGTTTTAACTTTCTGCGCAAAAGCTCCCCCTTGCACAGGAGTCTCAAATAAATTTGGTTGACTTTTATTGACAAAATCGGCATGTATTTAAATACAAGTAATAAACTCAGAACTTATTGCTATTGTTTGGATTTCCGTCTGCGAGGCGGCTGGGTTTCGTCCAGGGGCGGCAGCCCCAAGAGCTGGCGACGTTCTCGCTTGCCGCGCAGGATGGCCTCCTTGAAGAGGTTGCAGTAGAGCTCCACGGCCGCCGGGGTGTCATCGTTTCCAGGCACTGGATAGGTGATCATATTTGGATTACAATTACTGTCTACGATTCCTATCGTTGGAATGGCCATCTTGGCGGCATCTCGCACAGCCGTGTGCTGAGCCATTACATTGTTTTGCGTGTTGAGAAATATACAAAGATCTGGGAGGCGAGTGACAGCATCGAACTGAACGTTGGCGTTGGTGAAGATGCCGCCTCGCCAGAAGCGAGTGTGAGAAAATTCGCCGGCTTCCTGGGCTTTCTGCTCAACGAGGTGTGCATTTAGAGCATTCCGGTTAAAGAATAAAATAATCCCATCCCTGAAGGCAATATGAGCGGCAAAGTTCAGGGCATCTCGCAAGTGTGACGCCGTCTTGTCCAGATCAAAGACAAGATGCCCAAGCCGGCTGCCAAATAAATAGGGACGCATTCGGTCGTCCAGGGAGCCCTCTTTGTGACCATAGTGCACACGGGCGTTGAAAAGGTCGCGCACGGTGAATAGGTTGTGCACCTGAAAGTAGTCCGGGTGCTTTAATATGCGCTGCTCGATCACGGAAATGTCCTCCGGTTCTGTTTCCGAGGATTGCTCCGGTTGTGTGCTTTGAAGTCTTCGCGACAGACCCGGAAGTTGGCCAAAACGTGACACTGTACTTGGAATGCATGAATAAACGTTTTTCGGTAAGCTTTTTATTGATTACTTACGGTTTTTAAGCGATTTTCTTAACATTTTGAGACGCTCGTGTTTTCATAACCTTTTCTCTTCTTCTTTGGTGCAATTAGAAACAGCTGGCAGTGTTGGGTAACAATATTATTAAGATTTTAATATATATTTTAAAGCTATTAAAATGAATTAAACAAAATAAATATGAAAATTTAGCGTATTAAAATTATTCCTATCTTCGCTGGTTTAGTAAATATTTCAAAAGAGTGCTTTTAATTACTCAGCCGTTTTTGGAATACCCCGTCATATGTTTCTAAAACAGTGTTAAAAATGTCCAGTCAGCTGGATAAGCCTTCGCTGGTTAAGTTGTAAACTTTTATTTTTTGCCTAATATTTGCAATGTTTAGGTAAACAATCGAAATGGAAATAGAAAGATCCATGGACGCAGAGACTAATTCCACCAGCGAGTTCCTGGACGCAGAGGGTGATTCGGAAAATTTCGATGCGGAAGCCAATTTCTATCAGGAGGCGGATCACAACCAGGAGGCTGAACTGCAGAACCATAGTATTATTTCCGAAATACGGGATAGTCTGGAAACGCAGCATAACACGGCGGTGAGCCCGGAGCCGGGGCAGTCGAAGCACTTGGCTGCCAGTGCGGAATCGTTGGCTTTAAGCACCTCCACCAGCGCGAAAACCGAGGATTCCAACAGCGCCCTGGAGGATGAGCACGACTATCTGCATGACAGTGTCTGGCGGGGACACAAAAAACACATCTTTATTCTTAGTGAGGCCGGAAAGCCCATATTTTCGTTGCATGGAAAAGAGGATAAATTAGCGACGCTGTTCGGAGTAATACAGGCTCTAGTTAGCTTCGTCCAGCTGAGTCAGGATGCCATCACATCCATTCATGCCGCCGGCGTCAAGATCGCCTTCATGCATCGCGGTTCGCTAATTCTAGTAGCTGCCAGCAGGAGCAATATGAGTGTGCAGCAACTTCAACTCCAATTGGGGTAAGTAACTAATTACCAGCTTGTGAATAATATCTTTTTAATATATACGCCTCTTTACTATTTTCACAGAGATGTCTACAATCAAATACTTTCCATTTTAACATACTCAGAAATGACCAAGAACTTCGAAAAGCGAAAGAACTTGGATTTGAGGAGACTGCTATCGGGCAGCGAACGTTTGTTTTATAATCTGCTGGCCAATGATGGCTGTAGTACCAAGGGTAAGGTCATGGTCTTGACTTTTAAAAGGCTCCTCATCATTTCCCTTGTTTTTCCTTCAGTTTCGAACAACGTCTTCACATTTTTGACAAACTCCATTCGTGTCTTCCCATTGCCTACAACGGTGCGATCGCAAATCACCAGCGCCATTCAGAGTAACTGCTCAAAAATCAAGAATCTGGTATTTGCTGTACTAATAGCGAACAACAAACTGATTTCTTTGGTGCGACTGAAGAATTACTCGATTCATCCAGCCGATCTAAGGCTGATTTTCAACCTAGTGGAGTGCTCGGAGTCGTTCAAGAGCTCAGAGAACTGGTCACCCATCTGCCTGCCTAGGTTTGATAAGAATGGTTTTCTTCACGCGTACGTCTCATATCTTACAGAGGATTGCCAGGCGTGTTTGCTTTTGCTGTCCGTCGATAGGGATGGTTTCTTTGCGCTGAAAGATGCCAAAGTCAAGATTACCGAGAAACTAAAACGAACCCATTGTCTGGAGGCCGTTAACGAGGAACTGAAGCAACCGTTTAACGTGAAACTCTATCAGCAGGTTGTGGGAATTCCCGAGATGCGGCACTTCTTGTACAAACCCAAAAGCACGGCTCAGCTGCTGTGTCCCATGCTGAGGCAACCCTACAAGTCCCTGTCGGAGTTGGACCGCCTAGAGGCCATATACTGTGATCTGCTACATCGCATTCACAACAGTGTCCGGCCTCTGAAGCTCATCTACGAGGTGAAGGAAAGCGAAGTGGTGCTAGCCTGGGCCACCGGCACCTACGAACTCTACGCAGTCTTCGAACCGGTCGTAGACAAAGCAACGGTGATAAAATACGTTGATAAGCTTATCAAGTGGATCGAAAAGGATTACGATGTTTACTTTATAAGGAATCATGCCACTTTCTGATTCGCAACGACCATTTGTAGGAAACTATGAGATATATGACCATTTTTTTATTATACTTCTGCCAACGAAACTGTTAACGCCAATTGAGGACAAAGCTGTTGTTGTGTTGCAGTATATTAAACAGATCCTTGTATGACATAAATACGCATGTAAATTTGTATTTAAGCCTTTAAGTAAATTCTCAAAAAAACTTATTTCTTGTTTTTTGTTTTCTTTATAAAATTCCTACTTTTTAAGAAATCCCTATTTAGAAAAGTTTCGTAAGAGGGGATTACCATAAATAATTTAAAAGCGAAACTTAAAAAATCGGCGGCTCTAATCGATATCTACTATCGATAAACTAAGGACAAAAGCTTACGCTCTCTTTGAAAGTTCAGAGATTTACAGAGAGGGCTTTGGAAAATGGCAGGATTACGGTGTGAAGGTGCTCTAAGAATACGAAGAACACAATTGAGTACAGGACACAAGCGCGAACACACGCTTCGTATTTGGGGCGCCGTTGCCACAGGGGAAACCAAGTTTGACCAGTGCCTAACCAAAAAAAGGAAGAAAAAAGTGTATAAAAAAATCGTGAATCCGTGAAGTATGTGAAAAATTGTGTAAAAACCCTTGGTTATGAAATACGTAGCCAAATGCTTAGAAAAATAGCGAACGTAACCGGAGTTTTTTGGAGCTTACAAAAAAGAAAAAGGAGCAGCCTTTTCAACATGCGCCACGCATTTTTTGGGTGTTAAATGCTCGTGTATCTGTCGGTTTTTGCGCGCTTAGCTCTGTGGCGGCATTAATACACACACACACACACACACACGTACGCAGAAACACATACACACAGACGAAATAAAGCACACGCATACAGGCACGCACGAAAACCGAAATCCTGCCAGGATATTCCTGTGTGTATGTGACGCCGCTACGTTAGTTTGGCGCGCGTGGTGTCCTGCTTGCTTTTGGTGTGCAAATCGTTTAATTTATGGGCAAAATATATTTTTATACGCGTTTCTCGTGCAATCCCGCTTCCTTTTCGATTCAATTCGTTTCGTTTCTGATTCGTTTTTGCCATTCGTCGTCGTCGTTAATTTGGCGTTCCTTTTTTGAACCAAATTCGTACACCCGAATTATCAACAACAAGGAGTTCCGTTGCCGTTCCTGACAGCAGGCCAAAGTTTCACCTTTCATACATATACACATACTTCCACGTAACAGGCGGCACAAACACATACACACACTAACACGCATTCGGGCCACAGGATGTCTTTTTGTGTATCCTAGAGTTATTTTGAAAGCGTGCTTTGTAGAAGCCAGGAGTAAAAAAATCTACCGAGAAGCAACAAAACAAAGGAGAATAGGGGAAGCAAGGATATTCGAGGATGAGGTGCATGCGAGAACGGCGGAGGAATCTATTTAATGTGGTTATTTTGTCGCTTTTTTTTGACATTTTTCTCCTACTTTGATACATTTTTTTAGAGTAGAGTTCAACTATTTAAAGTTCTCTCATTGATTTAAAAGATAGTTATTCAAAAATTGCCTACAAGGATAAAAGTTTCTTAACTTTTGTCAGGACAATTGAAATTCTAATAATATACCATAGTTTTCTTCTTATTAGAAGAAAACTTAATCAAAATCAGCAAAGAATTCTTAAGCTAACTTAATATTATGGAGTTCTCCAAAGAAAAATGTTTTCCCTAAAAGTTTCTTGCAATCCCTAAACTTTTTATTGCATACTTTTCAGAGTCTGCTGTTGTAATAAAATGGCTAAGCCGTGATTGCTTTTTTAAAGCTTCTTGAAAGTGAAACTTAAAAATGTATACATTTCTGAAAGAGATTTCAAAAACCCAATCCTCATTTATAGTTTTGTAGAGGAATTTTTAAGCCAATCATTAAAAAATCTGCCAATGTAGAATGTTTTTTCCGACTCAACTGACGACTTGCCACTGAATCACTAACTAAAACGCATATAAATTCGAGTTAAGCATCAAAAACGAAGAATAAACCGATAAAAATATGAAAATAATGTGAAGTATAATTTAATTTTACCAGCCAACAAATTCTACGTCATAAACCCTCTGGTTTAAGCCCGCGATAAGCCAACTTCAAGCCAACTGCAACCAACCCAGCTAACCCGGCTAACAAACGAGACAAAATCAACAACAATTTTTGGAATTAATTTTATTTGATGCGCGCGCTCATAAAAATTTACATAGAAACCAGCACCACCAAAAGAAATACAAAAATAAATACACCCCCGCCAGAAACAGGAGCAGCAGCAGCAACGAGAGGAGCGACAAAAGTGAATTGGTTAACCATGGAAAAGGCGTAACTGGCAACTGCTGACCCAGGCCATATAACTTTAGGTTAGTATGTCCTCGCTGTCTTACTGACTTCGGACCCTTGGATGGGGGCAGCCGTTTGGCATTGCTTTGGCCTTTGCTTACACTTCCTTTTTTCCTTTTTTTTTTTGCGTTAACCTAACGCTTTCTCATTTCATTTGGAGTCCTTTTGTACCGCGTTATTGTCAAGTTTGGGGTATGTTTGACTTAGAGGAAGAAGAGCCTGATGTTTTGACTTAGTTCTAGGTATCTAGTAGAGAACACAAGGAACTCAACTATTCAGTAACTTTACTTTTTTAACTTTCTTAAAAGTTGTTTCTTCTAAAATCTAATAGTCCCCTTCCGCTTTTAACATCACCCGGTATCCTTAAGTCTAGATTTTTTACTATAGCTTTCCGCTTTTGATTTTTTTTGCTGCGTTGCGTTCCTCGCTCGTTTTGTTTATCCTTTGGCCCCGATCAAATAGGCATCATTTGCCTGAAGGCATCTCGAAAAGGAAAGGAAAAAGGTCCGCGACCGCATCCAGCATCCAGCAACCACCATCCCGCTTCCAGCATTCAGCTCCTTCTCCACAGTCCAGATCCGCATCCGTGTTCGCAGCAATGACAGCTATTTGAGCGACAGCCAGTTGATGACTGTGTTGACAGGAGTGGCGGGCAGGGCGGAGCTCCAATCTCTGATATGAAACCGGAGGCCGGGCCATCGGGCCATCAGTATTCTCTATATATTACTGGGCCAGAGTGCCGTTCGGTTCTTCGGCGATATTAACCCTATTTCTGTCGTAAATTAATTACGACCAGCAGATGGCGGCGGGTGGGACATGGAAAGCGGCGAGGGCACGCACAATTTTTATGAAATTTAATATTGAGAGGCCGGATGAAAAGGGAAAAGATGAAACGTCTTTATGACCCTGTGGATGAAGATATAATCTAAATAGTTTGGGTCTCCGATAGTGAAGATGTGTCCTTTATCTCATGCTTAGTATGCATCAAAGCGGATTGTGGTTAATGTCATATTGTTATGAATATAGAAGAATATAGCTGTTGACCGACTTGCAAGATTTTCGGGTCATCCACGAATTGTAAAGAAGTTAAGACATTTGACTTTGTTGGTAAATAAAACTTGTTTTTAAGAAACTAACCTAATTTATCGACAACTTTCCTTTAATTCGAGGAAGCAATATTTCATTGGCTACCTTCTCCTAATCATCATTTATTCTATTTTGTTTGCCTTCAATTCCTTGGCAAGTCCAGTAGTTGATTTCTTATACAGTCCCTGCCTACTGGCTACTGGCTACTGGCTACTGCCCACGGCCCACACCCCATAATTTCCGACTATATATCATCGGCTCCTGCGACTTCCGGTTGTCGCTTTTGGCATTTGCCATTCCCACTGCCTATTTATAGACGCCGCTCACGCAGACACAACCTCCCTGGCCACTCCCACTCCACCCACTCTGCCAAGAAAATTGAAAAGTAAATTATGTGTGAGTGTGAAATACACATTTCTTTCCATATTACTTTGCCTGGACTTAAGGAAGCTTTGTTTTGTCGGGAAGGAATCAGTGGGGGGACGAGGTCAGGACTTTTCCATTCTTGGAACAGCCACTTTTGGAGCTCCTTTCTAAGCATTTTATTAAACTAGTGCCGCGGAACTAATAGCTTTTTAGATATAAACAGTTTCAATGATAAATTTTACGCTTAATTCTTAATTTTTAATAGTTTTTTATTAGGAAATGCTTCCGTTTTGACCACAGCTGTAGCTGACTTTGTGCGGAATTTATTGAATTTTTATTGGATTTTTGCAATGGGCTCGCTGGCTGCTGTGTACACGCTAGGCGTGGCATAATTCATTATGTTGACTCACCCAACACCCACCCGCCACCCACCAGCCTGCCACTCCTCCTTCTGTCGTCAAACGGCACTAATGACGTGCCGCGTGCTTTGCATATTAATGCACGATGGATATGCAATGGATTTGCATTCTCGGAACAGCTCAATCTACGATTTAAAGAGCTTTGTCCTTTGGGAGAGGAGTATTAAATTCTACTTCTCATTTCTATGCGGTTGAGGTCCCTTTCAAGGACACGCGCTGTGATTAGCACATGGCCAAAATGGATTCTGAATGGAGAATTATCACGCTGCAAAGATCAAAACCGGATTGCCAGGACAGCCAAGCTTCCAGGGCCCGAACCCCAGTCCTCCCGTCACTCACCTTTTAATATCAAAGCAAAACGAGTGTTCTTCGCCTCAATTTGGGCAGTCGAATGTGTTTTTAAGGAAAATTTATATATATATTTATATTTATTCGTGTGTTTGCATAGGAAGGAGCCACCTCACAAGGTTGTCGATTATGTTGTGGGTTCAAGAGAATAGAATTTGTTCAATTTTTAGACATCTACTATTATTATCATTATGATTTGATAAAATTTGCATAATCAACTAAACTGGTTTGGGAAAGATTTCGTAGAACTCTATGCGTTATCTAAAATTGAATTTTCCAAAACCCAGTCTAATTGGTGGCCGGCGATCTTCCAGCTCGTTGCTTAACTAAACTAAAGCTATCTGAAAATTTCCATTTCTATTTCCATGTAGGAGTATTTACATATCTGCCCTCCGTTTCCAAAGCGAAGGCAAACTTTTTGGTCTGTCCAGAACTTTCGAGCCAGCGTAAAAGTTTGCCCAAACACTGGGCCCGATCCAGGGACTGGGCCTGGTTCATGTCGCCTGGACAAAGTTGTCCAGAGGGTGGAAATGAGACGGGACTAGGCCTTCCCGGGCGCTCCGACATTTCTAAGCAAACGTTTAATATTCACGCTTGAGCGCATTTCCAGCGCGGGGGAGGGATGAAAATGTGTGAACTGTTTGACGCTTATCTATATGCCTTTGCCTTTGCGTTTTGACCAAATTTTATTGCCTGTTTCCAGGCCAAGCGCTTCGTTTCTGCTCAAGTGAGCAGCCGTTTCGGTGGCAGTGGCAGTGGCAGTGGCAGTGGCAGTGTCAGTGGCAATGGCAAGCCCGGTGGCAGCCTTAATGTTCCGGAGCGGCTGTTATGCAACACAAGGTCTGGGGCATTAGCAATTAGCCACCAAGAAGCAGAACCAAAAGAATCGGAAGGATGCCCTCCTGCATAATGATTATGTCGACAGCAAAGCAATGTTCATTACTTACTTCTCGTCATATTAATCATACGCCATGTTGTCTGAAAAAGTTGCGCTAATGAAGCTTCCAGTCCAGTCCAGTCCAGTCCAGTCCTGTCCAATTGCAGTAACACTTTCCATTTCAAGCATTTGAGGCACTTTAAATGCAATTTGGAATTACTTGTAAAACGGCGCTTGTTTACATACCCGACATCATTGTCCGTCCGGACTCGGCTCTGGAGTCCGGACTTGGCCTGCAATTGCGATTCCTCTCTATTGCTGTCTCGGTCTCGGTTCGTGTCGAGTTCGTGATTTGCAGTCTAGTCTGCTGTTTGCAACTATCATTCAACTTTCATGCGAACATTTTTCCTCAGTTTGTGACTGGGGTGTGGGTGTGGGTGTGGGCGTGACTATGGCCAGGAAGTCAGCAAAAAATCGTAAGAGTCCTTTCGAGTAGCAGTCTAAGTTTCCATTTCACTGTGGCTCAAATTTAGGAAATTACATTACTTGCCGAGGGCTTTTCAAATTTTCAACCTTAATTAGAAAAATGAGGAAAGTTTCGGAGGAAGCTTCATGTTTTCCTGCAATTTGATCAATAGACTTCTGACCACAAGTAAAATATTACAAATTAAACCGAAATAGTTCCAGATAATTTCCCATTAAAACTAACAACCTGCGGACAATACGTTTTGCGGACCTAAAGACCACGTACACGAAACTAAAGTTTCGGTTTCAAAGTTTCCTTGATTTGCTTCTTTACGGCTCACTGTGCCGGCGACCAGACGGAGGGGCCATCAGCGGAAGTGCTCGTCGCCATTTTTAGTGCACTTCTTGAAAGTGCGCACATTTCCGTTTGGCATCAATGATTCGGGCCAGACTAGACCAGGCTAGTCACTCGTCCCTCTTTATTGCTGTCAAAAAAATAGAAAGAAAAGAGAAACATCTACGCCCACTTTTTCTATGGTGGGCGTTTTCTTCCTGTTTTCTGACTTTATGGTCTATTTTCTTCGCCTTTCCCGCTGGCTGTTTTGGCTTTACTTTTGCTGATTTTAATTTTGGTAAAAGTTGTCACATTTGATTTTTGGCAATTGTTCGGTTTTATGGTGCGCTAGTCTCTGCTTTACTCCGCTTTTTTATGGCGCTTTTTATGTGGTGGCATGCCTCTGCTGTTGCTTTGTTTGGACCCACGGCTGTTGGCTGTTGGCAGTTGGCTCTAGCCTGTTGGCTTTATTGTCTTGGCCACCCGACGCCATCCCGGGATGTGGGGTCTTGGGGTCTTGGGGAGTGGAGAATGAAATGCCTGTTGCTGGCCATAGAATGGGATGGAAGTGGCTTTCTCAAAACAAAGAACACAGAGATTAAGGAAGCGGAGAAACTTTTCGACTCCTGCCAAACGAATCACAATGTCTGCCTGTCCCCGGGTGGTAAAAGCAACTAATTAGTCCTGAATCGTAATTTATCTCCGTATTGTGAGGATTTAATTTAGATTTGTAAGAGACAAATCCGAAGTTCCTCAGAACTTAAACAGTAGATGGAATTGTCTACAAACAATAATATATCTACAAACAAATCCTTTTCACCTGGTTTACTGATTATGTATTTCATAAAGACTTTGTAAACACACAGCATTATTGATTCAATTACAATTTGTAAACTAATAATTCATTATCCAATTTTAGAAATTACCCACTTAAGTACACAAAAACAAACTTTCAGATAAAGAAGCATTTCAATTTAAGTTAATTTATTGATTTATAAAGGAAAATCTAATATTAACGAGGCAAGAGAAAACATTAACAAACTATTTAGGAAACCTGTAAACCAAGATGTTTCGTTAATTAATGTATACATTCAATCTCAACAAGTTTGCTAACCGCTTAGATAGATATCCTGAGCATCTTGGATGACATATCAGTTTATCAATACCCCTCTTCCTGCTGCATAATAATGGTCCTTGAGGCTTTATTAAGAGCCCACCCGACCAGAGGAAGCCTTTAAGATATTTATGCTCTGCAATTTCTTATGCAATTATATTTGGCCTTTGCCATGGACCAGGCCACCCGCCTCTGCTTGCCATGGTTACGGCTCAGCCTCAAGTGACACCAGCTAAGTCCTGGCTTTGTCCTGGCCAGGCTGGCTAGGAGAGTGCCCTCGATCCCCGCGCCCTGCTATCCGTTTTCCATGTTGTGTTGCCGCTTGACTGCACTTTAGATACACATATTGGATGCATGTTGTACACGGCTCCGATACGCCCGGGCGTGCCCGGGAAAAGTAACTGGATCAGGGCGGAGATGGTGAAGGAGAAGTCCTGGCCTCACACTCGCTGCACAAATGAAATGCTTCGAAATAAAATCAAGTGAAATTTGAACTTTTCTACGAAAAGCGAAAATGGAAAAAGCGTTGTTTGTAAATGGCAATCGAAACAGCAATCGAAGCGACACTTTTTTCACGCTCTTCCAAGCGAAATAAACGAGGAAATGTAAGCCGACTATTTGATTTGGTCAAATTGTTGGCACTGTTGAGGCAACAAGGATTCTGTTTTGAACTGAATAGGAAAATATTTAATAATGTAGGTATTTGTATTTATATTTTTCAAATATAAAGTAGCATTTAGTCGACCAAGTTACGTTTTACTAGACACCACAATTTCGCTCTTCTTGGAATTCATAGAAAACGCCTTTTCATAGCAACGACAAAGCTAATAAAAAGCTATGACCTCGAAAAGTTCAATTTTGTTGCTGTATATAAACGTTGAGTGTGCTTGACAATTTTTCACTTCAAGCAACAAATTATGCCGCAGCATAACATTAGACACACCCACTCGCACACACAGGCCTTCGACATTTTGAAGGGGAACCCAAGAACCCCAGCCGGAGACCTTCCACCTTCCACCTTCCCTTTCCGGCTTCCTTTTCCCCTTTTATCAACCCCCTTGGCCGCTTGTGCGTGCCAAGCCGACTCGGCAGCGACTTTATCTAAAAGCGCACTTAGCCCAAGTAGGCCAAGTAGATTATAGCCCAAGAGCCGCTTGTCTATAAAGGAAAATACACATTTGTATTTAGACTTTTGCCTTATATAACAAAAATACATCTGCAAAAAGAACGCCATATGATTATTTTGAATTAAAAAAAGGATTAACAAAATCCATAGCATACTTTTCTGGGTCAAACGCTACATAATAAAGAGACAAGTGCTGCTTTATTGTTTGCTAAACCAATCAACTAAAAAAGAACGAGCAAATGAAAGGCTGTACAACCTATTCAAAAACGGGGTTCTAAGGACACTGAGGACATGGTCGTCCTTTTAATGATATAAACACTCGCAGCACTTGAGTAAATTGCGCATGTAAACAGTCTCCTTGCCGCCGCCCCCAAAAAATGTGGGCCAAAGGATCCAAGAAAAAAAAAACAACAACAACTACAACAAAGTGTGGCGGCAAACCCTGAAAAGTGATTAAAATGATTGTTGTACAACAATGTCCACGTCCTTGTAAGGGTTTTGCATCCACTCTTCGCCCCAAATGCCCGAGTTGCCGAAAAAAAAAACAAAAAATAGAGCAGCCATTACCCTGCTGTTTCTTCTTTAAAATTTGTTTTTTTTAATTGTACAGGGCAGCTTCGAAAATGGGAATTTGCATGTAATTAAAAGTAATGTGTTTTTAATAAACTTTCAGAACAAATGCTTAAAAGAACGAAACCAATTACTAGCTTAAGATGAGTGTTAGATGGCGTTTAAAAAACTCATAAAAAATGATTATTTCAGTTCGAATTAAAGTTTGTATTTATTTCCGTTTAAGGGTAGGAATTACTGTATTTAAAATATATTTAAATGTGTGTCAGGATAGGCCTTATAGGATAGGTCTAGGAAAGGCCTAATTGGAAAAGTGTTTTGGGACTGGCACTCGAAGCTTTTAGCCAAAAATATTCCGACAAAGGCGGGAAGAGGGAAAGCGATTTGAAGCGATGTTCTCTGATTTGTTGGCTTTTCGGGGCTCGTTTCTATATAAAGTTGGGTGTGAGAGTGGGATAAATGTGGCCAGTAGGGGGAGGTGGCTGCTTGAGCTGATTTAAGCAAAGCGGGACATTGTACAATGGAATGCTGTGAGTGCGACCGGCGAACAATTTGTCCTCGAGGATGTCAGCGGCACTCTTGTAGTCGGTAGCTCCTGCCTGTCGTTGCTTTTGGTTTTCATTTTGTTTTTGCTTTTGGTTTTGCTCTTCTCCTGCAATTGCTTGGCTTGTTGCTCTCTCATTGTTTAATTGTTAACCATTTTGCGTGTGAGTGTGTGCGTGTATTGTTGCATTGTTTGATTGTGTCACGCCCGCGCTTTGTCTCTCTTTCTATATCTTCCATATAAATGAGATACATGTATGTCTGTATATGTGTGAATGTGCCAAATAGCATTTGTCTAATGAAAAGCACTCTTGTCTCAGCCGCACACACACAGCCCTCTCACTCTCAACTAACAGTACCTCCGGCCACCATTGTCTCGCTCGTTCTTGGTTTCTGCTATTTTTAGCTCATTATGTTGCCATGGGGCCCAAGACATTGGATGTCGAGACACGCCCCGAGCCTCGAGCCCTGAGCCCCAAGAATCATCTTCACTCAAGTTGATGAACTGACACTCACATTTCCAAACATTCCCATAAAAACAATCCAATAAATACCTGTCCAAAACTTGGAAGTTTCTCGATGCCCCATCGAGCCCCATCGTATTCATCGATGACTTTTATGGCTTTGTATTGTTTACCAATTATTAAATTAAGCCAACAATGTGCCATACGTTTGTGTGTGCAGTTTAGAAAATCCTTGAATGACTTCATTAGACCGCCCCTGGCGAGATGTTTCATAGACCAAGCCCCAAGAATTTGCAATCCTCTTAAGACCTCTTCCCAGACGAAAGTCAGTTTTATCGGTAAATGTCGTTTTGATTGCTTTGTACACAAAACATAAAATAATTGGCCGAAAATATAAATTTTCAACAGTTGTGGGGAAGGATTGACGACAAAGTATCCTTCTGTTGTTTGCCCATGAAATTTGCATACCGAACTTGTCAAAGAGTGATAAATAAAGGGAGTGACAGTAGCCTCAACAAATCCAATTTGGGATTGAAATGCTGCTGCTGCTGCTGTTGCTGCCGCCTGGGTGATTTCTGGCTGGCCAAAACCAAAGTCAGGACAGGTGACAAGCAAACGGGCAGTTGTGGAACTTTAAACATGCAACTTGAACAATGTTTCTGCCTCCAGGTGGCAGATATACTTGTTTGTAGGATATGACACCGAACCAGACAGTTAGCATGTCACGATGTTTGCAACTGCAACCGTAGTCTGGTTAATTGAAAAACAGAATATGCCACAAAATGGCACACGCCCATATACAGATACTCGCACAGCTACAGCTACAGATATAGAAACAGAAACAGATATTCAGATAGAGATACATTCTCGCATCCTTACCGCATTAGCTGCAGTTGAGCGAGTGTCAAGGTTAGGCCAGGTGAGCTCAGCCAGGCAGAAAACAGGCTGCAACAACACAACATCAAATGGGAAAAAAATCCTGGCAGTACATGAGCAGGATTTTAGTTTTTTTCCACGCACTGTGAAAAAGAGAAAGTTTTTTCAAAACTTGTTATTAAATATTATATTAAAGCAAGAAAATGATACGCTTCTCTCAAAGCTAGACAGACTTTTATATTCCATATGCTAGGCCAAAATTATGCCATCATTTTCGCTTGGAAATATGTAAATTTAATAGCTCTACAATGGATAATGAAGCCTCCTTTTATCCTCACTGCATCCCAGCTCCTCCTTTAGCTGCTGGCATCTGGCCAAATCACGTAATCAGAACTTGTTTATGGCGCATGTGCCAACTATTCCCGACTTTCAACCAGCTCCCTTTCATTTCAGCGCTGCCCTCCACAGTTTCCCAAAAAAAAAGAGGAGGCCTCCATCCATGCAGTTGCAGCCATGAAAATTAATTTCAATTAGCGGAAATTGTTTTTACACCTGTTTGCCTTCCAGCACAATCGTCCAAATGGTTTTGGCCAATTTGTGGCCTGTCATCGCATTGACATGGCGGCTAATACTGTGCCTTATACCCGTCCATATCCCTACTCTCCACTACAGCTCGTTGTTAATATTCATAAATCAGAATAGCAAATTGCCCGAAGCAGCAGCAAAAGCAGCAGGAGAGCTCGACGGCAACAAAAAAAATTATAGCATACCGCCAGGCGCCGGGCGACACTTGAGTGCAGCAAGTGCCACGCCCAGTCTCTTGGGGCCTTCTAGCTTGGCAAGCCATTTTTTGCGCTGATTTCACCAGTGGGAGTGGCAAAGTGGCAAAGAGACCAGCAACTGCAAACTGGTTAGCACAAACTGAAGCATTTTAAATGGTTTAATTACTGCAGCATTTAGTAGAAATGGAAATGTGGTTAGAAAAAGAGTTATGAGTTTTACAATAAATCATTTTACAATTGAGCGTAAATAATGAATACTTTTTTGTATAAAATTATCTAAATAAACAGCTTTATTATAGGTAGCTGATAGAGCATCAATTAGTCCCCTAGTTTAGTTCATATTTTCCACCCACGTTCCGCAAATAGCCAGAAAGACAAAATTTTAGTCCTGATTTGTCAATTAAATTCCAATTGTCACAGCAATAAAAACTGTCATTTGACAGTCATTTTTTTGATAGTTCTGTAAATGAGAACCAGTTTAGATGATGCAGAATTTCTATAAAGTCAAAAATAATTAAATAAAGCTTTAATTTAAAGAGTAATTTAAATGAAAAGGCAATCACTTAACGAGACCTTAATTGGATTTATTTGAAAAAGGCAAAATCATTGAAAATTGCGGTAATGTTTGTTTACCACATTTAACACATTTGGGAGGGAAACAAAGTTTTAATTTATTTTCAGACTAAACCATAACGAAACAAAAACTTTTCTAATATTCGCAGATGAGCGCGTCCCTGTGCCACAATTTCTGTTTTTACCTGTCGAAGCTGCCACATCCTCGAGTAACTTTTTCTAACGCTCCGAGGTAAACAAAACAAAACAAAAAATAGAAATTAAAAGAAATATATAAGAACAACATCAGTGATATGGAACTGTGCATAGCAACAAAGTCAAAAACGGAAACAGCTCAGAGTTCAATGCAGCAAAGAAAAAACTATCAAAAGAAATGCCACCAAAATCAAACAAATACTCAAGAAAGCAATTGCAACAAAAGCGACAGCAACAACAGAAACCACAGAGATCGAAACCACCTGAGAACGGAACAACAAAACCAACGAACAACAAATGCAGCTGCAACTGCAACATCATCAACATTGAAGAGCAGCAGCAAATGCAGCAAAAACAGCAAAAGCAAAAACACAAACAGCAACAGCAACAGCAACGGCAACATTGCAAGTACACAATTAAACACGCTCTATTTGCTGCTGGTGCTTTTGATAGTCGGCCTTGCCACCGTGGCAGCCACCCCCTCCTCGTTAACGCCCCTCGCTTACCGCGAGAACCGACGCGATGCTCTTTTGGCCTACTATAAGCGAGCCCATCTGCAACCGAACAGCATTGCATCCACCTACGACCTGGCCGACTCCCAGGAGCAAGATCTGGATCCGGATCAGGAAGAGCAGGCAGGGCAGGAGCGATTTCAACTGCACGACTCGTCTGCCCTGGATTTCGAGGAGCTAACACCCACCGCCAGTGTGGTGTCTGCCCTCAGTCGAGCTGAGCGCTTCCGTCTGCGGAAACGCAGCGCCACTCCCACAACGCCACCAACTGCCACCACATCTGCAGCATCGGCTTCTGGGGCAGCTGCAACATCAGCCAGGATACCCAAGGCGGAGGGAGACACAGCTGCCACAACCGAAGGTAGCGAGGAGAAGTGCGAGCCAAAAGTTTTGGAAACCCAGCCCGATGAGCCGGTGAGTGATTGTAATAGAATACCAGAAAGGAAAGCTAACTTATGGGCGGGGTCGAAGATTCTATATATTTGCAATTAAATTGCGGTTTCTATTGGTTACAGAAAAGCTCACTTTTTTAACCATTTGACAGCGCATATTTTAGTCGATTTGCAACGAATCTCAAAACGAAATACCATTCATGAATCAGGGCTTTATTCTGCTTCGATCCGCATCAAAGAATCCGAGAAACTTGACAAAAAAAATTTAACCGATTTTTCAAAATTTTGAAAGGGGTAACATCATGAATTTTTCAAAAAATCGATGAAAATTTTTTGGTTCTACTTTTGCAATCTTTAGATGCAGATTGAGAGAGAATGTAGTCCTGATTTATAAATGGTATTCCTTTTCCAAATCCGATGAAAAATGTATGAAATATTTGCAAAATAGTCTCTCAAAACCATCAATTGGGACAATGCCGATTTTCGCAAATTTTGAAAGGGGTAACATCATGATTTTTTCAAAAAATCGATGAAAATTTTTTGGTTCTACTTTTGCAATCTTTTGATGCAGATTGAGAGAGAATCAAGTCCTGATTTATAAATGGTATTCCTTTTCCAAATCCGATTAAAAATGTATGAAATATTTGCAAAAGAGTGCCTCAAAAACATCACTCTGGGACAATGCCGATTTTCGCAAATTTTGAAAGGGGTACCATCATGATTTTTTTCAAAAATCGACACAATTTTTGTTGTTCGTTTTTTTTAATGTATGAATGCAGGTTGAAGTCCTGATTCCAAAATGGCATTTGGTTTAAAAATCGTTAGCGGAATGGATCTAATATTCCAAAACAAAACTGTCCCAAAAAGGGAAATTTTAGATTTTCAAAATTTGGCGAAAACTCATTTTTTTTATCCTTTAGCTTAAGTTTAGGGCTATTTTTTAAGGATGCCCCAGCCGATCCGATCTATATACAATAACAAGGCTATGTGTGTTTAAAAAATCCAACTTGAAGACAACTTCTAGAACCTAGGCGTAAGTTATCATCAAGATTTCCTATCGCAAATAATGAAATGTTATTGGGTTTGTTAGATATAAAGTAAACCACTTAAAAATTCACTGAAGTAGTAAATCAGGGAAAAGTTTTAACTTTCCACTCAGTCAGGACGATAGAGGACAAGTGGAATTTCCAAGAATAGCACAAACGTGCAATTTAGTACCTCAAGTTTTCGAGTAATCAAGGAAATGCAAAAGTATATATTATAAGGATAGAAGTTCACCTTCGCCTTTCATAACTTTTGACGGACGTCTGTGAGAACTTGTGCAGCTTGCACCCCATCGACCCAGGGCGCAGACAATTAACGACAATTTACAAAATTGCCAACGTGGCGGCGGGGGTGGAGCAAGTCAGTTCTGGGATGACGTCGAGGGGTAATAATCAATAAAATTGCTGAGATAGCAGACTTTCCGCCCTCCTTTTCCGACATTTTGGTCTCTCCTTGGCTTTCATGCTGACACAAATCTTTGCGAAAATCTGCGCTCACAAAATTCAAATCCTTACAGCAGCGCCAGCAGCCCCAGCAGCCATCCGTTTTCCGTTTCCATTTTTATCCCTGAAATCCCGCCCACCTTGTTGATTGTCGTAAAAAATATTACGCATACGCCATGGCTGACGCAAGAAGAAGTCGTAGGAAACTTTTTGGCACTGAGTGGGGAGGGGAAGGAACAATGGTGTATTACACAGAAAACCACGGGATTTTGGGAAGAGTTGTGGCCTGTCCTGACAGCATGTCATATGTGCTGCTGTCAGCCCCCTCACCTAGTTCATATTCTTCCTTACAAGTTAATTAAGAGATGCTAATGAAGTGAGGAAAGCACTCTCATCCTGCAAGGACACTCGAAGAAAACCTGCTTGCTCGTAAGCAATATATCCTGATAATATTTATATGCTATTAACAGGTTAGATATTTTTAAATTGCAGTGTTGAATTGTTATCCATTTGTGTAAGCAAAATTTTGTAGAAAACATATCTCGAAAACACTCCTTTCGCATTTTGAAATAAAACCTTCCTACATACGAGTACATCCTCTGCCACAAAGTGAATTCAATTAATTCCATTATTTCATATTTTTTACAATATTTCAATTGAATTTGCATGACAATCGCAGCCAAGAGCTTTAAAGAAGACCCACCAGCAGCGCCGGCTCCCAGCAGGACGACTGTCAGCCTGTCAGTTTCTTAAATTGCTATTATTAGTAGCCCACTACGCGAATCAAGTATAAATATTCAATAAGTTGACGGTGCAAACAGAGGCCAATACATGACGTGCTCGAATCGATTACCCAGCAAACAACCACTGACGCAATCGCGAGGTCCTGCTGTAATTAAAAGGCAAACAATGTACCGCGAGGGAAGATGAAAAAAAAATTTTGAAAATTGCCGTAGAGTACCCTTGTTGCGATTTGAATCTCAAGTGGACCCAACTGAATGCCGGATGAAATAATAAAAATAAATCTGACGCCTGGCAACAGCAGCTGACAGATGTCAGCTTGGACTTGGTCTTGGCTTTTGTCTCGTCCTGGATTTCCGTCCTCGATTTCTCTCCCCTGGTACATCATTGTGGTCATCAGCCAGTGCGTTGTCGAGTTTCATGTCAAGCTTTATTGTTGCTCCCATTGTGGCTGCTGGGCTGCTCTTTCTCCGAGGAGAAAGTTTTCCCTCAGTTCCCCATTTTGTTTTGATCCTGTTAGGAATGTTCGTGTTGCTTTCCCAACAACGCTGAAGTTGGAAAGTTATTAATAAGTGTGTAATATTTTATTTTGAAGGTGAAGCTGGACACGCATATGCTGCCGCAAACCAAATTTTGATACAAACTGTTTAACGAAAAATCTCAGCTTTGTAAAATGGTAATTGATAGCTTAAAATGTTTCTTAAATGCTTATAAATTTTACTTGTAAAGGCAAAGTTTTAATCTTGGAGTTGGAAACCTGATGAAAATCTATTTATTGGGTTTTAACGGAAAGGACTACCAAGATAATGAGGAAGGCACTAATAATTAGATATCCGTTTGTTGACCGACCGATATCCGTTTGTAGAATTATAAAAGTGCCTGAATTTCCCAAGTCACAACTAAGAAAAAGCAAAAAAAAGCACTTAAAGTAAATAAGAAAAATCTTAGAAGACGAAAACCTCTATCTAACATATTTTATTCATTAAGCACAGGACTCAGAGCTTATAAATAAATGAAAGGACATGCAAATGACAATCCGGACATGCAATAACAATCATACGACCCGTATGCAGTTACGCCATGTAAATATTTTTATGGTCATAAGTAGGAATTTTGTAACACAACATGCCGAACGATGACGGCGGGCGGAAAATGCAGATGGAAAGTCGTTTTGGGGTTGAGGCGGAAGGACATTAAAGAGCTAGTAAAACGCGCTTTACTGCTTTCATTCCACACAGCCGCAAAGCCAGTACAGTAATGGTTACAAATCTAGAAACAAAATATATTAATCAAAGATTTGCTAACAAAGCAAAGGTAGTCTAATTTAAATTTAGTTCCTACCTGGGATTGTTTAATAAAATTCTTTAAGTAAAACATTTTTTAGTATTCTCTGATGTTTCTCTATTGGCTTTTATTTACTCGTGGGCTTTCGTTTTGGCCATGTTTGCATAAGTATGCATGTTTTATTGCACACACTCGGTGTATATTTTGTGTGTTTTGTGGCTGATGCCGCTATTTACAAGTGTTTTCCACATACATTTATGCCCTAGCTGTTGGGCGGAAGCAGAAGAGTATAAATGTTGTTTCAGACATTTTGCATATATATTTTAGATCTTGGGAAAATGTAATTTCTATTAAAAATATTCTAGTATTTCCATATTTTTTCACTCCATTAAAAGTGTGTGTGGAAATAGGTCGAACATCCTCCTAATCTCGTTTTCACAGCCACCTAAACACTGATAGCTTCTACCTCGATATGTTCATTTGTTGGGAAAAATTTACATATAAACATTTGCACACAAAAACATTTACAAGCATTTGTTCAACGCTGTTGCTTGTTGGCAATTTATTTGGGGCCTCGGTGGCGTATACGCAATGCGGTCGCTCATCACTCGAAGCTCTCGGCTCTCGGCTTTCGGCTAATGGGAAATATTTGTTTTAAAAGCTAAAAGGTGCCTATCCAACTACATGACTCACCCACCGAAAACACGTTTCACTTTTCGGGATCCTCCACCCGGCCCTCTGCACCGCATATGGTTGTATTCTTGTTTTGGCTGCGGTTACTTTTGTATCCCAAAGCCATAATGATGTCATCAGAGTTCAGGACACCCTCCGGCTCACACTCCGGCATCCCTCGTCCTTTAGTGTACATCTCGAGAGCTTCTGGTAGCTTGTAAATTATGTACAAACATTCGGTCACTTAAGAGCTGAACAAACTTGGATTAAAACCTGTCCTGTAGTCCCCGAACCCAGTTGAGGACATTAAATCCTATTATTCCTTGGTAGGAACAAAAAACTTTTTGTAATAAAGGTGTTGGCCGGAAACGTGTCCTTTGTGCGCGCCAGGTGAATAATTAATGGCGTCAAGCTCCATGCAGGAATGTCCAAATAAATGCCGATTTGGTCACTTAAATCACGAGGCAGCGGACGCGTATACGCGTCGTATACGCAATTTTTCTCCTCAGTAACATTTGTTTTATCAATTTGCACCTGTAAATCACGAAATTTAAATGATTTAATTACGTGGTCGAATTCCGTGGCAATTAATTGCAGCAGCTTATAAAGACTTTTGGCTAAATATTTGCGTTTCATCTGCCTTGATCCCTGGTATGGCAAGTCCTTGAAAAACACCAATTATTTTTACAAATTCAACTGCAAATTTAAACATAAGCAAAGCTTTATAAAGTATGTATTTTATAAATATACATTTTTATTGATTAACATATGTATTGATTTACGCTCTCCCTGCAATTAATTTTGATCTGTTTTCATAAATTTTGCAGTTTTACGACTACACCGACATTGCGGAGGACGCTGCCAGGCAGTTTATTGAATTTTTATCGGGCAAATTCCCAAATCAAAACGCCCCGATTGCCATCGACGAGCCGACACGTGCGGAGGTGAGCCGGAGGGCGAACAGCATCGCCAGCTACGCCCTCACCGAGGACGACAATCTCCTGGCCTTCGCCATTGCCGCGCCCAGCATTCACACGGTGGTCGTTAAATTCAGGGACAACGTTACGGTATGCACACGCTAATCGCCGATAATGGAGGCCATATTAATCATGTATTTTTTTTCGAATTACAGATACCACCGGATCAGGTTCACAACAAGGCATACCTGGGCTCCTACTGGCGGGAGTTGGGGTAAGTTTAACGCATATATTTATTGTCATTTATCCTTCAACTCTAAATAACCAATAAAGTTGGACAAAGTTATAAATCTCCCAATTTAAATTGGGATTCCAATTCAACTACTTAGCTTAAACTTTTGAAAAGTTGCCAATAAAAGGCTTTCTTTTGCCCTCTACAGTGCGGCCTGGAACAGCACGGACGGCACCCAGGAGTGGGGGGCTCCCTTTCGCGACTGCAACCTGTTGAAGCGGCGGTGGCTCTGGCCCTTTCGCATATCCTTCAGCGAGCATAGAATCAAGTGAGTTCATCCCGATAAGTCGATGGCATTATTTATGAACAACATTTTTGCAGAATTGTTGCGGCCGCCTTTATTGCCGCCGACGAGGATGTGTGCAACGATGGCCTGGAGGAAGTTTTCGGTCGCCGTCATGGGTAAATTATGCACAGGACTTTATCCATGAACAAAGTAAATTGAATCTGAATAAATTCCAGTTGCGATCGGAATACGACTTTTTGTCTTCTCACGGAGAATAAACCCGCCGCCACTAGGGATGTTTATACGTGCTTGTGCCGGGAGTCCTTTTACCTGCCCAATGCCACGCTCCAAGGATACCGCGGTGATCTGGTGGAACTGTCAGAGGGCTATGACAACTACTCGTGCATTCCCTGCCCGGGAGGATGTACGAACTGTGACAGCAACGGCGTCTGTCTCACCTTCCAGGAGGAGGTCCTGAATATGGACGCGTGCCTGCGTCTCCTGGTGGCCATCGTCCTGGGCGCCTGCATCCTGTGCTGTATCGTCCTGAGTGTTATAGTCTTCAGGCAGAGAAAGTGCAAGGTTTGTCTTTTTTCGACACCATTTTTTTACCCTTACAACTAACTTTAAAATCTTTCTTTAATATTTTCAGGCCATAGCTTCGGGCATGTGGACTGTGCTGGAGACGATACTACTGGGCATTGTTTTACTTTATGCATCTGTGAGACCAACAAAACATAGATCCCTAAGAAATAGATAAACTAACAAGTTATCCTTGCAGGTTGCCGTCCATTTCTTTCCCGCCTCCACGGAGCGGTGTCTGCTGGAGCCCTGGTTGCGGGAACTGGGCTTCATCACCTGCTATGGAGCCATCATCCTGAAGCTGTACCGCCACCTGGTGGACTTCCGCACCCGCAAGGCCCACCGCTGGGTGCTCCGCGACGTGGATCTGCTCAAGTATCTAGGCACCATGGTGTTCGCCGTCATCTGCTACATGGCCGCCTTTACGGCCTCGTCGCTGGACCTGCTGGAGAGCGCCCAACTGGAGAGCCTCCGAGAGGCGGACACAAACACCTGCCACCCACTCAAGTGGGAGCTGGTGACGCAGATCAGCGAGATACTTATCCTGTGCTTTGGACTCCACTTGTCCATCGCCAGTCGGAATGCCAATACCCAGTTCAGGGTAAGTGCCATTTTCTCATCGATTCTCGATGACACAAAAAACCATGTAATTGTCCTAATGGGGGGCAAATGGATTAGCGCTCGTATTTCAATTTCCTTTCGTCCTTTCAACAGGAACGACAATTTCTGGTGACCGTCCTGACGCTGGAGTTCCTCGTCTCTTCGAGCTTCTACTTTCTGCGCTTTGTCTACCTGCCGGAAATGAGTCCCAGCACCATTTTGTTGGCCCTCTTCGTCCGCTCCCAGCTGACGAACAGCTTCGCCCTGGGTCTGATATTTGTGCCAAAGTTGTGGTATCAGCACAAGCAGGTAACCGACTCGCGATGAAAGCGAATCCTGAGTTCCTTGTCTTACTTTTGAGTTGTGTAAACTTTTCTTTTTCCAATTGACATACAATATTTGTTTTCGTGTTAGGAAGTGTTGCGTCCAAGTTGGGCATTCATTTAAAAAGTTTAGAGTGCTTAGAAGGGCGTCTTAGCCGCCTTCCCCTGATCGCATTGTACTGTCCGCAGTGGGCGTGGTCTTCATTGCCATTCGCATTTGGTATTTGACATTGATTGAGGAAACGATTTTTGTTAGTTAAACCAATCATCACAGAATTGGGCCAAACCCATCGAAAGCTTTGTTGCTTTTATAAAAAATCAATAAATTTATCATTTGTTACTGATTAATTCTCATTTTTAGTTCTAGTTTTGAAAAATAAACTGAAAAATTAACATAATTTTAGTATTAAGCTAACATTGAATTAAATATTAGTCAAGCTATGAAGTTGCTGCAAGTGTGTATCGTTTTGTCCCCGAATGTTTGTCTGTCTTTCTGTTGATTTGATTTTAATTTTTACTATTTAAATAATTCTAAAGCACTCTTAATAATCTAATTTGCACGCAGTTTGATTTGCATGAGTAAACTTTAAACTAATTTCTGCATGACATGATCAACTGATTTCTTCACACGAATAAACATTGATATAAACATCAACTACAAGCTAATGACAAAAATCGGTTTCCTTTCAAAATCCCTGAAATACCAGATATTTTCCAGACTAGACTACTTCCACAAAACTTCCTCACTCTCCTGTCTTGGTCTGTCACCGTCTTTGTGTCTCTCAACCGAACAACAAACTCTTTCAACTAAAATCTTCTGTCCAAGTAGCCTTCTTATAGCCAACTTCCAACTTTTTTCACCTTTTGGTTGTTTTTGTTTTCTTAATTTATTTGTTTTTACATTTCCAGCACCCCCACAGACACAACCACAACCAGTGAGCACCACCCACAGTCCAATCATTCAAAAAATACATACATACGTTCTCGAGCACAGATCCTTCAACTCTCTCTCTCTCTCTCTGTCTGTCTCTTACATTAAGTTCCATTGCCATTTCCGTTTCCGTTTCCATTTTCCTTTTTCCGTTTCCGTTTTGAACTTTCTGAGTGTGGTTTGCGGTGTTTGTTGCATCTTCATAGCTTGCAGGTTCGTTCGCTTGCGTACGATCTATCAATACGTTTACCTGTGGATGCATTCAAGGGTACGTCGCACGACGCCGGCCAGCGGCTGGGCGGCGGTTACGCCGGACTCTGCCTCGGCGACCCGGACATCGGCGAACTGACCATATCCGAAATGAGTCCCGAGGACATACGCGCCGAACTCAAAAGGTAAGCCAAATGAAAACATCCTTGTCCTTTTTATTTTTTAACATATTTATTTTAGACTGTACACGCAACTGGAGATTCTGAAGAACAAGACCCTGCGACAGGATAATCCTCACATCAGCAAGCGACGTGGCGGTCGCAAGGCAGGTCATCGACGGTTCTCCTTGCAGGTGAGTGGCCCATTGCCGGGTCGGTCGTGTAGTCCTAGAGCTCACTGTACATGACTTCACCAAAACGGCCAACGGGCGGGATATTGATGGGGGGCCATAGATGATAGGTACTTCTTCAAACTTCTTGAAACGATCCTTGAGCTGCCTATCCCGAGCTTCCTAGAATTTTCTTTCCACCTCTATCCGTTTCCGCCTCTCTTTCTCTTCTCAGTACCTTATGCCACTAATATTATTAATACATTTATAAATATCATTGTTTTTTGTCATGACTCTGTACAATATGTATTCGAAAAATCCCACCACAACCAAACCAAACAAAAAACATTTACCATCAATGTTGAATGTAGAAAAAGGGCAGCAAGGATAAGGTAAGAACCTGTCGGACGCATCCTAGATAAACCCCGAAAACCCTAAAAACCTAACCCCAATATTTGTGTTGTGAAAACTAAAACTGTAAAATCCTAAAAGTAAAAAAACTAAACAAGAAGAAACCTCCGCACGTTTGTCTATGAAAGTTTAGAGCCAAGTCCCAAAGAAACCCCTCAACCCATTGGATAAATCCAAAATGTATGTGTGCATGTGTCCGTCCATAGATAGCACTTCATATTCAAATCGAAAATAAAGATCAAAAATAATGCACACTAAACTATTGCAGACTAGAGTCTGGATATATTGTCAGAAGATTTAAGCAAAACTTTTCACCCGATTCACAGGCTCTAAGTGCCAAACACCGCAGCAACAAGCATCATCAGGACATTGAGATCACCGAGGCGGAGCCATCACGTACCCCCGAGGACTCGGTGTGCAGTGCCGAAGGACCCACGGACACCTATGCCGAAATATCGGGCGTCTCCCACTCCATGCTCTCCCACTCGATGATATCCCACTCCGTTGTCTCGCACTCCAAGTAAAAACAAAAACATTCCAATATTAATTATGTGTATCCCAGTAGGCAGGATAAGTTAACCCCAGGGAGTTTTGTATATAAGCGTTAAAGGATACGATGCATGTTGGTATTTGTAGATATTATGTACAATGTGTGTGAGGTTTAGGTGCAGCATAGATATTATAATATTATGTAGCGCAACAACACAAACAATAAAAGAATTACTTTAATTTCGCAATGAAAGAAAAAACAAGACCGATGCAAATGAAAACAAATTGAAAACACTAAACACAAACAATAACATCAATTACTTTATTGGATTGAAACGAAAGTGGAAAGGAAAGGAGTGAAAGTGCAAGTTCAAGTGAAAATGGAAACGGAAATGGAAAAAAGGAAAATCAACAGTCAAGTTTTTTACAATTTTGATAAATTTTTAGAGGATTTTACGTTATTTTTGAGTTGGCTCAATTTTTAATTTGAATTGATTTCTATGTCAGGATCATTGTTAGATCAAACTTGTATGAGAGAAAAGAGATAGAGATAGAGTGAGAGTAAGAGAAAGCTATACAACAGAGCCCACCTGTGTAGGTAACGATAAAACGATGTAAAAACAAAGCCACAGAATTAAGAAGCTAAATATTAGTACTCCCAGTCCTACTAGATTATTATTTAAGTCTTTATTCCTTACAAATGATTTGCCTTTTGTTTCGAAACTTCCACTAAAACTCTATGGAGTAGAGCTGCAAAAAAGTGGAACCACATCCTGGAATTATCCTTAAAACAGAAAATAATCAGTTGTAAATTTGAGCTTATAGGCATTAAAACTAGAAACTCCTCCATAACTATTGTACGTTTTACGTCTTACTAATCTAACTAAATATACGAGTATACTTGTATTATAAATGGTCGGCTTATAATTCCTACTCATTCCTAATCAAAATCCAAACGGAATGAACTTTTTGTAAATACACAATCTGTGCGAAATATGGAGAATAATTGTTACCAAATACAAATCGTAAAGTTCCCATTCGAAGGCGACGTGATCCTTCCTAGAAAAATGCTTATTAGAAGCTTAAGTATTTTTTTTTTCCGATTCAAGTATTATCACACTATCTATTGATTTCCCTCGAAAGTTTCTAAACCATACCAGAACATCTTTAGTTCGATATTCAAAAAACAAAAAGATGTTCGAGTTAGAGTATTGAAATACACAAAGTGAAAACATTTCAAATGTACGCAATAAATTTTTGGAGGCGATCGTTAAGAGAATTGCGGGGGAAAAACAAGTCCATAGAGAACATATAGTACAGTTACAATGGGCATTTATATGGGATATAAAAGGTATATCTATATACACATTATAAAAATATATAGAAAGTAAAACATGGCAAATGGTTAAATTAGGTAAACATACAACATGCATGCAACAAATTGAGCATTTAAAAAAAAAACATTAAGAAATGAAAAACCGAAATATGAAATTATAAAATGTAAAACCAACTTTTGGTTGCGTTTGATCAAAAGTGTGTGTGTAAAAAAAATATTTATGGCATATACATAAACATATAACTAACTTATATTATATATAAAAATATATATACATATATATGGGTGTAATCAGCATTACATTAAAAATATAATATTTTGAAAAAAGAAAAGAAACCGATGAGAGGCAAACTAAATTAGTGGCTCAGCGCATGATGAAAAAAATTGAGACATAAAACATTTTGAAAGTGTGATAGTGTTCATAATAATCGTTCATTGTAATTAAAGGAGAAAAGAAAACCTAAATAAACTAAAAGATCAAATATTAAATGTATCCTTGTTCTAAATTTTTGGTTGATTAGGGTCAGAGGGTGAGTATTCTTCTCTCGAAACCAGATTATTCGAAAAGCTTTTAAAAGGAAATGGAAAATTTCATAGCATACTTATTTGGCGCGAGTCCTGACCATCTCAAAAAGACGTTTTCATGTTTCGTTTATAATCTTTCTACATGTTTGGACTTTATTTTGTTTAATATAGTTCCTTTGTATATAATTAAATTGAATTATTGCTCGAATATTTGCTAATTTTGTCACGTAAATTTAGATTGCAAATACATACATACATAATCGTAATACCTATTTATGTATTTTTAATTAATTTCGCTTTAATTACACATTATTCTCTAATTACTCACTTTTTTGCGATCGTGTTCTTAAGTCTGTGTCAGTGTCTGTATCTGTGTCTGTGGTCTGGCTTCGATTTGGGATTCGTGGATAAGATCTAATAGTTAGTCGGTATTTAGTACGTATGATTAGTTTCGTAATCACTTAGAGCTGCGTTCTATCATATTTGTTAGTGTTGTTGGGGTTAGTTAAGCTTTTCTGTTTTACGTTTTTTTTCCTCGATTTGCTTTTGATCGTCAACTCATTTCGGTTTATTTAAAACTTAAGAAATTACAATATTTTAGTACTTAGAATTTATTTTGGTTTTACATGCGCTGCGCATTGTTTGTTTGCTGTGCTATGTGTGCCGTTTAGGTAGACAATTTGTTTGAGTGTATTATGCATCATTATTACATTACAGGTTTACATATTTTATACTTTATAATTATATAACACTATGTTATAAAAATGTACATGGTTTTGGTTTTGCTACAGTTTTAGTTTTAATTTTAGTTTAAGTTTTAGTTCGGTTTTAGTACGTACAACTCTTGCAAGTAATCGTTTAATGGTTGCTTCCATAAAACGACTTTAATTAATAGTAAAAAGTTTTGAATCAATATTTATATACATTACAAAAACAATATTTATTTACTTCGTTATCAAAAATGATCAATTATATACTCGTAGATTGTTATGTTAATCTTCTAGTTTGGCGCGTAAAGCTGTGTTGCGTTTAGCGTAGATTTCTCTTTTTTTTTTTTTTAATTTGTCCTTAAATACTTTTTATCTTGCGTTAAAAAAATGCAATTTTGTAAAATTAATTTCTTAGTTATTTTTTGATGTTTTTTTCGTTTTGTTTTTAGTTTTTAGTTTTATACAATCTCACTGTTAAGTTTAGTGTAACAAACAAAAGCAGCGCTTTTAACTTAAATAATTTAAAAAATAAACAAAGGTTATAACATTCTTCAATAAAAACAAGCTAAAATGATTAAATCATTTAGTTAATTAAAAGTAAATAATTTGTTTAAAGCCAAAACAAACGAGATCCTGCTCGTGTGCAAATTATTCAGAAATCACCATTTTCACTTTGAGTTGAAATTTCGAAAATATCTTTCTTCTTTTGTTGTATGTAAATAAATAATTTTGTGTGGTTTTGAGTTCAAATAATATAAATGTATATAATTTAAAAAATAATTTAAGTTTGCGCGTAGACATGAGTGTTTTTTACCTTGCTTTCTTCTTAGTTCTTTGTTTCCATTTAAAAACAATTTTCAGAAATAATAAACTTAATATTGCCACAATATAGGAGTACAAAATAATTTGCCTTTACGTTTTCTTGTTTTTGTTTTATGTTTTCTGTTTTTGTTTTTTATAAATATAAAATGTGTGTTGTGTGCTTGTGTGTTGTTGTGTGTGTATAGTCCGTTGCGCGTGTGAGTGTGCGCTTAGGAGTCACCATATAAAATCTCATAGAATAACAAAATATAATAATATACGATATACATAAGGGTTTTGTATAAAAATAAACTTGCAAAACATCTACATAACCAAATAATAATCAAAAATTCAAAAAATCGATTGCATTTAACTTAAACATACTAAGAACGGTACGCTAGAGTTTAGTAAGAAATTTTGTTTGACTTTAGTGTGTCTGTTGTTTTGTTACCGAAATGAAAATCTAATTTAATATCTAGCAGCACTGTGAAGAGATTTGCCAGTCGTTGATTGCGTTGCATCCGCTTCAGTTTTTTTTTTCAGTTAACTTCAAGTGAGTGCGTGTCTCGTCTTTGAAAAGGTCTTTCATTTTGGTTGCTGTTTGCGTTTCCGGTTCCGGTTCCGTTTCCGTTTCCGTTGGTGCTCCTTTCTGGCTTCTTTGGATTGGAATCGGCTTCGGCTTCGACTTGGACTGCAACTGCTGCTGCCACAACTGCTGCGGCGTTGCCTTTGGCGTCTGCTTCGGAATCCGCGGAAGCCGCTGGAGGAGCATCTACGGGAAGTTGGCGGCCACCAAACGGCCTGCCCTAGAGCGGATGCAGCTTGGTCGTGTGCACGGTGAGTGCACTGCGCTGGGTGAAGCGCTTATCGCAATACGGACAGGTGTACGGCTTCTCGCCGGTGTGTGTCCGTATGTGCTTGGTTAGGTAGTCCTTCACGCTGAAGGACTTCTCGCAGTATCCACAATGAAACGGTTTTTCTCCTGCAAAACAACCAAGGCGAAAGGGAGAAAGTTGGGATACTCGGTTAGCACTTGTCCTTTGCACACCGCCAGTTTGCTTGGTGCGTGCAGTACCAAAAACTTTGATTGATAGTTTGATTGATTGATTGATGTGTAGGTACAGTAGATATGTGTATGCATATCAAAAAAGGTTTGCACGTTATCAAACTATTTATAGATTATAAATATAATATGTGTGTATATATTTGATTGTTGGTTGGTGTTGTTAAAATGCATTTGAGACATATTATTACGTAATGAGATGAGGCGGCGGGCGATACGGATTTGGATTATCATTAAATTGCTGTGCTACCCTCACAGTATCAAATCAAACAAAATCTGTGATCTCTGTGAGGGCGTTTTTTAAATAAAGTGACTCATTAACGTTTTTTAAATGGCAAACGATGAAGAAATTGGACAGAATTCAAGGATTAATTAAACTGTGAATAAAACTGTAAATTTCTATAATTTCTCTGATTTTCTATAAAAAGTAATCCTTTTTTTTTTGGCCAATTTCTTCAGCGTGCTTTTCTGCGCAGGCGCTGCTGCTTCCGCTTGCAGGCTTTGGCAGTGCTCCTGGCAGAGGTGAGAGATTGAAACGGATACGGATACGGATATTGGTTCTGATTCTGATAGATAGATTTTGATTGAGAGATTGAGCGAGTGTATGGCAAATGGAAATGGTTTTGCATACAGAGGTTTCTCTTTTTTGAGTATTGCTTTTTTTTTTTTTTTTGAATCGTCACACCAAAGCGACAAACATAGTTTTTTCGATTGATTGACGAGTCGATTGATTGATTGATTGATTGACTGAGTTGAGTTGAGTTGAGTTGAGATTGAGATTGAGAGCTGATTGACTGACTGATTTGATTTGAAAAATATTGCTTCTCACCCGTGTGAGTCGTTAAATGTTTGTTCAGGTAATCCTTAACAGTGAACGCCCTGCCACAATAGCCACATCTAAATGGTTTCTCACCTGTATGTATGCGAGTGTGCTGTTTTAGTGTATTCGATTGAGTGAAGGACTTGCCGCAGTAGGAGCACGTGTAGGGGCGTTCTTTGGGCGTGGCGCTGTTGTTGTTTCGATTGGAGATTTGGAGATTTGGAGATTCAAGATTCAAGAGTTAAGAATTACATTTCATATTCATATTCATATTCACACAAAAATTATGCGCAGATTAAAAGGAAGAGAAGAAAGAGAAAGAGGTAGAGAGAGAGAGAGAGAGAAAGAGGGCGCGGGAGAAAAGAAAGAAATTCGAATTATATTATTAGTAACACTCGATATAAAAATAAGTTGCAAAACAAACGACACACGAACGCATGGGCCACGTCCAAAGCTTCGAGGGCGCGCCCAAGCGCTCAGCTGGCCCCGAAGGAAAACAAAATAAAATATATATACAATACAAGTGGTAAGAACATTAGGGTTAGCTGGGCGATCTTGCTAAAAACCCGCTCATCTGGAGGCCCACACATTGATATAATGTGGTTCCATTTGAGCTCAAGCTGCGCAGAAGCCCAAAAATAATGAAGAACGGGTATTCCTGCCATGATTTCTATAACCCTTTCCAAGGAACCTCTTGTTTCTGACAATCTGTGAGTATTATTACAGGTTTTTAAATAAATAGGAAACTTCTTATAAAGCTATGACATCTATTTGTATCATAAATTCTAAACTAATTCAAGATTTTAGTTCGTTAACCAAAAATTTAAGATTGATTTTGAGAAATCGGCAGGACCCTATACTATCACAGCTAAAAAATCACTATTTTTTATGGCTAAAACTTAATTGCAATTAGAAATCACGGCAGGAATACCCATTAGTAGGATGCTTATAAAATGGATTTACTCTGCTTCGCCTGTGTGAATCTTTCGGTGCATGGCCAGGGTGCCGGGCGTCTTGAAGGTCTTGGGGCAGTCCGGACATTTGTGCCGGATCTTGTGCGCCAGATCGGCGGGCACCGTTTGCGTGCCGACGAGAACGCTGGAGGTAGTTGGCGCCGTGACGCCAGGATTCGTTTGTATGGCATAGACGGGGACGGCGTTCACCACATCCCCACTGTCGCTCAGACTGAGAGGTTCCTCTTTAATGATCACCTGCGGATGCGCCACGATGGCGGCACCATTGGCGTTCTTGTTCAGCTTGACGGTGAGCGGAGGCACCTTGAGCGCCACCTGGTCGCCGGCAAGATCCTGGTCCTGGTGGTGCTGCAGCTGTGCCTGCTCCTGCAGTTCCCGTTGCTGCTGATCCAACAGTTCATGCTGCTGCTGCTGCTGTTGCTGTTGTTGCTGTTGTTGCTGGTGCTGCTG
This sequence comes from Drosophila vallismaia, assembly GCA_035047325.1. NCBI lineage: Eukaryota > Metazoa > Arthropoda > Insecta > Diptera > Drosophilidae > Drosophila > Drosophila vallismaia. The sequence goes on along the minus strand of JAWNPU010000090.1, from coordinate 8,789,872 downwards.
GTGGTGGTGCTCCGCCTGCAGCTGCTGCTGATGGTGCTGCTCCTCCGGCGTCAGTCTCATATCACGCGGCGCCATCGCCGGCAGCTGCTCGTCCGGCGTCACCGACGCCTCCTGCTGCTCCATAAAGCTCTGCTGTCCGGCAGCCAGCATCGCGGTGGTGCACACGGCTCCGCAGTGCGTGCACTTGTATTCATTGGGTTGGGGAGTGGCCGAGTGCACGCCGTAGATGCTACACACGAGGCAGCGGGCCAGGAAGGCGGCGGACGTCTGGTGGGCCAGCCGATGGTGCTCGTCCAGGTCCACGGCGTTGCCGAATTTCTCATCACAGTTGAAGCACGCATGAATGGGAGGCTTTAGTTGTTGCTGCTGTTGTTGTTGTTGCTGGTGTTGCTGCGCAGCCTCCAGGGTGGTGATGGCTCCCTGGGCGTTCAGCGTTATCCCGTGGCACAGCTGCATGTGTTCCGCGGCGTGCTGGGCCCGCTCGAACTGCTGGTGGCACATGGGACAGTAGTGCGGCGTCACGTGTACGTTGGGGTCCATGCTGAGATTGGGCAGAAAGGCGGTTTTCAGTGTGTCCATGGCGGTGGCGGCGGTTGATTGGAGAATAGTGGGTGTGGCAGCTGCGGGTGAGGATGTGGAGGTGGTGGTGGTGGAAGGGGGTGGCGACTGTGGCTGCTGCTGATCCAGATCCTGATCCTCGGGGCGTGGCAAACGCTGTTCCTGTGGGTTCGTGGTAGACTTTATCATTTCACTTCCTCTTCCTGGGGGGGATGAGTTATTTGCGTGGCGTTGGCGTTGGCGTAGGCGTGGGCGTTATGTCTTTTGGGTTAGTGGCGGAGGAGCGTTTGGCGGTTAAAGCAAGTGGCGCTAGGAGAAGAAAAACAACAATTACAAGCGGGCTGAGAGCAGTCTGGCACAGCTGTGGGTGTGTGTGGGTCGCAATCGCAAATTAGCATTGAAATTCGCGAAAATCCATCGCGCGAATCCAGAGCCGAAACGGAATCGGAAATCTTAAAGTAACACAGAAAACGGAATCAGAAATCAGAAATCAGAAATCACAAATCGGAAATCGGAATCTTTTTCCCCGATCTCGTTTCTCTGCATTTGACCCCCAGAGGTGGAACACTAAGAAGAAGAGGAAGCAGCATAGGCAGAACGGCAAAAGCAGCGGCAATGCGTTCGAATTGAGAATTTTTTTCGGTCTGTCATATTCTAAATTCGGAATTCTATTTTGATTGCTTTTCGGTCTCGTTTTTGTGTTTCCATCTTTGCTTACCAGCGCTAGCACGTATTTATTATTGCACTTTTGTCGTTCCTGGCGGCCGTTCAGATTCCTTTTGGAGGGGGGACGATAATCCGGAGACGATGCTGGGCGGCCAATCAGTTTAATAACATTTTTTCTTTGTACAACAAAAAAAGTGTATTAACAAAAAAAATTTTTCACTTTTTATTATTATTTTTGGCGAAAAATTTACAACTACAACAAAAAGTATCGAGTACTGGTATCGAACGTATTCTGGCAGCACTGGCTGTCTAAATCTGAGGTGGCAGCACTGGCTGGCAATTATTTAATTACTGAAATTCTTCATTTAAATTCTAATATTAAGAGCTTATATTTGCAATAAATTTTTCGTTTTCTTTATTCACCAATAATAAATAAATAAAAAATAATATCAGAAACAAGAAGTGGCCACACTAAACCTCAGTCGATACTTTACACATCTCTAATTCTTACCCACTGATAATTTCACAACCATTGGAAAACGCATTATTTTTACGAAATAGCAAAGAAATTCAATTGCAAAACCAGTGCAATTCCTTCTGAGACCTTCTGCGCAGGGCTTGCGCTATAAATACCATTCGACAGCCATCTCAGAGGCTTCATAGCTGTCGGAAATCCGCTGCCATAAGGATCAGGGGAACAGTTTGTTTATAAAACAAACCAATACGATTACTCCTCCAATCATAGGCCCAGTCATATCAAGAGGCTTAAGGTTTGTCCAAAACAAAGCTATAGTTTAAATGTATATCAATTTAATATCCAATTCTCAGCAGAATGTCGTCGCCATGGGTCAAGAGCAGCGAGCCAGTGCAGGCGGTGAGTCTGGCAGACATCATGTCAGAGCAGTATGCCCATCAACTCCACGACAAGGAGGTGCAGCGCCACAAGGAGAAGGAAGTGAAGCGGAACCCGGAGCAGGATGTCACCTCTATTTGGCAGGATGAACCATCTTCGTCGGGCGCTGCCAGCTACTCTAATGTGGCGGGAACTTCTACCCAGCATCAGAATCAGAACCACAAGGACAATGATGAGTGGGAGGATTACTCTGCGCTCCTAGCCGGCATCGAGATCTCCCCCGAGGAACTGCAGTCGCCGGAGGACAGCGATGCGGTCATTGCCCAAATGCTGCAGTCCCAGTTCGACCACGAATATAACGAGGAACTGCGTCGCATAGAAAAGCAGCAAAACAAGCAATCGAAGGTCACTGTTACCTTGAACAAGTTCTTGCGCGACGGGGATGCCGAGTTCCTGCACGACACTGCTGAGGATGACTACGAGGAGGACGAGGTGGATCAGTTAAAGCGCGACTGGGATAGGTTTGAGAGCAACGAGCGAGAGCTGGACGCTATTCCGCGCTGTGGCTTCAAGGTTAACAAAGATGGGGAGATGATCACCAAGCACGATCCGCAGCTGTGCGCGGTACGAAACGCCCAGCGAGTGATGTCCTTTCCTCCGGAATTTCCCACCGGTGATGCCGCGGGATTCGACATGAAGTTGTCCAATAAGGTAGCTTACAACCTTTTACAAGCATTCCATGGTATTAATGTATCTCATAATGTATCTGTTCCAGGTTTTCAACCAACTTCGAGCCTATTCCCGGCGTGGTCGTTCCGATAAACACGAGAAAGTGGCCACCGCAGAAATGGGCTTGGATGCCAATACGCGTCTCCTGTTGTACAAACTCATCAATAACCAGATTCTCGAGCAGATCAACGGAATAATATCCACGGGAAAGGAGGCTGTCATTTTGCATGCAAATTCTGATTCCAACTACTCAGGCAGCAATGAGCACGGACACCACAGTGGGGTCTTGATGCAGCCGAATCTGCTGCCCAAGGAGTGCGCCATTAAGATATTCAAGACTACGCTGAACGAGTTCAAGCAGCGCGACCGGTACATCAAAGATGACTACCGATTCAAGGACCGCTTTAGCAAGCAGAACCATCGTGTGATCATTAATATGTGGGCGGAAAAGGAGATGCACAACCTGATGCGGATGCAAGCCATTGGAATGAACGTTCCCGACGTGGTGGTGTTAAAGAAGCACGTGCTGGTTATGCGTTTTATTGGCGACAACCACAATGCAGCGCCCAAGCTGAAGGATGCTAGGCTTAGTGCCGCGGAACTGAGCTGCGCCTACGAGGAAATCGTAGCTGCTATGCATAAGCTTTATAATGAAGCCAAGTTGGTGCATGCCGACTTGAGCGAGTACAACATTCTTTGGTTTGAGGGCAAGTGCTGGTTCATTGATGTGGCCCAGAGTGTGGAACCCAAGCATCCCAGCGCTCTGGAGTTTCTGATGAGAGATTGCGGGAATATTATCAACTTTTTTGAGCGTTGCGGTCTGCCGAACATCTACACCAAGGATCAGCTCTTTGAGTTTATTACGGGCCTCAATGCGGAGATCCACAATGCCGCCCAGCTGGAGCGGATTCATACTCGTAGCGCCTCCATTGCGCAGGCTACGGCTCCGAACCAGGACGAGTGCCCCGACGAACTGAAGCCCCTGGAGTATCCTTTCGAGCTGGCGTGGGAGAAGTCGCAGCAGGACCGAAAGGCGCTTAAGGCCCTGAAGAAAAGCGAGGATAGCAACGACAATGAGGAATATGAGGACCAAGATCAAAATAGCGATGGAAACGATAATGACGAGACGAACACGGACAACAAAACTGCCAAAAATTGATATATTTAAAGTATAGTCCCAATTATTGTTCTTATTGATATTATAAACGTGTCCCAAGCCATTATTTTAATTTGTAAAATTCCAAAGGAAAGAATACAATGCTTATAGCCAAGAGACTTGGCTATAAAAGAATCCTCGCAATTGTTTATTGTTTAATATTTTCTTAGTTTTCTATCTTAAAGTTTTATAAAGATTTAATATTTGAGCCTTGAAATATCTGTCCGGATCTCTGGTTACGGATATGTCCTCTTAATAGCTTTGATCTTGAATTTTTATTAATCAATTAAGATTAATGCAAATGTCAGGCATCACTGGGCACACGCGCCACGCCCATCGCTACCATCAGCTAACCCGACAATTGAACCCATTTGATGCGCATTTTTCCCCATTAATTGGGAGATTTGTCGGTTCAATCGAATCCCCGATCAGATGATTATGAATACAATTTCCATACACGCGTCGCTGGAACAGTTTATATGGGTAGGAAATGTCTATCTGTTAGACTCTAGAATCTGGAGTCTAGATGCGTTTCTAGTTTGGACTTTGGGAAAATATAAAGTTTAAATGTGACGTCGGATTCCAGTTTTGAGCAGCTCGGTGCGTATTCTATATAGATTTGTTGATTTCAAATGAGGTGGAAATCAAAGTCTGTCTCGGATTACTCTTCCTTATCTATCTTTATAATTCATTGCGTCGTATATTTCATAATTTTAAACAGAGAAAATAGTGTTTTTATTAAATATAACATGTTTTTATTCATTTTTAACATCTAACCTAATAAAGAACTGTTTTAGACCTTTGTTTATAATAATTTCCAGTTTAAGATCCTAAAAAAACCCTGTGTGAGTTTCAAAACTGATAATTTGGATTCGTATCTTTATTAATTCAAAACAAAATAATGTATTTTCGATTATAATTCAAAGTCGCAGACCATTTAAATTGAATCTCGATTGAAATGATTCGCTGATTTGATCTTGCTGTGTAGCCGTCAATCAAAATTGAACTCTCTCTCCGGCATCCGCACACGCAGCACTGCATTCATCTGTTATTTGTTGTTTACTTATTTTTGGTGCTCGAAAGAGGAAAATATTATTTATTTTTGATTTGGATTTTTTATTAAACGCAGCAACAGTTGACGTTGGCAACAGCAGAGCTGAGAAGCTCTTGCCCCAGCATCGCCTTCTATTAGCGTCTCTTGAAATTGTGATACGAGTATCCCATATATATAAATATATATTTCTATCTGTGTGTGTCTCTTGCTGGCAAGTGTGAGTGTGGGACCCACACATAGCCGCCATAAGGGGGCCCGACTGCTGTCCGGCTGCTGGTGACGCAAAGCAGCGAAAGAGGACGAGCGAAAGCGAGCAAAGGGGCGTGGGGACATGAAGAAGTTGGAAATAGATGAGCACAAAACAAGAGTTGGAGCATCCGATTTTAATGAACTGTATAAACTACAAGATTCCCTCTACCAGAAACTTACAGAACGGAAAAATTTTGTTGCATACTTTTCGCGGTTCGATACGCCATTACATGCACAAAATGGCTGCCGCTGACCTTCCTATGAAAATAAAAATACTATTTGTTTTTTTAAACCTTGTGATGAAATCATTGTGTCAATGGCTTTTGAGATCATTAAAAACGTTTCTTTGTTCCACAAAGTGTTCAAAAATTAACAAATAGCATATATAAGTACTAAAAAGTAAAATTAGAGCTGGGCTAAAATAATATATACAAGTTTAAATTAATAAATATGTTTATAAAAGTAATATTTTTCAACTCATTATCGAAATATATTGTATTTCTAAGAAACCTTATGAAATATATTGTATTTCTAAGAAAGCTTATGAAATTCGAAGTATTTTAAAGTTTGTGGAGCACTTGAATCCAATTTTCATAGCGAGAAAAACACAAAATAATCACGAATAACAAGCCAAGGCAATAATCATAACGACAGGGAGGAAAAAAAGGAAAATAACTGAGAAAAAAATACCAAACAAAGCTATAAACTCAGACATTTCGTTTGGATCATCAATTAAAATGTGCCAGGCATGCAATCAGGCGCTCCACCACTAATTCCAAGCCATACCAATACATGCTCACTGGGTGGAAAAGGGGGCTGACCTAGGCATGAAATTAATTAGTATCACAGAGAGAAATATCACAAGCGCTAAAATGGACATGCTTAAAAATTATCATTATATTTTGATTAAAACAAAATATACCATATGTATGCCTGATCATAGCATACTAAATCATTTTGGTTAGCATTGAGGTGGCCATTTTTCCTCCAAGTGTAGATACTCACACACGTGCACCACTTGACGGCATAAAGAGGAAGAAGCGTTGACCGAAAACTTCGAAGGAGGCTCGTCGTGATCTTGGCGGCTGCGGCGCTGCCTCTGCCTCGGCTGGCGTTTGTGGAGCTTCTCTGCCGAAGCGATCGTGATCGAACTGACCTCAAGTGTCTGCTCCCCCTTGCCACATGCCGGGCTCCATGCCCCACTCACTCACACATACCCACTTATGTATGTATTGTACATACGGGATGTGCGCTCAGCACAGACTGGAATTTGCGCGTTTAAAGTTAACAATTTATTTGCATTATTAATTTTCATGTTGTACCTGTAGTCGTACATGCAAAGAAATCCAGGTTAAGTTTTATAAATACATATATGTTTAAATTTAGATGGGAAAATAGGCTTTCACTTAAAGGTATATCAGTATTTCAGTATATTTATACTGAATTTCCCTCAGTGCATATCTTGAGAGCAAGTTGGTCAAGCGAACAGCTCCACTCTTGGACGTTTGGACACTTGGACAGCGACGTCTTCTATTTTGGGTTAGACTTGGGTCTAACTTGTTAACTTGTCGCTGGTAACCGGCTTGAGTTAACCGCGGAACGCGATCATGTAATTCAAGTTAGCTACAAAAATAGAACCTTAATTTATTGTTGCCACCATCACATTGTCCGATCGATGCACCATAGTTGGTAGTAGCTGCCCTTACATGGTCATATCGTTTTCATTTTTTACGGTGGCGCATCGGCACGCCCCTAAAATGACGGCTATTGAAAAATAAACGTTGACTTGAGCGAAAGTGAAATCTTTGATGACTGGTGATTAAGTTCTATTTTAGATCCATGTGCTGGGGACATTGCCTTGGGGAGTTCCAAGACTTTTTTGCCTTAAATCTACAAAGTTTTTGTAGGAATTCTAGAAAAGGAATTTCAATTTTCTTTGTTTTTCTTCGAACATTGTAGAAATCCTTGGAAGTTCTATTGTATTTTTGTTGCCTAACCTTGGTAGAATCGATAATAATACCTTCCGGGTAATGTCGTTGTTGGTTTGCTCAGTCAACGTTTTTTGAAGTTCTCCTCTAAAATAGAAAGGTACCTTCTTTTATTTGATTCAAAAATCTATTTTAAGAGGAATCTGTGGAAACTGTAAAAAGTTCTCTTCAAAAGACTTAAATTTGTGATAAACATATGTACAAACAAAATTTATTAATATTTTGTCGATTTGAATGCGAAGTGTCATCGCAATTTAAGGCGAAAAACTGTTTCCAAAAAAATAATAAAAAATTTACACCCGCATGCTAATGAAGGTAAGCGTTCGCCCAAATGAACCTGATGGTTTATTAGGCTTTTGATTGAGTAAAAACAGCAAATAAAATGGCAGAAAAGGCCAGAAACGTGTTTCCATAAAAATCACCTACAATCACGTGAGACGACGCATTCAAAAAACAAACCGATCCCATTCGATTCGATTCAAGATGAGTCACTGGCCATATACTCGTATATACTCGCATGTATAGCCACGGGCGATTTCGCATTCATTAATAACTCGCAAACATATTCGCGGTCAGATCGCCGAATGGCTGTAATTTTAAAGCGTTTACCCTTGACCATGTTTTGACAGAAAAATAAGCATGTGGTCGGATTTGCCCCGATCCCGGAGAACTACCAAAACCGTTAGAATAGTCCCGTCCAATAGAGCCCTCGGGGCGAAGCGATCAATCTACCTGGGCCATAACTCACTATTGGCGTGTGCTGATTGACGGACAGATGTTTGCACCGGGGTGGACCTTTAAACTCGTATTCCACTCTGTCTACCTGGTTCTGGGTTCGGTCAGATTTCGCCAGATTCTCGCAGAATGTTTACGAAAGGCGCTAACATGGCGCAGTTGGCAAAATGGAAACATGAAGCCTGCGAAACCCTCGGTCTTGCCAACCCAAAAACCGCTAAAACTGGCTGTCTTTCTTTGGGAATGTGTCAGCAGAATTATCCAGACTCGATTGATTAGCAATTTACGCTCGTACTCATCAAGAAACTATTACAAAAGTAGTCATATCAAAAGTTTGACAGCTCATCAAAATTTTAACGTAGCACCCAGGATTTTTATGGATTATATGTGTTATAGTTGCTGTTTTTTACACAAACGATTCATAGAAGAAAATCGCATTTAAAGCCAAATTAAAACAAGATGCCCTATCTTTACGGAATAGCTGATACCAAGTTCCTGGTGAAAGATGTTGCTGCGAAGACGAAGAAGCCCGAGTCGGAGTTTGCGCCCACCAAATTCCGGCGGAACGATTTCCTGGCGGGATGCCCCAAGTATGACAAGGACGATGTGCCCATACAATTCAGGTCGTCGCCAGAATCCCTGGTGGAGTTGTGTGTTTCAGCGGTGGATAAGTTGCCATTGAGCTCGGTATTTGAATGGGATGATATGGACATCAGACGTTGGATCAATGGTTATGGTTATCCGCAGTACATGGTGGGTTTGATTGTGATTGCTTGCAGAATTCTAGAATAATACAATACAATAAACAACTTACAAGTACCGGGAATCTAAAATAAGGATACCCAACTATCTGCAAAACCCTATTTATGTATATTTCATTTTGTATTTTTCAACCAGAACACTTTTCGAGTGAACATGATCACGGGAAGGAAGCTGCTTCTCCTAGATGCCGCCGCCTTGTGTGCGATGAACATCAAGGACTTCGACCATATTCGACACTTGGCCTACGGAATCCGAATGCTCTTTCACTTCACGCTAACCAAGTTCTCGTCCAGCATTTCACTGCCGGACGAGAAGCCCAACGAGCTGTACCTGCTGTTCCATACCCAGACTGGGGTCAACTACGACAAGGTACGTCGCTCGGATCTCTATCGCCGGATGAAGCTGATCCGGGAGCGACCCCTGAATCTAGACCATTGGGATCGACTTTACATGTGGCTGAGGCGCGAAAATGAGAACAACGATAAGATACTGATCGGTCTGATTCCACGCTTTAATATGTACAAGTGCGCCAAGGCGCAGGAGGAGCCGGTGCTCTCGGCATTAGAAGTAGGACCGGAGGATCTGATGTGCCGCACCTGCATTCCGCCGTGCGACTGCGACTGGACGGAGCGGGAGCTGCGGCTGCCCAGCCGTCTCAGCTGCCTGCCGCACCTCCTGGATGCCACCCCCAGCAAGTGGAACGCCATGCATTTTAACTGCAAGGAGTGCATCCCGCCATGCGAGTGCCGCTGGCCGCCACGATACTATCTCACGGGTACGGTGATCCGTTGCCTGCAGCAGCGCTTTCCGGAGAAGTTCTGCCCCATATTTGACGAGCGCTTTCGGGCCTCAGCGCGTCCCAGTCTCGTGGAGCGTTGGACCCGCTTCTCCATTTGAATCTGGGCACTTCATGTGTCACTTTCCATATATTTTTTTGTATTCTAATAGATCGGGCTTTATCCCGACCGCCTCGAAACCCCAAAATCTTGTTTCAGTTTCCGGTTGTCGGGATTTGAGATTTTTCGAAAACTGTTCGAAATTTGTCGATAACGTTTATATATTACCAACTATTTTTGGTTTCAATATTAACGGCCCTCTTTGAAACTTTAATCTTCATTTCATTTGCCTTTTCATAGTTTTCCCCTAAATTTCGGTTTCGGTTTATTTCAGGTGACCAACACAGATCGGAGTTTATGGATATGACAGCTTTAATTGGATCAAAAAGGTGGAAGACAATAAATTCAAGTGTTATCTCACCAACAGCTTAGCTTATGTAGTTTTCATTATTTCTACAAATTCTTCTTTTTTAAATCATTTGGAAATGAAAATATGTTTATTGTATGGTTTAATAAGATGTATAAAATTTGATTTAAATACTTCAAACAGAAGTAAAATGAGACTGTATTCGTTCGGAGTTACGAAACATGTATCTTGCATTTTCCAGATACAACTGTTAGGCGATAAGCTATCCGTTGCGATTTGTTCCGATCGTATCTGGATAATGACAGCTGGGCAATCGAACTGACAGCGCTGGGAAAGTATATAGTAAATAAAAGAGAAAGAGTCGAAAAGAGTAAAAAAGAGGCGAAAAAACAAGACGAGAAATAAGGTACAGCACAAAAAATAAAAATAAAATAAAAGAGCGTGGCGTGGCGTGGCGTGGCGTGGTGCGGCGCGGTGTGGCGGCGTGGCAAGGCGCAAGAATTTGAATTTTGCATCTCATGAACAAAAACGCCGGACGTCAGCGGCGGCGACGGCGATAGCAGCAGCAGCAGGCAGGCAGCAGCAGCAGCAGCAGCGACAACAGCAACACCAGCAACAGCAACACCAGCAATAGCAACAGCAACATCAACGACGACAGCAACACAACGCCGCTGTCGGAGCAAAGAAAAAGCCGCGACGAACGTTCCGCATTTTCAATTGAGTTTCAACGCTCCGAGCGAGCACAACACACGACCCGCAACCAGCAATCAGCAACCAGCAACACCAGCGACACATCCAGTAGCAACACCAATCTTTTCGACCATCTAGAAAACCATCTAGAATCGCCTGCGCTTGCGCCAGGAGTCTTTTATGGTCTGAAATAATCAACAGCTGTCCGTCCAAAATAGTCGAAAACTGTTTTAGTCCGGGAGTGTCGAGGTGTAAATAAAAACTCTCTCAGATCGGTGGCGTATCCGACGAATCAAAAAGTATCTGTTTATAAAAACTCTAGAACATCGCACGTGTGCGTTTGCGGCCTTTTGCGGTTTCCGTGCGGTTGGGTGTGTTTTGTTTTATGCAAATCGCTGTCAATACAATTACACAGTTACAGATTCTTAATCGGTTTGTGCTGAACAAATTATATAATTTGCCATAAACAACTAACAATCGTTAGTTGTTGCTGCTGCTGCATTTAACGTCGATTGCAAGGTGGGTTGCAATATTCATTGCACATTATGCTAACAAAACGTTTTGTGTGTGCTAGAATAAAAATAACTAATTAGATTTAAGATATTAAAGCAGGGCTGGGCTATAAAGATGTGTTTTTTATCTAAAATACGAGTTATAGTGTAATACTATTCGATTTTGTGTTGAAAATGAATCGTGTTTTGAACATAACTGCCTGTGAGTTAATTGTGTTTTTTAGAAATCAAAAGTGATCCTATAAGTGCGCATAATAATTACGTTTTCTATAAATATAATGATAGGCTCTTCCATGGGTTTTCCGGTAATTGCTAGTATTTGAAAGCAATTCCCACTCGAAGCTGCTGACCTCGGCGGGGAGACCGATAGAGAAAAGGCGAGAAAAGTGGCGCGTGTTGCGGCAGCGCCGAATTTTCGTTTGTCATATAGAGTCGGAAAATGACGTACAGACATGTGACCACATTGAAGTCGTATATAGTCAATGCCCACACAACCGACAACAGACAAATGCCGCTTTTCATTGCGCTAATAACATGGCAACATCCACACACAGGCCAATAATGTCATAGGCAAGGACAATAATTTGGTGGGCCGGGCAGGCGAAATACTCACATATCATGTGTATGTAGTTTTTTGTTGTTGCCAAGACGCCGGCAAATATTTGCACCACAAATTGGGCGAACACTATATAAACTAAAGTTAATTGATTGGACTAAGTCACCCCAAAGTGTTGCTAGGGTCTCCCTCCAAGCCCCAGGGCTCGTATGCAAATCCCCACTGCACGTGCCCAGTGATAATTACAATGTAAAAAATCGCATATTGCCAGCGAATTTCCACCACTCAATTGTTCATGGTGGCGCTGATGAATAATATCCTCCAAACTATTTCTGAATAAGATTTTTTGAAGGTATATTTCATCGGGAAACTAAATGCGTCCTATGAATTTGGTGGTTTTTGGAACTTTTTTTCAAAGACATTGTTTCCCAAGAGAATTAATTTTAATTTTCGAAATTCCCAATGATAAAATAACCCATACTTCGGGCGCCACTTTGCGTCAGTGTTCCTTGTTTTATTATATTTAGAATTCTGATTTCTGGGCGGCGGCATTTGAAGACGCAGACGGGACGCGATAGCGGAACTGAGACCCCGGCGATAAGCGACCCCGGGGTAGGTGTCCCGGCGGTGGGAATCCGGTGAATGTAGTTATGAATGAGCCACCACCACCACTACCAATTGGTGTGTGATATAATTTGCTTTGAGTCATGGGACAGACTGGGTACCGTCCAAATTCCTGGGAAAGAATAGAAAATCTCTTTCTTTTTTTGGTCGTGGACACGTTCAGGTACGAACACGAGACAACGACGATAAGATATGATAAGATAGCGGGAACCCCTGATTTCATTTGCCCTGGAATAGGTTTCATTAACTTTCTAGACTATTAATATCTTAATTTCTAGATGCTTATCGAATTCACATGCGATATTTCGTTTTTAATTTAAGACCCACGCTAACTATTGGAATATTTCCATTTTCAGAGCTTCAGGGAGGCGTCATGTCCAACACGGAGAAAGGAGGCCTGCACAGAGTGCGAAGTAAGTAGAAAAAACAAGTATGATTTCATCACAGAAATTCCCAAATGTGCACTTGAAGTTACCTACTAATTATTACAGTAAAAAATCATTTAAATGCCAATGAGTTTTCGGAAAATATAAAACCCGCACATCACGTTGAATAATTTTTATTAGTGAGCCTATAACTTGTGTTAAGCAAGCGGTGTTACTCTCATAGATGAAATACAAGTACAGCCTGGTGGGGGCACTGTAGAAAATGCCAGAACCAAATACCTTACCCACCAGCCGAGCCCCCTTTTTTTCGCAGCGGTTCCATAGACGCGTCGCATCGATAACACCAGACTAGTAACCGCATGACGCCATTTGAAATCGGGGAGCGCCACGGCCAGTTACACTTGGGGCACGCATTGAAACTCGGTTAAAATAAACAAATTGATTGGACTCTTCACGGTTGCCCATCCGTCTTTGAGAGCGGCCGGGTCCGGGTTCGGGTTCGGGTCCGGTCCAGTTGACAACTTTAAATGGTGTCAACGAGACAAGTTGAATTGAGGTTGCAAATCAATTGATATTGTTGCATGGGTAGTTTGAATTGAATGATGATTGACCTTACAATTTCCGCGAGTCCTTTTCAACAACCTCCAAAAAATCAACTCAGAAATAGGATGTGGCCTAAGTCAATGTGTATATTATAGGTGTGTTTTTTAGAAATCTAAAAATAGCCTGAAAGCTCTACCTTGTCACACTTTGTGAGCTGGAACCCCTTGAACTCCTTGACACCTGTCCCGCTTCATGGATATCCTTGCGGCGACACTCCTTGCCAACCCACACCTCGTGGTGTGGTCGACCTTATGACGCCATGGTTATGACATTTCCGAGACACCCACAAAACTAGCCAGTATATGCAAACAAATTAGCGCAGTCACGCTAACTAACCACGTTAGTTGCTCTCCGAATTGTCAAACAATGTGTCTGCCTCTTTTTTGTTGCCCGTGGAAAGTTTAGTTCATGGACTAAATTCCAAGTACACTTTGGCAATTAATGATCGCTCAGTGGGTTGGTGTTGTTGTGGCGGAATTTTAAATAGTCTATCAGCGACGGTCATCCGACTGTTTGCTATTTAATTCGTACTTTTGAGCTATTTAGCACTTTAAAGCCAGACAATTAGACGGGCCTCGGGGGAGGTAGGTGGACTGTGGGCGGTGGTTTGCCGCCGATGGAAGGTGGGCGGCGGTGAGGATCCCATGCTCGAGTGCACATTTCGTCGACGACCCCGTGAGTGGTAGATAAGCCTTAAAGCCAAAACCAAAAACCCGGCAATTAGCACGGAAATATCAAGGGGAGGTTGGGGGCTGCACTTGCCGGAAGGTGCGAAGTGCGTCTCATGATTAAAAAACGCATTTATGATAGCCTCTAATGAGGGGAAGGATTGAGGGGGGTGCAAATGATTTCGAAATACTTCACTTGCGCTAATTGATAATAATTTCTATATTCCACCCACAACATTAACATTGGAGTATGATTCATCGGATTGATGACTATAGCGTGTCAGTGGAAGTAGTTTAGAGGTCTCAATTATTAGGGAAATTATGATGAAAAGCATAAAAACTATTAAATTAACTTCATAAAAGCCCATTTACAAATGAAAAAGCCTTTAAAATCATTGAATTAATTTGTGTTTCATACCCATTTAAAGTAAATCAATTGGAGACAATTAAATACTTTGCTATCGCAATTCAGACTTCGGTGTGGTAAACCCCCATAAAGAATTAGAATTCTCATTTGAATCCGCAGGGTGAATAGCCCTTGGCAACAGACGGAGACTTTTTTGTTCGTTGTCTGGAATTAATAAAAAACTCTGAGCTAAGCCCCTCAAACAAATAATGAATAATGAGTACACGCTTCACGATAAATTGTGTTTACTAGACTCTCCAGTTTAGTGACAGAATGTTACTTCATTGTTTTCAACTTATTGGCACACAACTCCACAAGCAACAGGTTCGAATCGATTGTTATTATATTCATTAAATTAATTCAAGTCCAGTTTTTAAGCCCCCCGCCTTTGTGATTGTTTTTAATTGACGTAAATTAATTTCTTGGAATTGACAGAGTTGTTTACTTCTGTTGGTAAAATTGTAAGCCTAGCCTAGTGTTTCCCCGGCACATGGCACACTTTTTGCCCTCAATGGCCAACTACCCACCGAAAATTACCAGTTTTGGGCCAATAATATACCAAATTAATCAAACAGCCGAGCCCAGACTGGCTTTGACCTGCGACCTTCAGAATCTAGCTCTCGGACATTCATCTGAAGTGATAACCAAATAGGCTGAAACGGAATATGCCTCCATTGATGGAACGAAAATAATCTTATTATGTTTGATGTTCTATACATAAACCCAGAGTCCAGCCCCTGTCCTTAATCAAGGCAACGCGTGCTCGAATTTAACGACCTTCCCGTGCCAAAGTTCGGAATAATATATTGTATATTGTAGTTTTCAACTATTTGCGAAATAAATAGTGATAATTTGAATGGGGCCAAAACAATATTTTTACGAACATCAGAGTCCACTAAACTGGCGACGCCTGGCGACGAGCCCCCTTTTTATATATTTTTTTTATACTTGCCATAAAAATATACACATGCACGGCGCGGAGATAGATGGGTAGATAGAGGGATCGTAGTGGATCGGGGGGATCGGAACGATCAAGACCCCTGACAGCAGAGGCAGCAACTTGTTTACAACCTGTAGAGCTGTAGAGCTGTAGAGCTGTAGAGCGTAGAGCTCTTCATTAGCCGGCACGTGCATGTCTGAGATACGGCCAGAGGAAATGGCAACTTGAAGATACATTTATGGAGAAGATACTTTATGCTGAACCAATGAGACACTACCAATGGACTATGTTCTTTGGCAAGTTTACGCCTGCAAGGCGTCCAAGTCAATAAAGATTTGGCTTTTCACTTTGAAGCTGTTGTAAATCCATCAAGCAAGTGCCTAGTGACTTATCAACTGGAAGTGCCCGGACACTTTGTGGCGGGCAATAAATCCATGCAAGTTCCGTTGAGAGATTGCACTTTGGACGGCAAGCGCCACAAGTGCACTTGTCGCCAATCTCGATGCCAATTGTAAATTTCCATGGAAGATTTCGATGCGGAATGAAAGGAACGAATCTAGGACAATGCTGGGGAGACCCTTGAATGAGGCAGCCAACAATAAATCAGTACACAAAAGTGATAAGTGTGCTTTAACAGCAAACAACAATTGCCACAATAATTCAGCAATTAATTGGCTTATTGCATTGTAGTTGAATCATAACCAGTTTAGCCGAACCTGGCAATTGGCCGAGCAAACACACAAAATCAATAACGCCGGAGTCGTGCCGGCTCTGGAAATAACCGCAAAATACTCGATGCCGCCGAGGCCAGTTCCGTAAATCAATGTTGGAACCGGAAATGCAGTTGGCCAGCATAACAAAGCCAATAATTGTCGCTAGAAGGCAACGCGCCAATGCCATCCTCCGATATAGATGTAGATAAAGAAATTGTACGGCTAGCTAGGAGTACAGTGCTTCCAATCTAATATAAATCACGCATTGAACCCACTGTAAAGTTGATCACATGGAACCGTCAAAACAATCAACTTATCTTGCCAACAAATCAATATTTTGCATTTCCTATTAGAGAATAATTATTCATACACATGAGTGACTACCTCTGGAAATCTGTGTGGGTGTTGTAGCTACAAATCGAAGCAGAAAAAGTGGGCTCGTGGTTGGCGCGCCTTCGAAATAACTCATACGCCGTGTTGTGCCCGCTTTTCCATTCCACTGAAAAAAACAACAGAAATTGTCTTGGCATTTTGACAAAAGAGGGCGCATTAGTGTGACGTAGATAGAGGTATTCTTTTTGCTTGATTTTTTATGAAAATTTCAAAAAAATTAATAAACAGGAACGTCAGCGGTTGGATGGTGGAAAATTTTCCAACGGCCCACGCATTTGAGGACATCGGCGCCGGTCACATGCGTTCGGTAGCTATAGAAAATCGAGTCGAATCACGCTCCTATTTGAGGAGAAAATAAAACAGTCGGTCGATGCTGATGACGGTATCAACGGCTAACTTTCACCGCCAACCGTCACCAAGTACCCCGTCGATTCGGCGGCTATATGGTAAATATGTAAAACCATTTTGAAGGTCAGGATCCGCCAGATCCGCCAGATTCGCCAGATCCGCAAGCATCGCCAGAGAGAATCGAGAGTGGTAAATGGTAAATGTTTTGAGAAGATTTGTGGGTGTGTACCCAGTGCCCGCAATCGAGGGGCATTATAAATAGCCTCCCGAGATCTCTAAAGGAAAAAGCTGAATCGGAAAAAGTCAAATACATGTAGATGAAACAAAATAAAAGACCCAAGAGCATAATGTGGAAAATGTACTTAGAAATGTACTAGAGTCTTAACCAGAAAGGTATTCAAATATCTTTTGCGTCAACACAGAGTGCCGGATATGCGTCTTTCAAAAAATATAATTGGAAAACAAAAAACATATTGAAATATACTCATCTTTCGGTAAAGTGATTTTAATTAAAGTGTTTTTTTGGCCGAATACTCGTAAATTTGAAATTTTCAAGAGAAATCAATGAACTTCCACCATAAAAACCCCGAAACTCCACTCACTGATTTCAGATTCACTTGTTGAGGCTTCAATAAAAAAAGTAATTCAAGTATCACGTTTGCTGTATTCGTTACGATCGTTTTACTTACGCCGAGAGCTATTTTTAATTTTTTGCCTTTCTTTGATGGGATTTTTATGTTGTCGCTGACTTGGGAACTTGTTTCAAGTAGAGCACCGGCCAAAGCCAATAATGAAAAAGATGCTAAAGTGCAAAAAAATAAAAATAAATGAAATAAAAGTAGGGGACAAAAAATAAAGAAGATCAAAATCAAATACGTTTATGGACGGGACAGCCTCAAACTCTCGGACCCTCATGTTTAATATAAAATTCTGAGAAGAGTTTGTCAAAATCCAAAATCCAGTTGACCCGGCAGTGTGAAACCTAAATATTACCAAGTTTTTAGCCGGTTTATCTTCGTCTCCACCTCCTTTTGGTTGTAAACACCAGGCATATAGCCTTCGCTTAATTTATTGCCAAAAAATAAAAATAGTTTGACGTTAAACAAAAGCCCCGCACCGGTTCGCACGGCTTCAAAACAAAAAGAACAGTTCGAGGCGACAATTAATCAAGCAACTTCAGCTCGGAGGCAAACAAGTTTCAACCATTAAGATTCTCGGAAGGAGTCACTGAATCCACATAGCCAATGAGATGACTAACTTCTGCTTAGATGGCCCTTTAGACAGATTAGAGATAGCATAAAAATTTGATTAGCCCGTCTATCTTATCCGATGGGAAGTTCGAATTTGGAATCAGGCACTCCAAAATTCTATTTTTGTTCACGATTTCCTAGCGGACCTAAGATTATTTCTAGACTCAGCCAGATAAGTACTCATATTTATAGTACCAAGGATTTCGTTATAAATTAGCGCTTATAATTATATTTATAAATCAATCCTTATCGATATATTAGAGTGGTAATTTGTGGCACACGCTCTTTTAGCATTGATTTGAGGTGTCAGGTGTCAAGACATGCCCCAGAAATTAACAGAGTCGCGTTTAATAACGATCTAAACTTTCTCGTTGACGTAAACTTCCATGGCCAATGCTAATCACAGATCTTCCTATTCCACATTATCTCCCAAAATCTGGATATATCTTTTCGACCGATTCGATCCGATCCGATCTGAATCGTGGGGTTCATGGTTTGAGTCTTTTTTGTATCTTTTTTTGCGTTGTGTATTTCTGGCACGTTTTTCTGGTTATATGAGATCGAGAATTTATAGCAAACATCCCTAGTTGTTTTATTTAACTTTTAACGCTCTTTTTTGATGGTTCAGTTTCGGTTATTTTCGAGTGCTAATTTGAATACAAGTCGAGTGTCTCAGTCTCAGTTTATTGTTCTGCCGCCAGTTTGATGATACTAGATGTCTAGACGAGCCGTGTGTTTTTCTGTTGTGGTTTTTTTTCTGATATTTTTGCATGACATTAACATGATATTGTGGCTATAATCAGTGAGGTGGGCGTGTTCCTGCCAGACAGCCGATAGACTGGCCCCGATAGTCCACCTTTCCCCTACCCGCTGATTGCGAATTAATGGGAAAGTCGCTGGAGCGAGTTTATCTCCGGATTCCGATTCCCAATCCCCGATCCTCCGATCGGCTTATTAATTTACACGGACACACCAGGCTTAAATTTCCCAAATTTAAGGGGTTCAATGCAGTTCAATGGCACTCGAAATTTTATATAAATTTACACTCAAGTATGTGTGGTGATTTGTGTGCAAAAAAAATCACGAAAGGTTCGAACAATGCACTTTGGCACTTAATAACCGCCCAAGAGTCCAGCGACTCGCGGGAGATGACAGGCAGTTCGGAGCTCATTATGGACACCACTTAACGATCATTTTCTTCTTGGAACTTCATGTTGCCAAAACAAGCTGATTCGGTTTCAAACCAATAAGCTGCACCCATCGGCGATCCTCAAATCAAATTCATGTGCAATTCGATTTGCTATTGAGGTCACACTCGGCCTGACAGTTAACAGGGATGTCATTGCGAGTTTATTGTCTCATTAATATGGGTAATTAATGCTTTTATCAGGTCTCGGATCGTGTAACGAAAACAACAGATTACATCAGATATAAACTAGTGGGGCACCTCCCTCCCGATTGATAAGGTTTCTGTTTACAGGTTCGACATCGAAACTTGTAATACATGTTAATGGATGATACGAAACAAATTTAAATAAATAGATCGATTTCATATAATCAATAGTATTCTGGGTCTCGTATTTTGTGTTTCTAGAGCTTTTAATTCCATCAAATTGTGAAATTCTTCCAATTAACGAAATTGCTATTCATTATTTTCGGTTCCACTTACCATAAATACCTTTTGATACAAAAACAAAACAAGCTTTTTTTCTGATCTTTGGATCTTTTATTCAAGTAATAACTTGAATATGACAAATATATGTTATTTATAGTATAGTTTTTTAAATGAATTAAGGTTAGAGTATGTCCATCGGTGGCTTACAAAAATCGTTTTTCTGGTTAAATTCGGAAATATAGACTCTTATCAAAAACTGAATTGGCAGGCCAGATCGCGCGATGTTCAAGCTCTGAAAATATTCCAGATTTGAAATTTTAAGTGCCAGCAACCTTTCAACCCAGACGCTTGGAGTGTCATTGCCCGACCTTGCATTAATTTCTTTCTTTCATTTCGTTCTCCTCCAGACTTCCTGTCATGTCGCCAAGTGCTCAACCTGCTGACCATGCTCGGCTTCATGCTGAACTATGCCCTGCGAGTCAACCTGACCATCGCCATCGTGGACATGGTAGTGAAGAACGAGACCGACTCTAAGAACCTTAACCTAACGGGGAACAGCACATTGGGCATCAACTCCACCGCCAGCAACTCGTCCTCGCCGTCCGGCGATGTGGAGGTGATCGAGGAGCGCTTCCCCTGGGACTCCTACCAGACCAATTTTGTGCTGGGATGCTTCTTCTGGGGCTACATTCTCACCGAGCTGCCGGGCGGTCGTCTGGCCGAGCTAATCGGTGGACGACGCGTCTTCGGACATTCCATGCTCTGGGCCAGCCTGCTCACCCTGATCACGCCGCTGGCGGCGCACATCAACTATGTGGTGCTCATCGTGGTCCGAGTGGTGCTGGGATTCATGCTGGGCGCCTCCTGGCCGGCCATTCATCCGGTGGCTGCCGTCTGGATTCCGCCCATGGAGCGTTCCAAGTTCATGTCTAATATGATGGGTAAGTTTCGGGCATCATTTTGACCTAATCAGTTATTAATCTTGCTTTCATAATTTATAGCTTCCTCATTGGGTGCTGCTATTACCATGCCCATCTGCGGTTATCTTATCTCCGTCGCTGGCTGGGCCAGTGTCTTCTACTTGACGGGAGCCGTGGGCCTGCTCTGGTCTCTGGCCTGGTTCACCTTTGTCTACGAGACACCAGCCACCCATCCGCGCATCAGTGCCGAGGAGCGACGAGAGATCGAGGAGGCTATCGGCACCTCCACCTCCAAGAAGCGTCCCAGTCACGTGCCCTGGGGCGATCTGCTCTGCTCCCCGGCCGTCTGGGCCATCATCATCTGCCACGGCCTGGCCGTTTTCGGATTCTTCACGGTGGTCAATCAGCTGCCGACTTTCATGTCGCAGATTTTGCGCTTTGACATCAAGCAGGTTAGTTGATTACCAGAAAGTCTTTGGGTTCCTTCATTACAAAGTTTGGTTCTCTTCTTCTAGAATGGTCTCTTCTCGTCGCTTCCCTATCTGGGCAAGTACGTGATGGCCGTGGCCTCATCCTACTTGGCTGATTACCTGCGAAAGAAGGGAACTCTGAGCACGACGGCCACCAGGAAGCTCTTCACAACTTTCGGTAAGTCAATTTTAAATGCGATTTTCTCAGCAAAAGACTAACTTTATCCCTTTTCTTATCAGCTCTGGTCATTCCTGGTCTGCTGATGATAGTGCAGGTCTTCCTGGGCTACGATTCCACATGGTCTGTAACCATCTTCTCGTTGGCGCTTTTCGCTCATGGAGCTGTCACCGCTGGCTATCTTGGCAATGGCCTGGACATTGCCCCCAACTTTGGTGGAACCATTTTCGGCCTGGCCAATACTCTGTCCTCTTTCGGAGGATTCCTTTCCACATGGATGGTGGGGGCTCTCACCTACGAAGATGTAAGTAAAATAAGAAATATATTTTCAAAACAGTTTTATTTACTTGTTTCTTAACCAAAAATTATAGAAATCCTTCCACCAATGGCAAATTGTATTCTGGATCCTGGCTGCTACATACATCGGCGGAGCCGTGGTCTTCGCCATCCTTGGCTCCGGTGAACTGCAGCCCTGGAACAATCCTCCAGAGCGCAAGAAGATCAGCGATGTCACCCAGGAGGAGGGTGTGCCACTCAAAAACGGAAAGTAAACTCTCTCGTGGAGACCGGAGATCATCCCACCCAAACACAACATCCGCACATGTTATGGTAGTTTCTGCTGCACCTTTGAGATTGAAAACTTTTCCACCGGACAAAAAACATGAATGAAAGACATTATTTTAATAGATTCTGAAAAGTTTCTTTACATAAAACACAGTTTCTTTACACAAACTCTCATCCGCATAAGAAAAGAGAAAAACTGAGAAGAAAACACCTAAAAAGATACACTGTACACCGATGCACATGTCTGCTTTATGGAAATTAACTATATTTATAAGTAATATTTACTTTAGAGCTCCTATATCTAAATCTGTAACTGTATACATACTTTATATATTATATATGTAGCTTAAATGATTTATAGTATTCTGTATGTCCACTGAGCCCACTGAGTCGATCCTTGAGTCGATCCTTGATTGATCGAAAAGCGATCAGCTGGCGGGCTCTTTATGTTTTGTTTAATTTATAAAGTAGCCATAAATGTTGTCTAGTTTACAATTAGATGAACGAAATATTTATGCAAGTAGCGAAATACATACAGATATGCTGATAGTGAAGCTAAGTTCATTTAATCATATAACGTTGTACTATACTTGATTATTTATGTAATTAATTTAAACAATTTGTAAGTTCATAATAAACGATAACTCAGAGAAAAGGATGAAGCAATATTTGCTATATTTACATGATGAATTTTATATTTTGCTGTAAAAGGAGATTGAGTTTTGGGAAATAATATTTCTATAGCTGCTTATTTCTAGAATTTTAAAACCTTTCTTTACCTTTTCAATTATTTTAATAAACAGACAAAATCAAATGATTTCTACTGTATTTTACAATCAGTTAAAAATTTTCCATTGCCTATTTTCAGGATCTGACGAGAAGTAATTTTTGCTGCTCAACTGGCGGCTGTTAAATAAAAGAATCGTTTCAACCTTTGTTAATTTTTATATTTAGGTTTATTTACAAAATGAAATCTAGGACGTACATAGAGATTTGCTAGGCACCTAAGTATTTACAAAAGGTATACCATTAATAATAGGTAACTACACTTCGGTTTCCAGACTGACATCCATCAGCTCCTTGGTGATTTCGCTCTTGCTCTTGACAGGATCAGGATTGCTCAAGGAATTCGTGTCCTGGCTAAGAGCTGGTGGGGGCAGCCTAAAACCGCTGGGTTTGGAAGCACCAATCGTAGAAATTGGTGGCTCTGTGGTGGAGCTGGTGGCCATTTTGTACAGAAGTTGCAACTGTTGCAAGGCACTTGAGGGATTTTGGGGCGCTGGGCTTTCTTTTTGCGGTTTCTTGGTGTGGCCTTTGGGATTGGCCTTTTGCGGTTTCATACCGTTCGACCATGTTTCCAGCCAGCTGGCCGCATTCCGTTCCGTCGAGGTCATCAATCTTTCGGCCTCAGTTTTCACCTGCTGGCGATATTGCTGGCGGAGCAGGGCCTTCTGATCGCTGGCGCTCACCTGGCGCTTGTTGAATGATTGGTCATCCTGGCTCTGCTCCCCAATGGGTCGGGTCTCCTTCTGGGGACCCAGTTCTACCATTACTTGGAAGTCGGCATGCTCGCCCAGGCGAAAGCCAAAGCCCAACCGCGAATCGGTTCCTGTGAATTGCGAATAATTAATAATCCCTGAACCTTAATTAGTTATCTTACCCTTTTTAATCGGTGGAATATTGGAGTAGACTATGGAGAGAAGGGACGGTAGCTCTCTTGGCACAATGAAAGTGGATGCATGTTGTGCTGGAAGTGAAGAGTTGTCGGGTATATTTAATTGACTTTAATCGACTTGGCGGGGCTAAAGATTTTATCGCTTCTTTATTGTCGACCGATCCCCCAGCACTTATGTAAATTATAGTCCAGTTATATTTTGTAGGCCGACATATGTAACTTTCGGTTTTATGACTGGTTGTTTGGTTGTGGGATATTTGGATGTTTTAACAATGCAGATGCTTTGGGTTTCTTCGTTTTTGGGGCTTGGTTTCCCCTGAAGGTCGTTTCAATGGGTTCGTTTACTTTAGAAAAATTTCGAAGACTGTTTTGTTTGTTTTATTTATAAATTTTAATCTCTGATATATAATCTTTATGTGAGTTTCTTATACTCTTTTTAATGAAACTTCGAAAGTAATGGCAAAGATATGAATTCTTTTAATAATTTTTGAATCTATATTCAATTACAAGTCGTATATTATGAAAAACCCAAGTGTTTATTCATTTCCTTTTTAAAGTATTTCACTTTGGAACTAATCTGTATTTGTGTGCCTGGAAATACTGTCTGATTGGCTTCCAAGAAAATCTAATAATCTCTTTCGGAGTTCGGTAAAAACCAATTACCTCTCTGTAATTCAAAACATAATATCTGAAGGACTTTGCTCTGTGTACCTTGCACTCAAAAGCAAATAAAACAAGAACCATTAGGTGACTTGAGGTAATAAAACCGAACCTCGAATGCTTGAAAAACTTCACAGGCCAAACAACATAAGCAGCGAGATCCGGCGACCTTGACACAAAGACCGGCAACAAGTTGACTTGGTGGCTTGGTGACTTGGCCAAAGTCTAAGCTTCAGTCTGTGCCCGGATCTGGTGATGTCGTTGGACCGGTTATAAACCGAATCTAAAATCGACCGATTTTGGTGGCATTAACTTACTGTGGAGCAGGCCCAGTAGCAACAGCAGCCAGAGACTAGCACTTTTTTTTGGCCAAGACATGATCGGCAGTCAGCATTTCCACAGGCAGCCACGATAAAACTGCAACAACACATGCGATTACTTAATGGAACAGATATTACAAATCTACATTTTTTGTTTTTTATGCTTTGCAGAATTTCGAACTGCTTTTCAGCCGTTTGCGCAACACTCAGAAACTGGTAACGCGATTGCGACTTGAGGTTGGTCAGTTGCCTTAGAGCAGGTGCGTCATTTTGGTCAAATATTCGAAATATTTTGTTGCCAAGTTTTTGGTTGGACGCTTTTGTTTACGCGATTTCGATTCCGCCGCGATATGCAAATACACTCACACCCAGACACATCCCATCTATATACCAAAACTTGGGTCTGGCTTAAATAAAAGTGTAAATACAAAAAGCCACAACAAACTGTTTGGAAATCACTCTCACTTTTGTTCAATGAGTCTGTATGCGGTATTTTAAGGTTTTTTTGTTGGTTTTTTTCTTGGTTTTGCCTTGTATTTTTCTTAAGTTTTTATTATTATTTGTTTGGCTTTTACAGCTTTACGTTGGCGCTTGGCCTTGTCTCATTTTGGCTTTGATTGATTTTGAGCTTCTTTCGGCCTTTTTTTTCCACTTCTGTAAAACTCATTTACACTTTAAATGCACAAATTGTTGTTAATAAACTGGGCAAACAACGCGCAAATATTTTGTATCGTATAAAAATGAAAGTTATTTCGTTTTGTTTTGGCTTTGAAAAGCTTGTTGCTATTTTTGGTAGCGTAATTTTGGTTTCAATTTCATTTTGCGGCCAAAAACACAGAGCACAAACTCAAACCACATACGAATGGCATAATTAAACTAACGTATTTTCGGTTCAATTCGATTTCCTCAACTCGGAGTGCGGCGCCACCATTGACCATTGACCAACAACTTGTCCCAAACGCGGTTTAACGGCAACTGAGCTCGAATGGCCCGAACGGCGCTGAAATGGAGAGTGGCTGCCGCAGCGGCTTTTCGTGCAACACGCGCCAACTTTGAGGCTGAACCATGCTCTCTACACAGCGACAAAAATATGTGGCCAACTGGAGGAAAGTAAAAAAAAATAGTAGTACAAAATATAAGGGATTGGGATTGGAAAATCCCCAAGATTTAAATAAAAAATTGTAATTTCCAGGGCAAGAGCCTAACCAAAATTTAAAATTTGTTGAGAAAAGATTCCCTATCATTTATAAAATATAAATAGAAATAGTAAATATTGTTTTTTACTTGGTAAATCATTTTTTCAAGTGTCATTCACAGATCACGTAACTTGCTTCGGTGGCTGCGCATGCGCTTTTGCTCTCCCCAAGCTCTCATTTAAGCCACTCAGACGTGTGGTTGAAGTTGTGGCTAAAACTGAAACCGAAACTGAATCTGAGACCGGCTACTGGCATCTGCTCCATTAACGTCATCTTCGTTTAAATTGGCGCACTTGGTCTGGGCTTGGGTCTTGTCTTTTTTTGGCATGGCTTTTTACCTTTTTTTTTACATTTTTTGGCACATCTTTACGGCCATTGTGAAAGGTTGCCCCAGGGCAAGTCATTGTAAGTTATACTTATTAATCATATTTTTGGTAATACAAAAGATGGAAAAGTGCTGATACCTTTGGATTACAGAAAGTTGTGGGTGATCCTACAGTCAAAAATATTATTTATAGTATTGATTTTCATATATTTTTATGTTTAAAGCACGTTGACTCCCACAAATTTTTACCAGCTTTTCAGGTTCATCGCACCCCGTAATTACCTTAGGTAACTGCCAATACTTATGGGTGGAACGCCTAGGCAACAAAAACAGGGCATATGCTAAGTGAAGCTCGACTTTTCTGTACATATATTCAAATCCAGGCATATCTTGTACATATTTTGCATAACCCAGGGCAGGTTGGCCAACAATTTAACCCCCGACGCCCCCTTTTAACGACAGTCAGCCTAATTAACTAAGACACACGTTGTTGCTTTATGAACGTACATTTTGTTTAATTGCTCAAGCATAAAAAATGACAAACACGCACACTGGCTAGAAAAAGCATTTATGCAATAGGCGTTGCCTGCCACAAAAAATGGTTGGAAATCAGCTGGCTGGCCATTTAGGCCTCGTGCAAAAATAAACATGAAAAAATGGCACTGCACTAAGTGCAAATAATATTGAAAACTGCATCTGCATAATTGCCAAGCCATTTGCTTTGGCTCATCTCTTGTCAGTTTTCTGTTTGTCTTGCCATTGTAGGACTGGAAAATTATAAAAATTTATCAACTTAAATGCAATATAAAGAAATTAATGATTATTTCAATGTGAATGAATTCCAGAGAGTTAAATTTCTTACTTTATTCAATAAGCAATGAAGAAGGGCTATAATTTGAAAAGTAGAGACTCAGAATTTATTATGGAATTTCTAAAACAAGCAGAAAGCCGAAATTAAAAACTTTTTGGAACACATTTTAGCAAATATCTTTGCCATTTTGCCAGCGATTTTAGAACAGAATATCATTTATGAATAAAAGTCGCATACCATCTTAATCTACATAAAAAGATTTAAAATATAGAACAAACTAATTTTATAAATTTCCGAAAATCAGCATTGTCCCAATATTATGGTTTTGGGACACTCTGTTGCCAATATTTCATACATTTTTCAACGGATTTGGCATCGAAATACCATTTCTAAATCAGGACTTCATTCCTCCCAAACGTGCATCGAAAGATTTCATAACACGAACAAAAAAATATTTCCCGATTTTTCAAAAATCATGATGGTACCCCTTTCAAAATTTGCGAAAATCGGGCCAGATTTTAATAGAAACTGATAGAACTCGAAGATCTAAGATCGAGAAGGCATAACATTTGCAAATCTGACAAAAATTAGACAAGTTATGGACTTTTCCATGAAATTTATCGAAATAAAATCGATTAAACATCGAGTACTAGCCCAAATGTCCATTTTTCGTCCTTTTCCTTAGTTTTCAGGGAATATTTTTGCCATTTCGCATCCGATTTCGCATCGGAATACCATTTACGAATCGGGACTTCATTTCTGTTCAATCTTTTTCAACATAAATATTTAATCAAAGCGTAAACTTAGTAAAATCTTTTCCAAATACCACAAATAAACCCAATGATTCTTTCTCACCCTTTAGTTTCGGTTTCTAATTAAAAGTTTCTATAAATATCAAATAATATGATACTACTCAAAGATATAAGATCAAAAAGGTATAAATTGGGACGATGGGAGGTGTATTACGCAAGTTATGGCTATTTCCCTTAAATTTATCCAATTAAAATCGATGAAACATCTCGTCAAAGTCCGAATATCCTTATTTGTCCTTTTCCTGAAGTTTTTATGAATTAATTTTGTCATTTCGCATCCGATTTCGCAACGGAGTACTTTTTATGAGTCAGAACTTCGTTCCTCTCAAATGTACATCAAAAGATTTCATAACACGAACAAAAATATATTTCCCGATTTTTCAAAAATCATGATGGTACCCCTTTCAAAATTTGCAAAAATCGGGTCAGATTTTAGGTTGCCAGATTTTAATAGAAACTGATAGAACTCGAAGATCTAAGATCGAGAAGGCATAACATTTGCAAATCTGACAAAAATTAGCCAAGTTATGGACTTTTCCATGAAATTTATCGAAATAAAATCGATTAAACATCGAGTACTAGTCCAAATGTCCTTTTTTCGTCCTTTTCCTTAGTTTTCAGGGAATATTTTTGCCATTTCGCATCCGATTTCGCATCGGAATACCATTTACGAATCGGGACTTCATTTCTGTTCAATCTTTTTCAACATAAATATTTAATCAAAGCGTAAACTTAGTAAAATCTTTTCCAAATTCCACAAATAAACCCAATGATTCTTTCTCACCCTTTAGTTTCGGTTTCTAATTAAAAGTTTCTATAAATATCAAATAATATGATACTACTCAAAGATATAAGATCAAAAAGGTATAAATTGCGACGATGGGAGGTGTATTACGCAAGTTATGGCTATTTCCCTTAAATTTATCCAAATAAAATCGGTGACACATCTCGTCAAAGTCCGAATATCCTTATTTGTCCTTTTCCTAAGGTTTTTATGAATTAATTTTGTCATTTCGCATCCGATTTCGCAACGGAGTACTTTTTATGAGTCATAACTTCGTTCCTCTAAAATGTGCATCAAAAGATTTCATAACACGAACAAAAAAATATTTGCCGATTTTTCAAAAATCATGATGGTACCCCTTTCAAAATTTGCAAAAATCGGGTCAGATTTTAGGTTGCCAGATTTTAATAGAAACTGATAGAACTCGAAAATCTAAGATCGAGAAGGCATAACATTTGCAAATCTGACAAAAATTAGCCAAGTTATGGACTTTTCCATGAAATTTATCGAAATAAAATCGATTAAACATCGAGTACTAGTCCAAATGTCCTTTCTTCGTCCTTTTCCTTAGTTTTCAGGGAATATTTTTGCCATTTCGCATCCGATTTCGCATCGGAATACCATTTACGAATCGGGACTTCATTTCTGTTCAATCTTTTTCAACATAAATATTTAATCAAAGCGTAAACTTAGTAAAATCTTTTCCAAATTCCACAAATAAACCCAATGATTCTTTCTCACCCTTTAGTTTCGGTTTCTAATTAAAAGTTTCTATAAATATCAAATAATATGATACTACTCAAAGATATAAGATCAAAAAGGTATAAATTGCTACGATGGGAGGTGTATTACGCAAGTTATGGCTATTTCCCTTAAATTTATCCAAATAAAATCGATGAAACATGTCGTCAAAGTCCGAATATCCTTATTTGTCCTTTTCCTGAGGTTTTTATGAATTATTTTGTCATTTCGCATCCGATTTCGCAACGGAGTACTTTTTATGAGTCAGAACTTCGTTCCTCTCAAATGTACATCAAAAGATTTCATAACACGAACAAAAAAATATTTGCCGATTTTTCAAAAATCATGATGGTACCCCTTTCAAAATTTGCAAAAATCGGGTCAGATTTTAGGTTGCCAGATTTTAATAGAAACTGATAGAACTCGAAGATCTAAGATCGAGAAGGCATAACATTTGCAAATCTGACAAAAATTAGCCAAGTTATGGACTTTTCCATGAAATTTATCGAAATAAAATCGATTAAACATCGAGTACTAGCCCAAATGTCCATTTTTCGTCCTTTTCCTTAGTTTTCAGGGAATATTTTTGCCATTTCGCATCCGATTTCGCATCGGAATACCATTTACGAATCGGGACTTCATTTCTGTTCAATCTTTTTCAACATAAATATTTAATCAAAGCGTAAACTTAGTAAAATCTTTTCCAAATACCACAAATAAACCCAATGATTCTTTCTCACCCTTTAGTTTCGGTTTCTAATTAAAAGTTTCTATAAATATCAAATAATATGATACTACTCAAAGAAATAAGATCAAAAAGGTATAAATTGGGACGATGGGAGGTGTATTACGCAAGTTATGGCTATTTCCCTTAAATTTATCCAATTAAAATCGATGAAACATCTCGTCAAAGTCCGAATATCCTTATTTGTCCTTTTCCTGAAGTTTTTATGAATTAATTTTGTCATTTCGCATCCGATTTCGCAAGGGAGTACTTTTTATGAGTCAGAACTTCGTTCCTCTCAAATGTACATCAAAAGATTTCATAACACGAACAAAAAAATATTTCCCGATTTTTCAAAAATCATGATGGTACCCCTTTCAAAATTTGCGAAAATCGGGTCAGATTTTGGGTTGCCAGATTTTAATAGAAACTGATAGAACTCGAAGATCTAAGATCGAGAAGGCATAACATTTGCAAATCTGACAAAAATTAGACAAGTTATGGACTTTTCCATGAAATTTATCGAAATAAAATCGATTAAACATCGAGTACTAGTCCAAATGTCCTTTTTTCGTCCTTTTCCTTAGTTTTCAGGGAATATTTTTGCCATTTTGCATCCGATTTCGCATCGGAATACCATTTACGAATCGGGACTTCATTTCTGTTCAATCTTTTTCAACATAAATATTTAATCAAAGCGTAAACTTAGTAAAATCTTTTCCAAATTCCACAAATAAACCCAATGATTCTTTCTCACCCTTTAGTTTCGGTTTCTAATTAAAAGTTTCTATAAATATCAAATAATATGATACTACTCAAAGATATAAGATCAAAAAGGTATAAATTGCGACGATGGGAGGTGTATTACGCAAGTTATGGCTATTTCCCTTAAATTTATCCAAATAAAATCGATGAAACATCTCGTCAAAGTCCGAATATCCTTATTTGTCCTTTTCCTGAAGTTTTTATGAATTAATTTTGTCATTTCGCATCAGATTTCGCAACGGGATACTTTTTATGAGTCAGAACTTCGTTCCTCTAAAATGTGCATCAAAAGATTTCATAACACGAACAAAAAAATATTTGCCGATTTTTCAAAAATCATGATGGTACCCCTTTCAAAATTTGCAAAAATCGGGTCAGATTTTAGGTTGCCAGATTTTAATAGAAACTGATAGAACTCGAAAATCTAAGATCGAGAAGGCATAACATTTGCAAATCTGACAAAAATTAGCCAAGTTATGGACTTTTCCATGAAATTTATCGAAATAAAATCGATTAAACATCGAGTACTAGTCCAAATGTCCTTTCTTCGTCCTTTTCCTTAGTTTTCAGGGAATATTTTTGCCATTTCGCATCCGATTTCGCATCGGAATACCATTTACGAATCGGGACTTCATTTCTGTTCAATCTTTTTCAACATAAATATTTAATCAAAGCGTAAACTTAGTAAAATCTTTTCCAAATTCCACAAATAAACCCAATGATTCTTTCTCACCCTTTAGTTTCGGTTTCTAATTAAAAGTTTCTATAAATATCAAATAATATGATACTACTCAAAGATATAAGATCAAAAAGGTATAAATTGCGACGATGGGAGGTGTATTACGCAAGTTATGGCTATTTCCCTTAAATTTATCCAAATAAAATCGATGACACATCTCGTCAAAGTCCGAATATCCTTATTTGTCCTTTTCCTAAGGTTTTTATGAATTAATTTTGTCATTTCGCATCCGATTTCGCAACGGAGTACTTTTTATGAGTCATAACTTCGTTCCTCTCAAATGTACATCAAAAGATTTCATAACACGAACAAAAAAATATTTGCCGATTTTTCAAAATTTGCAAAAATCGGGTCAGATTTTAGGTTGCCAGATTTTAATAGAAACTGATAGAACTCGAAAATCTAAGATCGAGAAGGCATAACATTTGCAAATCTGACAAAAATTAGCCAAGTTATGGACTTTTCCATGAAATTTATCGAAATAAAATCGATTAAACATCGAGTACTAGTCCAAATGTCCTTTCTTCGTCCTTTTCCTTAGTTTTCAGGGAATATTTTTGCCATTTCGCATCCGATTTCGCATCGGAATACCATTTACGAATCGGGACTTCATTTCTGTTCAATCTTTTTCAACATAAATATTTAATCAAAGCGTAAACTTAGTAAAATCTTTTCCAAATTCCACAAATAAACCCAATGATTCTTTCTCACCCTTTAGTTTCGGTTTCTAATTAAAAGTTTCTATAAATATCAAATAATATGATACTACTCAAAGATATAAGATCAAAAAGGAATAAATTGCGACGATGGGAGGTGTATTACGCAAGTTATGGCTATTTCCCTTAAATTTATCCAAATAAAATCGATGAAACATCTCGTCAAAGTCCGAATATCCTTATTTGTCCTTTTCCTGAAGTTTTTATGAATTAATTTTGTCATTTCGCATCCGATTTCGCAACGGAGTACTTTTTATGAGTCAGAACTTCGTTCCTCTCAAATGTACATCAAAAGATTTCATAACACGAACAAAAAAATATTTCCCGATTTTTCAAAAATCATGATGGTACCCCTTT
The DNA here is from genome assembly GCA_035047325.1 of Drosophila vallismaia. Lineage (NCBI taxonomy): Eukaryota > Metazoa > Arthropoda > Insecta > Diptera > Drosophilidae > Drosophila > Drosophila vallismaia. Next base: position 8,757,458 of record JAWNPU010000090.1, on the reverse strand, counting down.
CAAAATTTGCAAAAATCGGGTCAGATTTTAGGTTGCCAGATTTTAATAGAAACTGATAGAACTCGAAGATCTAAGATCGAGAAGGCATAACATTTGCAAATCTGACAAAAAATAGCCAAGTTATGGACTTTTCCATGAAATTTATCGAAATAAAATCGATTAAACATCGAGTACTAGTCCAAATGTACTTTTTTCGTCCTTTTCCTTAGTTTTCAGGGAATATTTTTGCCATTTTGCATCCGATTTCGCATCGGAATACCATTTACGAATCGGGACTTCATTTCTGTTCAATCTTTTTCAACATAAATATTTAATCAAACCGTAAACTTAGTAAAATCTTTTCCAAATTCCCCAAATAAACCCAATGATTCTTTCTCACCCTTTAGTTTCGGTTTCTAATTAAAAGTTTCTATAAATATCAAATAATATGATACTACTCAAAGATATAAGATCAAAAAGGTATAAATTGCGACGATGGGAGGTGTATTACGCAAGTTATGGCTATTTCCCTTAAATTTATTCAAATAAAATCGATGAAACATCTCGTCAAAGTCCGAATATCCTTATTTGTCCTTTTCCTGAAGTTTTTATGAATTAATTTTGTCATTTCGCATCAGATTTCGCAACGGGATACTTTTTATGAGTCAGAACTTCGTTCCTCTAAAATGTGCATCAAAAGATTTCATAACACGAACAAAAAAATATTTCCCGATTTTTCAAAAATCATGATGGTACCCCTTTCAAAATTTGCAAAAATCGGGTCAGATTTTAGGTTGCCAGATTTTAATAGAAACTGATAGAACTCGAAGATCTAAGATCGAGAAGGCATAACATTTGCAAATCTGACAAAAATTAGACAAGTTATGGACTTTTCCATGAAATTTATCGAAATAAAATCGATTAAACATCGAGTACTAGCCCAAATGTCCATTTTTCGTCCTTTTCCTTAGTTTTCAGGAAATATTTTTGCCATTTCGCATCCGATTTCGCATCGGAATACCATTTACGAATCGGGACTTCATTTCTGTTCAATCTTTTTCAACATAAATATTTAATCAAAGCGTAAACTTAGTAAAATCTTTTCCAAATTCCACAAATAAACCCAATGATTCTTTCTCACCCTTTAGTTTCGGTTTCTAATTAAAAGTTTCTATAAATATCAAATAATATGATACTACTCAAAGATATAAGATCAAAAAGGTATAAATTGGGACGATGGGAGGTGTATTACGCAAGTTATGGCTATTTCCCTTAAATTTATCCAATTAAAATCGATGAAACATCTCGTCAAAGTCCGAATATCCTTATTTGTCCTTTTCCTGAGGTTTTTATGAATTATTTTGTCATTTCGCATCCGATTTCGCAACGGAGTACTTTTTATGAGTCAGAACTTCGTTCCTCTCAAATGTACATCAAAAGATTTCATAACACGAACAAAAAAATATTTGCCGATTTTTCAAAAATCATGATGGTACCCCTTTCAAAATTTGCAAAAATCGGGTCAGATTTTAGGTTGCCAGATTTTAATAGAAACTGATAGAACTCGAAGATCTAAGATCGAGAAGGCATAACATTTGCAAATCTGACAAAAAATAGCCAAGTTAAGGACTTTTCCATGAAATTTATCGAAATAAAATCGATTAAACATCGAGTACTAGTCCAAATGTCCTTTTTTCGTCCTTTTCCTTAGTTTTCAGGAAATATTTTTGCCATTTCGCATCCGATTTCGCATCGGAATACCATTTACGAATCGGGACTTCATTTCTGTTCAATCTTTGTCAACATAAATATTTAATCAAAGCGTAAACTTTGTAAAATCTTTTCCAAATACCACAAATAAACCCAATGATTCTTTCTTACCCTTTAGTTTCGGTTTCTAATTAAAAGTTTCTATAAATATCAAATAATATGATACTACTCAAAGATATAAGATCAAAAAGGTATAAATTGCGACGATGGGAGGTGTATTACGCAAGTTATGGCTATTTCCCTTAAATTTATCCAAATAAAATCGATGACACATCTCGTCAAAGTCCGAATATCCTTATTTGTCCTTTTCCTGAAGTTTTTATGAATTAATTTTGTCATTTCGCATCAGATTTCGCAACGGAGTACTTTTTATGAGTCAGAACTTCGTTCCTCTCAAATGTACATCAAAAGATTTCATAACACGAACAAAAAAATATTTCCCGATTTTTCAAAAATCATGATGGTACCCCTTTCAAAATTTGCAAAAATCGGGTCAGATTTTAGGTTGCCAGATTTTAATAGAAACTGATAGAACTCGAAGATCTAAGATCGAGAAGGCATAACATTTGCAAATCTGACAAAAAATAGCCAAGTTATGGACTTTTCCATGAAATTTATCGAAATAAAATCGATTAAACATCGAGTACTAGTCCAAATGTCCTTTTTTCGTCCTTTTCCTTAGTTTTCAGGGAATATTTTTGCCATTTTGCATCCGATTTCGCATCGGAATACCATTTACGAATCGGGACTTCATTTCTGTTCAATCTTTTTCAACATAAATATTTAATCAAACCGTAAACTTAGTAAAATCTTTTCCAAATTCCCCAAATAAACCCAATGATTCTTTCTCACCCTTTAGTTTCGGTTTCTAATTAAAAGTTTCTATAAATATCAAATAATATGATACTACTCAAAGATATAAGATCAAAAAGGTATAAATTGCGACGATGGGAGGTGTATTACGCAAGTTATGGCTATTTCCCTTAAATTTATCCAAATAAAATCGATGAAACATCTCGTCAAAGTCCGAATATCCTTATTTGTCCTTTTCCTGAAGTTTTTATGAATTAATTTTGTCATTTCGCATCAGATTTCGCAACGGGATACTTTTTATGAGTCAGAACTTCGTTCCTCTAAAATGTGCATCAAAAGATTTCATAACACGAACAAAAAAATATTTCCCGCTTTTTCAAAAATCATGATGGTACCCCTTTCAAAATTTGCAAAAATCGGGTTAGATTTTAGGTTGCCAGATTTTAATAGAAACTGATAGAACTCGAAGATCTAAGATCGAGAAGGCATAACATTTGCAAATCTGACAAAAATTAGACAAGTTATGGACTTTTCCATGAAATTTATCGAAATAAAATCGATTAAACATCGAGTACTAGCCCAAATGTCCATTTTTCGTCCTTTTCCTTAGTTTTCAGGAAATATTTTTGCCATTTCGCATCCGATTTCGCATCGGAATACCATTTACGAATCGGGACTTCATTTCTGTTCAATCTTTTTCAACATAAATATTTAATCAAAGCGTAAACTTAGTAAAATCTTTTCCAAATTCCACAAATAAACCCAATGATTCTTTCTCACCCTTTAGTTTCGGTTTCTAATTAAAAGTTTCTATAAATATCAAATAATATGATACTACTCAAAGATATAAGATCAAAAAGGTATAAATTGGGACGATGGGAGGTGTATTACGCAAGTTATGGCTATTTCCCTTAAATTTATCCAATTAAAATCGATGAAACATCTCGTCAAAGTCCGAATATCCTTATTTGTCCTTTTCCTGAAGTTTTTATGAATTAATTTTGTCATTTCGCATCCGATTTCGCAACGGAGTACTTTTTATGAGTCAGAACTTCGTTCCTCTCAAATGTACATCAAAAGATTTCATAACACGAACAAAAAAATATTTCCCGATTTTTCAAAAATCATGATGGTACCCCTTTCAAAATTTGCAAAAATCGGGTCAGATTTTAGGTTGCCAGATTTTAATAGAAACTGATAGAACTCGAAGATCTAAGATCGAGAAGGCATAACATTTGCAAATCTGACAAAAATTAGCCAAGTTATGGACTTTTCCATGAAATTTATCGAAATAAAATCGATTAAACATCGAGTACTAGTCCAAATGTCCTTTCTTCGTCCTTTTCCTTAGTTTTCAGGGAATATTTTTGCCATTTCGCATCCGATTTCGCATCGGAATACCATTTACGAATCGGGACTTCATTTCTGTTCAATCTTTTTCAACATAAATATTTAATCAAAGCGTAAACTTAGTAAAATCTTTTCCAAATTCCACAAATAAGCCCAATGATTCTTTCTCACCCTTTAGTTTCGGTTTCTAATTAAAAGTTTCTATAAATATCAAATAATATGATACTACTCAAAGATATAAGATCAAAAAGGTATAAATTGCGACGATGGGAGGTGTATTACGCAAGTTATGGCTATTTCCCTTAAATTTATCCAAATAATATCGATGAAACATCTCGTTAAAGTCCGAATATCCTTATTTGTCCTTTTCCTGAGGTTTTTATGAATTAATTTTGTCATTTCGCATCCGATTTCGCAACGGAGTACTGTTTATGACTCAGAACTTCATTTCTCCCAAATGTTTATCGAAAGATTTCATAACACGAACAAAAAAATTTTTGCCGATTTTTCAAAAATCATGATGGTACCCCTTTCAAAATTTGCAAAAATCGGGTCAGATTTTAGGTTGCCAGATTTTAATAGAAACTGATAGAACTCGAAGATCTAAGATCGAGAAGGCATAACATTTGCAAATCTGACAAAAATTAGCCAAGTTATGGACTTTTCCATGAAATTTATCGAAATAAAATCGATTAAACATCGAGTACTAGTCCAAATGTCCTTTCTTCGTCCTTTTCCTTAGTTTTCAGGGAATATTTTTGCCATTTCGCATCCGATTTCGCATCGGAATACCATTTACGAATCGGGACTTCATTTCTGTTCAATCTTTTTCAACATAAATATTTAATCAAAGCGTAAACTTAGTAAAATCTTTTCCAAATTCCACAAATAAGCCCAATGATTCTTTCTCACCCTTTAGTTTCGGTTTCTAATTAAAAGTTTCTATAAATATCAAATAATATGATACTACTCAAAGATATAAGATCAAAAAGGTATAAATTGCGACGATGGGAGGTGTATTACGCAAGTTATGGCTATTTCCCTTAAATTTATCCAAATAATATCGATGAAACATCTCGTTAAAGTCCGAATATCCTTATTTGTCCTTTTCCTGAGGTTTTTATGAATTAATTTTGTCATTTCGCATCCGATTTCGCAACGGAGTACTGTTTATGACTCAGAACTTCATTTCTCCCAAATGTTTATCGAAAGATTTCATAACACGAACAAAAAAATTTTTGCCGATTTTTCAAAAATCATGATGGTACCCCTTTCAAAATTTGCGAAAATCAGGTAAGATTTTAGGTGCCCAGGTTTTGATGGTGAATGATAGTACTCAAAGATCTTAAATCGGAACGGTATAAAATTTGCAGATCTGACAAATATTAACAAAGTTAGAAAAAGTTTACTAAAATTTAATAGGTTAAAAACCCTATTGACCCCGTTATAATCTTGGGGTGATGGTATTGGACAAAATATAAATTTTGAGACAATCTATAACAAAAATTTCACCATATTTTAACACCCTATAAAAAACCTTTTCCCATGCATCCCCTTAATGGTGAATTCAAAACTCGAATGCATTTTTTTAAACAATGTTTATTGTAAATCCAAAATTCTGTATACACTATTTTGTACATTATTTTAATTAACGTAAACTAATTTCTAAAGTAACTATTTTATATTAATATGAATTAAGTAAAACTATAATATATATAAACGAAAATATATTGTTATAAAATACATGAAACTATACTGTAAAGACTATACAATGACAAAACTAATCCTGAAACTTCTGAATTCTGTGTTCCCAGGACTGCGATCAAGGATTTCAGCTGCGTCACAAGGATTGCTGCTTCATTGTGTCCATGTTACCGGATACTGCATCACCTAAGAAGTGCGCTGGAAGACTGCTACTTTTGATGAGCCTCGGTATCCCTGTTTCCTTGCAGGACATCACTGGGATGGCAACGCCAACACAAAGGACGACCAATCAAACGGAAGGACCAACCGCCAACCTCTGCAACGCGAACACATAATCATGTAACACGTCCTGTAATCCTGTAAAAAATAAAATGAATAAATAAAAGTGATTTTAAAGGATATATTAAGTGTTTTATTGGGTGGGTTATTTACTTAACATACTTATTAGGACTGAAGATCCTACTTTGGTCTGATATTTGCAAAAAACCACGACGGTACGCCTTTAAAACTTTTCCTACAAATTACAATTATGGTTTAAAAACAATTCGCAATAAACTTATTTATGTAATTTGAATTTTGTTTAATTAATTTATAAAAATAAATAAACATTGCTTAATTTAATGTTTACCTGTGTAATTTAATGGATGCTTATTAGTATCCTATTCAGTAACTCGATTTTGCAGTCTATTTTTCAGCAAAATTTACAATTTTGTCCAAAATTGAAAAATTTTTGCTTCGAGCTTGGCCAATTTCGCCTGCGTTCAGATTAGAGGTACTAGGCGAACATAAACGAGCAGAAGGCCGAAATGTGACGTCAAAATAGCAAATATTTGAAATAGTATAAGAGATTACTCTCTTCTACTCCTGGGTGGGGCATGGGAGACTAATTGTGCTAATGTAGATGTGGTGGTGCTCCACCGTCATCTAATGTAGATGTGTTGGTGCTCCGTCGCCATCTAGAGATGACGGTGGAGCGTGTGGACCCGTTATGTTCTGGAACGAAAGATCCCCACGAAACAACTGCCCCCATAGGAATACATGCATTTTCACTCACGCGAGCCCCAAATTCGTGACACGCCTGGAAAGCGACATCACTGGGAGCAAATTTCCAATCTGATCTGGAAATTCAGATGTTTTGATTGGCGAAAGTTCGGCCATCATGGATTTTAGTACCGTTTTTCTCAATTTTTCGTCGAAAGTCATAAATTAACCTTTCAGTAGTCTTTAACGGGATTATTTGTCAATTTATTATTAATTAGAAACAAAACTGATAATTGGGAAAAAGAAAACCAATGTAACATAAAGAAAGGCCATTTTAAATTGCAAAACTAAGTAAAAGAATAAAATTGGGGCATTATTTGGCCTCATATTACTCAGCTTTTGCCTGCAAAATACGTCTACGCAATTGGGGCTCATGGGGCCAGCTAAGGGACAATTATACATATTCTCTCTACTATTCTCTCGCAAAACAACAAAAATTACACGGTGAGAGAGGGTAATGAGAGAGAGAGAGAGTAATCTCTTATACAAATTAAAATTTTTGCATATTCTACGTCACTACGCGACCTTCTGCTGCTTTCTGTTCGCCTGGTACTTCAGATTTTCGTTCATATGAATTTTAACAAATCTGTCCGACGTAATAGCGTTTCTTGCGAAGCGCATAACTTGGCCATTTCTCAACCGATTTTAAAAAAGAAAGCCTTAAACGATTCAAAAAATCTATTTCCTGCGATCTGCACCATATTTTATTTAGAAAATTTTCGAAAATTGGCATTGTCCCAAATTGATGGTTTTGAGACACTCTTTTGCAATTATTTCATACATTCTTCATCGGATTTGGAA